>OZ017738.1:377300256-377900256 GCA_963969285.1 Odontomyia ornata
TATCCATACACTAAGAGAGATCATGAGCAAAGCGAAAGAGTATGAACTCCCTCTCGCCCTGGCATACATTGACTTCGAGAAAGCCTTCGACTCAATATATCCTGACGCCATAATAAGAGCGCTTATAAGCCAAGGTATTGAGAAACCATATGTAGAAACACTAGCCAACATCTACAAGAACGCCAAAGCGAAGGTCAAAGTGTTCGAGGATACACCAGAGTTTCCCACACAAAGAGGTGTTAGACAGGGGGATACTATATCACCAAGACTCTTCAACGCCACCCTGGAGGAAATCTTTCGAGGCCTAGAATGGGATAATAAAGGCTTAATCATAGATGGAGAACGGCTAAATAACCTACGATTTGCTGATGACATAGTCCTCATCGCCCAAACCCAGGATGAACTACAAACGCTACTCAAAGACTTAAGTGCAGCTAGTGAGACAGCAGGACTGAGAATGAACCTCAATAAAACAAAGGTTATGTACGATGAATTCATAACGAGAGGCCAGGATAAAATATCAATTAATAACACTGATTTAGAAGTGGTAGACGAATGTTTGTATCTAGGCCAAGCAATAAACAACTCAGGATCGCTACTACCCGAAATAAACAGACGAATTAAACTAGCGTGGAGTGCGTTTGGAAAAAACTCCATAATCTTCAAGTCAAAAATGAAAGTCCACCTGAAAAGGAAAGCCTTTGATGAATGCATTCTGCCAGTCATGACCTATGGTTGTGAAACATGGACTCTGACCACAGACACCATAAGAAAACTTCAGGTTGCCCAAAGGGCAATGGAAAGATGCATGTTGGGTATCACAAGAAGAGACAGAAAAAGACTAACCTGGATAAGAGCAAAAACACAGGTAACGGATGTGATCAATAGAATCAGAAGTCTCAAATGGCGATGGGCTGGACATTTGGCAAGAATATCAGACAATAGATGGACCACAAAAGTTATGAATTGGTACCCAAGGGGAGTCAAAAGACCAAGACGGCGCCCGAAACTTAGGTGGGACCATGACATAAGAAAGCTAGCTGGCATTACCTGGACACGTATAGCTAAAAACAGACAAAAGTGGAGGGAAATGAGAAGCCAATACGTAGGGGAGGCTACACTATGATCCGTATACATGGTTGATAAGCTGACAATGATGATGATGATGATGATATATATATATATATATATATATATATATATATATATATATATATATATATATATATATATATATAAATATATATATATATATATTTATATATATATATTGTATATATCTATATATATATATATATATATATATATATATATATATAAATATATATATATATATATATACATATATATATATATATATATATATATATATATATATATATATATATATACAGGTATATATATATATATATATATATATATATATATATATATATATATATATATGTGTGTGTATATATATGTATATATATATATATATATATATATATATATATATATATATATGTATATAATCTATGTATATATAAATATATAAATAAATTTATATATCTGTATATTATATATACATATATATACATATATATGTATATATATATATATATATATATATATATATATATATATATATATATATATATATATATATATATATATATATATATGAGATCATGCATTAAATGTACCAGAGTTAAATTCGATTCCTATGAACGCTGCAGATTTTAGCCGTAGTGGTTTTTGCAGTGCAGTGAAAAATTATATGTTAATATACGAGAACATGATACAATGTTTTCAAGAAACTGAGTTTTGAATGGTTTGAAATGAAAAAATTTCCCACTAAAAAGGGTGAAATAAAAAACTTTTAGAAAAAAAAAGAAAACCGACTTCGGAGTGCCCTAAAAAGGATGAAATAAATTTTTTTGTAAGCGGTGCCAAATCAATTTCCCCATTTCAACATAGATACTTCCAACATCTGCACCATCACAAAAGAATGGGGGAAAAATGATATGGCACCGCTTTCAAAAAAATTTATTTCATCCTTTTTAGGGCACTCCGAAGTCGGTTTTCTTTTTTTTTCTAAAAGTTTTTTAGCGTTTCAGATTGAAATAGACCAAGATATGATTAGAAGCAATCTATTGTACTTTAAAGGCTTATTGACAATGAATATATTGTACTTAAATCAAATCTTGGTTAGTTTGGATCGTCTTACTCGTTAGTTATTATATGACGCTATTGTGTAGCGTTCCATTTAGTTTTAGTCTCAAAAATATATGCCTTTTATACTTTGAGATAATTCATTCTGGATTTCTAGTGGCAGGGTGAAGTTATGAAAGTTACCGATGCCAGAAGTGCCGCAACTATTTTGAGGGCGAGTGGATCTAACGTCAGCAGAAATTATTATCCTGCGCTGTTCGAAAAATGTCATGAAAATGATAACATAGAGACAGATGAGGTGATGGAAGTGAAATATCATTAGAACTAATAAAATGATAAATATAAATAAAAGCGCTAACAAAATACCTCACATAACATGGTTGAATTACTGTCGGCTGAATAGAAATGTAATATTTCATAATGAAAAGGATCAATAAGGACGAAATGGTCATTAAAGCGAATTCAATGGGTGACTTCAAAATAGCGAAAAACGTACTCAAAGTGGTGCATGTACCTTGTTGTACATATACCTTAAAATTGGAGAGGAATCAATCATTTCTGCTGAAGGGTCTGAGCTACAAGCAGGAAAAAGGTGACCTCCTCAAAAATGTATAAGAAAAGCCAAATAAAACTGAATTGATCAAAGCCAGTAGGTTTTCTGGTAGGAGATTGTTATCATATTGTTGGCACAAATCTTCAATAATAGCAGTCAAAATGCCCTCCAGCAGACCAAGCACTGGAATCAAAAAAAAAAAAAAATTAGAGCTCCCCTACAAAAATGAAGTCAGCCAGAGCTTTAGATGCCATTTGGCGGTTAATTGACTTGTTAAATGCAAAATTTCATGGATCAAGGGAATGTAAATTGTCTTTGATAGAATAAAGTGATTTTATAAAGGATGGTCAAAAGATTCATAAAGTGTTGTACCTATGGAGTGCTGCCTTAGCAAACTAGAACACTGAGCCCGGTTGGAATAACAAGGCCTCAATCGTGTCTTTTCAGCAAACCACCTTTTCTTAACTTTTAAAATGATGTAACCACACCATATAGAAACACAATAATTATGTAGGACGTTGAATTAATTAACAAAAATGTAACAAACAATAAACTTTTTCCCAATCAACAGAATTAAATTCTGAATGAATGCTAAAAAATGTATAGTTTATAAAATCGATGAGAGAAGCGGATTTAAAATATGTTTGACTATGAATGTTAAGCGTAGAATTGTGTGGTAAATCAAGAAGATCGACTTTTGCGCAAAGATATTTAAATATGAGAGTGAATCAAATATAAACGATAATTTAGCTATTCTACTAAGTATGCATCTCCGAACTAAATGATATAGTATGGCGGTTGTTGGTTTGTTCAGAAGAAGTGTGAGAACCAGCTTAGTTAGTGGCCACGCTTAATTCTGTCCTCACTACACATCCGTTTACTGCGCAATGCGTCATAACCAATGAAGGCGTTAAACCGTCGGAATTGACGCTATTTATATTGATTTCAGCAAAGCTTTCCATCATATGAAACATGGAGTTCTGATAAAAAAACTCCACAGATATGGAATCACTGGGTTAGTCCTTAGTTAGCTTCAGTCCTATCTGCAGCACCACACATTGTTTGTCAAGTTTCAAGGATGTTTATCCAGAGAAATTCATATTCTCTCTGGAGTTCCTCAAGGAAGCCATCTTGCCTCTTTGCTTTTCAATATTTTTATTCCTGAGCTTTCAGTGGCATTACGTAATATATCGGATCTTTTTTACGCCGATGATCTCAATTTGTATCATGTAGATCAGTCTGAAAACGATGCATTGTTTCTCCAGGAAAAGTTGACGTATTTATTTCAGTGGTGTAATGACAACCAACTCCCTTAATTTGGAGAAATGCCAGGTAATCAGCTTCATTCAAAAAAGGAATATTATCCTCCACAAATACCACATTAATATTGTAACCCTCCAATGAATAGCCTCGATAGAGTTGTGGATCTTAGTGTAGTCTCAACCCTTAACTCTCAATATGATGAGGTCCTTTCCAGAGCGTAAAAAAGGCTGGGCTTTATCAAAAGAAGGACCAAAGAATTCAAGAATATTTAGGCAACAAAGTCTTTGTAGATATCTCTAGTACGTCCTATTCTTGTAAATGCCTGTCTAATCTGGAATCCCGTTTTCGATGTTCACAGCAATATGTTGAAGCCAGTGCAGAAGCAGTTTGTAGTTTTTATTAATATACCACCTTATGAAAATCGTCCCTAGTTGTTAGATTCGGCTACCATCTCTTCTAGGAGAACCGCATTATCACCATGTCTGGCTTTCGATGTCTTAAAGGGCAATATTAAGGTGAAAATTATCTGTGATAGAATCTGCTTGGATGAACCTACTAGAAGCATAAGACACTCTACCATGCTTGCCATCAGCAGACCTATACTATTTACGGAGACAATGAGCCAATCAGCAGATGCTGTAGGTACTTGAACATGTATAGTGAGCATTATTCCCCTACACTTCCAAGATGCTATTTAAATCCAAGGTATTACTCGTAAATTCTCTTTCCCCGTGGAATATTTGAATACTGTAAAATTAATTAATGTTTGTTGTTAAATTAATTTTAATTGTAAAATTTTATTATAATTAATACGAGAATGAATAAATGAATTTTTTCCTGGTTCAAAGGCGCAATTTTGGGAAACTACATTGTCTTAAAATCGATTGTATACGTTACTCGAAAACGAAAATGATCATCGATGTCTAAGGACAAGTCTTACAAGTGACAACATCCGTGCCGTTCGAGAACTTATTGAACGTAATCGGCTATTAAATGTTTCACCAATCAATTGTTCCAGTACGTGAAAGCCTCCTACCGAAACAATAGATGAGCTATGCCTATTAGATTGATAACAATAACAACTCTAGGCAACACACCACGGCTTGACAACGGAAAAGCTGCAAGAAATAGGCTGGGAAACACTCGAACACCCTCCTTATAATCCAGACTTGTCCCTCTGTGACTACTTTTTATTCGTGCCCCTGAAAAAATCATTTTTGTTGTACTCGGAGAACTTTCAAATTGCTATTAATTCCGTGAAAGTGGTTTAACTTTATTGAAACTTCCTGACTATGAGGACCTTTCCTTCAACTACCTTCATTTAAATTTGAAAGTACCCATATGAATTTAAAGAGAAAAAAGTAATAATAAGAAATTCTACTATTAGTAACAAACTTGAGTGAATTTCAACTTCTAAAGTATTTGTTATTTTTGCAATCATGAAAAACCACAACCATAAATTTTTCCCCTATAAAATGTATGTTTTCATCACGAGTTAATAGCCGGATTTTAAATGCTGGTGTTGGGGAAAAATAACTTAAATTTACTCAATATTCTTACATAAAATGACCAGAATTTTCTTTTACAATTACTAATATCATCCAGTGAACAGATTCTCAAAGATGTGCATAATATACATCCTATATGAAATTTTCATGCAAATCCTAAAAGGCCTGTAGTGTCTGAGTCAAAATGAGCCACAAATTGCTGAAAAGCCACGTGTTATTGTTGTAATCCCGTAAATTTAAGTCGCCATAACTTTGTGGCAGACCAACCATCTATCCAACATGCGTGCTTGTAGCCCTCGGGCCATGAAACGTTTTGCATCCATGATCCATATTCATGGGCTAACAACATCGTGGGGTCATGCAACTTTTGTCGCCGAAGCAAACACGCGCAACTATGTTATGCCCAGATGCCACTGACGGCACACAAGCACTCGTACCCAATATCTACACGACGACGTATCAAACGCGCGTCGGCATATTTTAATTGGAAATAGAAGCAGAGTTCATGATGCTTTGAATGTGCGGACGGATGTGCGACCAGGAGAAGTATCCTTTACAATACGTCGTCAGCATTGTCAATGAATAAAAGTGGATGAGATAAGTATCAAACATTTGTTCGTTCCTTCATTCATCCATTCACTCAGTCAGTCAGTCTCTCATCTACATCCACCTAAATCTCAAATTCGAATCCGAAACGAGGTAACCAATCTTTTTTCAATAAATTGATTTGTAGAAATTGCCACGTGTTCTTTGATCCATACAGCAACCATCTATATTCCTGACCATCAAACTATACTCCACGAGATTAATGAATGGGCAACACATAGCCACCGGCCATTAAAGGAGATGTTACGAATACGATGGTGGTGCATTCAGAGCTCCAAAATCGAATTGCTGTTAGTATTAGTGCCATCATTTCCATCAGCCTCGCCTCCAAATTGTACCGACGACAGATTCATGGCATGTAACGCCACGCAGCTCCGACCAACGCCTAAAATGGTTTCACTAGCGACAGTAACGCCAACGCTCTTTTCACAAGCCGGTGCCCGCGACGAAGGATGAGGCCCATGACGCGGAAAGGATGGTACGTGTTGCGGTCAGAGTTTTACCCTTATAGAATGAGAATGTGGAGCTATGGTTCACCCAAGTAGAGGTAAACTTTGCCGCCAGCCAAGTAACCGACAACAGGCAACAGGTTCGTAACATAGTAACGAACTCCACATGCGACAACAAGTACATTGCCTTGACAAAGGCCCTGTTGGCTATCTTTGCTGACTCGGCCCAACAGCGTACTCAAAAGCTACTGTCCAAGATAGAGCCAGGAGACCAGCGTCCATCACAGCTCCCCAAATAGATGCGCACGCTCATCAACGGAAATGTTTCCGACACCCTGCTCCAACAGATGTGGCTCAACTTCCTTTACGTCACATTGAGGAGCATCATATTGGCTAATGATGCCGAACTTTCAGATCTTGCAGCGATCGCTGATCGCGTGCACGAGGTCACCTGACAGTTAATTGCAATGGAAGATTAGCCGCGGCACAGCACCCCACCATTGCTGCAAATCACAAACGAGCCAAGCGATCTCGCCTCCACAGTACGTGACCTCAGCTACCGGATGACGAAGCTCTGCGTGCCCGGGAGTGCTCAAATTTACAACACGAGGCACATTGCACGCGGTCTTTGCAGCGACAGGCATCACCAATACGCTGCATCAGAGAATCAGATGATTAGCTTTGTTGGGACCATTAGCATTATGGAGCGACCGCAAGCAACTGCGGACAACCCTGCTCTCATTGCCACGTAGCGACCCCCTACCGCACAATCGAGTGTTTGAAGATCCACGACAACATATAGGAAAGCGCTGTTCTTATCTACACTAGCGTAGATGGCTTAGTAACATCACCAACCATCCAAGACCTTAGTTTGCCCGACGCCTCCTCCGAATTGGCGGCAGCCAATGGTTGACGGATTCGAACATTCGGCAAAAGATCATTAAATGTGAACTTGGGATTTTCAACGCTGTCCACGTGACCTTCACAATAGCCGATGTAATCATTGGGGCCAACTTCATCGAATACTATGGCCTCCTCATCGACATGAAGGGGAAACGACTTATTGAACATGCATGCCTCAAAATGATTATAGCACTCATCGACAAACAACCGCCCAAAGTGGACTTGGTTCCAAATGAAGTGGACTTGGTTCCAAATGATGCCGGTTACGAGCAACGATCACTGCTGTTGGACTACGTTAACTTCTCGGAGGACAACTAAACACCAAGTGCTCAACCACGCATCCCATCCTAATTAAGAGACCGCCAGTTGACGCGAAGGCAAAACGACTTTCACCTGACAAGCTGGCCACCGCTAAACCCAAGTTTGACCACCTTATCCAACTCGGAGTTTGCTGCCCATCAAAAATCGTATGAAGCAGCCCCTTGCATATGGTAAAAAAGCCAAACGGAGATTGGCGACCATGCGAGGATTACCGTGCACTCAACAACCACACAATCTCAGATCGCTATTCAATCGGATTTCTTCAGGATTATATCGCAGCCCTCCGAGGAAGGACGGATTTTCCGTGATCGATTTGCAGAAGGTGTACCACCAAATTCTATCACATAATTGGAATCAGCAGAGGCTAAATGACCCCTCCATAACTCTCCACTGTGTCGTGCTCTCAGAGAGGATACGCCCTTTCATCTCGCAGAAGTTTCGAGCGTTTGTTATGCAGAACATCCCCAGTCTCTCACACCCAGGCATCCGAGTGACCAGGAAGTTGATTGCCGACCGATACTTTTGGCCTTCAATAAAGAGCGACATCAACAAATTTGTTCGAGCCTGTCTATCATACCAGTCTGACAAAATCACTCGGCACACGCAGTCACCGCTGCAGAGATACAATTTACCCGCTAATAGAATCGAGTACATCAACATCGACCTCATAGGGCCAATGCCACCGAGTGAAGGGTTCCATTGCTGTCTCACTGTTATTGCTGTCTCACTGTTATTGGCCCGAGGTGGTACCAATTGAGACGATCACGGCAACAACAGTGGCAGAAGCGCTAATCAGCATATAGATCAGCCGTTCTGGAGTCCCTGCACGCATCACAACTGACCTGGGTAAACAGTTCGAGAGCCAGGTTTCCAAAGAGCTAACTAGCATACTCGGAATCACGCACTTGCGAATGACACCCTACCACCTGGCATTCAATGGAATAGTGGAGCGGTGGAATTGCACGGTCAAAACCGCGATTCCCTGCCTCGAATCACCACAATGCACCAAGGCGCTACCAATCATACTACTGGTTATGATCAACGCTGAAAGAAGACATCGGTTCGACACCAGCCGATATGGTTTACGGAACGACACTTCACCTACCCGGAGAATTTTTCAAACCTTCTCATGCTACCACAAAAGGTTCAATCTTCGTAAAGGATATGCGTACGCAGATATCTACGTTGTTGAGTTGAGTATGGCAGACCACAACACGGACGACGTCATCGTAAACAAGGATCTGACCAATTGCACGCACGTCTTCGTCCACAATGGCAAAGTCAAGGTAAAAACGGAAGCACAAATATTTCAAGCTTGACGTGAATGGATGACCAACAGCCATATCCATCGACAGGTTAAAACCCGCATTTTTAGGGTTTTGTACTAAAATACAAAACCCTATTGCAATCACGACCTGTGTCCGTCTGTCCGTCTGTCCGTCCGTCCGTCCGTCCGTCCGTCCGTCCGTCTGTATGTCACAGCACTTTTTCTCCGAAACTATAGAAGCTACAATCATGAAACTTTGTGGAAAGATCAGAAGTGGTGACCTCTTGAAAGTTCAATGGTGAAAAAAATTTTCAAAGGGGTTTAAGGGGGGTCTCCCCATATAGGGAAGTGACCCCCCAAAAAAAAATTTTCACCGTTGGTAGTCGAGTAGGGTATCATTGGAAAGGTCTCAACGAGATCTTTTCAAAACAAGTCTTAAAATTGCTTTATGAATACTAAGGGGGGCAGGGGAAGGGGAAATGTACGAACTTTTCGCGTACCCCCCCCCTCGCGATTGGACACCTTCCATCCGAAAAATCTGAAAAAAATCATGGATGTAGTCCTTAATGAGTACAACAACAACAAATACATGAGAAATCGAAATTCACTCAACTTTGTTAGTAATAGTATGATTTATCGATTTTATGTTTTCTTGAATAAAATCTAGACGGTACCCTTAAATTCAATAAAATTTAGCACACAGATGACTATTTATGAGATTGATCTTTTCTGAAAGTTTCATAAAGATCGAATAGTATTTAGCGAAGTTATAGCGATTTGTTTTTTCCTGCATTACTATGGAACAATATGCCCTGTATTACTATGGAAACATATGGCTATGGAGCCATATGCGCTTTTTACCGACTTACTACTACAGCTTTGCTAGGATTTGCATGAAAATTTCAGGAATGATAGATATCATGAAGATGAGTATATACAATTGAAACAAATCGGAAAGGCAGGAGAGAGCTCCTAGCAAAAGGGCTTTGTAAGCATTCTAAGATTCTAAAAAACAGGCCATGAATCGATGATTACAGTACAGAGGAGTG
Organism: Odontomyia ornata; assembly: GCA_963969285.1. Taxonomy (NCBI): domain Eukaryota; kingdom Metazoa; phylum Arthropoda; class Insecta; order Diptera; family Stratiomyidae; genus Odontomyia; species Odontomyia ornata. The sequence goes on from OZ017738.1 coordinate 377,310,330, forward strand.
GCCCCTGGAAAAGAATTTCATGAAAGGTAGCCGATATGAGTATCAACTGAAAGTGCTCAATGAGAGCTTTTCAAAACCGTTCTTAAACTGGCAGTTTTTGCTTCGGTGGGGGCATAGGGGGGGGGGGTGGGAATACATGAAAAATGTGTTTCCTCCCTCGCGAATGGACACCCGTGATCTTAAAAAATCTGAAATAATTATCAAGGGAGATATTTGTGGGTATAACTATAACAAATACCTCAGAAGTCAAAATTCTTTCAACTTTGCTAATAATAGTATGATCCTCGAACATGACATGTTTCTTGATTTTATTCGTTACTGGTTACTGCATTTTGTAAGTTGAGTACAAAACCCTTCTGACATGAGCATAGGTCTGTCTACCCAACTTGTTTAACATTGGACAAGCAACCAATCACATCTAGCATGACGACAACAAGGATTGTGCGTTAGATCCACACGCCGGTACGATTCACGGCATAATGACACCATATCGCGGCCCCGCCACTGCAGGGGGAGTACTGTGGCGGACCAACCATCTATCCATCATGCCTGCTTGTTTGCCTTTGGTCATGTAACGGTTTGCATCCATGATCCATATTCATGTGCTGACGATGTCGTAGGGACATACAACATTGTCTCCGAAGCAAACACACGCAACTATGTAGTGCCCGGATGCCGTTGAAGACACATATCCGCGCATATCCAATATCTATACGACGACGCATCGAACGCGCATCAGCATATTTTAATTGGAAACAACAGATGCTGAGTTCATCATGTATAGAATTTGCTGACGGATATAAAACCAGGAGAAGTATCGTTTACGATGCATCGTCAGCGTTATCAATGAATAAAAGTGTATGAGATAAGTATCAAACATTCATTCGTTCCTTCATTCATTCATTCGCTCAGTCAGTCAGTCACTCATTAACATCACCGTAAATCTCAACTTCGAATCCGAGACGAGGTAAGCAATATTGGCTTTTATAATTCTTATCTCAATAAACTTATTTTTAGAAATTGTCACGTGTTATTTGGTTCACACGGCAACCTTCTATAACTTCGTTAAGTACCATACGATTCATAATTTATTAGCCTTGCAATGGCCATATATGTATATGTAAAACTTCATTGGATTTAAGAGTATCCTTACGATTTTATACAAGAAAATGTAAAATTGATAAATCATATTACTACTAACAAAGTCAAGCAAATTTCAACTTCTCTGATATTTGTCGTTATTGCACTCATAGAAAACCACCTCCATGATTTTTTTCAGAGTTTTTGATCCACAGGTGTCCAATAGCTCTTGGATACAATTTTTTCGTATACTTTTGCTTTCCCTGCCTACCCCTTTACCGTTATTGCAATTTAAAAAACAGGTATTAAAAGATTTCGTCAAGACCTTTCATTTGATACCTTACTCGACTATCTTTGGTGAAAAAAAATGTTCAGGGTTCACATCCTTATATGGGGAGCCCCCCCCCTTAAAAGCCTTATACATTTTGTTGACTACGGAACTTTCATTAACCAGAAATTTCTTCTCCACAAAATTTGATGGCTATAGCTTCTATAGTTCCTGAGAAAACTAACTGTGATGCACTGGTGGACAGCTACCGATATTAATAGGGTATAGTATAAAAATTTTGTATAGAACCCTAAAAATTACGCTTTATTTTTGATTCAACCTCGTATGTGAGGCATTTTTGGTCTTCCTAAGTATTTAATGTTAATTTTTTCAAATGCAAACATGTAAGCTATAAATAATCCAAGTCATTGCCATTTTGGATTGTATAGGAAAATTAAACAAAAACTTCAACTCATTCGTTTAGTAAATGCTCTGACATTTTGCATCTCAACAACACTCCTTGAAAAATGCTTCCGTTTTGTTCATTTGCATGCAGAAAAGAAGAATTACTCAACACGAAGTTGCACATGCTTCACTCAACGTTCCTTATCAACTCTTTTACCCGCACTGGTGAAGTTACTATTTTTGGAAACTAGAACAATGCAACATGGAGAGATATCGTAATATGTTTCTAAAAAACAAGAGAGCGAACGTTTTTCACGTCTAATAGGAACTTAAAGAAAGTACAAAAATGTAAAAACATTCATTCTTACACACTCTTATATGCTTGGAGTAAGTAATATATATTTTTTGCGTCAGAAAACTCCACTCCTATCATGATCCACGGAAAAATAAGAAGAATATACAAGTTCTAAAGGAGAACATGCAGGTTCTCTTGCATTTAGACACAGTTGCATTCAATTGAATAAAATTTCAAGAGAAAGTTTCTACTCCAGTTTGGCTACAAAAAAAGCTACAACTGAAACTATAACAAGAAAAGCACTCTTGGGGGGGAAATCTTAAGAACTCAATCTATTAAATGTGTGTAGTGTGCGCCTTTTAATGAAAACTTCTTTTGTGTAAGTTTCTAGGGGATCCGACGAAGAAACTATTGCAATATTAATGAGAGGATTGTTCAATGGAAGTAAATGTCGAATGTGTTGCTAAAATAAATGTGGAAAGTTATTTTACTGATTGTCTGCACTTTTATATTGCTGCCAAGGTGGGGTAGTTTATCTAATTAGAAATGTTTTTAAATTAAATTTTGTCAAGTTGCGTCATTAACTTTCAGAAAAATTAGCGTAATCAAGTTAACTGAAAGTTGCTATGGTTAAGTTTTGGTGAAAGTCGGGTATGAATGATTTGAGGTAAAAAGTAATTGAAATTTTAGAGGCATTGTTTATTTACACTGATTCGAACCACAGCGCATTACAAGCGCTTTTTTTAAAAGCCTTAAATGCCCCGTAGTGAATTCTAGCACACATATCGGAACCAAATTCAACTTAAATTTTTCTACTTTAAAACTTTTCAAATAAAAAAATTTTTTTTAACTGCAACTCAATTAAAAATAGCTACTATCAATAATTTTCATAAAGTAATTTACAACTATTGAAGCTGTCCGAAATACGAGTCATGCTTAACATGCGTTACAATTAAAGCCTAGTTCAGAGCACATAAACATATATTTTTTGCAGCCTGTATAGTGTAGTCGTTAGGTTGATACTCTTGCAAGCCGAAAGTACCTGGTTCAATCCTGTGTTCGGGGAACAACATGAGGTTGGGTGAAATGTGTCGGAAATTTCGTAGCAAAGAGGAAAAAACAATTCCCTTGGCTCTACGATGCATTGTTTTGTCAGTGGCAAAAAAAAAGGATTATTTTAGCGTTTCCAAATACGCTCATATCAACGCATAGTTTGCTTCCTAATGGAAACATAAATAAATTATATTTATCTGAAAAGGCTTTGAGGTAGATATCCATAAAAATTGGTAGCATAGTTTTAGGAAAATTATCAATTCTTACATTAGGCTTAAAAAGTTGATCAATAAGACCACTTCTTTTGACTTTATATTCGATCGTGTTGCATTCAACAAATTACAAAGTGAACTCTCTTATATTTTAATTATTAGAAGGCTGTATGTGAACACTTAAACATTTTTTAACACGAAATCTTTAAACCAAAAACTGTTTGCTTAGTGCTGATCGGAATAAGAAAACTTGTCAATATGTCGTCGTGAATAAAAAAGTCCTGTATTGGAACAAATCACTCAAATTGACAGTGTTAGTGTCAAGTTAGATTTAGCATAAGTGTAATTAGTGGTAGATCATCAACGACTAACTTGAAAAAGCATATTATCTGCGAAAATCCCACGATTCAATTATTTGACTGTGAAAGCAACGTATAGAATGCAGAGGACCTTTCAAGGTCAATTGAACCATCGATTTCAATTCTCTTTAAGTGCTCAATAATGAGAGGTGCAGCCATAGCGAGGAACAAGCACTAGAATAGTGAATGTAAGCCGTCCTTTCTTTCAGGCAGCTCAACGAAGGTGAAAATTTCTCCGTATATCGCTCCTAAAATTACAGAGCAAACAAAGCAAAAAATTAGTTGTGAATCTTTAAAACCTTTTAAGGACTACCAGCCATTTTCAATAATTGAAGATGATGGATTGCCAGCTTTGGTTCAGGCATTAAACCCTGTTTTCAAGCTTCCCATGTGAAAAGAAAAAATATCGAAGCAATTGATAGCAGCTAGATATGAAGAGTCGGAGGTCTCAACGATTGTGAGACTACGGAAGCTGCAATGGACTAGCCACGTGAATGTATCGACGAACAACAGATGCCCAAATAGCTATTCACTGAGAGAACTAAAGAGTGTAGATCAGTGGGGTAACCGAGAAAATGCTGGTCTAATTCGGTCAACGAAGACAGTTTATCACTGTTTGGATTCCAAAATTGGAGGATGAGGTCAATTGACCGATACAGTTGGAGACGGTTGCTGCAGGAAGCAAAGGCCCTAAGAAGGGCTGTAGCGCTACGGAGCAGAAAATGTGAAAAAATGAAATTGATCAAGAAGGATTTCCAAACGTTTTTCCGTCGCTCCTTGTCTCAATCATTTCTTCGTCAGAGCGGCTTGGGCAGTGTGCCATCCTCTGTAAGTTTTTTCATTCTGATTTTTTTTTTTCGTTCAGATCATGCTGTATATAGTGATTAGGAATAACACTTTGTTTTTGTACGAGCAGGAAGCAGGATTAATTTTAGTATGGATAATTTTCCCCACATTTTGTTTTGTTTATTGTGTTGGTCTTTTTATTGTATTTTACAGATAAGTAAAAGTCTGCGATTTTTTTTACTTTTATGGTTGTTATATGTTTGAATCGAAAGACACCTACAATACATTTTTTTTTGTATTTGGCAGGTGAATGTCATTCACGCACAGAGTGTGGGACTTCTATGCTCGCAAGTGACCGGACCACTCACTAAACGCCTCCCCTGTCCACCCGAGAGCCCAGCCTGGAACCGTTTGACATATTACTTTGGGCGTTTATTACGCCGTGAGGCGCCTTTAAACTGGGGAATTCCTCTTCTAGCGGGAAGGGAAATTGCCAGACCAGCGATACCCCAGCCTTAACGGCCTCGGCTACTGTGAGTCTCTTTTATCTTTTAGGACTGCTCGAGCATAATGTGCCACTTGGTTCCATTTGCCAACGGATTCGAGCATCCCTGCAAACTTATTATCCGGGGTGAGTTCTCCCGTCTCCCTGCAGCGGTCCCTTTGCAGCCTGCTCTATTTTGTGCACGCAAAAAATATGCGGCAGGCATTGTCTTCCTCTTCTGGGCAAAACCGACAATCGAGTGACCCTTCTTACCAATCTTGTGCAGGTAAGACTTAAAACAACCATGTCCACTCAAAAGCTTGGTCAAATTGAAGTCAATCTCTCCATACCTTCGATTTAGCCACGGTCTCAAATTCGGGATGAGGTGCTTAGTCCACCGTTCCTTCAAGCAATTCACCCAAGACTGCTACCAACGGTTGATTGAACGCTGTTTCTTCTTGTGGACAACCATCTCCCTCGCATCCTCATTACGGCACAGGCAAATAGCGTGGCGCTCTCTAGCAAGGAGGGCAACAGGTATCACGCCTGCAGTAACTCTCACCGGCCGGATCAGAGACTGTCGGATATGAAGATGCAATTCGCAGTGCTCCTCTTCTCTGTACCTGTGCCAAACGTTTTCGGTGTACCTCTTTGCTGAGATCGTCGTCCCATACTTCTGCTCCTTACAGTAGCACTGTCCCTACAGGACTCATAAATAAGTGTCTTCTTGACGGGCTGGGTCCCCCTACGTTGGCCATATGTCGACTCAGAGCAGCTTTCCCAGCCATTGACCTGATTTGCTCAGAGAAACTCATCTTTGAGTCTATCAGTAGCCCCAGGTACTTCACCGATGGCTTCGATTCGATTCGTATGTCTCCAATACTGATCATCCTTACTCTAGGGATTCTCTTTTCTGTCAAGATGACCAACAAGATAATACGTCGCTTGGCGCAGCTATGTGCTTCTGCCTTTTGGACCACGCTCACCACTTCTGCAATTGCATCAATGTTAGAACGCTCTGCTCTAAAGCCATACTACCGAGGAGGTTAGTCCCCAGCAGCACGAATTGCGTCAGTGAGTTTTCTCTTGATGAGTTTTTCTAGCACTTTCCTAGCAGAGTCTAGCATGCGTAACGGCCGGTATGCAGCCGGCGATCCGGTATTTAACTTCCCCTTGCTGATCAGTACGAGCGTCGCCACCTTCCGTTCTACCGGGGAAACCTCGTCCCGTAGGCAAGTGTTGAATGTGCTGAGTAGCAGATCACGATAATGGTGATAGACAAGTTGTAAGACCTCAGCTGCAACATCATCTGGACCTCGAACCTTCCTTGAAAGAACAGCATGTTCTAGTTCCAGTTGTGTGAAGATTGGGCACTCGACCACTGTTTCACCGTGGACAGCATCAACACAGACGCAATGGGCGAGGAAGTGTGCCCACACTAAGTTGTTCATCTTTCCTGCATCATGTATACAAAGTTTCCGTAGGGCAGCAAGCTTTCGCATAAGTAGCTTGTAGCCAAAACCCCCCGTATCCTTCTTTACATTGTCCACTAGATCTTACCAGCAGTGAGCCTTGCTGTTGTTAATCCATTTGCGAAGGCATTTTCTGGCCGGCTTATATGCTACCACCCGGTTGCATGCCTTACCAAGGTTCCGTGCCCGTTGAGCTTCATGCCGAAGCTTGTGTTGCTCCCTTCGCTTTTCAGCGATTTTAGTCGAGCACCAGTACACGGGTAGCTTGCCATGCCGGGGTCGCCAACGAGGCATTGAAGTGTTGCAAGCAGTCACAATGATGCTCATAGTTGAGTTCATTACGTCTTGGGCTGCCACTTCTTCCGTGCCCTGCGAATCTCCCTACAGTGGGGCACCTGCTGTGAGTACCTCGACGAACCTCTTTATATTCATCCTTCTGATATTACACCCAATTGTAGAATGTCGAGAGCACGGACGTCAGGAAACAACATCACAGATCTCATGCGAAATTCACTGATAATCACTGGCTGAGTAGTTCTCTAATACTCTCCGTTTTGTATCCTCAGGACTGAGGACTTTGAGGTGAATGTCACGTCAGGTATGGTTTCTTCACATCCAATATGGTGGAAAAGCAGCGTACTTCCAGTGTTTAGCGCGACGAGCACCATCCTGGGCACCATTTTTAGGATTCGTTTTTTCCTGTGGATCTGTTTGAGGCATGCCCCATTCGATTGCTTTGGCGTTGAAGTCTCCACCAACGAGCATGTTGCCGTCTGCGTTCGAGACAGTGCTCTCAAAAGCATTTAGCGTGGCTTGGAAAGATGATATCGATTCTTTCGACGTTAGGTAGATACTAAAGAAGGTGGTCCCTGAGCACTGAACTTACATAAAACCATCCTCCCGCTACAGCTCTACACCTGGAAATCAGTATTCCAAGCCCAGATGCCAATAGTACCAATTTCGTCAGGATCCCATGATGCAGAACTTTTATCATGGTGTTGTCCACTCAGTAGCATAAAAACAGCTTTAATTTCCCTCGCAAACTGCTCAAACAGATTTTGGGCGATTATACTGCGGTGTAAGCTTAGCTGCAGTATGCAGGTTATCGAATTTCTGATTTTGCTTTGGCTAGGACTTTCTGGAAAGCTTCATATTTTCCTGATTCCAAGACGTGGCCAAGATCTGGTCTTGGCTCAGCATCCTTGCGAAGATTACAGTGTGCCTACTTTGAACACACTTTTCTATTATGTCCTATTTCACCGCATTTTCAGCATAAGGGACTCCTATCGGATCCTTTGTATACTTGTGCGATGTGATCATATCCAAAGCATTCGACACATTGAAGAGGCGCCGTTGCCCTATTCTTACTTTGCCCTTATTCAGAAATTGTTCAGCGTTCTTTTCGATCAAGTCAATGATGGCCATGCGTCGTCTCCTATTGTTTTCTGGTATCAGGCTCGCTTTGATCCTGCCCACGTTAGGAACTCTCTTCTGATGGCCTTTTCCACCTCGATGAGTCCATGACGCAGTCAATGTCTCTTATTTTGATCGTTGCCATCAGCTTGAGCGAGGCTATAGTTGCGCGTTTGCCGAGGACTTTCTTTTGTGCGTTGTAGAATGCTTCTTTATTGGCAACCTCAACCTCTGCTCTGAATTCAACCACGTTGGTCGTACCGCTTTAATGGCAGTGTTTGTGTGACCGGGCCTTACATTCCCCTTGATATCCCACAGCGCCTCCGCGTAGGATCGACCATCTTGGAATTTTACAAACGGTGCCTGCTGCTGGGATCTTCGTCGGGGATTCTTTCTCTCTTGTTTCGCATCAGGTCTTTTTTCTTGTTGGATGTCCGTATGAGCTTTATTTCTAGAACTTTTTGAAGGAGTCTCTTTGCGAATTACTTCGCTCCTTTTATTAACACTATCTAGAATCTCTGATCTGGCATTTCTCGTTTCCTTCATATATCCCGATCTCCTTTGATTGGGCTGGACGCCATTCTTTTATTGATGTTTGATGGTGGAGCTATCTGCGCGTGCCCTTTAGACTTGGCCTTCAGAGCTTTTTTAGCCTTCTAGTTTTCTTCTGCCTTCTGGTCCTCGTCGACCTTTAACCAGCTCCTCCAAGTATGCCCTATGCGGTCTAGGAGCTCTTTTAGTTAAAAGGGCCAATCTTTACTCCTTTGTTGATTTTTGGCGAGTCACATGCAGATTGTATTCTTTTTAGAACATCTCCCGCTTTTTGGGTTAGCTTTTCTTCTTCAGTTCACTGGGCGGCAATTGTTCTTTACAACCACCGGCTTCTATTACCAAGTGCAGTACTTTCGCCACACTTTCGATAGTGGTGAAGAAATCACGCAACGGCGCTTTATTTGTCTGATCACTCCTGTCTTTTCATACCGTAATCTCTTTGTAGACTTCAGATTGGTTCGTTATTATTTCGAGATTTACGACCGTTGCTTCGGTAGTTTCGTTAGCGATCGCAACAGTAACCATCAAATTCTCGATGATCTTTAAATTTGGTCCACGACTCGAACATCTGCAGAGTTTCCTGCTTTTCCTTTTTAGGATGCTCTGGCATTCGCATCATTTTTTTGCTGCGCCCGAATGCCGCAGAAATCTTAGTCTGAACAAAACTGTCTTTTTATCTCCATTTTTCGTCCGTCTTCACGATCTTTGTATTCATTGTCGTTTTTAGGGTTTTGTACTAAAATACAAAACCCTATTGCAATCACGACCTGTGTCCGTCTGTCCGTCCGTCCGTCCGTCCGTCCGTCTGTATGTCACAGCACTTTTTCTCCGAAACTATAGAGGCTACAGCCATGAAACTTTGTGGAAAGGTCATAAGTGGTGACCTCTTGAAAGTTCAATGGTGGAAAAAAATTTCAAAGGGATTTAAGGGGGGTCTCCCCATATAGGGAAGTGACCCCCCAAAAAAAATTTTCACCATTGGTAGTCGAGTAGGGTATCATTGGAAAGGTCTTAATGAGATCTTTTCATAACAAGTCTTAAAATTGCTTTATGAGTACCGAGGGGGGCAGGGGAAGGGGAAATGTACGAACTTTTCGCGTACCCCCCCTCGCGATTGGACACCTTCCATCCGAAAAATCTGAAAAAAATCATGGATGTAGGCCTTAATGAGTACAACAACAACAAATACATGAGAAGTCGAAATTCACTCAACTTTGTTAGTAATAGTATGATTTATCGATTTTATGTTTTCTTGAATAAAATCTAAACGGTACCCTTAAATTCAATAACATTTAGTAAACAGATGACTATTTATAAGATCGATCTTTTCTGAAACTTTCATAAAGATCGAATGGTATTTACCGAAGTTATAGCGATTTGAATTTTCCTGTATTACTATGGAGCAATATGCCCAGTATTACTATGGAAACATATGGCTATGGAGCCATATGCGCTTTTTACTGACTTAGAAACTACAGCTTTGCTAGGATTTGCATGAAAATTTCAGGAATGATAGGTATCATGAAGATGAGTATATACAATTGAAACAAGTCGGAAAGGCAGGAGAGAGCTCCTAGCAAAAGGGCTTTGTAACCATTCTAAGATTCTAAAAAACAGGCCATGAATCGATGATTACAGTACAGACGAGTGGCCCCTGAAAAAAAATTTCATGAAAGGTAGCCGATATGAGTATCAACTGAAAGTTCTCTATGAGAGCTTTTCAAAACAGTTCTTAAACTGATAGTTGTTGCTTCAGTGGGGGCATAGGTGGGGGGGGGGGGGGGGGGAATACATGAAAAATGTGTTTCCTCCCTCGCGTAAAAAATCTGAAATAATTATCGAGGGAGATATTTGTGGGTATAATTATAACAAATACCTCAGAAGTCAAAATTCTTTCAACTTTGCTAATAATAGTATGATCCTCGAACATGACATGTTTCTTGATTTCATTCGTTACTGGTTACTGCATTTTGTAAGTTGAGTACAAAACCCTTCTGACATGAGCATAGGTCTGTCTACCCAACTTGTTCATTGTTAATACCACCCCCGATGTGCTGTTAATATCGTGGCTGCAGCCGGTGGTGGCGTCGTCATTGTTGTTATTTTGGCTTTCTTTTGTTAGGTTTTTTAAAATCTGTTTCTTAGTGTTTTTGGTTGTTCCAGTTTTATTGTGTACCCCCTAGGAGCTACTATCTCTGTTCGTGTGTGTAGTCACCTTTTTGGTCCTATGGTTATCTTCGCAGAGCAGAGAGGTCATGCGAGGGTTAGCACAAGCCCTTATAGGGACAAGTGTTCAGAGCCAGACCAGCGCTAATCGGGAGTCCGTCTCAACCGAACGTACACCACCAACCCAATGGTGCATACTTCGAACGTACTCCGAGGCCTGCCAAGATTTTACCAGGACGGAGATGGTATACTAGTTGAATTGGAACCGTTGATGCACTAGCGCCACCTCATCACTACCGCGGAAAGCAACTAAGTCCAATCCATCATATCCTCATGGCACCTCCCATATCCTCGGGTCCATGGGGGAGGTACTCCCCAAAGAATGCTAGCCTCCAAGAGTGCTCCTGTCGACCGGCATTCCCCCTGCAGGAATTTCCTCAGGTACTTCTCATAAAGACATCTACACAAATTATAGAGTCCAAACACAATGGCGTTAATTAATATATCCAGGTACGCTGAAATACAACTGCAGCTAACATTGAATACAAAGCCACTTAAAAATTAATTTTGCTTTTCATCCATTTTAACCTTGTTTGCTACTATTTCGTATTCTATAGCGTTAACACTCATTTGTTCTCTACTTGACACCTAACCATGCAACAACGACGACTTTAGAGCATTTCATTTGTTTGCTGCAATTTAACAAATGGCCAAATATAAACTGCACCTGCAAGGACATCATCAATCGGAAACATTCCGCGCAATTTATCTACTGTCATAGTCCTTGTCGACGCTCCTCCATTGAAATTTGTTGAAGTTGTAGCTGTGAAAGCAGGATCATTTTCCTGACAAGGAAAAATGTATGTTCATTCACAATCCACAGGCAGCATTTCACTTTTGTCAACCTTTTGCTGAATAGAATGACAACAATGGCCAATACAATATACACGAATATTTAAATGTCGACGCGAATGTCTATCTAAAATGTGATGCAATTTAATTTCATGGTATTCATCCTGTTAAACGCGGTTTTCGTGAATGGTCAACATGCATGTCAGGATGACTTTGAGCAGTCAAAAACTAAATTTGAATACACTGTCCCTAACTAGTGCAACCAAAGAGTCGATGCAAAAATTTTCAAGCGCTTAAAGTGCATAATAGAATTCAATCGTTGGCAAAGTGTTTGTATTACCGATTTAAGTGAAATCGGTCGACCCACTTTTTCAGACGGGTTGAGAAAAATTTTTCGTATGCTGAGTTTATTAAAGAAAACGAAACATTCTTTGAAAATTTGCTTCCTGTTTTCTTATGCTGTTGACATTTCTTAAATTCTTACTGCAGGTTAAATTGTAATTTTATCCATTTAAAGAAAATACAACAGTTTTAGAACAGCCCTCCAGTAAAAATCTTCGAGCTTATATAATTTAAAGAAATTTCCACTTAAAATTAACGAGTCAAAAGTCAAGTCAAAGTTCCAATATTTTGCACCTTATCCACTCAGAATTCTTATGCCTTCAATAAGCCTTTAATCACGTGCAACATGAGCTGAACGTTCTCCATGTGTGTCCTGAATGTGAAAATACCAAGTGATTGCAGCAGGAGGCATTCAATTCAAAAACCAGTTTTAGCGTAACCGCAAAACACTTTTGAATTCTTGTCAACGAGAATAATAAATGGACGAACAGTGAAACTGTGCATAGTTATGTAGTGGACTTCCTCTGATGTAACTAGAGTGGCTCACGTCGCTTGCTTCGTTATCGTCGCCCTTATTGCTATCGTTCAATATATTCGAATACGTGCACGTCAAGTGACATGTGAAATATATTACATATTGTGTTTCGCAACACGATGCAATGTTTGCTTTTGCCTTTATACTTGTAGTCTATGTTGGGATGAAATTGATTTATAACAGCTAGTGGAAAACTCGCTGAGATTAAAAATTAAGCGTGCATGTGGACGACAATTGATGAAAACTATAAATTATTAATAGAGTAGGATACTTTTCTCTGCAGCATTTCCGCGCGGACTTACATTACTAAATCCTTATTTGGAAGAAATTTTATTGTTTAGTATTCATTTTCATGAGAAAGTTTATAAGAATTAAATTTTTGGAATTTCTTTTAAGCCATTTTGTATAATTTAGACAGAGTTATTAAAATTCCAGTTAAGCAGTCCGGAATAAAAACATTTTCTAAAAACGTGGCACCATCGCAGCACAATTGTAAAATTAATGCTTATGTGAAAAATGATGATGATCGAACTTATCGATGTTATTGTACTCCTATATAAAGAACGTATTAATCATGTGAAACTTTATATCAGTCGCAACAACCTCGGGCTAACTTAAATAATGAACTTAGGATGAATTTAATTATATAATGCTGGATGAGCCTATCCCTTGAAGGAGCTGATGATGTTGCCAAAAGAGAGACGCTTTATTAGCCTCTCAAATCATAACATCAGAAGCATCATTCATATCGCCTATTCTTTATTCACTGATTACTCTCTGATTCATGATTCAGTATGAACCCGTTGTGTCACTGATTTTTGCATTTCCAACCAAGTCTTCTCATTCTTAATATGGCAACAGTAGCGCAAAATTGGAACTTTTCTACGACTAGCATTCAAACAACTACACATGTTTTCAATGGAAATCTACGTCTAGCATTCGTTGCGTACAAACTTGGTTTTAAATCGATCTTTTCATTAATTTACAACAATTCAATAATTTTTGGTATGATGGAAATTGAAGAAGACGCCGAAGGTAATACTGATAAAGATAATAACGTAAATTTTATTCAACAAGGAGGAAGAGTCAACCCGTGGTTTTGCTGATTCCTTGGAAAAAGCCAGCAGTAAGGCAGAACAGGTTGCGGCATAAGTGGATTTGGACAAGGGAGAAGAGAAATGGTTCGACTACTGGTAGCCGAAAAAACTCGTAAATTAAATAATTTTGAAATAAAAAGGGTAACCGCAGAGACATTTAAATTAAAATGACATAGCTAGTTGACTACAAGTGAGCAAAAGATGCTCTAAATTTTTAAGGAGTTTCGCACTTCATTTATACCTCTACAGTGAAAAAATAAAACTTTTCTATTGAAGGCTCTGTACTGCGGAGAAGACACGGTCGATCTCCTTGAAGGGCTCAAAGAAGTTGCACCAGGAATTGAATTGATTTCTGTTAAAAATTTTGTAACAAGGAAATCAATCATCGAAGAGAAAAACTTACCATTTTATTTAGCACGAAATTTTAAGAAAAGCAATCAAGGTGCCCTTTAACAGATAAAGTGCTTGAATTTCAAAGAGGCGAGGAAGGAACGCCTCTAGAAAAGTGAATGCTACCGGCGCCAACGATTTGGTTATTCAGCTTTCAATTGCATCACGTGTTACTGGTGCGTTAATTTTAGACAAATTCATGCCCTCGGAGGGGCGTCAATTGGCTCAAACAGAGCCTAAGAAAAATTAAACTATATCAACTGCAGTATATTCAGTCAACCTGCATCATATCGAGGATTCTCATGGTATCAACATATAAAAGTTACATTTATTTCAAAACAAACGCAAGCACATTACAGTGTGATACCTTCTAGCTCCATCAAGCCCAGGTTATAATTCGAGCTTGCCGCTAGAGGATCAGCAAAAAATACTGTAAATAATGAAAATAATGTAAGTAACAGCAATGAACTACTCGCAGTCCACCAAAAACTTAATTCTTTATCGGAGGGAATCAACAAGCAAGGTTCGAAAATGAACTTTGTTTTTCAAAGTTTACTTCTCTCAAATATCTGAAAATAACTATCTTTTCAGCCATATTCCAATGGATAGGCCACCAAAAGAATGATATGTCGCTTATGCAGTTGTGTGCTCCTGCCTTTTGGACTGCACTCACTATCTCTGCAATCACACCAATAGTGGAGCATCCTGCTTTAAAACCACACTACCAAGAAGATAAGCCCCCAGCAGCATGAATCGTGTCAGTGATTCTTCCATTGAAGATTTTCTCTAACATTTTCCCAGCAGTATTTAGCATGCATTATGGGGGGTATTATGATGACGAAATGGAATTTCCTTTCACCTTGCTGATCAGCCTGAGCTTCGTCACCTTCCATCGTACCGGGAAAACCCCGCCCCTTTGAATGTGCTGGGCAGCATGTCAGTACAACGGTAATAAATAAGTTGCAACGCCTCGGCTGTAACACCATCTGGGCCTGGAGCCTTCCTTGCTTTCAATTAAGGGACTGCCTCTGCTGTGTGAAGAGTGGGCACTCGATTGCTGTTTCGCCGTGGACAGCGTCAGCATAGACGGAATGAGCGAGAAAAAGTGCCCGAACTATCTCATCTTTCTTTTCCGCTTCATGCATGCAAGGGCTCCGTAGGGAACCAAGCTCCCATATAATAGCTTCAAGTCGATGCCCAATGGATTCTTGTTCCCGTTGTCTACTAGATCTTGCCAGCAGCGAACCTTACCAGTGTTAATCAATTCGCGAAGGCACTTCCTGGCTGACTTGCATGCTGCCACCCATTTGCATGCATCGTCACGGTTCCATAACCATTGAACCTAATGCCAAAGCGTGTGACACTCCTTCGATTTTCAGTGATTTCAGTTGACCACAGGGTACACTGGGGGATTGCTGTGCCAGGTTTTCCACGAGGCATCGAAGCGCCATAAGCAGTCGTGATGATGCTCATAGTTGGGTTTACCATGCCTTGAGCTGCCAGTTCTTCAATCCCTTGCGAATCACGCTGCAGCGGAGCATCGGCCGTGAGCATCTCGACAAACCTCTTGGCGGTCATCGTTCTGATGTTCCACCCAATTGTAGAAAGGCCGGGAGACAAAATCATGGATCTCAAGCAGAATTTACTGATGATCACTAATCGAGTATTCCTCTTATACTCTTCGAATGTGAATCCTCCGTACTAAGGACTCCAAGGTAAATGACACATCTGGTATGGTTCCTTCACAGCCAATATGGTGGAAAGTCTGCGTATTTCTGGCGTTTAGCACAACGAGTGTCATTTATAAGACTCGCTTTCCCCTCCGTCTGTTAAATGCAAGCCCCATTCGTTTGCTTAAGTATTGAAGTCTCCGCTAATGAGCACGTTGCCATCCGTATTTGACACAATACCCACCCAAGCATTAAGCTTGGCTTGGAAAGATGATATTAGTTCGTTCGGTGTTAGGTCCACATTAAAGAAGATGATTCTTTAGCATCAAACCCAGATGACGGAAGTGTCAGTTTCGTCAAGGTACCATGATATATAGCTTTTATCATGGTATTGCTCATTCAGAAGCAAAAAGTCGGCTTACATGTCCCTCACAAACTACTCAAATAGGTTTCACCTGCCTCCTCTTCTAGTTTAGCCAGGTACGTGATGCAGTCAATGTCTCTAAATTTGATCGTTGCCATCAGCTCGAGTGAGGCTATGATTGCGCTTTTGAGGAGGACTTTCTTTGCTGCGTCGCAAAACATTTCTTTATTGTCAGTCTCTGCTCTGATTTTGACCAGTATGTGGCCTGAGCACATTGGTCGTACTGCTTTAATATCAGTGTTGGTGTCTTCTAGCCTTACATTTACCCTGATATCCTGCAGCACTTCCATGTATGATTGGCTATCTTGGGTTTTAGTGAGCAGTGCCTACTGCTGAGGTTTTTGTCAGGGCTTTTTTTCCCTGTTTCGCATCGGGATTTTTCCTTGTTACGCGCCCGAATGAACTTTATTTTCTAGTACTTTTTGAAGGAGTTTCTGAGCAGCTTTCTTTGCTCGTTTTGTCAGGACTGTGTGGAATCCCTGGTTTAGCATTCTATGCCCATCAAGTGCCTCTTCTTTTTTCTTTAATCTCCTTCAATTGCGCTGGTAGCTTTTCTTTCAGCAATGTTCAAGAGTGGAGCTATCTGTGCGTCCCCTTTAAGCTTAGCCTTAGACGCATCAGTAGAAGCTCCTCCAGTTCAAAAAGCCTATTTTCTACACCTTTGCGGATTTTTGGTGAGTTGCATGCAGATTTTATTCTTTTTAGGACGTTTTCCGCTTTTCGGATTAACCTTTCTTCTAGATGGTGCTGGTCGGCAATTAAACTTTGCGACCACGTTCCTTGAGAAATATTTTTTGCTTCCATTTTAGAGTGCAGTACTTCAGCCACATTTTCAACATGGTGGTGGAATCATACAACGGCATTTCATTTGTCTGAACACCTTTCCTTCTTCTGCCATGATCAGTTTATGGAGTTAATGGAGATGGTTCGTTATTATTTCGGGATTTAAAACCCTTTTTTGGTCGCTTCAGTAGCGATCGCAGCATTAACCATTGGGTTCTCGATATTCTTTATATTTTCCCCCACTGGGCGAACATTTGCTGTATCCTGCTGACTTTCCCGCTCTTCCTTTTTAGGATGCTCTGACATTTGCATCATATTTTTGCTGCGCCCAAACACCATCGAAATCTCAGTCTGGACAAGGTTGTCCGCTAATCTGCATTTTTCGTATATCATTGTATTTATTGTCAGTGTGCTATCATTGTATTCATCGTCGTTAAGCCATCGGTTGTATTGCTCCCGATGAGTTATTAACATCGTGGCTAAAGTTAATGGTAGCGCCGTCGTTTATGAAATTTTCCCTTACTTTTTTGGACTTTTTTAGAATCACTAAAGTATTCCTGCCGGCCGGCATTCCCTCTGCGGGTAATGCTTGACTTTGGCATTCTACGTCTAGCACTCGTTGCGTGTAGACGTGTTTTTAATCGCTCCTGTCATTAATTTTAAAAATGAATTAATTTTTCGCAAAAGTCAGTTTCAAACAATTGAACAATTTTGATTTTATTGGGAAAACCATCACCGTCGAATTATTCGAGCATTTATCGAATACCTGAAATTCATTTCCTGAAGAAATATCAAAAGTGGAAATACGTTCTAGGGAAGTCCCGGTCTGAGAACATTCCCTCTAGTCTCGCTGCAAAAGCAACGAGATGGAGGAGCCCGATGGCTTCAGCCATCAATCAGAAGGATCATGCCCATCGCCAATGATGACGGGCGAAAAAAAAAATTAAAAAGAAGTTACGAGAATAAAGCAGAAAAACCGACAATCCTATCGGTTATCGAAATCGAACAGCTTATCCTAGAAAAAGAGAAAGCTGAAAAATTCGAAAAAGAAAATGAAGAACTCAAGCTTCGAGTTAAATCGTTAGAAGCACTTGTTGGAACGACAAGCAAACCCAAAAACCGAAGACAAGAAAATTAAAAAGCCACAGGAAGAAGCTAATCAAGAGGATGTCCTCAGCGCAGGAGGCGCAAACAACAGCAGAAATTACTATGCAGCGCTAGCTGGTCTTGAAGAAACGATTAACATTGAAGAGGATACAGGTAAAACGTCTAAGATAGATAACGATTTCATTGAATACCTTAAAATTAAAAATCGGGAGAAAAAACCAAAAGGTTTGTCTGCTGGTCCGTCTGCTGGTCCGTCCGTTAAAATTAATGAAAAAAAGAAAAAGTCCCACCAATCAATGCATTTGGGCAAACGAGCAAAGATATGGTTC
This sequence comes from Odontomyia ornata, assembly GCA_963969285.1. Taxonomy (NCBI): domain Eukaryota; kingdom Metazoa; phylum Arthropoda; class Insecta; order Diptera; family Stratiomyidae; genus Odontomyia; species Odontomyia ornata. Next base: position 377,328,404 of record OZ017738.1, read on the forward strand.
GGCTTTTGGCAGCCAAAAATAAACTTAAAGATTTTCAGATAAAAGGAGTGCATGCCGATAAGTTGACAATAAGGACTAAATCGCTGGTTGATTTCCAGGCAGCAAAAAGTGCCTTAAATTCTGGAGATGTTCCGCATTTCACGTACACCCCGAAAAGCGAAAAGAACCAAACCTTTTTATTGAAGGGTCTGGACTGTGGTGAGGACACAGTCGATCTCCTTCAGGTGCTCCAAGAAGCTGCACCAGAAATACAGTTTATTTCAGTTAAAAATTTTGCAACGAGAAGATCGATTGTGGAGCGCAAAAGCTTGCCTCACTACTTAGTCCAAACTTCCAGCAAAAGTAGTTCGAGTGCCCTGCAGAAAATACGGTACTTGAACTTCCGCGTGGTGAGGTGGGAACGCCTCCAGAAAAGTGGGGTCAACCAGTGCTATAGGTGTCAAAGATTCGGGCATTCGGCTGCCAATTGCGCCATGAAATATAGGTGTGTTAAATGCAAAGACATTCATGCTCCCGGCGAGTGCAAATTGGCTCAGGCGGAGCCAAAAGAAAAACTATATTGTGTAAACTGCGGTGCCTTTGGTCATCCAGCATCATATCGAGGATGCCCCGGGTATCAAGATGCAAAGGTTAAAGTCACTCCAAAACAAAGTCAACCACACCGCATTGTGATACCTACCAACTTCGTCAAGCCCGGGCTGTCATTTGCACTTGCTGCGAGAGGACCAGCAGACAATGTAAATAAAATAAATAATGTAAGTGGCAATAATGAGCTGCTCTTTAAAATTTATCAGCAATTAAATTCCTTATCGGAGCGAATCGATAAACAAGATTCGAAAATGAACATTGTTTTTCAGCGTTTAGGGCTTTCAAATGCCTCAAAATAAGTTGTCATCCAGCCACTTTCCCACGGATAGGATTCGTCTCATCTCGATCAACGTCAACTCTATTGTTACTTTACATCGGCGTGATTATCTCCTTGAATTCATTGCCAGAAAAAAGCCTGACATCGTGCTTCTCACCGAAACCCACCTCAGTTCATGGCACTCCATGAGATTCAAGGATTTTGAGTTCGTAAGAAAGGATAGGGTAACAGGTGATGGGGGAGGTGGCACCGGGATATTGGTTCGAAGACCCTATCGTTTCCAAAATATTGAAAAGGTCGAATTCAAAAGCTTTGAATCTCTTGAAGTGTCCGTTATCAAAATCTCACTGCCAGGTGGGGATAACATCTTCGTTATCTCTGCCTATGCAACTGGCGGAACTGTTCTAAAGCTCAAGGAGGAGCTCAATTCCTTGTACGAAATACTTGAATTGAACAGGCTGCATAACTATTATATTCTTCCTGGTGACCTGAACGCCAAGCATACATCATGGCTGAACGCCACCAATAATCCAAGAGGTGTATTCCTGAAATCGTGGATAACAGAGGACCAAATTGAATACAGGTGCAATCTATATGGGTCGGAGTTCCCAACATACCCTAGGACAAATTCATATTTGGACCTTTGCATTGCTGACGCAAGACTTGAATTCAGCTTTAATAGTCCTCAACGGAAACTGCAGGTGCTTCCTTATGATAGCGACCATAACGCAATCGTAATGGAAATCAATCATCACAGGGATGATTTCTTCCTCGTTCCAGTTCAACATGAAAATCATCGGTTGAATTTAAAAAAAAACAGACTGGGGAAAGTTTCAAAAGAAGTTTAATCAGGAGCACCAGAAGCAATGTCCCCCTTCTGATGGTGGCAACTCGTGCTCAATGGTTCCTAATGATAGGAATCTAACTAACGATGAAATAGATGTCTATTTGTCGAAGTTAGAGAAGCTGACTTTGGAAACGATTGAGAAAGTAGTTCCCAAGATAAAACATCGAAACAATATGGAAGGATATGAAACACCAACCATTGCAAGGTTGAAAAGATTGAAAAGCCTTCTTCTCACACGCGTCAACAATATTTATCGACGATTTTTGGACTACAACCATCCCTCGTTTGCTTTGTTGAAATTACATCTGAAGAATGTCCGGAACTTAATCCGGTCATACTTCAGGAGTGGGGTTAGCAGTCAATGGGCGGAAAAATTGAGGGGTATTAGCCCACAGGACCCAGACGGCGTGTTTGCGAAAGTGAATAGCATATTCCGCAAGAAGTCTCGAGTGAAGGTATCGAATCTTGAAGTCACTAGTGATGAGATAAATCTTCTCGATAGGGCTGGTATCGAAATTGATAGTACGACTCCGGATAGAAATGGAAACAGGATTATTTGTGAAGGATTGGATAAACTTGTCCTGATTGGAACACATTTTGAATTGGTTCATCTACCGAACCCTGAGAGAGGGAATGAAATATTTTCAGAGGTCGTTGAAGCAAAAGTTTCCGACTTCAAATCAAGCCTGAACGGCCAATCAATTCTTCATTTCGATGAAACATTAACATCTGACCTCATACTGAGCTTCAGCAAGGTGTTTGAAGTGATACTCAACAGAGCATTAAACGCCCACATTGAGGAAAATGAGTTGATGCCGAATTGCCAATTTGGTTTTCGTGCCAGGCATTCGACCACACATGCAATAACGAAAGTAACCTCAGACATCTGTTGGAAACTAAATGATAGACAATGTGTTGGAGCATATGTCATTGATATGGAGAAAGCCTTCGATACGGTGTGGTTAGATGGACTAGTTTTTAAACTCCTTCAGGACAAGTTCCCCAGACACCTTGTCGCCATGATGTGTAATATGTTATACGGAAAATCGTTTGTTGTAACCGATGGAAATCTGACAACAATCCGCGAGTTCAAGGTCTTGAATGGTCTACAGCAGGGAACAGTTACTGCGCCTCTGCTCTTCTCAATCTTCATTCGCAAGCTATTGAACGGCTTTGATTTTAACGTCTCGCCAACGCGATCATTGGTAGCGTTTGCTGATGATCTGATCCTCTATACCGCAGACCGAAAAGCTACAATAGTTCAGAGAAATCTCCAAAAAAATGTTCAATGATGTACAGCTGTATACTGACAATTGGCGAATGAAAATCAATGCGCAAAAGTGTGAAACAATCTTGTTTCGGACAACGCTGCAGGGGGTCAGTCAAGACCTGAAACGTAATTGGAAAGATTTCCACATCATGGCTGGTGAGGGTAGTCTAGAACGGGTTCCACATGAGTCCTGTGTTCGATACCTCGGTGTTTATCTCGATCAGTGTCTGTACTATACTGAACATGTGGAAATCATGTTCAGTTAGGCACTTAAAGTAGTCATGGCCCTTCGAAAGCTCTTTCATTCCAGATACATTGATCAAAAGGTCAAAATTATCTGTTACAAGACACTGGTTAGACCAGTTTTGACATATGGATGTCAGATCTGGTAGAACCAGAGTGCTAGTACTATGGAAAAATTAAGAGTTTTCGAAAAGAAATGTCTTCGTGCATGTACTGGTTTGTACAGAAAGCCTGAGACGGATTGGAAACATTATATATCGAATAGAAGAATTTATCAAACTGCTGAAGTGACTAGAGTCGATATCTTCATATTGAAGCTTCTTCGGAATCATATCGCAAGATCTGTGACTGTGAGAGAAAACCCTTGGATTTCACAGCCGTTCCACCCTACAGACGGGTATATAGCGACTTGCCTCGCTACTGGCTTCATTCCTCCAGAAGCATTCGTGTATTTGGATATGAATCGATATGTTTTTGATTCTGACGGCGTCCCAGTCATATACCACATATATCGACGGGCCACCGATAAGAAGATAAAATATCCTCCGAACTTGAGTTCACGAGACCAACAATTCCAATGGAGATACTCATTTGCTAGGTTCGTTGAAGCTGATCGAGTTGAGACGGGGCAATCTAGGTATTGGTGGCTAAATGACAATGTCTAAATTATTCGTGTTTATTTTCAGTTTTGGTGTTTTTCATTATTTAGCTTTTGAGTTTGTAACAACCACGGAAGTCACCGCAGTTGCAGACATTAAATATTGGCAGAGGGGTGTGTAGCCCGGGGTGGCATACTGAGGCCGGCTAGCGCTCAGTCGTGTCGTGGGTCTTCCGGGTCACCCTCTGCTCGTGCTGAGCCACCTTACATATAAATACTAGCACATAGGGAAAAGGACGGGAAAGGGGAGGTCATTCTGAGAAATGAAAAATATGGCTTTTACTGTAACATGGCCGTTTTTTTTATTCACAAAGAAATAAACAAATTTATATCACAATAAAATTAGCAAATTATCAATTTCAATAAAAACAAGAAAAAACAAAGGACCCCTTTAAGATTTAATGTACGGAAGAAAATAATCCACTATAATCTTTTATATGAAGGAAAAACACAAGGAAAAAAAAAACGAGCTTGATGATGAAATGTTGTTAATATACTAGGAAAATAAGCCAAATAAATACTCACACTACTCCTCGTTGATCTCCGAGCGCTCGGCGATGACAAAAAAAGAGTGTGGGGCCACTGAAAATTTAACTTTAAATTAACTCGAAAATTCAAACATTACTAGAAAATCAAGGAGCCCCCTTATCGCCCTCTCCGACCCGTCGTTCTGGCTTACTTGCAGAAACGAAAACTTTACTTCTGGAACCTAGCTTTCTTCGAAGTCCAACAAAACAAAGTTTTTTTTTCTTGCTTTTCTGTTTTTTTTTTTCTTTTTTTTTTTGGAGAAAGAATCACTCTCGACACTTAATTTTTATTTCAACTAATTTGACTTCAAAATCGCACCAACTTTAATCCCGGAGGCCAAAAGCCAAAAATTCTTTTCACTCACTAATATTTCCACATGGATCATAAATTATTCCACAACGAATGTAATTTATTTTGCCCTGCCTCACACCAAAACTTTCGCCACTCAACTTCACAACTAAATTATTTCTATTCCTTCTTCCGTCACAAAAAAATTAATCCCCGTTCACTTCAAATTCAGATCCCTGTATTTATTGTAACTTCTGCTGAAATTCTCAAATCCAAAAATTCACTTCACTTCACTCATAGCAATTACTCTTTTATATTTTTTTTCCCAAATATTCACTTCCTTTTTTTTTCCCCAATCTTAAAAAAAAAAACCTCCAAAAATCAACTTTACGCGCACATCAAAACACCTTTCTCTTCTCCAAATCCCAAAAACTCACTCCCACAATCCCAACCCTTTCTTTCACCCTCCTCCTTTCTCCCATCCGATCCCGCAAATCAAATTCTTTTTCCAATTACCGCTGCCACATCTGGGTAACGTAATCGAAGTTCATTACACTTCGATTCCGCTACCCACACATCTTTTGGTCCGTATCGACAATCACAGTAGTTTCCATTGACTTGCATATATGGCAATTTACATCCCCAAGAATCGCTTGATTGAATGTAAAGTGTCACATATACGAGTACATTACGAAAACTATTGATTTTGCCGATACCCCAAAAAAGAGTGCTTCCGTGCGCCCGGGGGAACTTGAACTCAGGGTCCCAGCAGTCGCACGGTCGAAACTCGCGACGTATCCAATGGAGCTATGCCTTATCGATCTCCCATTCATCAGATTAGCAACTTCAACGATTATCTGGGCATGGGATTGAATTTTGTTAGTAGGGAAACGTGAATTAATTTTCGTTAGTAAGAAAAATAAAATTTGTTAATGGGAACTAGAGAATAGAATTTGTTAGTATGAAGGAAGGAATTAGGTTTTGTTAGGAAGAATGAATAGAATGAAATTTTGTTAGTGGGAATTAATGTAGGGAGTGTTGTTAGTGGGAAAATTGAAATTATTAGTAGGTATTATTTTTTTGTAGTTGTTAATAAGGAAAAAGGGTAGTATTGTGATGATGGGGGAGTAAAAATTAAAGGGAAAATGGAAACATGTAAAAAAAATAAATAAATTTATGGAGGAAAAGGTAGGAATGCCCAAAGGAAAGGGACAATGTTACGGCGGCAATTTGAAGTTGCGAATGGGAGGAAGTTGGTACGCCGGAATTCGCAACAATCGTGGGGACGACCCAGACCCTGAGTGTCTCATTCAGCCGGGCAAAGAAAGAATGTCGGCAGGGGTAACTATGAATCGGATCGGATGTCTTTAGCGTGAAAAGTCCCAAGCAGCTTACCGGATTCATCCTCAAGTTCATAAGTAACTTGCCCAGTACGGCGGCGAACCACTGCAGGAACAAATCGAGGAGCGAATTTAGCCGCAAAACGATCGGCTGCATTGCTCACGGCGAAATTCCGCACGAAAACTTTCTGACCTTGAAGTAGCTCACGGGGGCGAGCTCGAAGGTTGTAACTTTGAGCTCCCTTCCGGTAGGCTTCGGTCAGCTTAGCTCGGACACGGTCTTGTACAGCTCGCAGACGATCACTGTTTGAACTTAGCTGTACTTCTCCATCCTCAAAAGCGTTCAAGCTTCTAAGGAGGGCGTACTCAGTGCCATGCTGGATAGGGTGGTATCCGAACATGAGGAAGTAGGGCGAAAATCCTGTGGATTCATGAATCACCTTGCGGAAGGCAAAACACGATTCCGGAAGATTCTCGTCCCACCTGCCATGATCGGACCCTATGTAGGCTCTGATGGCGTTCAATGTCGACTGGTTTGACCTCTCCGAGGCATTCGCTTGCGGGGAATGGTATGGAGTGAAGCAGTGCTGCACCCCATAGTCACTCATAAGCTTAGCGAATACCTTGGAGACGAACTGCACACCATTGTCCGAGTGAAGCCATTCGGGAACTCCGAAGGTCAAAAAGATTTCGCGCTCCAAGTATCGCACGACTGATTCCGCAGTGGCTTTAGCCATGGGTTTGAGCCATATGAACTTGCTATAATGGTCCAGGACCACAAACAATTGAGTGTTCCCAGATTTTGAACGAGGGTATGGACCCATGAAGTCCACAAACAGGCGCTGCATAGGTCTCGTTGAGTCTCGTGATGCGCCCATAGGAGGTCTCAAAGTGGAATTCGAAGGCTTGACCTGTTTGCATGTTGAACAGCCCTGGATGTGCTGAATAACATCTTGACGCAAACGAGGCCAATAATAATATCTTTGTAAGACTTCCGTGGTCTTACGAATTCCACAATGAGAGCCCCGGGGATCATCATGAGCTCGCACTATAAGAGCCTGTTGGTAGCCCTCAGGAACCCATAATTTTGTTCGGGGGATATCTGTAGCCAGCGTTACAGGAGAACCAGAACCGATGTACACTCGGCCATCAGCAAGGTGCAAATTCTGAAACTTATCAGGTTGCTTCAGGATTTGCTCCTTGAGATGTTCGTATTCGGGCTCCTGAAACGCAGACTGAGGTATCAAACCATCAATATGTGTGTGCTCCGGGAGGCAAGCAATGAGCGAGGCCACCCGCTCGTCCTGCGAGCAAGATCTCGATAACGCATCCGGTACAACGTTAAGAGCACCTTTCCGGTGTACAATCTGGAAATTGAACCCTTGTAATTTCAGACTCCAGCGAGCCAATCGACCAGAAAGGTCCGACTGCTGCATCAGCCATTTAAGACTGGCATGGTCGGTTATGATGGTGAAGGGCAACCCTTCGATATATGCCCTGAATCGCTTTACACTCTGCACCGCAGCTAAGCATTCCAACTCAGTAATGCTATAGTTACGTTGCGCAGCGTTGAGCTTCATCGACATATATGCAATTGGATGTTCTCCACCTTCATCGTCCTTCTGGAACAAAACACTTCCAATACCCACTGTACTTGCGTCACACTGGATATAGAAGTGCTTCGTAAAGTCAGGGTTGGCCAGCACTGGAGCAGAAACCAGCAATTGCTTCACTTTATTGAAGGCACTATTGGCGGAAGCAGACCACTTGAAGGCACGTTTGCCCTTTAGCAAATCCGTTAGAGGGGCCGTAACCGAGGCGAAGTTTGGAATAAAACGCCTGTACCATCCTGCCATGCCCATGAACCGTCTCACGTCTTTGGCCGTTCGGGGTTCAGGATAGGAGACTATACCTGAAACCTTCTCCGGGTCGGTGCGCAGGATACCATCACTCACTACGAAGCCAAGATATTTGATCTCCTTCTTGACGAACTTGCTTTTTTCAACATTGATGGTCAAATTGGCGTCCCTGAGCAGTTTTGCAACCGTACTCAGGAGCTCCACGTGCTCATCAAATGTTGAACTTGTAACAAGCAGGTCATCTAGGTAAACAAATACCTTGTCCTGCAGCTCATGCGGTATTACTTTATGCATCAACCGACACATCGTTTGGGGAGCATTACACAATCCGAACGGCATGACCTTGAAATGGTACAAGGGCCTGCCAGGGACAGTAAAGGCTGTTTTCTCCTTACTTGCCTCATCCAATGGTATTTGCCAAAAGGCATCCTTCAGGTCCAAGCTGGTAATGAACCTGGTACTCTGCAACCGTGCCAAAAGACCTTCAATCAGTGGCAACGGATAGGCGTCCTTAACAGTCACCTCGTTGAGGCGTCGAGCGTCAAGACACAAACGCACCTTGCCGGGTTTTCTGACAAGGGTCACAGGCGAACTCCACGAACTCTGACTTTCCTCTATTACCCCCAAAGACAACATACGATCGAGTTCGTCATACAACAGTTTCTGTATAACAGGCGAGACAGCATAATGCCGCTGCTTAATGGGTCGAGCAGAACCAGTGTCGATGTGATGAGACACGAGACTGGTCCTACCCAAGCCTTTCTCATTATACGACGGAAACTGTTGTTTGACGAAGTCCAGTCGTTGCTGATCTTCTGGAGACAAAAGATGGAATTCAGGGCTCGGAAGCTCCGACGCTGCTTCGATAGCGTTGACCTGGATTGGTGCTATTTTGAAGAGATCCCAGAAGTCAATTCCAAGATACACTGCGTGCGTCAAGGAAGGAACAACTAGGAATCTCATCAATTTGGTGGTTTTATTAAATTGCACCAATGTGGTGACGTATCCTAGAACTGGATCCTTGTGCCCTGATGCAGTCTGAACATGAGCATGCATGGTATGCATATGCAAACCCAAATCCGACAGCAGGTCCAAGGCTCCGGCTCCGAGGATACTAACACTGGCTCCGCTATCAAGCAAGCCCGTCAATTTGCGACCCTTGACGGAAATCTCTGCGTAGGGCCTATTGTCGCCAGGAGTTGCAACAATTGACTCCACGCAGGCACGCTTCAAGAGACGCCTGGCGAAGAAATATCTCCAGGATCTCCGAAAGCGATCCCGAAAAGGTCGTGCTCTAAAACTAGCAGGTGACTCACGATCATCGCCCGCCTTTCCATTACTTCCGACGTAGTCCGGTGATCTGCTTGAGATATTAGCACTGCTAAATGGTACTGGGGATTCATGATGATACATGTCGGTACTATTGTGACAAAAATCTCTCGTTCCACTAGGATGGAGGTTCATTGGCACACAAGATTCCAAACCAGCCGGTAACCGATCAGGTGGTCTCATAGAATTAAGCTCATAAGGCTGGACTGGAGGTCGACCATACTTGATCTCCAGCTCACGCCAAGTGTCCTCAATTCGACGACACCTCCAGACAAGCTCACGGGTGGTCGAGAACTCATGTCCAGCTAAGTGATCCTGCAACCTGAAACTCATATTTTTGAAAACTAGGTCTCGCAGATCCGTGTCCCTAATCGGAGTCCTGAGTTGAAGAGCCATAGCTTCAAGGGATTCATAAAATTCGATGAATGGTTCATTGGATTCTTGCCTGCGGGCGAACATATTTTCCCAAATATGTGCGTCATCAAGCCGAGATCCAAATCGTTCCATGAACTCCACTTTTAGCTGCGTCCAACTCAAGTTCCTATGCAGGTCACGTATCTGCCAGTACCAGTTTTCGGCATATCCCTGCAGCAGAACATGAAAGTCTCGAACGAGTTCACGCTCTGTGAGACCATAATCTCTAGCCATAATGCTAGCACGAAACAAAAATTGTCGTGCATCCAAACCATTGGAGCCACCATCGAACTTAAAACCCCATTTGGTGATTGGGATAATCGTTTGATGAGTCTCAACTGCCTGACCACCATCCTGGAACGAGAGCTCCGACTGAGGATTTGGCAAATCTTGGGAAGAGCGTAATGAACAGCGAGTGAAATTATCGGGTTCATGTCGTATGTGCGGAAACATGATGACTATCAAAACCAATAAAAATCTACAGACCATCTAAATAATTTAAGTACATATATTAAAATCAATGAACAGACGGACAACACCGACAATTTGTATAAAAGAAATAATTTAATAAATTACAGACAGACAAACAAACGATTCTTTAAAAATAGATTAAAATTTGAATGCCAGACAGACAAACGGACAAGTAAATAAATATATAAAATTTTAAAACTTACTAGCTAGAATAAAAATAAAAAGTTCTATAATGCACACTACGTGAAAATTAACCCTGACCAAAAACTAACTAACAAACCTAAACTAAAATCAATTATCAAACTCAACCTAATATTACTCAAACCCAAAACTAACTAAACCAAACTCAATCATTAAAATTAAAAGAAATTATTCTAAACTAACAAAAACCATAAACCCACTTACCTAAAACTAATCTAAATCATAAACCCTAATTAAACTCAATAATCTATAACTAAACTACCTAAATCCCATGACTTTGAAATCGAACAAGTAACCTAACGGTAATTACTAAACAATCAATAATAAAAATCTAAAATTTTCAATGAGATGATGAGATAAAAGAAAATGTACATTAACGAGCAAGTGAAATGAGTGCAAATGTGTTATGGTTAAATTCAATTATCCAAAGTGATTTCGCTATCATTTCTCAAAATGATTCCCCCTAGGAGGAAAAGGAAAAGAAAAGGTAATTGAATGGGATGAAGGTTAAAATTTATACCAAACACGAAGCAGACAAACCACAACAGTGCCTGGTATAGCAATGGAACTCGTAGGCGGACTCCGCTCAAATTGTCGCCACAAAGGGCCGACTACGAGACCATTATGAAACACTACGGACTTCATAATGGCTCGGACAAGAGCCGCACATTTCCCAAAGCTACCACCAGATAGATGATAGAAGGGCCGAAAGCGTTGGCTAATTCCAAGAGATGGATCTAAGTCCAACTATCCCGTGCAGGGAGATATAGCCAACGACTCAAAATTCGGTTGATCCCAACCAACATCCACACTGCTAAAGCATGCCCACTATCATAGCCGGTGGAGACTATCAAACACAAAACAGCACGGTAGGCGCCACTGCAACTGCGGCGAACCCCGTGAACAAAAATCAATAATTTAATACCAAAACTGAAAATTTTAAACCTATTACTCAACCAATCATGAAAAAATTCTAACAAAAACAAAAAAAAAAAAAAAATATTTCCCTGAAATGCTCAGACCACTATTCAAGTCAGGCACTCCAGGTACTCAGCCCAACAAATCTAACATTGAAAACTTTAAACTATAGTTTAAACTAATAAAAATCAACTCAAACCATTAGAAAACCATTTAATTTGGGCGCCATATGTAACAACCACGGAAGTCACCGCAGTTGCAGACATTAAATATTGGCAGAGGGGTGTGTAGCCCGGGGTGGCATACTGAGGCCGGCTAGCGCTCAGTCGTGTCGTGGGTCTTCCGGGTCACCCTCTGCTCGTGCTGAGCCACCTTACATATAAATACTAGCACATAGGGAAAAGGACGGGAAAGGGGAGGTCATTCTGAGAAATGAAAAATATGGCTTTTACTGTAACATGGCCGTTTTTTTTATTCACAAAGAAACAAACAAATTTATATCACAATAAAATTAGCAAATTATCAATTTCAATAAAAACAAGAAAAAACAAAGGACCCCTTTAAGATTTAATGTACGGAAGAAAATAATCCACTATAATCTTTTATATGAAGGAAAAACACAAGGAAAAAAAAAACGAGCTTGATGATGAAATGTTGTTAATATACTAGGAAAATAAGCCAAATAAATACTCACACTACTCCTCGTTGATCTCCGAGCGCTCGGCGATGACAAAAAAAGAGTGTGGGGCCACTGAAAATTTAACTTTAAATTAACTCGAAAATTCAAACATTACTAGAAAATCAAGGAGCCCCCTTATCGCCCTCTCCGACCCGTCGTTCTGGCTTACTTGCAGAAACGAAAACTTTACTTCTGGAACCTAGCTTTCTTCGAAGTCCAACAAAACAAAGTTTTTTTTTCTTGCTTTTCTGTTTTTTTTTTTCTTTTTTTTTTTTGGAGAAAGAATCACTCTCGACACTTAATTTTTATTTCAACTAATTTGACTTCAAAATCGCACCAACTTTAATCCCGGAGGCCAAAAGCCAAAAATTCTTTTCACTCACTAATATTTCCACATGGATCATAAATTATTCCACAACGAATGTAATTTATTTTGCCCTGCCTCACACCAAAACTTTCGCCACTCAACTTCACAACTAAATTATTTCTATTCCTTCTTCCGTCACAAAAAAATTAATCCCCGTTCACTTCAAATTCAGATCCCTGTATTTATTGTAACTTCTGCTGAAATTCTCAAATCCAAAAATTCACTTCACTTCACTCATAGCAATTACTCTTTTATATTTTTTTTCCCAAATATTCACTTCCTTTTTTTTTCCCCAATCTTAAAAAAAAAAAACCTCCAAAAATCAACTTTACGCGCACATCAAAACACCTTTCTCTTCTCCAAATCCCAAAAACTCACTCCCACAATCCCAACCCTTTCTTTCACCCTCCTCCTTTCTCCCATCCGATCCCGCAAATCAAATTCTTTTTCCAATTACCGCTGCCACATCTGGGTAACGTAATCGAAGTTCATTACACTTCGATTCCGCTACCCACACATCTTTTGGTCCGTATCGACAATCACAGTAGTTTCCATTGACTTGCATATATGGCAATTTACATCCCCAAGAATCGCTTGATTGAATGTAAAGTGTCACATATACGAGTACATTACGAAAACTATTGATTTTGCCGATACCCCAAAAAAGAGTGCTTCCGTGCGCCCGGGGGAACTTGAACTCAGGGTCCCAGCAGTCGCACGGTCGAAACTCGCGACGTATCCAATGGAGCTATGCCTTATCGATCTCCCATTCATCAGATTAGCAACTTCAACGATTATCTGGGCATGGGATTGAATTTTGTTAGTAGGGAAACGTGAATTAATTTTCGTTAGTAAGAAAAATAAAATTTGTTAATGGGAACTAGAGAATAGAATTTGTTAGTATGAAGGAAGGAATTAGGTTTTGTTAGGAAGAATGAATAGAATGAAATTTTGTTAGTGGGAATTAATGTAGGGAGTGTTGTTAGTGGGAAAATTGAAATTATTAGTAGGTATTATTTTTTTGTAGTTGTTAATAAGGAAAAAGGGTAGTATTGTGATGATGGGGGAGTAAAAATTAAAGGGAAAATGGAAACATGTAAAAAAAATAAATAAATTTATGGAGGAAAAGGTAGGAATGCCCAAAGGAAAGGGACAATGTTACGGCGGCAATTTGAAGTTGCGAATGGGAGGAAGTTGGTACGCCGGAATTCGCAACAAGTTTCAGCTCATTATTGCTACATTTAGTGTTGTTTATTTTTGTTAAAAATTAGGTAAAGGTTAGGTTTATATTATGTTTATTATATTAGGTTAGAGATAAGGTTAAACGCTTAGGTTAGGAACATTGTTATAGATTTTTTAGTGTAAGATAAAGTTTTTGACTGCATTTATTAGAATTAAGTTAAAACATATTAGGTGTAGGATCAAAGTTCACTGTAGTGTTAAGATGATAAATAATTTTAGAATAGTGTTGGTTGGTTTTTTCTCCTTTTTCCAATTGAATTGTAAAAATATGTAATATTCTTCAATGATTTGAGTTTGCTATAGTTTTTTTTTTCTAAATGTGTTTAATGATAACGTACAAATTTAGAGAGCCATTTGGGCCATTAAGTTTTTGATTGTTATTGTTTGGAATTTGCTTTATATTCTTTTAAAATTTATAACGATTAGTATTAAATAAAGCGCTTTTGACTTGACTTTGGCGTCCCAACAAAACTAGTCCACATGGTCACACAATACAGAGTCCCAGGTCAAGGTAAACGGTGAACTAATGGACAGCTACATGATGAAATTAGGCTTAGAACAAGGGGAAGGACTTGCCCCAATGCTCTTTAATATTGCGCTGGAATACGTCATCGGGAAGATATTTGCTGAAACCTCGGGTGCACAAATGTTCAAGTCCACACTATTGGTAGCATATGCTGATGACATCAATACTATGGCATGTTTAATCTCAGATGCCAAAGGAGCATTTCCGAACCTGAAATCTGAAACTATAACTAACTATAACTAAATGCATGGGTCAAACGAGTAAGAAAACTCGAGTTTGACAAAACCTGACTGCAAGTGACTACAACTTTGAAAGTGCAGATAATTTTATCTACCTTGGAGCCCACCTGAATAGAAGAGGCGCCGAAAAGGATGAGACTGGACGCCGCATAAATGCCGCAAATAAAGCCTTTTATTCCTCACTTCCCAATATAAGGTCCAGAGTGGTGCAAAGGTAAAATAAGCTCCACATTTACATAACACTAGTCAAACCTGTGCAGTTATATGGAAGTGAAACATGGACCCTGACGAGTGAATCCAAAAAGTTAGTGAATCCACTTGAATGCAAAGTGTTTCAAAAAATCTGCGGCCCAGTGAAAAAAGAACAAAGTGGAGACTACGTTACAACGATAAATTGTATGAACAATTTCACGATCCACCTGTTTCCTTTCGCGTAAAGTTATGAAAATTGCCATGGGCACGCCATGTAGAAAGAATGGAAGAAAACCAGGTATACAAAAAAACATTGACATGTAGAGCACAAGATAGGCGCCCAGTGACAAGACCGAGGACCCGATAGGAAGACACGATAAAAGCTGACAGCAGATCATTGTTGGGAGTAAGTAACTGTCGGACAATGTCGGGGAACAGTGATGATTTAAGGAGCACTGATAGCACTGAATCGCATTGTCGCAAGATAAACAACGACCACACCACATCACCAATGTCAATGATTCAGCCTTTATGCTTGATTTCGCAAGGTTTGTCTTCGAGTCAAATTCAACGTGAAAACCTCTGGATATTAAACGTTTGATTGGCAGTGTGTCGCTCACCAAGTTTCGTGCATGAAAAGCTTCATTTGCCATTGCTTTGTGGCAATTGCTGGTTTCATCCATAAACTTAAAGTAGCCACTGCCAATTCCTTTCACTGCAGTCAATTAACAATTCGTGACTTCAACTGAACTTTTATATGATTTCCTGAGTATCGTGAAGAAAACTTTATTGCGTACCACACGTTACGTTGCTTACATCTATGCATTTGAATGCTTTCCGCCAACTAAAAATAAAAATTATTTCATATCATTAGTCGACGTTGACGTACCCTTTTACTGCCCATTAATCGAATTCACTTCACACCTCCTGGATTTGCCTTATTAACACGCTCAGCCAGCCTTCCTCATATTTCGAGCATTTTTTCTCTATATGATCTGGCTTCTTACAGAAGAATCACGTTCTTCCCTTCAAAAAAACCTTCACAATTGAATCATTCCGGTTGATATCGGCAGTCGAATAACAGCTTGTTGCACCAAGGCAAACGTGACTTCTTCTTTTCATAATACAAGCGTAGTAATCAATGCATCGTAACTGTCCGGCAAACTACTTAATAGCATGCCAGCACTCCCGCCTCATCATCTTTATTGTCCCATTCATCAAGATTCTTTTGATTTAGTATAAGACCTTTATCATCTACGACTGCATTCAGTCTGTTACCGATTATCACCTTTTTCCACTATATTTGTTCCCTTAGTAACAAGTCTGTCTTAAATTTCCAGTTAACAAAATTCATATCGCTCAACTTTTTGATTTTCTGTTTGCCAATGTCCGCCATCTTGTTGCGTGAATTTGCTTTGTTTTTCCATTGTGATGAAGAACGTGCCTTAAGTCTGTTCACTTTAATTTGATTTTGCAATAATCTCAATTGTTACTGCTATCACTGGGCCTTTATTCTGTTAATATTACCTTTTTACAGTGAACGTTATTGCTAAAAAAAACATTTATGCGTACATAGAAATACATTGAAAGACGGAATTCGTGAAATAATAATGTAAAGTTTAAGTTCGATGTTTACTGTACGAGTGTTACAAGGCTACTGTCTTTAGGTATATACGAGTACAAACAGTCAAAAATGCAAAATTGAACTTCTTTTGCATGAACACTACGTTAATGTTGAAGTAATATTCGCATTCCAATTCAAAGAAATATTTACGTTTGAACTCATACCGAGCTCAAACCTTCTAGATTATTTTGAAGCTTACATCCGTTGACAAATGGACCTGTGTAGCACATTACGTGAGGGCTGTTCTGAAGGAGGCAACGAGGGCAGGGAATTTCTTTTCGAGCAATCCCATCCTCTCTTTTCCTGACCACTAGAAAAAAGATTCATGGACCCCGAAGACACCTCGAGGGGAAGGAAAATGAGGCCTAGCCAAATGTAATATGCTAAACGGTCTCAAGCTAGGTTCTTAGGTGACAGGGGAATAGTTGTTTTTTTGGTAGGGAGGTGAATGCCTATTTACGCGCAGAGTGTTAGACTCCCATGCTAGCAAAAAAGCGACTGCACTACTCACTAAACACCTCCAAAGTCAACCTGAGAACCCAGCCTGGAACCGTTTGATACATTACTTCGAGAGGCGTAGAGGAAATGCCAGACAAGCGATTCCCCAGCCCCAACGCCCCCGGCTGCTGTGAGACAGTTTTATCTTTTAGGACTACCCGAACATAACGTGCCACCTGGTTCCATTTGTCCACCGATTTGAGTATCACCGCGACTATATTATCCACGTTGAGCTCTCCCGTCTCCCTGTAGAGGGCTCTTCGCAGCCTGTCCCAATTTGTGCACACAAAAAATGTGTGGCAAGCATTGTCTTGCTCTCCTTGGCAATATCGACAATCGGAGGACCGTGACTTACCAATCTTGTGCAGGTACGACTGAAAACACCCATGCCCGCTCAAAAGATGGGTCGGATAGAAGTCAGTCTCACCATGCCTCTGATTTGGCCACGGTTTCACATCCAGGATGAGGCGCGCAGTCCACCTTCTTTTCGTGCAATTTACCCAAGACTGCTGCCAATTGTTGAGTGAGCGCTGTCTCTCCTCGCGGACAACTATCTCTCTCGCATTCTCGTTTCGGCGCGGATAAATAAAGCGGCACCCTCTAGCAAGGAGGCCGACAGGTATCACGCCTGCGTTGACTTTCACCTCCGAATCAGAGACTGTCGGATACGAAGATGCAATCCTCAGCGCTCCTCTTCTCTGTACCTGTGCCAGGCGTTTTCGGTAAATCCCTTTACTGAGAGCGTCACCCCGTACCTCTGCTCCGTACAGTAGCACTGACCCTACAGAGCTCATCAAGAGGCATCTTTTTGATGGGCTGGGTCCCCCTACGTTGGTCATAAGTCGACTCAGAGCCGATTCTCCTGAAGCAGCCTTCCCAGCCGTTGCCCTGATTTGCCCAGAGAAACTCATCTTTGAGTCGATCACTAGCCCCAGGTATTTCACCGATGGATTCGATTCGATTCGTTGGTCCTGTGTCGTATTGTAGAGCAGGCTTCGGTCGTTTTGTGTAGTCACTCAAAAGCCGCATTAGATATTCTGGAACTTGATAAGGGTTTTCCGGTGTATCTAGAATATCCACCCATCCAGTCGAGTTGAAGGCGTTCCTGACGTCGAGTGTCACCAACAGGACGATCCATCGCTTGGTGCGATAATGTACCTCTGCCTTTTGGACCGCGCTCACCACCTCTGTAATCACATCGATAGTAAAACGTCCTGCTCTAAAGCCGTACTGCCGAGGAGATAGGTCCCCAGCAGCACGAATCGCGTCAGTGAGTCTTTTATTGATGAGTTTCTCTCGGCTGGGAGCCGTGTCTAGTATGCACAACGGGCGGTATGCAGATGGCGATTCATGATTTCCCTTCCCCTTGCTGATCAGCACCAGCCTCGGGAAAACCCGTCCCCGCAGGCAAGCGTTGAATGTGCTGAGCAGCAGGGAAGTTGTTTAATGAGTATTTTATAGTGCTTTGTATGCTTAAGAGTCCCAAACTCAGGGCGAAAATAGCCTTCACCTGTCAGGAACCAAAACAAAAAAAGTATGTTATGTTTGTGTCGAGAATCTAAGAAAATAGTATCAGAAAGGAAAGAAACGTTTTTGGGTTAGAGTATCTTGAGAGCAATAAAACCGTTAAAAGGACTATTCTCAGTGCTTTGATATTTCTGAATAAACCGCCAAAAAGAAAAACAAAATTGCAGCCTCGGTGAAATGCATTGACATTCATTCAGGAACTGCCACTATTTTTCAGTTTCAGGCAAGCCCGATCAGATGGTCTGCAGGTGGAGTGTGAACCCTTTAAATGCATGAAATAACATGACACGACTGCGAATTATATGCGGTTGAAACTACGTTCCATTTGAGACTGTGGTAGTCACATGAAGTTTTTGAGTGTATTAAATGTGCCAGTCTTCTAAGTGAAATAATAACTTGTTTTCCATTCAGGACATGCCATTAACTTTATATTACGTCTTATTGGCTTGAACGAGACCAAGGTTTTTTTGCAAAAAAGCTGGTGCCAGAATAAAATGCAGCATCAGTGAGATTAATCAACATCTTCTACAGAAGCTGCCGCTATTTATCAGACTCACGGTAGTATAAAGAGTGCCTACTCCACTTTGAGACCATAAGATTGGGCTGCCGTGTACAGTTTTTCATTTTTCAATAGGCTCACAATCAGGTTGTAAATAAAGGAATACCCTAAACAGCTAGTCGGTAGGAAGAAGGGAGATAAATTACTGCCCGAGGACCAAAACCGGCTGAATTGAAGCGCTAATAACGCTTCGCTCAGTATTATATTGTCATGAACCTGCAAGTCAGCTTTGAATTGGATCTGGTAAACGACAAAAACACTTGCATCGAAAAATACCCCACTCATTGGGAACATGTAAGGTATGATCTCTATATATGCTAGGTGCACTGATACTTCAACTGTACGAAATGAAAACATATAAGGTAAACATACTTCCAGTTCATGAAACTAATCTGCTTGGTGACGATGTCAATGACATGCAAACGCACTTTCTTTACAAGTAGTAAGTCGTCAGGTATCCATAATTATGGAGTGGCATTCTTCGTGTACAATAAGTTCAAAAAAACTATCACCGGTTCGAGGCAGTCAATGAACGGATCTGTTCTCAGAGGATCAAGACAGAATCTGGTTGGTCAACTACTATGCTTACACTGAAAATAACATAGAAAGATGATTTCAACAATACCTTAGAACATACCATAGACGTGCTGCCCTCATGTGAAGTTGAAACTGTTCTAGGGGACCTTCATGCAGCAAACCAATCAGTAGCTAGTTCATCGAGGAACAACAGTAAGGCATAGCCTACACTCAGAGACCAACTCAAACGAACAGCACTTCACAAACTTCGCGTCAGACAGAAACCTCATCATGAGCTTCACCTGGTTCCCGCACCCTGGCATTGACAAAAGAGCGTAAATATCCCAGGATAGCTACACGCAAACCCAAATAGGTCACATTATAATAGAAAAAGAAGTTGCAACCATCTCTCTTAAAAACACTCATTGCATGGTGCATACTGTGGATCAGATCATTACTCCCTGAGGGCTAAACCCCGTTGTCATATCTCAAAATATCAAAAAGAATCGAAGCCACTGATATCAACATATGTCCAACGATATCCAAACGATGTGAAAAATGGTCAAAGATGCGATCATGGACACAGCGGAAAATATTTTCAGGCAATGGGTGGAAAATTAGTTCGGTGAAGAATGTCAAGATGTATTCAGCAAAAGACACTAGGCATGGAAAAAGACAAATAAAAACCAACTCGGGCGAAAAAGGAGCGAAATATCATCCTCTGCCAGCAATCTTAAAAATACTGTGCGACAGACTATCAACTGGAAAATAAAGCAAATTCATTAACGCATGGTGCTGACAGAATGCCGATAAAACTGCTATAAGCCGGAAGAACAGATGTACATGACCTTCTTCATTGGATAATACATAAGATATGGGCAAAGAAACAGCTACTAAAGGGTTTTCCAATAAGAGGTGTTATTTTGAATAGCCCGCTATTTTGGTAGATGTCACTTTTGAAGCTGACATTTTTTGACATTTGACAAGTAAAAATTATACTATTTATAAAAGTGCAACGATACACGCTTCAACAACGCATTGAAATTATTAAAATTTACTATAAAAATGGTGAAAATTTGGCAGAGACGGTTCGTAAAACTCGAACATTTTTGGGTAGTCGTAAAGCAACTTGTCGGACCGCAATACAGAAATTGGTGGAAAAATTCGATCTGTTGGGACAACTTAGTAATGTGAAGAATAAAACCCGTGCACGTCACTCAAGAACAGTGGAGAATATTGCTGCTGTAGCCGAAAGTGTTGAAGAAAAGCCAGGTTTGTCCATTCCTCGTCGTTCTTTGGAATTAGGCATTCCACAAACGTCATTACACCGTATTTTGGATCTTGAGGCTTACAAAGTTCAGTTAACATAAGAACTCAAGCCGTTCGATCATCAACAACGTCGTGCCTTTGCTGATTGGGTCCTTGAAATGCATGAAAATGATCCGGAATTCCATCGAAAAATCATCTTGAGTGATGAGACCCATTTCCACCTTGGTGGCTTCGTCAACAAGCAAAATTGTCGCATCCGGGGCTCGGGAAACCCAAGATTTATTGTAGAAAAGCCTCTCTATCCCCAACGAGTGACTGTTTGGTGCAGTTTATGGTCCGGCGGATTCATTGGACCTTACTTTTTTGAAAATAAGGCTGGAGCAACAGTAACGGTGAATGGATTGCGCTATCGAGGGATGATTAATGATTTTTTATGGCCGGAATTGGATGTTATTGATCTGGACAACGTTTACTTTCAAGAAAACAGCGCTACGTGCCACACAAGCAACGAAACCGTTGATCTTTTACGGGAAAAGTTTCCGGACCGTGTTATCTCTGGCCACCGAGATCTTGTGATTTAACACTTTGCGACTTCTTGCTTTGGGGCGCCGTGAAAGAGAAGGTCTACGCAAATAGCACCGCGTCAATTCAAGACCTCAAAGATGGAATTCTTGAGGCTATCGAGGACATAGGGCAGCCACTTTTCGATTTGGTTATGGAAAATTTCATGAAAAGGATATGGTCCTGTAAGCGTGGTCATGGTAGTCATTTGCCCGATGTTATTTTTAACAATCAACGGCATACCTTTTTCTTTATAATAAGATAAACGTTCGATCATTTTTATTAAAAAATTGCATTTTGCTTTTAATATCAAAATAACACCTCTTATTGGAAAACTCTGAAGATGAATGGGGGGGAAAAATTATAGGCCCCATGCATAAAAAGAAGTCAGAAAAATTTAAAAAGCAATTGCTTTATTGTGGAAATTAAAGAGCAATTGATTTATTGTGGAGATCATATTAAGTGCTTATCAAATTCACTGAATTCAGATTGGTAGCCTGCTATGAAAATATCACTGGAGAGTACGAAAGTGGTTTTCCAAGTGAACAGTTTACAATGGACCAGATATTTTCAGTAAGAAAAGTGCTGGGAATAAAACATCGATGTGCACTAGCCTTTTGCAGACTTCAAGCAAACACATGACAGTCTTGATAGAAGTGTCTCAGAAAAACTTACTCTTATGATGAAGGCTACAATGCTAAACAAGAGCTTATATACTAACAAGCTGGTGCACTTAGAACACAGTGCTCGTCTAATGGCAGTTTGAATTGGGTCCGCGGCCGTGAGTAAGAATTGGTATTTTTGCATATTTGCGAGAAAACTCAAGAGAAACAAGGTCCGACAAAGACAAGAATATCGTATGCATTTCACCCCATAAGAGTGAAAGAGATACAAAATCGAATTTGATTTAACGATTTTGTTAAATACAGCTGAGTACATTTAACGAAGCAAAATGTCTCTACATATTCAACTGTCAATCTAACAAACCTCATTGCAGTTAACAAATTTTATTGTTGGCCTCGTGATATCGCTTCTATTTGCGTGTTGCAATTGCCGGTAGATACAAATTTTAGACCGGTAGTGTTAAGAAAGTACGACCATTTAGTATTCACATTGTTATTCATAACATTCCTTGTTGATAGCGCACAATTTCCTGTTAAAAAAGTAAAGTAAAAAGAAACGGTCCGTAGATAGATATCAGGATGGGTGCTGTCGATAAAAATGTCTTCGATTGAGATTTGGTGGTTGACGAACCGTCTCCAGTTGACATTATAAGAGAAAATGCTGAGGGTCCTACTCAAGGTTATGTGACTCCGGTAAGCGCTTTCTATGCAACTTCCTCAGTATTTCCAATCAAATCTAAACCTGGCTGAAGACATTTCTTTTATTCTCTTTGCACTACTTCGTTTTGTCTTACTTCCATTGCAATGGAACAATCATGGCTACGATGTGGCGAAAATATGGGCTAAAAAATTCGATATAATTTCACCAGTTTGGCTCTAAATGTGTCACAATGGAACCAATAGCACGATGTTGATGCGGGTTGGATTCAAGTATTCAAACGCAATGGCCACAATAACTTGAAAAGTAAGAAATTCTTTCATATATTAATTCTATCCAAATTTTACAAAATTATGATTTGAGATGCGTGATTTATTCTATCAAAACCGTTTTGTAATTTTCTACGACCACGTTTATGCCTTCTCCTTGATGACATATGACTATTCCAATTTGCAACGTCCAGACGCTAATGCACCTTTTGTTTGGATGAAAGAGTCGGTCGAGCATATTTCCCCGAAAAAAATGCCAGAAGAAGATCCTTATGGGAATGAATTTGTATGGGAATGATTACACTCCTAATGGTGGTGGTCCAATTATTGGTTCAAAATTTATAGATTTAGTAAAAGGATGTGATACGCGATTGTCGTTGTCGGAAAGTGATATGGGGAATTTTTTTGAATTAAAGTAAGTTCGTATTAATTTGTGAGCAAACAATTCAATTCAATGTTTTTTCTTTCTTCTTTCTAGAAACTCTTCTAATATCCGCGTGGCTTAGTGGTTAGAGCACTAAGCCCGTAAACCGAAGGTCTCTGGTTCAAGTTTCGTTGGCGTCAACGAGATTTAATTCGAGTGGTTCTTCGGACGGACTATAAGCCTGTTCAGTTATGCTACGTGCTTCAAATAAGAACGTATCACAGCTGGGTGGACGGACACACGGCCAAAGCGTGATAATGATCATATCACCTTGTGGAGTGCCGATACTTAGATTATGACAATGAGATACTCTAACTATCTCTAAGCGAAGGCCCGAAAGGGGCTGTAGGGCTACGAAGAAGAAGAAGAAACTCTTCTGGGCGGCATTAAATCACTCTGTACTCGATCAATGAACCTTTGGAATTGGTGCATGAACTTGGCGTTGGTATATCTTTGTGGGAGTCAGATCAAAGACTCGATTATTTCTATGATTTGTCTAAAATCAAATGCCCAAATGTAAACGTGTGCACTCCGTAATTCTGCACCTAGCATTCCACTAAAATTTAATGGCCCAAATGGCTCTCTAAATTTATACAATATAAAACATGTATTCTAAGTCATTTCAAACTTAGGCTGCTTCGATATCCACTGTTCATTTGAAGATAATGTCGCGTGTTTTTGGTTCGCGGCCAATAATTTTAAGGTTCCGGGGAAGTGAAAACGCCATGTCTTTTAAATTAGATTAAGAGAATTTATTCAATTAATCAAAAAGATGCACAATCACTTATTTTAGTATTTCACAATTTTAATTTTCACTTAGTCTATAAATTTGTCATTCAACTGTCCACTTAAAATCACTTCGCACTCGAACAATCAATCGCCTTTACTTCGCGTTCCACTATATCGCAGTTTTCTATCGCGGTTGTAATAATGATCCCCCCATTCTTTCAGCTCGCCTTTATATTGGGTCTCTAATCATTCAACTCAGTTCTCGTACATTGATGAATAAGCGGGAACATTCCAGCAGCGTAATTAATGGGCAGTGGCTCACTTTCAGATGTTGATAATGCTTGTTGGGTTCTCGTGGTTTCGAGTACATTCATTTGTTGGTGTTCTTAATGATTGTGGAAACAATTGCGACAGTAGCTCGCAGAATTATTTGTACATGTAACACTGCCCCCACCTCAGTTCTTTTCGCCCCGAAAAGATGTGTCGCCAGTTGTAGTCAATTCTCCCTGGGTGTAATATGGGGCAAGACGGTCCAGATGCACGATTTTCATTTTGCCTCTCGGTTTACGGTGTTCCTGTATGCGATATACGACGTCGTTAATTCGCTTTGTGACCCGGTATGGTCCCTCCCAATTATGTTGTAACTTTGGAGACTTACCCTTTCGCCGCTGCGGGCTATATAGCCACATCAAGTCATCTTGCTGGAAGCCAGTAGAATTTGCCTTGAGATCATACCTGGTCTTCATGCAGTCAGTAGCCGATTCGAGGTGATTTCGCACTGTCCGATGTATCTGGTTCAACCGTTGCCTTAGATCAATTGCGTACTCCGAGATCCTTTGGGGTTTCTCAAGGGGTGTTCCGAACTTTATATCGGCTGGCAGACGAATAGTCTTTCCAAAAATGGCTTTGGCTGGGGCTTGGCCCGTCGATGCATGTTCGGCAGTTCGGTACGCCATCAAAAATAGTGGGATATGTCGGTCCCAGTCCCTTTGGTTCTCGTCGACCATCTTGGCCAAATGTTTATTTAGCGTGCTGTTGAACCGTTCGACCATTCCATCGGATTGGGGATGCAGCGGTGTTGTCCTTGTTTTCCGTATTCCCAGCAGCTCGCACATTTCGCTAAAAACTAGTGACTCGAAGTTTCGGCCTTGATCTGAATGTAGTTCACAAGGTACGCTGTACCTGCTGACCCAATTTAACACTAGCTGTTCAGCTACAGTAGTTGCTTCCTGGTTGGGAATGGGGTAGACTTCAGGCCACTTGCTGAAATAATCGGCTATAACCAGCGTATATCGATTTCCCCAATCGGATTCAGGAAAGGCTCCTGCGATGTCAGCAGGAATCCTTTCGAATGGTACGCCTACGTTATAGGTTTGCATTTGTCCTCTCAGTCGTCGCTTTGGGCCCTTGACGGAAGCGCAAATTGTGCATCTGCGACACCAGTCCTCTACGTCTTCTCGAGCGTGGAGCCAGTAGAACCTTTCCCGCAATTTCGCTAAGGTCTTATTAACACCAAGGTGGCCTGCGGAGGATCCTTCATGCATTTCCTTAATCACATCGAGGATTCGGCTTTTGGGTAGTATGGTTTGCATCCCATTTCCGCTTGAGTATGCCACCCTCCACCTGAAGGGAGTTCCATTGTGCCCAATAGCTTTTCAGGGTTGCGCCATGCATTGAAACGTCTTTCCACTCAGGTCGCCCAGTCGTCTCCTTCCATACGAGCAATGGTCCGATGCCTTCATCGGCTAACTGGGCATTTCGAATCTCCACAGATGACCAACCTTCATCGAATTCCGCCGTTATCAATCGCAGATTAACGAGCGGTTCCTTTTCCTCAATCCGTTGGCAATGCTTGCAGTTAGCTGGACATTGACGGCGGGATAGGGCGTTAGCATTTCCATGAACTCCGCCCTTCCGATGAACAATTTTGTAGTCGTATGACTGCAATATTTCAATCCATCTCGCAACTTGTCCCTCGGGGTTTTTCAAGTTGAGCAACCATCTCGTTGATGCATGGTCCGTTCGAAGAACAAATTTCTGGCCATATAGATACTTGTGGAACTGCTTGGTGGCCTCTATTATAGCCAATAGCTCCTTCTGGTCACGCAGTAGTTCCTCTCACTTTTTGAGAGAACTCGACTGTAATAAGAGAGGACTCTTTCTTGGCCATTGATCTGCTGGGAGAGTACAGCTCCAATACCGCCGTTGCTTGCATCGGTGTCAACTACAAACATTTTTCCGGGTTTCGAATACGCCAGCACGGGTGATTCACACAGCTTTTTCTTCAGGGTCTCAAAGGCTGTCTGGCATTGTTCATTCCAGACATACGGACGATTTTTCTCGGTTAGCTGAAGGAGACACTTAGCTATTTTGGCGATGTCTTTGACGAATCTTCGATAGTAGGTCGCCAGACCCAGAAAACTTCGTAGCTAGCGCTTGTTGTTTAGTGTTGGCCAGCTTTTCACGGCTTCAATTTTCTAAGGGGCTTTTTTGACCCCTTCTGCTGATACAACGTGTCCCAGGTATTTTACTTCAGCTGTGAAAAGGGTACACTTGTCGGGACTAAGTTTCAAATTTGCCAGTCGCAATCGGGAGAAAACCTCTTCTAAGTTCCGCACATGCTCTTCGAACGTTCTACCGATGACGATGATGTCATCTAGGTACACCAAGCAGGTTTTTCAGGTTAGGCATCATAGCACGTATTCCATTAAGCGTTCGAAAGTGGCTGGAGCATTGCAAAGCCCAAACGGCGTCACCAAAAATTGCCACAATCCGGTCCCAACTGAAAATGCGGTCTTCTCTCGGTCCTTCTTGTCGATTTCTACCTGCCAGTAGCCACTCTTGAGATCGAGTGTAGAAAACCATTTTGCGTCGGCTAAAGTGTCCATGATGTCATCGATGCGTGGAAACGGGTAACTATCTTTCTTAGTGACGTCGTTTAGTTACCTATAGTCGACACAAAAACGAGTGCTACCATCCTTTTTCTTCACTAGAACTACTGGCGCGGCCCATGGAATGACCGAAGGTTCGATAGCACCTTGTTTTTCCATGTCCGAGACCAGTCCGCTCACTTCTCCTTGTTTGGCTATAGGAAGACGTCTCGGTGCTTGTTGAGTTGGCTTGGCTCCCTGTGTATCTATGACATGAGTTACCATACTCGTTGACCTTGGTCATCTGGGCTTGTTGAGAAGATGTCACTGTACTTGGTGACCAGATCAGAAGCTCGCTTGAATAGCTTCACTGGCGATTTGGTCTGCTTCAATATTGCAGACGTGGATTCCCGGGCTTTGTCTGTGTCTTGCCTCCTTTTCCAATGATGGTCATGAGTGGCTTCCAAAGAGGTGATGGTGGAAACAGGCTGGCAGCTGCCGATGACTTCTCCCGTTTTGATGCTCGTGGTTGAGTCTGCGGTGTTGAGGACTCTAACTGGCACATATCCATTCCTTAAAGATCTTACAAAGCTTCGTCCTACAATCAAACTTCGCAATGCTGATGTCTTCGTTGGCTCTATCAGATAAGATCGCTGGTCTCCAGAATCACCATCAAGCTTGGCCCATACAATGCTTTCGGAAGAATTCGGTACATCAGTGTCAGTACATACCACAACATCAATCTTGGGAATTTGGACGCTGGGATCCTCCATCAGTACTTCTACATTCTGCCATATCAATACACGTTTGCCCAAATCCAACGTGATTCCATGTGGTCGCAGAAAATCCATTCTGAGAATGCAGTCATCCATAATGTTCGCGACCAGAAAATTATGTCGGAACACAAGGTCTTCCAACTGTATCTGGAGGTTGACCTCTCCATGGACAGGTGCAGTTTCTCCCGTAGCTGTCCGTAGTGAGGAAATTCTGCCCTTGTGAAGTTGTTGCTGTTTAACTAGGTCTGATCGGAGAATCGATTGGGTTGCACCAGTGTCGATTGTTATGGTGCAATGTTCTCCGTCAACTTAACCCGGAAGGCATAAGTCCGCTTCTCCACGATGTAGTCTTGACACGGTGATGGTGGTGCTGGGGACGTCGATCCTCCTAGCCAACCTCTGCCCCACGAAGTTGGCTCTTACATGTTTCCCTGACCCCTCTGTTTGAAGGGCTTCCATTCTGGGCTCTTGACTCGGTCTGGATCTCCTCCTAGCTGCACACCCTGGACAATAGCTCGGTTTTCTTCGCTTCTTGCAGTCTCTTTGCAGGTGCACCTTCTCTCCGCAATTCCAGCATCTAGGCGCACCATTTACATGCGGGTCTCGCTCATTTTCCACGCGCTCACACCTGCACTCGTCTGCCACTACCTCACGGACCCGGGCAGTGGTACGAGTCGCATTTTTTGCTGCCTCAAAGCTCAGACTGTAAGCCAATGCGTCCTTAACCGTTTGCTTTTGGGCTAAAGGCACGGCTTGTTGCAATTCCGGGTCCTTTAGTGCGCTGATGAATGCTTCTGTCGCTGCATCATCTCGATGTTCTAGGTCGTAGGCCGGGTAAGCCAAAAGTGCTAGTCGCTCAATGTCTTGGGCTAGCTGCTGTAGGGTTTCACCAGACTTCTGCACCCGATGCCGTAGCTGTGACCGATAAATCTGCTTTAGATGATCATCTCCATAACGCATGTCGAGCGCATTCATTATAGCATTCGAGTTTGAGTTTGAGTATTACTAGGTTTCAAGGGGGTTGTTCCATACAGAAGGATGGTGCTAATTTTTTTCCAGAGATAGCCAATATGGCTATCAAATAGATCGTTTCGCTGAGAAATTTTCAAAACAGGTCTTAAATTGGTAAAATTTGCACCGAGGGAACTTTATAAAAATGGATACCTTCGATTCTAAAAAAATCATTGGAGTAGTTTATAAGTACAAGGTAAACAAATACCGCGAATGTCAAAAGGATCAAGTGTCAACTTTGGTAGTAACAGTGCATTATGTGAATTTTACATTTCTGTATATAAAATCAAAAGGGGTCCTTAAATTTGCCGAAACTTGCATTTAGACTTTTTCGGGTTTTGTAGTAAAATACAAAACCCTATTGCAATCACGACATGTGTCCATCTGTCCGTCCGTCCGTTTGTCTGTATGTCACAGCACTTTTTCTCCGAAACTATAGAAGCTACAGCCATGAAACATTGTGAAAAGGTCAGAAGTGGTGGCTTCTCGAAAGTTTTTAGGTGGAAACATTTTTTAAAGGGGTTTAAGGGGGGTCTGCCCACTTAGGGAGGTGACCATTTAAAATTTTTTTCTCTCCATTGATAGTTGGGTCGAGTGTCATTGGGAAGGTCTCAACAAAATCTATTCAAAACAAGTCCTAAAATTGCCTTATCAGTGGCATGGAGGGCAGGGGAAAGGAAAATGTACGAAAAATCTGAAAAAAATCATAAATGTAAGCCTTTATGAGAACAACAACAACAAATACTTGAGAAGACGAAATTCACTCAACTTAGTCAGTAATAGTATGATTTATCGATTTTATGTTTACTTGAATAAAATCTTAATGCTACAGTAAGTACAATAATGGTACAATACTGTCGCGTGTTTTTTGGTTCGCGGCCAATAATTTTAATGTTCCGGGAAAGTGAAAACGCAATGTCTTTTAATTTAAGTTAAAAGAGTTTATAAAAATGCACAATAAACAATTTAACACTTTCACTAATTTAAATTTTCACTATTAAAAATTTAACACTTGTCCATAAATTTCTTATCGCAATTGTCTTCTAAATCACTTCACTATTACGAACAATATCGCTTCCCACACACTATCGCAGTTCTTATCGCGGTTGAATGAATGATTCCCCCATTCGTTCAGCTCGCCTTTATATAGGGTCTCTAATCATTCAACTCAGTTCTCGTACATTGGTGAATTAGCGGGAACATTCCAGCAGTGAATGAATGGAGCAGTGACTCACTTTCAGATGTTGTTCATGCTTGTTGGGTTCTCGTGGTTTCGAGTAAATTCGTTTTGTTGATGTTTTTCATTGTTGTGGAAACAATTGCGACAGTAGCTTGCAGAATTATTTGTACATGTAACAATAAGCCCAATTTAATTTTCAATATTGTAAACAATCGGTTCAAGTTAATTTCTGTATATTTAAAATTCCATTAGTTATACAGTTACTAACATCTTACATTTCATAAATTTATACAAATAAAGTTTTTGTATTAAATTCCAAATTCCTTCGTTCCGTTCTGTCATTTTATTCGATGATGGTGATGAGCCGTAGTTATTTCAAGTGTCGATGTTGCTTATGCCTGGGCATCACAGCTTTCTATGATTAGTTAAAGCGCTGAGCTGAGGATAATACCAAACATTTGAAACGGGTCTTTAAATAAAATGATACAAGGTCCAATAGGAAGACTAACCACAAAGTGTTAACAAGATATGAGAGGGAGGAAGGCCTAAAGGTTGCGAAACCCCCATTTTTTTAAGGAGAAAAAGAGTTATTTAATAGAAAATATATTTCTCACAATACTTTCTTCCAAAAATATATCTGGATCAAACATTTCAGGATCAGGATGAAACTCGAAATCACGATGTATTGCATGAACTGATATAAAAACGAGTGTGCCTTTCTTAAATGTACGAGTATGGTTCGTGTAAGGAACGGTGTAGTCATTCGTAGCTTCTCGCGTGAGGTTTGAAGGAGAAGTGCATAATCGCATTGTTTCTGTAAAAAGACAGTTTAGCAATTGATCAATGTATTTCATTTTCATCACAGCTTCGAAAGTTAACTCGTTGCTATGCTTTTGTAAATATTTTGTGTATAATTTCTAGTTTTCTCCTGAATCTTTGGATTTCTTGACAACTGGAAAAGGCAAAAGTACATAGTTGACGCTGAAATCTTGTAGCCAGCAATCAGAAATTCAAAAGACTGAGCAAAGACATCGTTGAAAGTCATCTCTCCATATTTGTAAGCCTCTACTAATGCATTCATCATATCGACACAACGTTCATTTTTGCTTAGGCGTAGTTTAAAAATGCGCTTTACAAGCTTCGTGAAGTACTCCGAAACTTCATCCCTGACTACTTTCAGCCTTAATGTTTCTGCATACTTGCGCAGTTTGACATGGATGTAAAGCATGAGCGTACTATGCCTAGGATTGCTGAAAATTTGTGAACCGAATCGAAAGCATTCACTGTCTTGGTTTTCAAGGCATTTGCTGTCGATTTCGGAAACACAATTCCATACACAATCCATAGTGAACCATGCACATATGGCTTTTACATCTAGTTCCTCTCCTTGCGTATATGCTGCCTGCATTGATTTTACGACCGAACCTTTCCACAATATCCTCAATTAATGGAAACATTCCTTTCATTTTGGCTAACGTGAACGCAGTAGCAAGTTTTGTAAGAATTACTTTGGCATGTGGCGGCTTAGCAGCACCTAGGGGAGCAGATATGGGCTCATGCTTTTTTTTTAATACACAAACTTCGATCAGAGCTTGTTCCATCATATAATTATAGACTTAGTGCCACAATCTGTTGAGCATTCGACACAATTCTTCGCTGAGTTTCTAGAATGGAAATTACACAACTAACAAAACGGAATAGTTTTTCTTCACGTAACACTTCCTATTTCTTTTTATTTTGCAGTTAAATCAATATGCAACTTAATATATTCACATTATTTCAGCAACATTTTGAAAACGTTACCCGATTTATGATTTCAAAAAATGGAAAAATTTCCATATGACAACATTAATACGAGTATCTGCTCTCATTTTATTGTTTGTACACAACACACACATATAAATGCGGAGAAGTTTCTCACGCACACATGTGAATGCGGAAAAGTTTGAAACGCATACACATGCAAGTCAATGGGCCCGATTTGTCACTATCGACTTTTCCCCACAGCGTACTAAAATTTAAAATGTTTTGTCTCTGCGTGCCATGGGGAAATTCACATAATTATTCATCTCTTTTCATTTTACCGCTGACGAAGTGCATCAGCTCGTTAGTATGTAAGCTTTGACTAAACATCGAAACTCAGGTTAAGTTTAAGAGAGCCTTAACTGGAAACTTCCCAAGAAACTCCGGCCTGAAACAGGGGATGGACTTTTTGCAATGTTGTTCAACATTGCTCTGAAACATGCAGTCAAGAAACTACGAGCGGGCACTATGCGCACGCAACTCTACCAGCCCGCGCAACTAGTAGCGTATGCTGACGACGTTAATATTATCTTCAGATCAATTCAAGATGCAAAGGAGACAAAGGAGAACAAAACCTAGAATAAGATAAAAACAGCAAATAAAGCCCTTTTTCTCAGTACTTCTTATACTAAGGTCCATAAGATTCGCTTGTATAAGTCATTACTAAAACGTGTTTTACTGTATGGATGCAAAACTTAGGCCTCCACAAATGTTTCCGAAAAGGCCCTGGACGTATTCGAACGTAAAGTGCTCAGTAGGACATACGGCCCAGTAAAGCATGGAGCTATGTGGAAACTTCGATACAACGACGAGTTGTATAATCTTAATGATGATGACCTGCATTTCCATTCTTGAAGCTTCGCAAACTACAATGGACAGGAGATATGGATCAAATGGAACAGCAAAGGCTCCCCACGTAAATATTGACGGACAGAGCACAAGAGGCACGTCCAGTTGGGAAACCGACGAAACGATGTTAAGATTCAATCAATGCTGATAGCACACCTCTGATTTGGATTTCCAATTGGCAAACAACGTTATAGAACGTTGACAATTGGAAGTGACTACTACCGAAGATTTAGCAATTTCGTTTTCATAGGGTTCAACTTAGTACTATTTATATTCCACAACTAAATTCACTTTCTAGCGCTTAATTAATAAATTTGGTTCAACTGGAGGTGATCAAATTTTTAACGGGTCGATTTCACAATAGTTTAAATGAAGACTTTTTTCCTTTTTCTCCACATTTGGTTCCTGGTTGATCCGAATAATCTTAAAAAAATCTCGAAGGTAGGTTTTTGTGGGAACAATGACAACAAGTGCCTTAGAAGTCATAAAGGAGCCCTTAAATTCTGTAAGTTTTAAGAAAATCGAATCATATTCATGGAAGTTAGAGCCATTTAAATGTTTCAAGATTACAACAATAACACATTATGTTGCTATTCTATGAGCTTTCTATCGATTCAGATACTACAGTTATGATTTGATCTACCTAAAATTTACACATAAGGTGAATAACGTTTGTTAAGTTGCATCAAAATGGCGGCCGTTAAAAGTGGAGTAACAATGGTTTTTCTATTAAATATGTACATCTCATTGCAGTGTTTCTTGAGTTTTATCATTGTTAGTGACAGCGAACCGTAGGTTGAGTACAAAACGCTTCTGACAAGAGCGTAGTTGTGTCTAGGAAACTTATTTCAATTATGCAGAATAGTGGGGATTGCTGCGAAAAAAATATCTTTTTGGGCCTCATTCGCTAAGTGATGACTGCTTGCAAAACTTGATCAAAACTGACCCTAATATCACCAAATTTTAATCCTTCTCCAGACTATTAAAATTCTACCACATTAAGAGCCTTAATTTGCTTCTAGTATGATAATGTCATGTTTTTAACTGATTAATAGATACAACTTTTTCAATCTGATAATTTTACACATCTAAGCAATTGAAGACCACTGTGAATTTATTGACGGAAAAAACTGTTATTTAGGAAACTTAAGGGGGATTATCGTTAAATAGTGATAAAGTTTGTAGACGCGTTCCGAAGATTAGGGCCAGAGTGCTACGTATTTAAGGGTCGAATTGTTTATTCCTATGAAATACAATTTTAAATGTCAGCATGTTGAAGTAATATACAGCTGTGATTTCATCAAATTACCAAGAAAATCGTTCTAGATGCAAATCGCATGCATGTTTCATAGAAAAATAATGTAAAAGCCTAGTTACCATGAACCCATGAATTACAAAGTCGACCACAGAACTTTCCGTACTATCCAATGGTACCCCGCCCTATATTGATGATAAACATTAAATACGACTTGCCACCAAGGACATGTATTCATTATTCAAGTATTTTCCATTTTCCTCAAAAATAATATACTTGATTGTACGATGTGTCATTATAGGCTTCATGATTTATGCCATGTTCGTGTATATGCTGATCCTTTTGTGGCAAATTTTTACATTTCCACCTCAGACATGAATACATTATAAGTATGGAAAAAACAGCACAGCTTTAGCTCCCGGACGCCCTCGAATGAAATAAACTTTTCTCTTTGTTTTCACGAATCCTTTTTATTTATAAGTTAATTTCTGGTTTACAGTAAACTCTTTTTTTCTGTGGCCGGTACATTTAAATATATGGTAAACGAGATGTAATGTGTTTGCATGTAACTAGTTCATTCCTTTTGCATGATGAAATATTCATTTTATCTAGGACGGATAAATGGGAGTTTTATTGATGCATGAAAGGTTATAATTGCGTTTAATGATTTTTCTTGCATTGCATTATATACGAGTACGTATACGAGTATTGTATGAATATTGGAAATATTGTTAGTTTCAATGTACTTAAAGTTCATTGTCCACATATTAGATCATCTTAAACTTTAGTACTTTGATTACGGTGGTCAACATCAATCATTCTTTTAATCACTTCCGGGCTACATACTACAGTGGTCGGTGCTTACAGGATTACAACAACCATTATTGATTTGTCAGATTATGGAATTATACGAAAACCACAGTAATTACGTTGTAATATCACATCATACGTAAGTACTGTAGTGCACGAGACAAGCAGATTAGAGGTTACAAGTTGTTGAAATTAATGAGCCTGTGGCGCCAAATTAATTCCCACCCCAACACAAAATGTTCAAGTTTATCTTTAGGTAACGTGAGTTAGCGTCAGTTTTATTTTAAGTGAATTCCACAAAAGGATAAGATTTTAATCTGCCCCGGAGCGAACTTAATAAATTGTAATCGCAAGTACAGAAGTTAGGTTCGACGAAAACAATGATGACTGATGGGAGGAGTCATGCGAAAGATTTTCTTTTGTTTCAGCCTTTAAAATTACAAAACGTAGTTGTTCAAAATGAAACACTGCCGAACAATCGACTACCCTACAACTTTTTCAGTAATGTTTTTGCTTTTGTTTCATTGTCAGATTGTATATAATTTGCAGTGAAGGCCTTTCATCAGTTGGGTCTTCGGATGTGTGAGGCTGAAACTTTCTTTACTAAGTTTGGATAAAACGAAGAAATTCACGTAAAAGGTATGTGGGAGAACTCATAGTGAAATATATCTTTAAGGTAATCTACTTAATACATTTAAACTGCTCAGCAAAAGATTAGATTTTTCATATCATAACTGACAGTAGCAGTGCTCCAAAGTTCTTTTGAAAGATTTCGGTAATAATTGTTTGAACCTGATTTCTTTTTGGAAATAGTAATACAATATTACACAACACATACTATGATCGATATTCGTTCCCTTGAGAGCACTGAGTATTTGAATACAAATTGTTTGAAATAGAAGGGGAATATGATTCAGATAATGAATTTCAAATTTTTGTTTTCGTTATATTATAAAAGTTAAGAAGTATCGGCCCGAATATCCTATGGGTGATGGAGAAATGTCAATATGAGAATTACTTAAGGGATATTTTTCATCGTATGGTAATCGCAAAGCTTTTGTAGGCTTCAAATGTGGAAATATTTACAAAATTCGTCATTTGAATCTCGTTTCATAACTCTCGTAAGTTACATTAATCTGTTTTGAAGGCTAATACGGCTCCGGCTCGAATCTTTTGGTGAGTATTGAGTATAATAACTTCTTCTTTGTAGCCCTACAGCCCCTTTCGGGCCTTTGCTTAGAGATAGTTAGAGTATCTCATTGTCATGATCGAATGTATCGGCACTCAACAAAGTGATATGATCATTATCACGCTTTGGCCGTGTGTCCGTCCACCCAGCTGCGATACGTTCTGATTTCAAACCAGCACTTATCGTAACTGAACAGGCTTATAGTCCGTCCGAAGAACTACTCGAACTAAATCTCGTTGACGCCAACAAGATTTGAACCAGAGACCTTCGGCTTACGGGCTTAGTGCTCTAACCACTAAGCCACGCAGACTACATAATATCAGTATCGTATAATTTTACAAATGTATGAAGGGAATAGGTTCCATGATGAAATTTTAACTTAAAATTTGAACCTGAGTTGTAGCTTAGACTGGTGGATATCATATCTACCAGACCAAATTCCATAGCATAATACAACCGAAGTAAAACTTACGAGTGAACAGCCCTAATCAAAATATCATATTGTCGATGCTCCGGTAATCATTGGCTGGTCTTAAAGTCCAATCAATGTTCGCACCATTTAGTTGATGATATAGACTCAGTTGGTATGGGTCAGCATTCCCTCTGTAATCTTTCAATAGGGAGCAAATTTGCTTAAAAATCGGACTAGATAGACATTTTTTGTAGTAGATTTATGTGAGTAAATTTTTAGCATACACTAAATTGATTTGCGCTCTATTGCCCTATTGAAAATTTTTTATCTAGTTTGGGAAATAATAGGTCAGTGGAAAAACTGCTTTGGATGGAATTCGCTTCACCCTCTAATCTAATTTCGGAG
The DNA here is from genome assembly GCA_963969285.1 of Odontomyia ornata. Lineage (NCBI taxonomy): Eukaryota > Metazoa > Arthropoda > Insecta > Diptera > Stratiomyidae > Odontomyia > Odontomyia ornata. The sequence goes on from OZ017738.1 coordinate 377,364,697, forward strand.
TAAATTTATATTTTTCCGACCACTGAAAAAAACTGCACCAATTCAACCTCCAGGAAAAATGTATAACTATATGCTAAGTGGGTACGAGAGCAATCCGATAAGCACCTAGCCTCACCCACTATGGCTATCGTAACAGATATTCACTATCATGTAGCATATTTTTGTAGAAGGCCACTGCCAAAATTCAGCTAAATCGGAAGCGGACGTACCCGCGGATTTTAGAAAAATGGAGAAAGAGTAATATCGGTCGGTGATTTGATTCTTATTTTTAGAAGGGAAATCGCCAGCGAAATAGAAGAGCACTGGGATGCTGTATACGGAGACTGATCCAGCGATGGTGGCCGTAAAAAAATGGTTTACCGAGTTTTATCGTTGTCGCGCGTCGTTTTTCGATGAGCCACACCCAAGTGCCTCGAAACTGGCTGCCACGTAATATAACGAATCAAAAATTCAAAAGCTCTTATCGGCCGGCCGCCAATTGAAAAAGAATGAGATAGCTCAAACAGTAGGTATCTCAAAAACCACGTGGATCATATCCTGCATGAAATTTCGGGTATTAAAAAGCTGTCGGCGCAATGGGTGACACGTTTACTCACTCTAGAAAACAGACGCAACCTTGTAATCACTTAAGAGCAGTGTTTGACGCTATTCAAGCGCCATTGGAATGAGTTTGCATCGTTTTGTGACTGTCAACAAAACATAGTCCTACTGGTACACAACAGAGACCAGGGAGTAGTCGAAATAGTGCTCCACCCGGTTAAGGTGCTTCGAAGAAGGCGAAGACTGTCTTATTGGCTAGAAAGGCGATGGTTACAGTTTTCTGGGTTTCACAAAGTGTGATCTGCATCGACTACATGGAGAAGGTCAAAACAGTCACAAATCTCTGCTTTGCCGAATTATTGATCCAATTTGACACCAAATTGCAGAAAAAAGCCCCTTCAGGCTCTTTTCCACCATGACAATGCACCAGCTCACACCTCTACCTTCGCCACGGCCAAATTGGTCGAATTAAGCTGCAAATTGCTACCCCATTCACAGTACTCTCCAGTTTGGCTCTCGGGAACTTCTTTTTGTTTCCAAACTTCAAAAAATTTGAGTCGAATGAGGAGGAAATTGTTGCCGCGCAGACCTAATTTGCAGACCTCGAGATAATGTAGTATTCAGACGGGTTAAAGAAATTGGAGCATGGCCGTGTCCAAGGTTTGGAGCGAAAAAGAAATGATGTTGAGAAACAAAGTGCCACTTGTCCAAAATATTCGTTTTTCATGTGTAGGCTAAGTACTTATCGGAACACCCTCATATAACTCCTTGCAGGAGATATAATATTCCCCATCAAAGTTAATTTTAATACACATATGTGCATACAGACATACACAGATAAAAATATATAAATATATATGTATACGAGGTGTGTTCAAAAAGTATCACGAATTTTGAATTTTCGCGGGTTACGTCTATTCGAATTTCGAATTTTTTGTGGCGTTATGTTGGTACTCATGTCTGTCACTTATGCCGACAAGCTTGGCCATTTTGAATGTTCACTTAATTGGTGATAGCTGCTTTACTTGCACGTGTTTTCAATCGTCTTCGATTTTTACTTATTCAAAAAAAATGGATCAAAGAACGTCTATCAAATTTTGTGTGAAAAACGAAATTAAGTGCGCGGATGCATTCCGAATGTTGACTGTGGCATACGGAGAAGCTACCTTGGACCAAAGCAACGTTTATCGGTGGTACAAAATGTTTTTAGAAGGCCGAGAAGATGTGAACGACGAAGAGCGTGCCGGACGCCCGAGCACTTCAACAACAGACGAAAAAATTAATGAAGTGGAGAAAATGGTATTGGCCAATCGTTGAATCACCGTTAGAGAAGTTGCTGAGGACCTAAACATATCGATTGGCTCGTGCCATTCGATTTTTATCAACGATTTGGGCATGAGACGGGTCGCCGCGAAATTCGTACCAAAATTGCTCAATTGCGACCAAAAACAGCAACGCATGAACATTGCTAATGAGATGTTAAACTCTGTCTGCGACGAACCAAATTTGCTCCAGAGGTTCATAACTGGTGACGAATCGTGGGTTTATGGTTATGACGTGGAAACCAAAGCTCAATCATCTCAATGGAAGCTGCCGCATGAACCAATACCGAAAAAAGCGCGCCAAGTTCGGTTGAATGTGAAAGTTTTGCTGACAGTTTTCTTCGATTGCAGGGGCGTGGTGCATCATGAGTTCTTGCCACAGGGAAGAACGGTCAATAATGAATATTACCTGCAAGTTATGCGCAATTTGCGCGAAGCAATCCGCCAGAAACGCCCGGATTTGTGGGAGAACAAAAATTGACTTTTGCACCACGATAACGCCCCTGCTCACACATCGTTGCTTGTGCGCGACTTTTTGGCCAAAAACAACACACTAATGTAGAAAACCATTTTGCGTCGCTAAAGTGTCCATGATGCCATCGATGCGCGGAAACGGGCAACTATCTTTCTTAGTTACATCGTTAAGTTACCTATAGTCGACACAAAAACGAGTGCTACCATCCTTTTTATTCACTAGAACTACTGGCGCGGCCCATGGAATGACCGAAGGTTCGATAGCACCTTGTTTTTCCATGTCCGAGACCAGTCCGCTTACTTCTCCTTGTTTGGCTATAGGAAGACGTCTCGGTGCTTGTTGAGTTGGCTTGGCTCCCTGTGTATCTATGACGTGAGTTACCATACTCGTTCGGCCTTGGTCATCTGGGCTTGTTGAGAAGATGTCACTGTACTTGGTGACCAGATCAGAAGCTCGCTTGAATAGCTGCACTGGCAATTTGGTCTGCTTCAATATTGCAGACGTGGATTCCCGGGCTTTGTCTGGGTCTTGCGTCCTTTTCCAATGATAGTCGTGAGTGGTTTCCAAAGAGGTGATGGTGGAAACAGACTGGCAGCTGCCGATGACTTCTCCCGATTTGATACTTGTGGTTCTGTCTGCGGTGTTAAGGACTCCAACTGGCACGTATCCATTCCTTAAAGATCTTACAAAGCTTCGTCCTACAATCAAACTGCGCAATGCGGATGTCGTCGTTGGCTCTATCAGATAAGAGCGGTGGTCTCCAGAATCACCATCAAGCTTGGCCCATACAATGCGCTCGGAAGTATTTGGTACATCAGTATCGGTACATACTACTACATTCATCTTGGGAATTTTGACGCTGGGATCCTCCATCAATACTTCAACATTCTGCCATTTCAATACCCGTTTGCCCAAATCCAACCTGATTCCATGTGGTCGCAGAAAATCCGTTCTGAGAATACAGTCATCCATAATGTTCGCGACCAGAAAATTATGTCGGAACGCAAGGTCTTCCAACTGTATCTGGAGGTTGACCTCTCCATAGACAGGTGCAGTTTCTCCCGTAGCTGTCCGTAGTGAGAAAATCCTACCCTTGTGAAGTAGTTGTTGCCTCACTATGACTGGTCGGATAATCGATCGGGTTGCACCAGTGTCGATTGTTATGGTGCAATGTTCTCCGTCAACTTAACGCGGATGGCATAAGTCTGCTTCTAGACGATGACACATTGATGGCGGTGCTGGGGACGTCGATCCTCCTAGCCAACGTCTGCCCCACGAAGTTGGCCCCCTCAGTTTGAAAGGCTTCCATTCTGGGTTTCTGACTCGGTCTGAATCTCCTCCACCCTAGACAATAGCTCAGTTTTCTTCGCTTCTTGCAGTCTCTTTGCAGATGCTCCTTCCGTCGGTCACTATCTCGCGAACCCGGGCAATGGTGCGAGTCACATTCAGACTATAAGGCAATGCGTCCTTAAAGGTTTTCTTTTGGGCTAAAAGCCCTGCTTGTTGTAATTCCTGGTCCTTTAATGCGCTGATGAATGCTTCTGTTGCTGCGTCATCTCGATGTTCCCGGTCGTAAACTGGGTAAGCCAGGAGTGCCAATCGTTCAATGTTTTGGGCTAGCTGCTGTAAGGTTTCGCCAGACTTCTACATCTGATGCCGTATCTGCTTTAGATGGCTATCTCCATAAAGCATGTCGAGCGCATTCATTATAGCAGCTGAATTTGAGTGCAACTCAATGGGCATAGTCTGCAAAAGCTCAACAGCTGGGTCTCTTAGAGCAAGAATTAATGCAGTTGCTCGTTCCTGCTATTCCAGTGATTTTTCGTCGTGGTGGCTTCAAACTGGATTTTGTAGATATACCAGACCGTTTGTCCGTCGAATATTGTGGCTTTCACATTTATGGATGTTCTTTGCGCTGCGGTTATAAGCGGAGCTGGTGAGGTGGTTACTACTGCCTTCGATGCTTCCAATTCTTTTTTCATTTTATCCATCTCATGTATGACTCTGTCCTTGACCGGGCTGATCTCATAGTTGATTCTCTTCTCGACGTGGCTGACCTCATGGCTGATTCTCTTCTCGACCTGTTAAACCTGTTCTTCGACGCACTTAATTTGTTTATTCACACTAACGAGCTCCGCTTTTATTTCGGTTGACTGCTTTTGCAAATCTGTCTTGATTTCGATCGCTTGTTGGTCCAGCTGCGCTGATTGTTCATTTAGCTTTGCTGATTGTTCTTCTAGCTCGCAGTTAAACCGGGTGACTGTTATCGCTTCTCTTGCTGCATCAGCATCAATATTTGCATCGGCGCGATTTCGGGTTTCTTTAATTTTGGTTTTTCTGCTTCTCTTTTAAGCTCCGACATGGTCAATTCATTAATTTTTATGTGTAAGCTTCGTGTTATTTTTATTCTTCCGGGTGTGTTTTTTAGGGTTTTGTAAAGTAATTTTACAAAACCCTATTAAAATTGCGTCCAGTCCGTCCGTCTGTCCGTCCGTGTGTCCCAGTACTTTTTCTCGCAAACTAAAAAAGCCAGAAACATCAAATTTTTCAGTGGAGCTCTCTTCAAAAGTCAACTACAACAAATATTTCTAAGATATTAAAGGGGGTCTCCCCATATAGGGGAGTGGCCCCCGAAAAAAAATTCATGACTTGAGAGATTTTTGTTGGTTCGAAAGAAAATGGCGACCGTTTAAAATAGGAAAACAATGTATTTTCTGTTAAACGTGCACATCTCTTTGACATATTTCTTGGCTTTATTCGTTGCTAGCGACTCCATCTCTGAGAAGATGGGTACAAAACCCTTATGACATGAGCGTAGGTTTGTTTACCCAACTCGTTTTTCTTTTCAACAGTTTCCACGTTATGTTTTACTATTGTGCACTTTAAAAGTGTTTAAAGAGTTTTCACTTTCATAATTTTTATGCTCACTTTTGACATCACTCTCGCGTGTTCCGGTTCGCGGCTGATAATTTTAATGTTCCGGGAAAGTGAAAATGCACTGTCCTTTAATTTTGGTTAAAAGAGTTTATTTACTAAGAATCCACAATAGTTAACTTCACTATTTTACGAATCACACTTTAGTTTGCTTTTCAATTGTCCCATCAATGTATGTTTCCAATATCTTCAAATATATTACGAAAAATCTATACTTCACTATCAATCAATATCGCCTTCAAAGCGCGCTCTACACTATCGCAGTTTTTACTATCGCAGTTGTACTATTACTCCATCCCCCCCATTCATTCGGCTCGGCTTTATATAGGGTCTCTAGTCATTCAATCCATTTCTCGTATATTTGCAAATGTTCTAACGAGAGCTACCTAGAATATTCAAGCAATTCTGAATACCCGCAGTGACGTCACTTTCATAAATTGATCATGGATCTACTCGGTCAAGTCTTGTGCTTTCGAGTACATTCGTTTATTGATCATGATGTTATTAATAGTTGCGACAACAATTGTGCAGTAGCTCGCAGGATTGTTTGAACATGTAACAATATATATATATATATATATATATATATATATATATATATATATATATATATATATATATATATATATATATACCTGCACCTACCCATGGAGAGGTCAACCTCCAGATACAGTTGGAAGACCTTGCGTTCCGACATAATTTTCTGGTCGCGAACATTATGGATGACTGTATTCTCAGAAAGGATTTTCTGCGACCACATGGAATCAGGTTGGATTTGGGCAAACGGGTATTGAAATGGCAGAATGTCGAAGTATTGATGGAGGATCCCAGCGTCGAAATTCCCAAGATGAATGTAGTAGTATGTACCGATACTGATGTACCAAATACTTCCGAGCGCATTGTATGGGCCAAGCTTGATGGTGATTCTGGAGACCACCGCTCTTATCTGATAGAGCCAACGACGACATCCGCATTGCGCAGTTTGATTGTAGGACGAAGCTTTGTAAGATCTATAAGGAACGGATACGTGCCAGTTAGAGTCTTTAACATCGCAGACACAACCACAAGTCTCAAATCGGGAGAAGTCATCGGCAGCTGCCAGTCTGTTTCCACCATCACCTCTTTGGAAGCCCCTCACGACTATCATTGGAAAAGGACGCAAGACCCAGACAAAGCCCGGGAATCCACGTCTGCAATATTGAAGCAGACCAAATTGCCAGTGCAGCTATTCAAGCGAGCTTCTGATCTGGTCACCAAGTACAGTGACATCTTCTCAACAAGCCCAGATGACCAAGGCCGAACGAGTATGGTAACTCACGTCATAGATACACAGGGAGCCAAGCCAACTCAACAAGCACCGAGACGTCTTCCTATAGCCAAACAAGGAGAAGTGAGCGGACTGGTCTCGGACATGGAAAAACAAGGTGCTATCGAACCTTCGGTCATTCCATGGGCCGCGCCAGTAGTTCTAGTGAAGAAAAAGGATGGTAGCACTCGCTTTTGTGTCGACTATAGGTAACTTAACGATGTAACTAAGAAAGATAGTTGCCCGTTTCCACGCATCGATGGCATCATGGACACTTTAGCGACGCAAAATGGTTTTCTACACTCGATCTCAAGAGTGGCTACTGGCAGGTAGAAATCGACAAGAAGGACCGAGAGAAGACCGCATTTTCAGTTGGGACCGAATTGTGGCAATTTTTGGTGACGCCGTTTGGGCTTTGTAATCCTCCAGCCACTTTCGAACGCCTGATGGAATACGTGCTATGATGCCTAACCTGAAAAACCTGGTCCTAGATGGCATCATTGTTATCGGGAGAACGTTCAAAGAGCATGTGCGGAACCTAGAAGAGGTTTTCTCCCGATTGCGACTGGCAAATTTGAAACTTAGTCCCGACAAGTGTACCCTTTTCGCAGCTGAAGTGAAATGCTGGGACACGTCGTACCGGCAGAAGGGGCCAAAAGAGACCCTGAGAAAATTGTGGCTTTGAAAAGCTGGCCAACACTAAACAACAAGCGCTAACTACGAATTTTTCTGGGTCTGGCAACCTACTATCGAAGATTCGTCAAAGATTTGCCAAAAAAGTTAAGTGTCTCCATCAGCTAACCGAGGAAAATCGTCCGTATTCCTAGAATGAATAATGCCAGGTAGCCTTTGAGACCTTGAAGGAAAAGCTGTGAGAATCACCTGTGCTGGCATATCCGAAACCGGGAAAAATGTTTGTAGTTGATACTGATGCGAGCAACGGCGGTATTGGAGCTGTACTCTCCCAGCAGATCGATGATGAAGAAAGAGTCCTCTCGTATTACAGTCGAGTTCTCTTTAAAAGTGAGAGGAACTACTGCGTGACCAGGAAGGAGCTATTGGCTATAATAGAGGCCACCAAGCAGTTCCATAATACCTATATGGCCAGAAATTTGTTCTTCGAACGGATCATGCATCGCTGAGATGGCTACTTAGCTTCGAAAACCCCGAAGGACAGGTTGCGAGATGGATCGAAAGATTGCAGTCGTACGACTACAAAATTGGTTATCGGAAGGGCGGAGTTCATGGAAATGTTGATGCTCTATCTCATTGTCCATGTTTAGCTTACTGCGAGCATTGCCGACGGGTTGAGGAAAAGGAGCCGATCGTTGATCTGCAAGTGATAACGGTCGAATTCGATGAAGGTTGGTCATCGGAGGAGATTCGAAATGCCCAGTTAGTCGATGAAGGCATCGGATCATTGCTCATATGGAAGAAAACAACTGGGCGACCTGAGTGGAAGGACGTTTCAATGCAAGGTGCCACCCTCAAAAGCTATTGGGCACAATGGAACTCCCTTCAGGTGGAGAGTCGCGTACTCAAGCGGAAATGGGAAACGGCGGATGGCAGCTCCTATGGGATGTAAACTATACTCCCCAAAAGCCGAACCCACGATGCGGTTAAGGAAATGCAAGAAGGGTCCTCGGGAGGCCACATTAGCGTTAACAACGCCTTAGCGAATTTGCGCGAAAGTTTCTACTGGCTCGGCGCTCGAGAAGACGTATGGGAATGGTGTCGCAGATGCACAATTTGCGCTTCTGTCAAAGGTCCAAAGCGACGACTGAGAGGAAAAATGCAAACCTATAACGTGGGTGGAGGTCTACGCCATTCCCAACCAGGAAGCAACTACTGTAGCCGAACAGATTGTGTTGAAATGGGTCAGTAGGTACGGCGTCCCTTGTGAACTACATTCGGATCAAGGCCGAAACTTTAAGTCACTGAAGCTGGAGCTGCTGGGAATACGGAAAACGAGGACAACACCGCTGCATCCCCAATCCGATGGAATGGCCTAACGTTTCAACGGCACACTCAATAAATACCTAGCCGAGATGGTTGATGAGAACCAAAAGGACTGAGATCGGCTCATCCCATTATTTTTGATGGCGTATAGAGCTGCCGAACATACATGGACGGGAGAAGCCCCAGCCAAAGTCATTTTTGGAAAGACTATTCGTCTGCCGGCTGATATAAAGTTCGGAACACCCCCTGAGAAGCCCCAAACGATCTCGGAGTATGCAAGTGAGCTAAGGCAACGGTTAAACCCGATACATCGGACAGTGCAAAAACACCTCGAATCGGCTGCTGACCGCATGAAGACCAGGCATGATCTAAAGGCGAATTCGGCTGGCTTCCAGCAAGATAACTTGGTGTGGCTATATAACCCACAACGGCGGAAGGGCAAGTCTCCAAAGTTGCAGCATAATTGGGAGGGACCATACCGAGTTACAAAGCGAATCATGTCGCATAAAGGAACACCACAAGCCGAGAGCCAAAATGAAAATCGTGCACCTGGACTGTCTTGCCCCATATTACATCCAGGAAGACTTAACCACAACTGGCGACACATCTTTTCGGGGCGAAAAGAACTGAGGTGGGGGCAGTGTTACACGTACGAATAATTCTGTGAGCTATTGTCGCAATAGTTTTCACAACCATTAAGAACATCATGATCAACAAAACGAACGTACTCGAAAGTACAAGAACCCACCAAGCATGATCAACATCTGAAAGTGACGTCACTGCGCCATTGCTCGAATACTCCAGGTTGATCGCCAATGTACGAGAAATAGATTGAATGACTAGAAACCCTATATAAAGGCGAGCTGAATGAATGGGGGAATGATTACAACCACGATATAGTAAAACTGCGATAGTATGGAGTTCGAATTAAAAGCGATATTGATTGTGAAGCGATAGACAGTTGAAGTAAAAATTGATAGACAAGTTGTAAAATAGTAAAATCAATTATTGTGCATTGTTATTAAATAAACTCTTTTAACTTAATTTAAAAGATAGTGCGTTTTCACTTTACCGGAATGTTTAAATTATCGGCGGCGAATCATAACACGCGAATATATATCTCTATATAAATATATATATATATATATATATATATATATATATATATATATATATATATATATATATATATATATATATGTATATAGCTATATATATATATATACATATATATATACATATATATATATAATTATATATATATATATATATATATATATATATATATATATATATATATATATATATATATATATATATATATATATATATATATATATATATATGTAAACTATAATTTAAATTCCCCGGGTACATGACATTTCAAACAAATGTAGTTTGTTAAGTTGGAAGGATCTAGCAACCAGTTTGTTTACAGCAGCTGATTAAGTCGGTACACCTCAGTAGTGCGTTGCGATTATTTTTATCGGACTAAAGCCTGGAGATGGGCTAGCCCCGTTGCTTTTTAATTTGGCTCTGGAATATGTCATAAGGAAGCTACCTGTCGATATACGAGTTACATTGGTAGCCTATGTGGATGACATCAACATTTTGTCACGGCCGTTTACAATCACCAAAGAACTTTTCCTGGAACTCAACAGCGAAGCAAAGCTAGTAGGGTCACAAATCAATGGGAATAAAACAAATTCATGACGTAGTCAAGAAAAAATATCTCATAGGCCCAAAACATCATACTTGGCAAATACAGTATCAAAAAATGTGGGCAAATTTGTATATTTAGGTGACAAAATAATGGAAACGGAAAATGATGAAATTGATGAAATAATTCGAAGAATACAGCGAGCAACTAAAATTTTTTATACGGTTTCGACGATCTTAAAGATCAGATGTATGCAAAGGAAAGCAAAATTCTAAGTATGCAAATCTGTGATAAGACCAGTATTCTGCTATGAATGTGAAAAATCGACCCTAACCCAAGCATCCACAAATATATTGAACGCCTTTGAGCGACGGGTCCTGAGGCGAATATTCAGAGCAAAGCTAGACGGGGACCAATCGCGAATTCGATACAACCATGAACTTTATGAAATTTTTGGCAGCGGAAACCGCAATGTGCTGGCCTTCTAAATCATATGAACCTACAGGAAGGTGTTTGTTGGGTGAACTGAAGGACGGAGACCAGTGGGGACACCAAAGAAACGCCAGCCTGAATTGGTCGACGAAGACAGTTCATCGCTGCTCGGATTTCGACATGGGAAGACGCGGTCAATGGACCGAGATAGTTGGAAACGCTTGATGAAGGAACCGAGGGGGCTGTTGTGCTATGAAGGTAAAGAAGATTTGGTCCATTAAATTATAGTATTTTTAATTGTTTGGAATTCAGTTTACATCTATTAATATTGAATAAAGTGCTCTACAAAATTGATTTTATTTGTCTAAACCTGATGTAACCCAGTCACATTTTGCTCCGGAATAATCTACTGGTGAATTTACCATCAATAAACCATTCAGTATTGCTTCCTTGACTCAAAGTTAAATAACGTAGCATACAAATTGAATGATATATCTAATAGGATGGAATCATACATCCAGCTTGAGATAGTATCTACCTACTTCAGTCCTTCACCAAGCTAAACAATTTTATTAGAGATTATAGGAAACCGACATTGAGAAACAAATCGTAAAAATAATCACTCAAATTTAGTTAAAAATCAATCTGCCTCTAAACCAATTTCAAAAGAAAAAACTTTATACTTTACTTGGAATAAATGAAGTTTTTCTATGGCAATCTGCTGACGCGAAAACCCATTTAGCTTTTATGCTTGTCAAAATATTTTCCAAAATCCATTATTCACGTTGATGCCTCTTACCAAACTATTTTGTATTTTATCGAATCGTTCTCACTCATGAGGTCAAAGGTCGCGTAATATATCCTTTGTTAAACCCATCAAAATTCTTTCATCGTAGAAGAATTTTGTAACTTTATACAAGAGTTTCATATAAAGCTGGAAACATATGGACTTGAAGTATTAAGAATCAAATTCAACTTGAACTCTTATTCTATCAAGGCAAAACAAAATTCGAGTTGAAAACGAATTCTCTTATCAATTGTATGTATTATGCTATATTTCAGAGGATATTATTTTGTCAATTGTTTCAAGAACAGAAAAAGGACAAACATAATTTTATTTGGCCATTAGGATGACCTTTTTTTGAAATTTTGATCTCCCTCTATGGATTCGGTAGACGAGTAATGCTGAATGTTGGAACTTCCGGCAAATAACTGAAATAATGGAATGTCTAAATTACGGTCGTCTTATGTCTTGTGCACGGTATACGCACGTGTTTTGAATAGAAAATAATTAATATTTTATATTACGTTGATTAATTTTTACAACAAGACTGTGGGTAATGATTTTTGAAGAATATCTATGAAATAATTGTTTAATTGTCTCAAAAGTAATATACGTATTTTATGAAAAGATGGGTATTTCGTTAGAAGGAATTTTTTAAAAGCTTAGTCAAATTAATTTTACATACACCGAGTCGTTTTGTGTGTTGTCCCGTTTTCTCATTTACCAACGACGCTGTAGTCGCCAAAGTTGAAAAACGATCAATATAAAGTTTTTTACAAAAACTGTGCTCCTTTATATATTGCCTTAAATAAACAAAGTCTCCCTTCAGCAGCATAAAAATGAAAATATTTAATGTACAATTCAAGAAACTTAATCTAAAAGTTTCCTCATCTGTCTCGAAAATCTAGGGAGAGATACAAAATATGACAGCTTACATCCGCAAAATCTGAAAAATCAGTAGAATAAGTCACCGATTACCTTTAAAAACAACAGAAACAAGTGACTTGCGCAGGAATCGTTAGTGACAACTTAAAAAAAGCGAGATGGCAGACCACTTCCTATTTGTTTGCCTGGTCAAAATTAAAGTAGAAAGCGCTTTATTTCGTACTAATCGTTACAAATTTTCAAAGAATATGAAGCAAACTTCAAACAATAAAAATATTATAAGCTTAATGGCCCAAATGGCTCTTTAAATTTATACATTATCAATTAAAAATATTTAATAAAAAAACAAAAACAGTATCCCATACAATTTAAATAAAAACGTTACATATTCAATTAGAAAGAGAAACAATATTCTAAAATTAATTATGATACTAATGCAACAGTGAATTTTTATCCTACATTTAATATGTTACAACCTAATTCTAATCAAATTCAATCAAAAACTTTATCTTATACTAATACAATGTTAAAACAATATTCCTAACTTACGCGTTAAACCTTTTCTCGAAGCCTACTATAATAAACATAAACCTATCCCTAATTATTAGCATAAGCAAACAACAACACGACATATAGCAGTAATGAGCTGGACGTCATAACTTAATACTGAAAAACAAAAAACAAAAAAAACACAATGATTTAGACCTTTCTATTCGGCCCTCAATGCCTAGATTGCTCCGTCTCAGTTCGACCAGCCTCAATAAATCTAGTAAATGGTCTCATGAACTTAAATTTGGAGTAAATTTTTTCTTTTTTTTTCTATATATTTTTTTTATCTATATATGTGATATATAACGGTGTCATATCAATTCATGTCCAAATATATGTTTGCTTCTGGAAGAATAAAGTCAGTGGAAAGGCAAGTCCTAATATACCGGCCGAGCCGTACGGCGGAAGGGCTTTGAAATCCAGGGTTTTTTGTTCACAGTTACAGATTTTGCGATATGTTCCGAAGAAGTTTCAATATGAAGATATAAACGCTCGTTACATTAGCAGTTTGCTAAATTTATCTATTCGATATTAATTGTTTCCAATCCATCTCAGGCTTTCTGTATAAACCAGTAGATGTACGAAGGCATTTCTTTTCGAAAATTCTTAATCTTTCCATAGTACTAGCACTCTGGCAGATAACTTTGAATTTTTGATTAATGTATCTGGAATGAAAGAGTCATCAAAGGAGCATGGCTATTTTTTGTGCATTACTGAGCATAATTTTGACATGTTCTGTAAGCACAGATACTGATCAAGACGGGCAGCGAGGTGTCGAGCATAGGATTTTTATGTAACCCGTTCTGAACTTCCCTCACCAGCCATAATGTGGAAATCTTAACAGTTACGTTTCAGGTCTTGACTGGCCCCCGACAGTGTTGTCCGAAACTAAATTGTTTCGCACTTCTGTGCATTCACCAATCGTCAGTGTACAACTGCACATCATTAAATATTTTCTGAAGATTACTCTGAACTATTGCGGCTTTTCGGCTTGCCATTTAGATGATCAGATCATCAGCAAACGCTACCAATGATCGCGTTGGGGAGACGTTAAAATCAACGCCGCTTTCGATACCAGCCCTATCAAAAAGTTTTATCTCATCACTAGCGACTCCAAGATTCGATACTTGTACTCGAGACTCTTATGGCATAAACTAATCACTTTCATGAAGATGCCATCTGGGTCATGTGGGCTAATACTCCTCAGTTTTTCCTTCCATTTGATTGCTGACCTCACACCTGAAGTATGAACGGACTATGTTCTGGACATTCTTCAGGTTTAATTTCAACAAAGCCAACGAGGGATGGTTGTAGTCCCAGCCATGGTGTATGCTTGACATTCAGGTCAATAGCAAAAATATAATATCTATGCAGACTGTTCAAATCGAGTATGTAAAACAAGTAATTGAGCTCCACCTTGAACTTGAGAGCATTTCGACCAGTTGCATAGGCAGAGATAAAGAAGAGGTTATCTCCACCTGGCTGTGAAATTGCGATAACGGACACTTCAAGAAATTCAAAGTTTTTGAATTTGATTTTTTCAATATTTTGGAAACAACAGAATCTTCTAATCACTATCTCAATCCCACCTCCCCAATCGCTGTTAGCCTATCGTTTCCTCCGAATCCAAAATCCTTGAATGGCTTGATGTTCCATGAATTGTGGTGGATTTCTGTGAGAACCAGGATGTCAGTCTTCTGCTTAGCAATGATTTCAAAGAGATAGTCAATGTAAAGTGAAAATAGAGTTGGCATTGATCGAGATGAGACAAAGCCTATCCATGGGAATGTGACTCGATGAGAAGTTATTTTGAAGCATTTGAAAGATTTAAACGCTGAAAAACGAATTCAATTTTTGAATCTTCAACCACCCAAAATCAGCTTGAGCAGTTTGCCAGGGACATGAAAGCCATATTATGCTGCTGAGTGAGCAACACCATGATAAAAGTTCGGCATCACGGTATCCTAATGAAACTAGTACTGCCGCCGTATGGGTTCGGAATAGTGATTTGCAGGTGCAGAGGTGTGAACGGGAGGTGATTTCGTGTGGGTAAGGTGCTCAGGGACCACTTTGCTTACTTAACGGTGAACGAATGGATATCGTCTTTCCAAGCAAAGCTTAATGCTTTGGAGGGCACTACCTTGACCGCAGAAGGCAACGCAATTTGGGGAGACTTCAATGCTAAAGCAATCAATTTCCGATCTTGGATCAGCGCCCTAGCAAAGAATACAGTGTAACTCCTTTGTGCACTCTTTTCTTTTATGTCCCATTTCACCATATTTGTAATAAAGGGAATTCTTATCAAGTTCTTTGTATACTTGTGCGGTGTGGCCATAGCCAAGGCATTTGAAACATTAAGGAGGTGTTGTTCTTTGCCGTACCCTGCAGAAATCCCACGCTATTCATACTTTGCCCCCATTCAGAAATTGTTCGGCGTCAATAACGGCCACGCGTTCTCCCCTATGGTTTTCTGGTGTCAGCCTCGCTTTGATCCTTCCCACGCTAGGGAACTCCCTTTTGATGGCTTCTTCTACTGTGGCCTGTTCCATGACGCAGTCAATGTCTCTTGTTTCGTTTGTTCCCATCTGCTCGAGCGAGGCTATAGTTGCGCTTTTGGCGAGAACTTTCTTTACTGCAAATGCTTCGGTATTGTCGGCCTCTGCTCCGAATTCGACAAGTATGTGGACCAACCGCGTTGGTCATACTACTTTAATGGCAGTGTTTGTGTCTTTGGGCCTTAATTTTCTCCTGATATCCTACAGCATTTCTGCGTGGGATTGGCCATCTTGGGGTTTTACGAGCATTGCCTGCTGCTAGGATCTTCTTCGGGGCTTTTTCTCTCCTGTTTCATCTCAGATCTTTTTTCTTGTTGGGGGTCTGTGTGAACTTAATTTTTGGAACTTTTTGAAAGAGTTTCTTTGCACCTTTCTTTGCTCTTTTTGTCACCAATGTCTGGGATCTCTCCTGGTGTAGCGTTTCACGCCCATTAAGTGCCTCTTTCTTTTTTCTTTTACCCCGATCTCCTTGGATTGGGCTAGAGATTGATGTTTGATGCTGGTACTATCTGCGCGTGCCCTTTAGACTTAGCTTTCAGCGTTTCTTTAGCCTTCTGATCTTCTTTGACCTTCTGGTCCTCTTTGGCCTTTAAGCAACTCCTTTAATAATGCCCTATGCGGCTTAGGAGCTCCTCTAGTTCAAGGAGCCCAATCTTGCGACACTTGCGCCAAAGTGTCGGTGTCGGAGAACAAACAGCCTTCTACGTCGGATTAGCCTAATTTTGGGGAGGATACAAATAGACAATTAAACTGAACTAGGAAGATTGCGATACGTTCATTAAACAGTGGTATTCAATCCGAGTGATAAGCAGCGAAGTAATTCGAAACTTTGGCCTAAGCCAGTGGTGAGTTTGAAGGCTATACTACTAGAGGCTGTAATACGAGTTCTATGTCACAAAATGTGTCAAAAACATTTATTTCGCACTCGACAAGCTTTGAATATAAGAAACAATACCAAGTTATGGTGGATAGGATATTTTATTAGGCAGTCTTATAGAATAGCATTCGGCCTAAGGAACACTTGCAGGACTGCTTGCAAAGTGAATTGAAGGTGTTAGCAACACAGAATGTTCTGGAAGCTTAAAATCTTGGAAAAATATCAATTGATGCTGCCATTCTTACCAAGGATTTCGCAAAACATAGATGCGGGCATGAAGGCAAATCGATTGCAAGTTCTAGTTGCACACAACACATGTTTTCATGTTTATTGATATGTTACAAAATATGCTTCATTAGAGCAGAGGATTTCTTTCGTAATTGTCAAATAATCTTTCTTTTTGTGCACGCAATTGCATGATCTAAAACATTCTTAATTAATTTGCTTTCTTAGTTATGCAATTTTCTAAACTTCAATTGTACAAGACATTTGTTTTATTTCTTTCTCGTCTTTTTGTGGTGAAAAATTCTTTAAGGGTCCACATCCTTATATGTTGGGATCCCCCCTTAAAGCCCTAGAAATATTTTTAACTTCAGAGATTTCATTAACCAAAACTTCTGAAATGTTCACAAAATTTGATGATTATAGCTTATCTAGTTCGTGAGAAAACTTGCTGTGATGTTTTGACAGACGGATGGACGTATGTACGCCATGCACTATTGGTGTGTAAAATGTAAAGACTTTCATGCCCTCGGTGAGTGCAAATTTATTTAGACGGAGCCTAAAGAAAAATTAAACTGCGTAAACTGCGGTGTTTTTGGTCATCCAGCATCATATCAAGGATGCTTACGATGTCAAGATCCAAAGTGAAATTTATTCCAAAGCAAACAAAACTATACCGCAGTTTCATACCTTCGAACTTCGTTAAACCCAGAGTATCATTTGCACTCGTCGCTAGAGGGCAAGTAGATAATGCTGCAAATGTAAAAAATGAATAAATGAAACTGAAGTAATAAGCTGCCTCTTAAAATTTTCCAGCAACTTAATTCTTCATCGAAGAGAATCGGTCAACAAGATTCAAAAATTGAATTCGTTTTTCAGCGTTTAAATCTTTCAAATGCTTCAAAATAACTTCTCATCGAGCCACATTCCCATGGATAGGCTTTGTCTCATCTCGATCAATGCCAACTCTATTTTCACTTTTCATTGACTATCTCTTTGAAATCATTGCTAAGCAGAAGACTGACATTCTGGTTCTCACCCCACCACAATTCATGGAATATCAGGTCATTCAAGGATTTTGGATTCGAAGGAAACGATAGGCTAACAGCGATGGGGGAGGTGGGGTTGAGATAGTGATTAGAAGATTCTATTATTTCAGAGAAATTTCGTGTTTTCCAGGAAGCCCTAGCATTCTGCAGCTTAGTCCGCAACACAGTTCAACCACCCAAAATCTGCTTGAGCAGTTTGCCAGGGACATGAAAGCCATATTATGCTGGTGAATGAGCAACACGATGATGAAAGTTCGGCGTCACGGTGTCCTGATGAAACTAGTACTGCCACCGTATGGGTTCAGAATGGTGATTTTCAGGTGGAGAGGTGCGAACGGGAGGTGATTTCGTGTGGGTAAGGTGCTCAGGGACCACTTTGCTTACTTAACGCTGAACGAATGGATATCATCTTTCCAAGCAAAGCTTAATACTTTGGAGGGCGCTACCTTGATCGCAGACGGCAATTAGCTTGTTTGGGGAGACTTCAACGCTGAAGCAATGAAATGGGACAGATCCGCGGGAAAAACGAATCCTAGAAATGGCGACCAGGATGGTGCTTGTCATACTAAACACCGGAAATACGCCGGATTTCCACCGTGGCTTTTGCCTTGGAGTCCTTAATACGGAGGGAACACAATTGGAAATTATTAGAGGACTACTCAGCCTGTGATCATCAGTGCATTTTGCTTGAGATCAGTGATGTTGTCTTCCGACGTCCGTGCCCTTAATCTTCCAGATTTGAGCGGAACATCGGAAGATGAGAGGCTCGTCAAAATGCTCACAGCAGGTATGCCGCTGCTGGGTGATTTGCAGGGCACGGAAGAACTGGCTGCTTAAGACGTGATGAATTCTACTATGAGCATCATCACGACTGCTTGCAATTTTTCTATGCCCCCGTCGTAAGCCCGGCACGGGAAGCTCCTAGTGTACTGGTGCTCAACTGAAATCACTGAAAAGCAAAGAGAGTGTTACAAGCCTTGGCGTGAGGGTCAACGGGCATGGAACCATGACGAGGCATGCAGCTGGGTAGCAGTGTGCAAGTCTGCCAGGAAATACCCTCGTAAATTGATTAACAACAGCAAGGCTAGCTGCTGGCAAGATCTAGTGGACAACGGGAATAGGATCCGTGGATATTGAGTTCAATCTTGTTATAGGAGAGCTTGGTTCCCTACGGATCACTTGCATACATGAAGTGGAAAACATAGACAAAATAGTTCGAGCACTTATCCCCGCCCATTCCGTCTGTGTTGATGCTGTCTACGGTGAAACAACAATCGAGTGCCCACTTTCCATATTGCCGTCTGCATACCGCTCACTATGCACGCTAAACACTGCTGGAAACGTACTAGAAAAACTCATCACGGGAACACTCAGTGACGCGATTCATACTGCTGAGGACCTATCTCCTCAGCAGCATGGCTTTAGAGTATGATGCTTCACAAATGATGCGATTGAAGAGGTGGTGAGTACGGTCCAAAAGGCAGAGACATATAGCTGCAAAAAGCGGCGGATCGTCTTGCTAGTGACACTGGACGTTAGGAACGCCTTCAACTCCGCTAGGTGGGTGGATGTTCTGGATACGCTGGAAAACCTTTTTCAAGTTCCAAAATATCTAATGCGGCATTTGAGGACCAAATCAAATCAAAGCCAGCAGTGAAGTACCTAGGGCTACTGATCGATTCGAAGATGAGTTTCTTCGAGCAAATCAGGGCAACGGCTGAGGAAGCTGCTTCGGGTGTATCAGCTCTAAGTCGAATTATGGACTACAAAGGGGGACCCAACCCATCAAAAAGGCGCCTCTGGATAAGGGTCAGGATCAGTGCTACTATATGTAGCAGAAATATGGGCGACGCTCTCAGTAAGGAGGTATACCGAACATGCTTGGCACAGGTACAGAGATGAAGAGCACTGAAAATTACATCTTCCTGTCTAACAGTCTCTGATCCTGTGGTGAGGGTTATTACTGGCGTGATACCTGTTGCTCTCCTTGCTAGAGAGTGCCACGCTATTTACCAGCATCGTAACAAGGACGCGAGGGAGATGGTTATCTACAAAGCGAGACAGCAATCACTCAACGGTTGGCAGCATTCTTGGGTGAATTGCACGAAGGGAAGATGGTCTTCACGCCTTATTCCGTATGGGATACCGTGGATAAATCATAGGCATAGTGAGACTGACTTCTATTTGACCCAGCTTTTGAGTCGGCATGGATGTTTTCAGTTTTATCTGCACAAGACTCGTAAGTCACGTCCCCCCCAATTGTCAGTTTTGCGCACTAGACGAAGACAATGCCTGCCACACATTTTTCGTGTGCACGAAATGGAACAAGCTGCAAAGTTATCTCTACATGAAGACGGGAGAGCTCACCCCGGACAGTATAGTCAATGGTACAGTATGTTCGGGCAGTCCTCAAAGATAAAAGTTGCCGGGACGTTGGGTCCTTAGGGATTGCTTGTTTGGCAATTCCTCTTCCCCTCTCACCTCCCGCTAGAAGGGGGATCCCACAGCTTGAAGGCACCTCATGGCGTAACAAAACAATACCCGGCCCGAAGTAATGTGTCAAACGGTTCCAGGCTGGGTTCTCGGATTGATAGGGGAGGTGTTTAGTGGGTATTCCAGTCGCTTGTGGACATGGATGTCTCACACTCAGCGCGTAAATGACATTTACCACCCAACCACAACAACAAAATAAAAAAGCTGTAGCGTTGAAATCACAAAGAACTATTTCTGTCTCATTTGTAGGCAATCAGTCGAATAGTCTTTCCAGGTGATTATCGATCGCTCCTTTTATTTTGGCATTATTTTCTACTTTCGGGGCGTGTACGCCTTTCAGCAAAATTTTTAAGAATTTCGTTCTTATACAGATCACACACAATCTTTAACGCACAGTCCTAAAATCAATTAAACAATTTTGTATCGTACAGAAGTGATGATGCATTGCTTCTTTCTTGTTATGAGCTAACGAAATATAAACCACCAAACATTTTTTGCATAAAATACTCGTATGTATTTGCCATTTTTTCCGCATGACTCAAAAATAGTTCAGCGTACAACAAAGTTTATTGAGACTTGAAATGAAAGCCTACATTTGTTAATGAATCCTACTGCCTCTGTGGTATAAATTCTTAGTAACGTCTAGTCTTTATCAAAAATTTTGAGCGGAAATTGAAAGCGTATATTTTCAGTTTTTTCTACATATTTTAAAAGTAGCGCATAGAAGCGGTTATTCATCTTTTGATTAATATGAAGACCCACAAAATTTTCTGCAGATTTGGATCTCACGTTCAGCCTTAAATACTATCACCTATCAAATAGGCCCCGACAAAAATGCTAAACTTGGGAAAAATGTTCTGCAAAACGTTTAAGGCTTGCAGATTTTTATATATCCCGATAGCGATTCATGGCAGACAATATTACGTGGTAACAAAAATGATATCCTTCGAAATATTCTGGAAAAGATCATATCACCTTCCTGTCTTTTAACCTCTGAGGTATCAAATTAATTTGCAAAATTATTTCTTGGAAATTTTTTCAAGCTCGTAAATTGTCAATTAACATTCTTTCATTCATATCTCGAAAAGGATGCATCATAGTGAAAATTGTTTGCTAATAAAAATCATAGTCTTCACAATGCTGTCTTAAAAAAATTTCTATAATATATTGCCCCTGAAATGTGAGCCCGATAAAAATTAGAACAGTAAAAGAATATCGACTTTTCAGGCTTTTCCTCCACCTTTGCCGCACAGGAAATTCAGTCGGTATATTATATACGGGTTGCACAAAAAAAAATTAACACACTTACAAGGTTCAATTGACTCAAGAGCTGAAGCCTACTGACCATTTCAAGCGTCGGCAATACGCCAAATAGTTAATGGAGCAGACAGAAGGGAATGGTGACTTTACAAAGAAAATCATCTTTAGCTACGAGGCACACTTTCACCACAGTGGATTCGTTAAAACAAGCAGAATCGCCGCATTTGGGCTAATGAGGATCCACGTGTGAATGTTGAAAAGCTAATGCATCCACAAATAGAGACTGTTTAGTGCAGTTTATGGGCTGGCGGTATCATCGGGCCGTACTTCTTCGAAAATGAGGACTGCCAAGCAGTTACTGTGAATGGTGTTCGCCATTGCGAGATGATAACGGACTTCTTGTGGCCAGAAATTGAGTTTATGGAGTGCGATTCTATATCATTGCAAAATTTGAAGAAGTTTAAGGGCACCGCTTTGGTTTAATGGGTGAAAATGTAAAATTTACAAATCATATATTACTAACAAGGTGAGTGAACTTTGATTTCTGAGGTCTTTGCTCCCCTTGTACACATAAAGACCCATCTCTGCGATTATTTTCGGCTTAAAGGTTACCAATCGCGAGGAGAGGTACACAGTTTTGGTATATTTTGACTTCTTTTGGACCCCCTGATGCAGAAAATGCCTTTTTTATTTCAGATTCGAAAAGATCTAATTAATTCCTTTCATTTGACACACACGCGACCTTTGATTAAAACAAGTTGGGTAAACAGACCTACGCTCATGTCAGAAGGGTTTGTACCCATTTTCTCAGATATGCAGTCACCAGCAATGAATAACGTCAAGAAATATGTCAAAGAGATGTGCACGTTCAAAGGAAAATCCATTGTTTTTCTACTTTCAACGGTCGCCATTTTCTTGCAATCCGACAAAAATCATTATGAATTCTCAAAAATATTAATGTTATTGACCTTATTGGAAAATTTCAAGAAGATCAAATCAAAACTGCAGTGGCTGATTCGATGGAAAATACATAAAATACCAAAATCACGTGTTATTGTTGTTGTAATTGGAGAAATTTCAAATGGCTATAACTTCCGTGTGTATCATTCGATTTTCATCAAACTTACAAAGTTAAAGAACCCTTAGTAGCACTACTTAAATGTCGAATTTCGTTCAGTTTAAGGGTACCAATACGATTTTATCGGGAAAAATGTGAAATTCGAATATCATACTATTATTATTGAGTGAATTTCGACTTCTAAGGTATTTGTTGTTGTTGTACTCATAAACGCCTACCTCTACGATTTTTTTCAGATATCTCGGATCACAGGTGTCCAATCGCGAGGGGGGGGGGGATACAAATTTTTCGTGTATTTCCCCTCCCTGCGCGTCCCTCAAAGCATAAAGTATCAAACTAAGACCGATTCTGAAAAGTTCTCATCGAGAACTTTCATTTGATACCCATATCGGCTACCTTTGGAGGAATTTTTTTTCGGGGGCCTCTCCCCTATATGGGGAGACCCCCCCTTAAATACCTTATAAAATTATATAAAAGAGAGCACCACTTTACACCTGCGTACAAAATTTGATGTTCCTAGCTTAAGCAGTTTGCGAGAAAAAGTGCTGTGATACACGGACGGACGGACAGACAGGTCGCGAAACTAGTAGGGTCTTGTAGAATTATTTTACAAAACCCTAAAAATGGTACGGACTACATCGTTATGAGGGGGGATCCCCCTTAACTGACCTGAACTTTTGAGAGACCACCACTTTTGACCTTTCTACAAAGTTTGAGCTTGCTAGCTTCTATAGTTTCTGAGGAAACTTGCTGTGACGCACGTACAGATGGACGGACAGACGGACCGACAGGTCGTGAAACTAGTAGGTCATTGTAAAAAAAATTTTTACAAAGACCTAAAAATCGTATGATACTTCTCATTTGATACTGATTGTAATTTAATCTGTTACTTTTGAGGTGTGAAATATTTATGTTTTATTTCAAGTAACAAATCACTATCCCAACCAGGAAATTTACATCCACCCCAAGTAATTTGTACGTTACACACAAGATGGTTTTTTCCCACATCATTCACAATCTGGGATCACGACATGATGTACCAATGCCTACAACGTAGTCTTCTACGTACAAAACTTTAATCATAAAATCGATGAAGAGCAAATCGTCTTGGGACCAGCAGGTGACGAACGGATGACAGTGGAAGGAAGTAAAAATTAGACTAAAATAGAAAATTGCCACCTTCCTTTCGTTGTCGTTCCTTTCGTCCTTCGTTTTTCCAGGTTGATAGCGAATGTTGATGATTTCTTTTTTGACACGGTACCAATATCAAGAATCTGATCCTTAAACGTTGCTTTAGCGTATCGCTAAACATTCCAGGACTTCACTTGGGTCCGCATTTTATAGAAGATTTACTACCTATCGAGATCCCGAATTTAGAGCATTGTGGAGTTGATGGTATGCAGGATGGTATCTGTAGAGGATTGATTTCATGGCTGATTGGATTCGAAATGATTATTGAAAGTCTGATTTGTATTTATTGCTATCTTGGAAATAGTTTACAGGTAGATGTGACGAATTTTGGAACATAACTTGGTATGGGAACGGCTGCAATGAACGTTCTTAGAATTTGAATAAGGTCTAAAATTACATTTCAACGGGAGGATATTTTTTACTTCTTCTGGGCTTAGCGTTATTAATTTTGAGAGGGTACTTTCAACAATCGTATAAACAAAGGTTGGTGGTTTTTCAACAGGATTTCGTATCTCTGGATGACGAATTGAAGAAATAAATGAGTATAAGTTTACAAATCATTGTGTAGTATGAATCCTTCCAGAAAAAAACGTAAGTCAAAGCTAACCACTACTGTTCTCGAATCATCACGGATCCACAGAACGACAACCACAATCAAGATAAAATTATTAACACCCATTCTAACTAAATGGAACCAAATTGCCATATTAATAGGGTTTATACTATCAAACGACTTACTATCCAATTTTTCTAATGCAAAAAAAGGATAGAATCAATTCAATTTCCATTAAAGGACACCATAAACTCACACATCGTTTCCATACTCACATTTTCGCCAGAACATGAAAATACAGTCCTTGGCTAATGATCTCCTTTTTTTGTCCACTAAACCCCCAATTCGAATTCTATAAAATTTGTGAATTCTCTTCTCCTGATACTATTGGCTATACATACATATCCATAGTTAGACTCTATATTCATACCTTCTTCACTACCTTTCCAATATTTCCGTGGAAACCTTTTTACGCATTGAAATGACATTTACATAGGTATCAAGAACCCAGAACGAGTACCGAAAAAGGAATGTGTTACAAGGAATGTACACAGTTCCGTTGGCTCCTTTTTCCATGATATGACAACAGCAGGTACTTTGGAATAACGCTCGTTTTATGTGGGGATTTTCACCAGATTGAAAGGACCGGATCCACTTTTGTTGCTTTTTTTGTCTCGCTCATGCATCGATTGGAAAGGTTACCAATGCAAGCATTCATGCAAAGCCTGACAAGGTGTAAGTCGTCATACGTATATTTTTTTCTTATTTAGTAATCACTTTTTAGTGTGAGAAGATTAAGGATATTTTACTATGGACGAGAATGATTTTTTTAATGAAAGCATTTAATGCAAAAATTACTGGTGTCGTAACAATCAATTGATATTGCGTTGAAAACTAAAAATGCAGCTAAAATATCCAAAAGCAAATAGACATTAGACTTATTCGAGATTTTATACCATCATTAATGAGATTATTAATCTTTAAATTTTTATTATGGTTATTAAAAAAGTAATTAGTCATTAATAAAAAATTCAGTTATCATCTTTAAAACACTCAAGTAGACAGATCCTACGCTCCTGTCACAAGGAGTTTTTATTGAATCAATGATATGTAAACAGCAATAATGAAAAACTTCGGGAAAAATTTTAATGACAGGTCTACTAAATTCTAGGTTTCTAGGCAATACCATTGTTACTCCAATTCATGCAGCCACAATTTTTTTGAAATATCAATAAATAAATTAAATTAAAAGGATTAATGCAAAGCCTATATAGTAGTCAAATCTTGTGTTGTTGTTGGCGCAATCAGAGAAAATTCAAACGGCTGTAGCCTCCATAAATATGATTTGAACTTATCAATTATAAAGATGCAAAACTGCTTTAAAGTTACCTCTACGATTTTCTTAAATAAAATGTATTATGATTGACAAAGTAGGATGCATTTTGACTTCTAAGGTATTTGCTGTTGTTTTTGTACTCATAAAGCTCTACGTCCATTTTTTGCAGTTTTTTGAGTCACAGATGTCGAATCGTGAAGAGAACGGTACAGACATTTTTCGTGTAATTTTCACGCATGCATTCCCCATGCGTTTTTCGAGGCTAAACGTGTATCTTTAACCTCATTTTTGAAAAGTTCTCATCAAAATATTTCATTTGATACTCTTCATGGTCAAGAAAACGGTTGACAGACAGATAAGTGGCGACTCAAAAAGTATTTCTTGACTTAATACAAAACCTTGAAAATCCCAAGGACACCACCAGCCGAAAACGCAAATTTTTTGTAAGCACGCTTAGTTTTAATAAACATATAATAATTTCATTGGTCTTCACTTTGAAACTCAAATACTGTTTAAAAAATTATCTGTAGTATAAATACCTTCAAACCAAGCTGATTCAAAGTTCTTATTCGTTACACTGCAGTTCCTCACGGGCCTTTGCATCCGGCAACAAGCGCCGCCAGCTGTCTCGGTCCATCAACTGCCTCCTCCGATTTGGGAATTCGAGCAGCATTAACTGTTTGCATCGACCGAGTCAGATTAGCGTTTCCGCAGTTTCTGAACTGATCTCCGCCCTCCATATGAATACCTTTTTAGCTATCCGTTATTGGTTCATATGATTCACGTGGCCAGCCCATTTCAACTTCCGAAGTCTTATAGTGCTAATACGTGGTCCGCTCCGTACCAAATACGGTGGTCTGGAGAGCAGTCCGTGGACCAAAATTGAGTCCGATCGAGTTTGATGGATTTTCCACCGGACCAAATCCGACTCGGTTCGCTCCGGACCAAATCTGCGTATGTGGACAGAACGACCGAACAAATCGCAATCAGTGGCGTAATGTTGGCGATGTAGCAACAATGACTGCTGCCGCAAAAGCGATTTTATGTTTGTTGGACATAATCGATGCCAATTTGTTTGCCATCTTCGCACACCAAAAACTGAAGAACGACTGGCTGGTCCGATCGTGTGTTGCAAAAGAGCGAACCGAACCTCAGTAGGTCCGGCCGGACCAAATCCGGTCTTCTGTTACGGCTTTAAAATCGTTGAGACCGCCAGCTCATCAAAAATTTTTTACAGTTCATTATTGTATTGAATTTGCCATTGGTCCCCGTCCAGTTTCGCTCCAAATATTCACCTCAGGACAGTTTTTCATAGGCGTTCAATATGTTGGCGAATGCTTGAGTTGGGGTGGGTCCACCTTTCACGCCTATAGCATGGCACAGGTCTTATCACTGATTGTTATACTGGGGTTTTTTTTTCCTGTATATGCAGGTAGTCTTCAGGATAGTCAGAAGTGAATAAAATATTTTATTTGCGTGTGTTTCGTCTCTTCCATTACCACATTCTTGACATTGAATTTGCAAATTGTGAACTTTTGGATTTTCATTACTAATGAAGTCAAGGTGAAAATGCATTTCGCTGAAAATGTGGGGACTATTTAATATATCATATGTCTAGAAATGAATTTTAAATAATTTGGTTAGTCCATCAACAGAAATTGAAGCAATTTGTCATTTTATATCGTCATCCAGCATCACGGTTACAGGTTCCGTTGATGTTCATTCTTGTACAGGGCTCATAAACAAAAATAATGGGTTAACTTGGTTGCAACGGCCATAGTTAAACATAAAATACGTTAAGGTGCACCATATCACGATCGGGCCACATACTGGTCGAACTCAGAGCAGAGGCCGAGAATAGTAAGGCAGTCTGCGATGCAGTACAGAAAGTCCTCCGTAATAGCGCAACTATAGCCTCACTCAAGCTGATGGTAACGACCAAAATAAGAGACACTGACTGGAAGTGAGAGTGAGTTTTCTGTAGGATACGGCACAGAGCATGTAAAGGACCCGATAGAAGTTCCTTATGTTGCAAATGCGGTGAAACAGGACACAAAAGAAAGGAGTGTACAAAGTAGACACACGGGTTTTTTGTAAGGACGCTGATCAAAGACTTAATTTTGGGCGCCTCATAGCACCAGGAAAATGCTAAGTTTTCCAGGAAACCCTAGCCAAGGCAAAATCAGACTTCGATGATCCACGTCCTGCAGCTAAGCCTAGACCGCAGTTCAACCCCCCAAAATCTGCTTAAGCAGTTTGCGAGGGGCATGTAAGCCAA
This sequence comes from Odontomyia ornata, assembly GCA_963969285.1. NCBI lineage: Eukaryota > Metazoa > Arthropoda > Insecta > Diptera > Stratiomyidae > Odontomyia > Odontomyia ornata. The sequence goes on from OZ017738.1 coordinate 377,392,435, forward strand.
CTTTTTGCTGCTGAATGAGCAACACCATGATAAAAGTTCAACATCATGGTATCCTGATGAAACTGGTACTGCCGCCATCTGGGTTTGAAAAAATAATTTCCAGACGGAGAGCTGTGGACGGGGGGATAGTTTTGTGCGGGTTCGGTGCTTAGGGACCACCGTCTTTTGTTTGTACCTATCATATTTCCAAGCCAAGTTGAATGTTTTGGAATGCTCTCAAATGCAGACGAAAACGTGCTTGATGGCGGAGATTTCAACGCTAAAGCAATTGAAAGGGACATGCCTCAAACAGATCCGCGGGGAAAACGAATCCCAAAAAAGGCGGCAAGGATGGCGCTCGTCGTATTAAACACAGAAAATACGTCGAATTTCCGCCGTATTGGCTGTGAAGGAACCAAACCGGACATGACATTCGCTTCGGAGTTCTTAGAACGGACGATACACAATTGGAGAGTATTAGAGGACTACTCAGCCAGTGATCATCAGTGCATTTTGCTTGAGATCAGTGATGTTGTCTCCCAACGTCCGGGCTCTCGGCTTTCTATAATTGAATGGAACATCGGAAGCATGGACGTCGAGAGGATTGTTGAGTGCTCACAGCAGGTGCCCCACTACAGAGTGATTCGCGAAGCAGTTGATGATCTCGAAACATTTGGTTGCGATATCAAGGGATTTTTATGTCAACAGGACGAAGTTTTAAGTGCCTACTTTTCACTAAATGGCCAGCTTCAGCCAAATGGGCCACAGCATATGCTTATAAACGATCAAACTTGAATATCCAATAGTAGCATGAAAATAAAGCTGCCTATAATAGAAATTCCAAAATTCGACGGAAACTATTTGAGTTAGCGGCAGTTCTATTACCTGTTTTTGCAAGTAGTACAAAAGGTGGACATTTAAAGATTTGAAAAGTTGTGGTATCTGTGAATCAATCTTTCAGGGAAAGCTAATAATTTAATAAAACATTTACCACTATCCAATGAAAACTATTCTGTAGCATGTCACCTTCTCAAGAAGCACTACAAAAACCCAAAATTAATTGCAAATGCGCTAGTATCGAATCTTTTTGGGTAATCGTCTCACACGATGGAGTCAACTGCAAATATTAAATCACTCCATGATACGATACATGAATACTTGAAAGGAACGGCGAACGTTAGAATCGCGACAACAGGATGGGATCCCCTATTGTTTATACTAATCCGCAAGAAACACAAAAAACTACACAGGTGCTGTATGAGCAATCATCAGCTCATCGGAGATAACTTCAAATATTTAAAGTACTCTAGAATTTCTTAGACAACACATTCCAATACCTAGAAGCACTCGGCTCTAATAGCAAGACAGAGGACGAAAAACAGCTACCACCCCCAAAATTTTTAACGTCCGTGACCACCAAAATTGTATTGCTTGAGACGTATCACACCCACCTTTGCATGCAAAACTTTCCTAACATTAACCCCCGAAAGTCGACTGAAACTTCTTCAAAACCTCTCGAGATGTATAAGCTGCCGACAACCAGACTATTCCCCGACGAAATGTATGACAGGAACCTGCAAACAATATTTCAAAAAACACGTTATGTTACTGCATTCTGACAAGAAGCTAGACGCAGTAGGTAACAAAAGCTTAACGGCCAAAACTCGAAGTCTCATGGTCCGCCACAAAGCATGTTATTTTGGTGAAGCAGGAAGGCAACGGATATAATGAAATCACAATCGAAATATATGATGCTAAGTATAATGGTAGTTACTATCTGAGAAAATGATGGCACCAGTACAACCTGCAGAGCTGTTTTAGATTCCGGTCCCAAGTAAATTTACTTTCAGAGCAAGTATGCAAAAGGTTGCATTGAACAAAGATTGTAGCAACCTCAGAGTACTTGGCATAGGTAATGGACGTCAGCATACAATAGCCAGAGTTAATTTTCTATCAAAATTATCGGTCATTGTATTTCTGACAAGAGTGGAGGCATTGTTGCGGCATGATGTGAGATCATTTCGCCATTCTAGTGATGTCGTTTTACTTCATTACTGACCTTCAGCATCTTTGCAAGGTTTTGTCGAGCTGAGTCGGTTATAATTGCTCATTTTCTTTTCATAATTTCATTATAATTTTCAAGAATTTTTATCATGATTCAATATAACTTTACTCTTTGTTCTTTCATTTTTTCCTGAACTTAATTTGCCTTCTAATTTAACAATTCAGCTTCCTTTTTCAATTTCATTTTTAGTTTGTTTTAATTTAGCTTAAAATCAAGCTCATCGCGACTTTTAAATTTCACCTTATTACAAAGGTGCCTGCATGATTAATCGTTTTTTCTCGTCATTTCTTTAATCACAATTACTAAATAAGCTCTAGCTGATACATTCTTGCCAAGATACTAAGTTGGCTATTGCACTGGCTTGGCGGCATGATCACAACGACATTCATACCGGCTGATCTGGGCAAATGTACGAGTATATCTTGTCAAATTAGATTCCACGAGATACGGTCGTCGTGAATCAGTTGGTACGGACGCGAGAATCGTGCGTCGGTCGTAGGGGTGGCTCATGTTCAATCCTTGGCCTGAACAGAAATCTTTTTCGTAGCAGTCTTTTCCGTGGTTACAGCTGTTGGGATCATTATTTTCCATGGGGGACAGTGAACTTTAACAGTGATGTGATCGCGGGAAAGATGCGCTTGTGAAGGATTTCCGTTCAGGATGAGAATTAATGAACTCATGATGCTGAGCTAAGTGTGCGAATTTGAAGGCGATGGGGATCAGCTGTAATGTTAACCACCGGAGGAACAGTTGGTCTAACAAATGGATGGAGAGAGGTTGAGGAAGTATATGAGGCAAATGGTCGATAGCAAGCAGTTAATTTTTGATTTATCAGAGGGGAAGAAAAGGAAGTTGGAGATCAAAGAAATGTTTTCTTAGTTTTACATCAATCTTTCTAATTTGACGGAATTAAAAGCCTTGATTGAAACGTACAAATAAAGTGTTCATTGCCTGGGCTATCTTTCCGGAATTATTGCCTAGCGATTGTTCCCGCCAAAGAAAAAATAAGTCGACCACCAGAGGACAATTTTCGGAGTTGTGCTTAAAGTCCGAATTGTTGCTCTTGGCGAAAGAAAAAAAGAAATTTCATAGACATTCCAGAAAGTGAACGCTTTTTTTTAAATTTAATTGAATGTGTGCAAAACGTGGAATTCCGAATCCCGAAAATTTGCGAGAGATAAATTGTGAAATCGGGTGATTACCCTCAGACGTTTTGAATGTTATCGTTGGTGGTATTGAGGCTGATACCAAGTGAACGTTTGTTTTTGGAAGTCGATTGAAATTGTGCAAAACGTTGAATTCACTGGATTTCAACTTAATTGAATTTACCTGAAAGTATGCAAAATATGAATTGTGAAGCCGAGTGGTTGCGCTTCGACGGATTGAATGTTTTTCATTTTTTTTTTAATTTTAAGAAACGTTAATTTGTTGCTGCTCTTGAGATTCACAGCATAGCGAGTCGACAGTTTGTAGTCGAGTAAAGGTAATTGCTGGAGTGCGTTTTAGACTTACATGCTGTCAATCAGCTGAGCACTCAGTGGGCGTTTATTTTTCTTGCGTGCATTTACCGTAAAGGTAACAATATTAAATTTTTAGTACTAAGTCTGCAAATGCGGTAACCACCAAGGCTCGCAACAGCATATGTACTTCCCCGCATAATATCGCAGTAACTAGGGAGAAAGATCGATGTAAGTATTTGGAAAATTCTCAACAACATAAAGCTCGCTGATCCCCTTTTCTATTGAGCAGACAGGGTGGAATTGCTGCTGAAAGCAGAATTCTACTATCAACCAGATAAAATTGGAAGAGAATCTTTCAATCCTTAAAATACGGTTCTTGGATAGATTGTTGGTGCCAGTATAGGTGGAAGAAGTCGCAATAATTCCACAAGTCAAATAATTTTAAACCTGGACACTTCACCTCAAAAAGAGCAATACTTATGTGAGAGGTGCCGAAGAGGTAGAAGTCACAAGGAGCCATATCAGGCAAATACGGTGAGTAATTGATGGTTAAAATGCGATTTCTAGTCAAAAACTCAAAAAAAAAAATTTATGACAAAACTCTCGTTTATTTTGGAACGCCCCTTATCAGTTAACTTGTGTGGAACAAAACGTGCACAGACCTTTTGTAAGCCCAAATAATCGGTTAAAATGCGATAAATCGAAATTTTGGAGATATTCAACCCCAATTTCATGAATTTCAATGATGATTTTGGCTCATTCTTGAAAAATTCACGCCCGATTTCGATGAAGTTTTCGGTGATCACTGATTTTGGGCGGCTCATATATTCATCGTGATTTATGTTCTCACGATCATCTCTGAAATGTGTAAACCACTCATCAACTCTTGCACGAGATAGACAATCACCGCCATAAACTTTTTTCATCAGTTCAAATGTAATAACTATTAGTTCTTTGTTCGAAACTCATTTTTGTACCGATGACACAAACATACTGTCACTTTGGATGCAATAACTTCGCTTCCACTGAACCGAATGTCACCAAACTTTCAGGGAGGGATGTAACTTTCTCATTCACAGATGTCGTCACCAAAAAAATTTTTGATGACAAAAGTCTCATTTTGCACCTTAAACATTAAAGTTTTGGATAAATAAATCAAAATTATTCAATCTTCGCATTTAAAACAGCCACTATTTTGTTTTACGATTACTGATACCACTAACTGAACCGAATCTCAAAGATATTTATGATACCTATCATTCCTGAAATTTTCATGCAAATCCTAGCAAACCTGTAGTGTCTAGGCGGCTTAAAAGTACGGATGGTTCCATAGCCATATGTTTCCATAGTAATACAGCCCAAATTGTTCCATAGTAATACAGGAAAATTCAAACCGCTATAACTTCGTTAAATACCATTCGATCTTTATAAAACTTTCGGAACAGGTCAATCTTATAAATAACCATCTGCGCGGTGAATTTTATATAATTTAAGGGTACCGTAAAGATTTTATTCAAGAAAATGTAAAATGGATAAATCATACTATTACTAACAAAGTTGAGTATATTGCGACTTCTCATATATTTGTTGTTGTTGTACTCATTAAGGCCTACATTCATGATTTTTTTCAGATTTTTCGGATCACAGGTGTCCAATCGCGAGGGGGGTACGCAAAAAGTTCGTACATTTCCCCTTCCCCTGCCTCCCTCGGTACCGATAAGGCAATTTATAAGACTTGTTTTAAAAAGATCTCAGTAAGGCCTTTCCAATGACACTCTACTCGACTACCAATGGTAATTTGGGGGGGGGGGGTCATCTCCCTATATGGGGAGACCCCCCTTAAAACCCTTCGAAAAAATTTTCCACCCTTGAAATTTCAAGAAGTCACTGCTTCTGACCTTTCCACTAACTTTCATGGCTGTAGCTACTATAGTTTCGGAGAAAAAGTGCTGTGACATACAGACGGACGGACAGACGGACACAGGTGGTGATTGCAATAGGGTTTTGTATTTTAGTACAAAACCCTAAAAATGAGTCCAGCTGATGTTTTAACGCAAACCATAGCACCAAGTAAATTCAGAACTTGTCATTTATGATTCTTCGGTTCGTTCTTTTAACACGATAGGGGAAAGAGTGGCCTTTAACGCACATGTAGATAAATAACATCCCTAGCAGCAATGGCTTCAACCAACTTCGTCTTTGGAATTGAACACAAAAATTCGTTTTGAAGACTGTTACGGATAACTGGTTATGTAGTACGATTCATCAACCAGTGCAAGACGCGGAGCTCAGAGAATTCAAATCCAACTCTCACATAATTGTCAAGGTAATCCAATCAGAGGGTTTCAAAACTGGAATCTGCTACTTGCGACAGCATTATCAATAGCTTATCTCGAGTCCATTGAGCAATCTCACCCCGTTCTTAGACGAGCATGATACTTTAAGAGTTGCAGGAAGATTAAGTGCAGCCAATTTACCTTTCAAGGCAAAAAATTCGATGCTGCTGCCATACTTGGATAATATAATAAGACTAATAATGCAGGACATTAATCAGAAGCACTCATACGTGGACTCGAAGGCTCTTGAAACTATTACGAAACAAAAATGTTGGCCCATCAGATGGAAGATATCAGCAAAATCAATTGTGCGCAACTCGCACTAATCCAAAGTTATTCAGCCTGATAATGAGTAATCTACCAGCACCAAAGGTACAACTTGGACGCCCATTCAATAACACTGGGGTAGATTTTGCGGCTCTATATAATATCATTTCCAAATCAGAGAAAAAACGCCTCAAAAGAATTATATTGCAAGTTTTTGCTATTTTGCGACAAAGTTTGTACATTGAGAGTTGGTTTCTAATTTGCCCACCAAAGCTGTTTTTTGCTTAGGTGCTCTCAAAAAATTCATTCGAAGGCGTGGCCACTGTTGGAGAATTTATTGCGATAATGCAACAAACTTTGTTGACGCAAGAAAGCAACTGCAAGAAATTTCAACCTCAATTGATTCTAATGCAGCTCACAACGTTATTGTTCCCCAATGTAGTAAGAAAGGCATCAACTTTCATTTCATACTACCAAGAGCATTTTGGAGGGCTCTGGGAAGTTGCATTTAAGAGCGCTCTCGAACGCAGCTGTGAAATCTGCCAAGGAAAAGATAAAGAAAACGATTGAACCAGCTTAATAAACATACGATACGTTATTAACCGTTCTAGTGGGAATTAAAGCAATCCTGAATTCAAGGCCCTTGACGCAACTTTCATCTGACCCCAATTGACCTAACCTCATTAACATCAGGGCATTTCCTAATTGGCGGATTACTAACAGCTCAAATTGACTGTGATGTAGAGAGGTAGAAGGTCGGACTACTACTAACTTAACGAGAAATAAAAAATATCAAACGTGAGTTTGGCAACGATAGTTAAATGAATATCTGCATCTTCTATGAATCAAAACTCCAATTAAGTAGTTTCTGAGCTAAAACACTTTTCCATATTAATTGAAATTTTTTTTTATAACTTAAAGGTTGAAGCATGCAGAAGTGATATAAAATTTGCCAGAAATTTTATAGGCTTTAGTTTGTGTCACAACTTGCTCGAGGCTGGTGACAAAAATTGAATATGAGTACCTGTGAGCCTTACATATTTTATACAAAATGTTCTAAAGTCGATCATTTTTGACGACGCATATTTCAGAGGTGGTAGAACATAGAAATAAATATGATGTTTACATTTGCAGGGAGTACACAAGAATTTCCTTTGAACCCGCAAATACGTTCCGTTTTAAAAATTTGTAGCAAAACTTAAAATATGGCTTTCCTGGCTAATAAATTTTGTAGAATATTATTTATAAATACAATGCGGACATGTCCCAACGATGAAAGAAATCGAGGATAAATGTGAAACATAAATATGCAGGATGTTTTGTAGACTTTAACTAGAAAAATCTATCATATGGTAGACAATTTTTGAGAGATGCGAAATAGCAGCAAACAGAGACACCTGAGTCAACATATTTTGCTTAAAAATTTTTCTTTAGCTTATATTTCCTAGGATCAAAACTTGAAGATGGCAATGCATACTAATAATTTGTGTTTTCCGTAGCACTACAGCCCGTTTCGGGCCTTCGCATAGAGATAATTAGAGTTTCTCATTGTTATGATCGAATGTATCGGCACTCCGCAAAGGGATATGATCATTATCATGCTTTGGCCGTCTGTCCGTCCACCCAGCCGCGATATTCTGATTTTAAACCAGCACATATCACAGCTGAACAGGCTTATAATCCGTCCGAAAAATCACTCGAACTAAATCTCGTTAACGCCAACGAAACTTGAACCAGAGACCTTCGGCTAACGGGCTTGGTGCTCCAACCACTAGACCACGCGGACTAATAAATGCAAGACATCAACCCATAGATCCAGAAAACGTTATCGGCCTTCGTCAGCAGCAAACCCGATGAAGAAAAAGGCCAGGCGCATAGAGAAAAAAGTATCATGTACACTCCAGCGGGTAGAGGAAAATGCATTTCATCAAAAATCGTTCGCTGAAGCATATTTTAGTGCCGGCGTAGGACAAAAAAATGAAGCACAAAGTCAGCGGTCTTGCCCGGACTGCATGAAAACACACATAGGACCAACTAAGGGTCTACTTACAGAACTATCAGGGAAGAGTGGAAGAGATCCAAAAATGTTGAAAGCAATGGTAGTCGGCCATAAAATTGAAAATAGACAAAACATCGCCTGGGACAACTTAGAAATCCTTAACAAGGTAACTGACTTTAGGAGGCTAAATGTTCAAGAAAGCCTTGTAATCCTCAGAGAACCAGAAGACTACATGCTAAATCACGATCTTGAAAACGTACAATCGAATCTGCTGAGTAAATCCTGCGGAATCGATTCAAAACGTTTTTCAAAATATTAACTGCAGGGATCACTGAAGGGTCACGAAAGAAAATAATCAAGGAATTTATCGACGAAGGATAATTTGAACAAGTTACGTAGAGATAACTAGGCTCATGTCAGAGGCGCTTAAGGCTTAATCTACGATAAACAGATATATAGAATAATTTAATTCAAGAGAAACTTTAATGACTTGCACAGTAAATATACGAGTATTATTGCTGCAGAAGAAACCTCAAAGTTACTCCATTTTGCCTGGCCTTAATTTTGTTGCAATATTGCTAAAACCATTATGGGAGCAGAATTTTAAATGATGTTATTCATCTTATTTGAAAATTTGGAGAAAGTTCAATCAATCGTGTAGTGTCTGGTTTGATGGAAAGTCGACGTTATAGGAAAACGATGTATGATTGTTGTAATTAGAGAAAATTCAAGCGGCTTTGACTTTTGTGAATTTCATGAAAACTTACGGAACATATGGCCCTTTTAAAGAACTACTTTGATATTTAATTATTTTATATTTTGACTTCTGACGTTTTTTCTGTTCTTGGTTTCATAAATGGCTCCACCCATGACTTTTCTCGGATGAAAGGTGTTCAATCGTGAGCCATTAAGCTTTGTGGAAAAGTTAAAAGCGATGCCTTCTTGAAAATTTTTGGGTTGGAAAAAATTGCAGAGAGTTTTAAGAGGGTCTCCCCATATAGGCGGCAAACCTTAAATATTTTTTTTTATCAAAGGTAGTCGAATAAGATGTCATATGAAATGCCGTAATGATATATTTTTAGAACAGCTATGAAAGTTATCAACTTTGTTAATAATGTACATTTGATGAATTTTACACTCTTGCCAATAAAATCAAATGTGCACCCTTAAATTCGTCAAAAGCTCGTATCTTTGTTCCTAAGTTGTAGTTGTAAGTGCTCCAAAAATGTCAAAACAACGAGCCATAAAGAACTAGGCTACAGCCAATTACAACAACAATACGTGAAACTCGGAAAATACTTCTTTACAATGGACTTAGGTACTACAGAATGGGAGGTATTTTTATGAAAATTTTAAGAATGGCTTGTAACATTGATTTGCTATCATGACTACACAAACAATGAGGTCATCACACTGAAAAAATGTAAGTATTGTACATAATAATCAAGTTTAAGCTTTCCGAACTCAATTTACGGAATCTGTATATAGTATAAGTCAAAAATTGATGCTCAAAATATGTTTTTCGGGTTACTTACTGGTTTACAGTACTACTCAAAGCACCACCCTCTCGATACTGCGACCTATTTTTGCTGTGAATGTTGGTTAGTCTTAAAAGTACTGAGCATTTTTGTCACTAGATGGTGTTCGTTGTCATATATCGGGCAATGCTAATCAGATCAGATTGAGTCAAACTGACATGCGTTTGAAACGCGATATTCCATTTTACCAATTTCATCTGGGCAGTTTTGTACTTCATCATTCGTGCCAAAAGTTGTATTCATTAAAAAATGAGTGAAATTTCTGAAATAATTCGTTATATTTTACAATATCACTACGATCAAGGTGAGAATGCATCGCAGGCTCGAGAAAAAATTTGTGATGTCTACGGTCAAGATACTTTATCAAAAGCCACAGCCAAGAGATGGTTGGCTCGCCTTCCTTCTGAAAATTTTGATGTCAAAGATGCACCTCGCTCAGGTCTACCAAACATTGAAAAAGTCGATGCAATCTTACAAAAAATTGAAGAAGACCAACACATAAGCAACCATGTCATTGTTAAGGAACTGAATATTCATCACCAAATAGCTTTGAACCATTTGCGTAAGGCTGGATACACAAAGAAGCTCGACGGTTTATTGACCGAGTTTCCATTTGCGAAATGTTAATAAAACGCTACGAAATCGAACCATTTTTCAAACATTTTGCGGGCGATGAAAAATGGGTATGATACGAGAACGTTGTTTGAAAAAGATCATGGTCAAAAAAGGTGAATCATCACGAATGACTTTAAAGCCAGGGTTGACACCAAATAAGGTTATGCTGTGTGTATGGGATTGGAAGGGAGTTGTTTATCATGAGGTGCTAGAACCTTGCCAAACACTCAATTCGGCTCTGTACTGTCAGCAAGTAACCAGATTGCAACAAGCAATTCAAAAAAATCGGCCAGAATTGATCAATAGAAAGGGCGTTGTCTTCCATCATGACAATGCCAGACCGCACACATCTTGGATGACCCAGCAAAAATTGACAGAGTTTGGCTGGGAAGTTTTGATGCATCCGCTGTATAGTCTAAACCTTGCACCATCAGATTAATGTTTGTTTCGGTCTCTGCGAAAATTCCTTAATGAAAAGAAATTCACTTCAAAAAGGTAATGTGAAAATCAATTGGTCAAGTTTTTTACGGTAGGCTACAGAAGTTCTATGCAGATGGAATAATGGCCCTACCCGAAAAATGGTTAAAGGTTAAAGATAATAATGGACAGTATTCACTTAAACAAAATCCATTTTAAATAAAAGAAATATTCAATCGAAAAATGACAAAAAAGGCTCAGTAGTTTTTAGAATTACCAATATTTGCTTAAATGTATTTTAGTAGTAAAATCTCCGTTTTCTAATTTACTTGTGCTGGACCTGGTCGTATTTTGTCTTTTTGAAGACTTTTTACAAAACTTAACATTTGTACCATTAAAATGGCTAGAGGACAGAGTTGCTTACTTTAAAACAATACTGGGCACTGAAAATAAACATGTCCAGGCAAATGAATTTCGTATTGAATTTTCAAGAAACGGATGTCCTTTATGTTAGTCTGAGCGAAATTTCACAAGCTTTAAAAAATACAATGACCATGCTAGAAGACCATTTGTCATATTTTAAAGCTTTGAACATTAAATAGAAATATCGTCATGTAACCGGTACATTAGCATTCTGAACTCATCCTTGGCGCATAGGTAATAAAAACTGGAAATAAATTTTGGATTGAAATATTTTATACGAAGCCTACAAACGTGTCCATCATAAAAGAATGATTGATTGAATGTAGCTATCAGTTGAACGTTTTCGTAAATCCAAAGCGCCGAGGGACACATTTTATGGATGCATACTTGACTTGATTTGAACTTTAATACGAAGAGTGAAAAGTGTTTGCACATACTATGTAGTACATTTTTACAAATTTGATGCTAGAAGCGGACATATGTAAGCCTTGAAATTTCTTCTATCGTTAAAAAACATGCTTAGCCTTATCCGTATCCAAGTACTAGTTATTTCATATCATTTTCATTCTGTCATATGCAAAATATAAAATCTACTTTAGATCATTCGCTGGCAATGGTCGTGTGGATGTGGCATACGTTATTCTCAACCTACAGAATCCATTAACAAAAATTTGGAGTGGATTTTTCCATGTATCGAAAATTTCATATATTTTCATGATGCGATATTTTTTTCTGATATTTATACAGTAAATCGAATTTCAGTTGAGTTTACTCAACTGCAGCAATGAAATTTGATATGCTTCTTGATATTTGGAGCTGTTTTAAATTTAATTAAAGTCTTCTTCTGGCCGAAGTAATGACGGTAAGTACTTCAACCGTTTCAAATAAATACTAGTTTTCGTGCGTTATTTATTTTTCAAGATTTTCTACTTCTAATGGAAAAGAAAAGTCGAACATGCTCCTGTCAGAAGTGTTTCATACTCAGGAAAATAAATTCACTAATCTCCCGCAACCAATTTATAGCCTTAAGAAATACTTTGATAGCATTAACATTTTTTTTAAAATATAATATCGCATCAACGCAGCATAACTCAATTATTCTATTGCAAGTTTCTGTACCTGATCCTTTTGCCAACCGCATCTTGAGATTCTTCATCGAACCAGTCACTCTTTTCCGCGCATCTTTAGCCATTTTCTACATCGTTTGGTTGACATTGCCAATGAAAATTGATAATGAAACAAAGAAAATAAGCACTCGATTGACCTTGTAGTACAGCGGCGACTGGATCGAATTGTATCTTACAATTCGAGAACATCTTAATAAAAAATATATATATTTCATAAATTCATTGTATCTGTGTTATTTATGAACCAATTTAGACTTTTTTTTTAAATCTAGAGTAGTATGATGACATAACAACAACCGTGATATTTATTTTGCAAATTACAAACAAATTAATTTGTTATAAACCATTATTGTTGTAATATATAAGAATCATTATTTTTTCGAAAAATATGATCTTTAGCAAGCAAATTTTCATCTAATAATATTTCATTTTTTTATAATCAAGGTATAAAATATTAAAAACATTAAAAACTTGATTAGAAAGTATTGGTTTTCATTAAAAAGCTGTTTTTATAGAAATGACATAAGTTAAATAAAAACAAATTTATGATCAATTGATCATTGATCTATGGTCATGTCTGCCCAACCGCCACAATAAACATGGCGACTTCAATGAATTGTAAACATACCAAGCTCATTGAGCTTGTTATAAGTAAATGCACCTACGGAAGATCAAAATTCATTCATATTTTCCAAAAATAGGTGACAGCTTTTCGCAAACACGTACCAGCATAAGCTCTAGGTAATGCATAACTTTTTCCAACTATTGCTACGTTCAACATCATAAAATTCTTTCGGGATGTTTACTACTTAATATACTATAACTGATTTATTATAAACTATACACATAAGGTAATATAATAATTCGTTTTCTGAAACGTTCACATAAATTTGTTAGGTAGTCTACAGAAATTGCATCCCACTCAACTTGTACCCGTCGAATCAACATTCCAAATCTCGTGAACTTATTGAACATTTATGTGTATTATCTGTCAACTGCTGCATATTCCTCGGCCTGGGATCTCTAGAACCACATTGTTTTAAAATCTCGACCTTACATTTCTAATAGAATTCAAATCAGGGGAATGACCAGGCCAATCATTTACTCATTAGAAAAATGCTCATAAACCGTCTCACAAGTTTTCAAAATCACTTTATTACCGTCCCTAACATAAATTGTTGGCGATTAGTAAGGCATTGCACGAAAACAGGGGGAATATTTTGCCTGTAATATTCTCCATTAACAGACACTCTTTACTGAACAAAGTGAAGTTGGCTTTTCCACGACTACTCACTCCGCCAGCTTGTAAGTTGAATTTCGGAGTCTGTCTTACTAGAAGATTAATAGAATCGGTGGTTCTCATTGCCTTATTCTTTCTATTGGGTATTGTACATATATAGTTGAATCCGTAAAAATGATGTTTGCACGCAGCCTTTCACCACGGGCATTGTCGATAGCAAATCCAAGGTTTTTGAGATTTTGACAGAAATTCAGCCAGTCTCGAATATTCTCAGAAAGTTGACGTTTATTGCATTGTCAATAGGCTTAATGGACCAAGTTGGTGACCCAAATGTGCAACTGATCGGTTTGCCCCCACACGTTTTTAGTGGCCTCCAGACACCTGTGAAGCCGTCTCGTAACTGTTTGCGTCTCCACTCCTGGTCTTCTTTCAGGCAATTTTGGAATTTTCCTATTTGCTTCTAGTAAAAGTACCGAAAGTTGACCACTTCTTTGCATATCTTCCAGGTTCCTTTCTTCGGCACTGCACCATCTGTTCTGTGTTCTTGCCAACCCTAAGTATTTTGCATAAGTTGCTACAGCTGTACCTACTCCAATCAATGCATGCGTTAAATCGCAATACGTTTTTGAATTTGAATACTGATCATTATTGTCGCAAAAAATTCTAACTGAATTCGTAGTAGTTTCGCAATGTTTTTTGGGTTTCTACAAAAGATCGTTAATATTAAGGTCTAAATTTAGTACTTTCACTTCATGTAACCAAATCGGAATTGATAAATTTTTATTATCTAACATGTTTTTACGTATAGGAGTTAACACCTAAGGTTAATAAAAAATACTTAAGTAATTATGGGTCTACATATTTAACTAGTAATTCGGCGTACCTACAAATCCTCTTTGAATTTTCATACCTGTTTTTGCTGACTCTTAAATAGAAGTCATTATTTTCGTATTATCGTTTGAATTTCTGTTTTCATTCTTATGAAAATTAATTAAAGCTATAAGAAAATTTTAAGTGGGTTTCAAAATTTATGAAGATAGTTTTCTGCTATTAAATTTATTCAGGTCTATTTTTCATATCGAAGGTCAGAAACTTTTCCGCCACCTTGTATTATTGGTCGGTAAATTTTTCAACGGTTTCCTTGAAATACTTTTCTGCATCCGTAAAATCGTAAGATTTCACTCAACTATGACCTTGATTAGCTCTTATGGAAACGTGACCGGTCAAAGCTTTTTAAGCAGATCCCCTAACAAACATAACAGAGAAAGTCGCTAAGAGTTCACTTACTTCCGTAATATATCCAATGGCTCCTAAAAAGCTCATTAGGAGGTGAAAGCCACCTAACATAACGTTTACTATTCTAAGATAATTTGCTGGATCAATACATGCAATTATTTTGCGCATTTTCAAGTAAAATGGTTGGTCAAAAGTAGCAAATACATCTTTTTGTTCACATTCAAAGCTTTTCTCGACAGCTTGTATCATAACAGTATGTATGATATCATACTCTAGAGGAGGGTTTCTTGAAAATAGCAATGAAATAAGTTTAGACGCATTCAATTCTCCGACTGATGTATGTAATTCCATAAATAGGTTCCAATTGGGTATTTCATCACCATTGCACTTAGAATAAAACCATTCCAAATCTCGTGAACTTATTGAAAATTTATGTGTATTATCTGTCAATTTTTCGCAATCAATTTTGACCAATTACAATCTTTGTTCTTATAAAAGCCCTGGAATCGAAAAGTGTCCAATTCTTTCGCAGTTGATTTTTTATTTCAAACGTCTCACTGTCCCTATTAATTTTTATACTGAAGCTAGTGTTACAACCATAGTCCCTCCATTACATGAAAAGTATCTTCACTGTCAAAAGTAAAAGTGTTGTGGTCTGCGTTATCAATAATGAATAGCACAAAAAAAAATCTCCGAGTATTTCATTTTTATAGTCTTTCATGAAACTAGCTTAAAGGACATGAGTTTTGCCATAACAAATGCAAAGGCCTATGATTTAATGTAAATCTTTACGCACATGTTTTGCTCTGCAGCTACACAAAGAATTTTCATAGGTTATTTATAAGATGCTTTAAGGCATTAGAGTTGAAAAACCTGATAAAAACTCTTATGTAAATCGCTTCTGCCTCACTGATGAAATTAATAAGTAGTCAACGGTTGTAACTCTGCTATCCCACTTTGCAAAGTCTTCTTATTTGCCTTCTTTGTCACTTTTATTTATGACGTCTAAAAATCGTGAAGGTAGTATTTGCTCAGCTATAGAGTCCAAAAACAACACAGAGCATAGTACCTACTTGTTTCATACGATTGTGACTAAATATCGTAAACAATGATAGGGCTAATCATTTTTTAGGGTTTTGTACTAAAATACAAAACCCTATTGCAATCACGACCTGTGTCCGTCTGTCCGTCTTTCCGTCCGTCCGTCCGTCCGTCTGTATGTCACAGCACTTTTTCTCCGAAACTATAGAGGCTACAGCCATGAAACGTTGTGGAAAGGTCAGAAGTGGTGACCTCTTGAAAGTTCAAGGGTGAAAAAATTTTCGAAGGGGTTTAAGGGGGGTCTCCCCGTATAGGGAGTTGACCCCTCAAAAAAAAATGTTCACCAATGGTAGTCGAGTAGGGTGTCATTGGAAAGGTCTCAATGAGATCTTTTGAAAACAGGTCTTAAAATTGCCTTACAAGTACCGAGGGGGGCAGGGGAAGGGGAAATGTACCCCCCTCGCGATTGGACACCTTCCATCCGAAAAACCTGAAAAAAATCATGAATGTAGGCCTTAACAAGTACAACAACAACAAATACATGAGAAGTCGAAATTCACTCAACTTTGTTAGTAATAGTATGATTTATCGATTTTACGTTTTCTTGAATAAAATCTAGACGGTACCCTTAAATTCAGTAAAACTTAGCACACAGATGACTATTTATAAGATTGATATTTTCTGAAAGTTTCAAAAAGATCGATCAATATTTAACGAAGTTACAGCGATTTGAATTTTCCTGTATTACTATGGAACAATGTGCCCTGTATTACTATGGAAACATATGGCTATGGAGCCATATGCGCTTTTTACCGACTTAGACACTACAGCTTTGCTAGAATTTGCATGAAAATTTCATAAGTGATAGATATCATGAAGATGAGTACAAACAATTGAAACAAGTCGAAGAGGCAGGAGAGAGCTCCTAGCTAAAGGGCTTTGTAACCATTTTAGGATTCGAAAAAATAGGCCATGAATCGATGATTACAGTACAGAGGAGTGGCCCCTGAAAAAAATTTCATGAAAGGTAGCCGATATGAGTATCAAATGAAAGTTCTCTATCAGAGCTTTTCAAAACAGTTCTTAAACTGACGGTTTTTGCTTCAGTGGGGGCCCAGAGGGGGGTAAATACATGAAAGATGTGTTTTCTCCCTCGCGAATGGACACCCGTGATCTAAAAAAATCTGAAAAAATTATCAAGCGAGATATTTATGGGTATAATTTTAACAAATACCTCAGAATTAAAAAATTCTTTCAACTTAGTTAATAATAGTATGATCCTCGAACATGACGTGTTTCTTGATTTTATTCGTTGCTGGTTACGGCATTTTGTAAGTTGAGTACAAAACCCTTCTGACATGAGCATAGGTCTGTCTACCCAACTTGTTTCCTCTTTAGGATCTGTTTTTCTTTCCGTGTATAAATCAACTTGCAAAATAAATCCTTTAGAATTTGAAAAAAGAATTCTGTAAAATCATTTATTTTTTTTTGCTTTAGCTACAGCCTTTGCTTAGAAATATTAAGAAGATATCATTATCTTGATCGAATATATCGGCACTCGAGAAGGTGATATGGTCAGTACTACGCTTTGACCATAAATCGATCCATACAACTGTGATACGTTATGATGTAAATCAGTACGTATAACAACTGGGCTCGGTTTAAAGTCCGTCCGAAGAATCACTTGAAGCAAATCTTGTTGCCGTCAACGGAATTCGAACCAGGGACCTTCGGCCTAGGAAACGGGCACTGACTACTACACAATGCGAGTACTCTAACTACTACACCACTATTTAAAATATTTATTGTGATTAAAAAATATTTGCTTCTTCAAAATTTTCAATTTCACTACGCACTGGAATGCGCTTGAGTAATAAGTAATTTTCTTCAGCCAGTGGATTACAATTAATTTCGTCAATAATATTATCAAAAGTGTTTTAACTTTTGACTTGCCTTTTAGAACTATTAGAAACCTTTAAGCTAGATTCACAGAACAATAAATTGTTTTGAAAATAAGCATTTTTTACGCAATTTAACAATTTCTTTGTTTTGTACGAATGCCTAATCTTTTTTCCTCGTAGCCTTAAGGAACCTTGCTCTGTTGTTCTTCATACGGCATACAAAATATTTCCAAAGATTTTAGAAAATCAAATCAGATCATAATCCAACAGTATAATTGGGAGTTATCATGGTGGCTTTACAGCAGGTGAATCGACAACAGACCAATTGTTTAAGGGGTTATATACAAAGTTGGGGTTCAAAAAACCGAAATTTTTTTGATTGAATATTCTGAAAGTACATACTTTCGAAAATGTCTGGGTGAAATTTCATCCAGATTGGAGCACTAGATTTCAAATGACAGCCATTCACAACGCGCTGGTTCCATCCATAACCACTTGCACATGTTATGCACAAATGAAGTTAACACAAAACTTTAAACGCAATGATCTCAAAATAGAGTTTTTTGAAAAATACCGTTGCGGTGAACGTGATATCTCAAAATCTTTTTAACTGATTTTCATAGTTTTTTTTCAATTGTTCATATTTACAATCTCGTGTACTTGAATGGTTCCTTTTTCAAATTTTCGATTGTTTGCAATGAATTTTTGTTTAGAATTTTGAACGCCCTAAAAATCGATTTTTTTGTCAACATGATTTTTTGCGACCAAGTACACCACAATCTATTTTTCCTCAATACTTTTTTTACTCTTTAGATTTCAGTTAAGCGGTTCGCACCGTAAACGTCTTATAATTCAACTTGTTTTTTTCCTCGATAGTACTACCAACAAATTGTCGTTCGCTTTTTCTAACAAAATTTGCATAAAACCCCTCCCCAGAACTTTGTACATATATAATCACTTAATGTCAAGTAGCTACTTGAAAAATGCTGGGAGTTCAATATAGATGTAGACCAAATTTTTGTTGACTTTAAGCGATTATATGACAGTATGTTGCATAACCAGTATACCCTATGTATACTGGAATGATCTGGGAGCTCATTTGATGTGTATCCAATATACATAATCAAGGCTCCCGGGGTAAGAACTCACTGTAACACCACTTACCTGCTACTCTGTCCATTTAAACTATATCAATAAAAGACGAGAGTTTATTTTATGGGGTTTAACTTTATTTCCCGGTTCACTTTTTTCGAAACATTTATAAATTACACGCATAAATTATTGAAAACCTATATTAATATTGAGTGAAGCGCTTTTCATTTGGCTGGTCGCGCTTCACACGTGAGCGCTAGCCTATACAGGGGATCAGCTAGACGAGCTAATGGTCTGGGGTGGCCACACGGCGTGGAACGCCAAAGGGCCGATTAAGGATCGCGGCGCAAGCCAACACCTCACCCTTTACAATTTCGTTGAACACTTTCGCTATACCTCCTTCTGAATATTTTGCTCGCGTAATTACCTGTGGTACTTGAAGAGTGGGTAGCAGCGCGCTCCCTTTTGGACTTGAAAAACCGACTGACTCGAATACTTTGCCCAAGATCTCTAATTACTGTTCTTTCGTGGGCTTTCAACATAAATGCTGAGTAGCCAAACACGTGCGCTCTTGCTCCACGAAAGTTTTTCCTCCCCGTTTCGTCTCGCTGGCTCGGCTGGTGAATATGCGAAACTATGGAAATTCAGCGAAAGAGTGTTTTTCGCTTAAGCTTTCAACTTCGAAAGAGTGGTTTCAGCTTAAGCTTTCGGCTTTCCCACGATCTCTCGAGGTGAAATCAGGAAACTGGGGACATTGAGCGAAAGAGTGTTTATGCCGGAACTTTCAGTTTTCCTTTCCGCTTACCTCTCTTCCAAGCACCCCATTCGTTCACGATGTGAATATTATTGCGGGTTGAACTTTCTCGTTTACTTGACTGCTCGCTTATTTATTTGCGTATGTGTTTCTTTGGATAATTTTCATTGGCAAAGTGCGAGTACATAGGAGTTGTTTGCTCGCTATTACTGCAGTTATGAAGCGGAAATATATCCGAGCATGTTGTATGTGTTCGTTCGCAACAAATATTGATTGTAACGTGCTCTACCAAATCATGCTTTGCTTTGGTATCCCAGCCAAATTAATCTGTCTTACCAAAATGCCAATGATGTTGACGGTCTCCCAAGTCCGCATCATATCCAACTCACCGATGCCTTTGACACATTGCTATTCAATTTGGATCTAGAATACGTCATAAGAAAGCTACCTGTCGATACAGGAGGTACGTTACTATATAAGTCAAGCCAAGTGGTAGGCTGTGCAGATGTAATTAACATTTTGTCACGACTGCTAACGATCCTCAAAGAACTTTTCCTGAAATTCGACAGCGAAGCAAAACTAGTAGGGCTACGAGTACAAGCCAATGAGAATAAGACAAAGCTCATGACGCAGTCGAGGGAAAATATCGAAATTATCCAAAATACTACACTTGGCGAATACAGTACTGAAAATATAGGTGAATTTGTATATTTGGCGACAAAGTAACTAGAAACAGTATGAAATAGACAAAATCCACCGAAGAATACAGCTCGCGAATAAAACTTTTTATTGAGTATTGACTACCTTGAAGACTAGTTGCATATAAAGGAAAACAAATCGGCAAGTATACAAATCAGTGATAAGACCTGTGGTATGCTATGAATGAACCCTAACCCAAGCATCTGCAAATATATTGAACGCCTTTGAGCGACGGGTTCTTAGACGGATGATTGAGCAAAGTAAGACAGAAACCAAAAGTGACTTCGATATAACCATGAGTTCTATGAAATTTCTGATAGCCCAGAGGTCTCAACGATAGTAAGATGGCAGAAGCTGCTATAGTCTGGCCACATGAATCATATGAATGAACCACGGATACACAAAAAGATACTCGTTGGGAGAACTGAAGGTTGGAGGCCAGTGGGGAAACTGTGAAAACGCTGGTCTATTTCGGTCAACGAAAACAGATCACCACTGCTCGAATTTCAAAATTAGAGGCTGTGGTTAAGGGAACAAGCCACTTGTAGGTGCTTATTGCAGGAAGCGAAGGCCCGAGAGGGGCTGTAGTGCTACGAAGAAGAATTAGAAAGATTATTTAAAAAAAAAGATGTTGATCTAACTTCAACCACATTAGTATCATGTCCGCGTAGTGTGGTGGTCAGAGCATTACCCCATAAGCTGAAGGTTCCTGGTTTGAGACTCGTTGGTGAAAATGATGATTATTTCAAGGGATTCTTCGTACGGACTTTAAGCCCGTTCAGTTATGATGCATGCTGATTTAATAAAATGGGAACGTATCACAGCAGGATGGGCGGATACACAGCCAAAGCGTGTTTTTGACCATATCACCCTCTTCATTGCCAACACATTCGATCAAGATGATGAGATACTCTAACAATCTCTAAGCGAAGGCCCGAGAAGGAATTTGGTACTAAAACAAAACAAAAAATAATAACGCTGATGCTAGCCACGTATTTGGTTTACATTAATGCTTCGATAAAAATTAAAATAATATATCTGATAATTTTCTATTTACAATAATAATTTGTTGTTAATTTAAAAGTAAGTATTTCGGTTGTTGTTATTTTACCGCGCTACCCCAGATTAGGAAAAAAAAACTCATAATCGGTTCATAAATAACGAAGATACCATCAATTCGTTCTCCTTGTTCCGATTTTTGAATGTGCAGCAGTGATAGCTAATCTGCTTGCTACTGCAGAAACAGGTACTTTAAAATTAACCAACATTATGCATGGCGTGACATACTAAGTTGGGTGTTGGCGTTCAGGATCGATCTCCTCCAATTATCACGGTTCTGCAGCCTTGTTGAGCAGTTAATCACTCCTAGCAAAGATCATCTGTCAGCATCTATTGTGTCTTCCGATCAAATTCTCAGTTTTCGTGCTGGACGTGTACCTTGGGCTCTACCCTTTAGTGTTCTTTTGGGTAGCCAGTTTTCTTCCATTTTTTCTATATGGCCTGCCCATTGCAATTGACGTAGCTTTACGCAAGCAGATATAGGTGGTTCGCCAAATGATTCACACAACTCATTGATTTAACGTAGTCTCCAATCTGTTCCTTGTTTCGATAGGACGTAGATTTTCCGGAGCCTTTTCGGATTGGCTCTTCGGGGTCCACGTTTTACTTCTATGCAACAGTACACGTTTAACTAGTGGTATGTGTATATGAAGGTTATTTAGCCTATGCACAACTCTGGACCTTGGAATGAGAAGCAGGGATTGGTAGGCTTTATTTCCGGCGTTTGTGCTGCAGCCAATCTTATACCTTACAGTGCTTCTTCTTTTTGAGTTAATTTCATGATATGCAAAGTTATTCACACTTTAAAGGTAATAATCTGATATGGTCAGGGTATGTTGGACTGGAGTGTTCTTCCTTGTTTGGGTAATGAATTTAGTTACCGTTTGATAAGCTTATAGGACAATTTGGTTTGCTTCAAATTGTGGGCTCAGAAATGCGCCTTTCACACCTCAGATTGAATGTGCACTTCACTTACATTGACGTCATCAACATATGCTGTCAATTATGTGGACTTGAACATTATTATATCAGAGGTTATAGCTGGTGTCTTCCTAATGATATGTTCCAACGCAATATTAAAGAGTATCGAGGCGAGCCCATGCTCTTGTTTTAAGCTGGACTCCATTATGATGCTATTCGTTTGTTCGCCATTTACGTTGTCCTGGAGCGCAGTGTATATCATTGTGACCTTGACTATGCGGACTAGTTTCGATGGAATGCTAAAGTCAAGCATTATTTTATATAGGGTTATTTTGTCATATGCTTGCTTGAAGTCTACAAAGAGTTGGTGCACATCAATATTATATGCCCACCACTATTTTAGTGCCTGCTTTACAGAGAATATTTGGTATATTATAGACAACCAACTGTAATCCGTATGGACCAGTGGATTAGGGCACATTCCGCTTGCGCAACAACTCCCAAGCTCACACCTCGGTCGCTGCATCGAGTTGAGCTTCTGATGCTGCTGTCAGACTATCAGCCCACCTAGCTGTGATGAGTACAAAATGAAAAATTATGTAATAATCACATAGTTGAGCGTGATATTGACCATATTACCTGGAATTCCATAACGGTCATGGAATGAGATACCCTAACAACAAATCTTAACGCCAAGGTTTGGGTTTGGACTATTGTGCGATGGATTATTATTATTATTATTATTATTATTATAGACCATCAACTTCAAAAGCGTACCTGATATTCTCCTATAATACTCTTACAATAAGTCTTTAATTATCTTTTTATGATTTCAAATATTAATTTAGTATATGACGTACACAGCAAAGCGATGCCTCAATAATTTCCACACCTTTGCTTGTTTTCCTTTTCATGTTCAGGACATATTATGCCCTCTGATAACTGCTGATCTGAGCAAATTCTGCATATTAGTCGATGAAGAAGCTTACTTAGATGGGAGCCCCTCTCTGGAGCAGTTCTACTGGTACTCCATCCATTCTAGAGGACATATTTTTTTTGTTTCTTTCTTCGGAACATAATCTTAGGTTATCATCGCAGGGTGTTATATTGTTCGTCTTTGGCTAACGTTGGTCGGTGGGTGTATTCTGAATAAAGCTGTCTCCTTTTTCAGCCATTTATTTGCATTCTTCATCGTACGTGTAGCTCCTGTTTTTCATTGGCCGGTACCCTAAGACCTATTCGATTGAGTCTTTTACCAAATTTCTTACTGTTTTCCACATGTTTTTGATACAATCATTACTTTTTCCTATCTCAGTGATATATTAATGCAATTTTTCAGCGCTAACATGTTTGTGGAGGTTGTAGAACTATCGCTTAGCTTGTGTATCTGGTACCATGGGGAAACTGATCTTTCTTATTTACAGCTTTTGGGGATGTGACATTGGACTTGACATTTATAGGGTAGTTGTTTATATACTAGACAGCGTCGTGAAACGCGTATCATGAATGCTAGTGGCCAGTTGTTTTTGGATGGGAACATGGTCAACCTGGTTAATGAGCAACTGTGTGGGGGTGTCCCCGTTCTCTTATAGATGCGGAAAGTGTGTGGAGCTCACTGCGAAGCCTCTGCTAGTAGCGTAGTATATCAGGCGTGCATTAAAGCTAGGCCCTTCAGTTGTTCCTCTACATGCCGTTCCTAGACCGGTTTATACATTGAAGTCACCCAGAACAATTTTAATGTTGACGACAGTATTTTGATTCATTTTCTATAGTTACAATGGGCGGGGGTCTAGTTTTTGCGGTTTATATTTCCTTTGATAGCAGACTTCTGTGCATAGCCAACAGTTGTATTAACCACTGCGTCATTGCTGAGAGTTGACAGTAGTACCACAGAGAAGTAAGTCCCTAGTGTGAGGACGATCAGTATTGGGGAAGTACTGATTGAATCGGAACCATTAGTAAAATACCTGGTGTTACCGGCCGACTCAAAGAGTTGCTGCAGACATATCGGCTCTGAGTCAACTTAAGGCAACTCAGGGGTGCCAAACCGTCAAGAGGATGACTTTTCATGAGATCAGTAGAGTTGCTATTCAGTCTTACTTGCACAATATTGGTAAATCACGGCCCCCGATTGTAGTTTTTATCTAGGAGATCAAACATTTTTTGCATGGAAATTATGGGACAATCTGCGCCAAAACCCTCCAAAGAAACAGGGGAGCTCACCCCGGATAGTCTAATCGGGAAAACGCTCGCATCAGTTGACAAATGGAGCCATGGGGCATATTATGCTCGGTTAGTCCCAAAAAATAACAAGTTGGGTAGAGAAACCTATGCTCATGTCAGAAGGGTTTTGCACTCAACTTACAAAATGCAGTAACCAGCAACGAATAAAATCAAGAAACATGTCAAAGACGATCTTATTGGAGAAAATGTGAAGTTCGAGGATCATACTATTATTAACAAAGTTGAACGAATTTTGACTTCTGAGGTATTTGTTATAGTTATACCCATAAATATCTCCTTTGATAATTTTTTCAGATTTGTTAGATCACGGGTGTCCATTCGCGAGGGAGGAAACACATTTTCATGTATTTCTCCCCTGTGCCTCCACAGAAGCAAAAACTGTCAGTTTAAGAACTGTTTTGAAAAGCTCTCATAGAGAACTTTCAGTTGATACTCATATCGGCTACCTTTCATGAGATTTTTTTTCAGGGGCCACTCCTCTGTACTGTAGTCATCGATTCATGGCTTATTTTTTCGAATCCTAGAATGGTTACAAAGCCCTTTTGCTGGGAGCTCTCTCTTGCCTCTTCAACTTATTTCAGTTGTATTTACTCATCTTCATGATACCTATCACTCCTGAAATTTTCATGCAAATTGTAGCAAAGCTGTAGTGTCTAAGTCGGTAAAAAGCGCATATGGCTCCATAGCCATATGTTTCCATAGTAATACAGGGCATATTGCTCCATAGTAATACAGTTCGTACATTTCCCCTTCCCCTGTCTCCCTCGGTACTTATAAGGCAATTTTAAGACTTGTTTTGAAAAGATCTCATTGAGACCTTTCCAATGACACCCTACTCGACTACCAATGGTGAAAATTTTTTTTTGAGGGGTCACACCTCCCTTCTGACCTTTCTACAAAGTTTCATGGCTGTAGCCTCTTTAGTTTCGGAGAAAAAGTGCTGTGACATACACACGGACGGACGGACGGACTGACGGACGGATGGAAAGCGGACACAGGTCGTGATTGTAATAGGGTTTTGTGTTTTAGTACAAAACCCTAAAAAAGGGAGATTCACAATCAACAGGCGAACTCACTCTTATTCAAAGAATCAGCTTTATTTTTAAATATTTTCAAAAATTAATTGCCCAACGGCCCACCAAAATTTTTATTTAAATTAAGCCCACAAGTGTAATATAAATAAACGGGCCATAAAATAATTAAAAGAAAATTTAGCAAACATTAGACTTAAAAGAATTCTGTTTTAATTGGTTTTCGCTTTATATCTTCCGGCAGCATTCACTCTACTTGTTCTTTCTGCAAGGGTAAAATTTATTACGACCTATTTTTAATGATTTCCTTTCACGTGTTGAAGGATGAAAGAGAGAAGAAAATAACAGATACATTCATTTCCCTGCATTTAGATGTATTTCCTGTTACGCATCTCGATTTTTTCCTCGTTACGAATCCCATTTGTTGCTTGAAAGCTGACAATTTTCCCACCCGCAACTACACACTCCATAAAAGCAATGAGAACAGGATTTTCTTTCATTTTTATTTTTTAACCCTTTCGAGCCGTTTCAACAATTGTTATGTCGTATGTTGAAAGAGATTTTATGACATCAAGATATTCGGTTTTACGATGTTGAAACACGGAAACGTAGCAAACGTGAACATGAAGTGGAATTATTTTTGCAGATTTTTTGTAAAAGATTTGCTATGACTTGGAGGAAGACTACCCTGACACGTACGTCCTTAGCATTTTAATGGCGAAACGACAAACAAATCGAATTTCACTCTACATCATTTCTCGGTCACAGGATTTTCTGATGCAGACATAAAATTTGATTTCTTCGTTACTTTCGTTTCAATGAAGCCAACATCGACGAAGGATTTTATCGGATTTGATATGAAGGTAGAGCATACATAATTCGAAGCTTAGTTGAATAGAACGAAAATTTGCGTGATTTTCTGTAGTTATATTAATTTAAAATGCTTAAAACTATGCAGTAAAGAGTGAAATGTCTACCTTATTCATGTATACCTTAAAAGCAATTAAATAAAAGCTTTCGCTTGTCGATTGTTATCAATTAGTTATTTCATTTTACCATATGTGTTGAAAAATTAATCAATCTGCTGGCTATTTCAAGTATACTTTTATTAATTGGAACTATTCTGTCAGATTTATAAATAGTTTGGAGGATAATTGAATTGTTTTACAATGTTTACGAGAATAATATCAGGATAATTTATCATATTGTTTTCCTGCTGTTGTACAACATTTGCAATAAAATATTCACTCACCTTCCGTACATCCCAGACCAGTTTTCCCAAACGGACACTGGCATCGCATCACGCTTTTCGTTGAAGCAATTGTTGAGGTTGTAATCGGTATTGTAGTCGACGAACCGTTTGTGGTAACACTAACCTCACTTGCACCGCTACTCATTGTGCTTTCGTCCATGTACTCGCATGCTCCTTCTAATCCACATTCCAGGGTACATGGCTCCCTGCAAAAGTAAATTATTCAATTTGAAATGAGATTTAATATGCCAGCTGAGTCCTTGCAACAATCCATAGTTGGAAATTTAATGGTGAGATCCTTGGAGAGACCAACGAACAAAATACAACCACATTCAAAAATACAAACATACATTCAACACAATAGAGATAACTTTGGAGAAATTGTTGGTGCAGGTGAAGTGGCAATAAAAATTTAAGGATTCGTAGTATTCTCAGACTTCTTGGAGCTTAGTGTTTACTGTGACTTCTATGAAAAAGTCGTAAAAAATACGTCAAGGTTGAATCTATATATAGATATTTTATTGCTCTGAATACAAAGTTAAGCGCTGAATTCGTGACTATGGTCATGTTTCCTTCCTTTTTTTGACATCAGAGTAATATAAAGCAATCATTGAGAAAGGTAAAAATGAGACCTTTTATGTCCATAAGGAAGTTTTTTTCATAAGATCTAGACTCTTGTAGTGAGTTGACGAAAAACAAGCAAATGTACCATTCATTAATACCGTTTCTACTTCTGGATAGTAAATTTTCAAGATGTAATTGAGAACTATTTCAAGAAGGAATTTTAAAAACAATTCTCGAATACTAGCGAATAGATACTCCCAAATTAATACTCATAACAAAGTTGACTGTTATCTCTAGTTCCAGTGACAAAAGTAAAAGTAAGCTTTTCATATCGAAACCCCTAGTAAAACCTGTAGTGTTGAAAGTAAAGACTGGATCCTGATAAATGATTCCGAAAAGGCCTTGAACATATGAAACATATGGCAAAAGCCATGACAAACTTTTTTAAGTAATGTACATATATGTGTCTGTAAGTGTTAACATTGAAGATTATAGCTGGCTGACAATTTCTAAGAAGATCCTAAACTACCTTTACGAAAATTAGAGAGTAGGGCTAGAATGAAACGATCATTCAGGGGTGACAATTAAGTAATGAGACTGATTCCATGAAAACCGTATATTTAAAAATTATTCTACAACTCTGCCATCGCCTTCAGAGTACTCCCCTTGGGCAGCTATACACGGATTACAGCGCGTTTTCCATAATTTGTAACATTTCTGGAATGCTTCGACTGGGATGCCCGCGAGGACCCTCGTCACGGCCGTCTGGATGTCCGTACAATTTTAGCGTACGTTTTCGAAGCTGTTTCGCTCAATCTGGCGCAACATTTAATCGCGATGCGTTGCTCTTGATTTCATGTCTCCATTTACGTGACGAGCACCACCAACAAACGTCTACTCAACAAGACACAGCTGGCGAACTAAACAAGCTAGAGCAATGGTAAATATAGTATATATATGGAAAAGAGAAGGATGCTGAGGTAGGGGAATGGAATTTAAAGGTCGCAGGTTTACCACGAGCGCAGCAATAAATTTCGTCTTATTACTTAATTGTCAGTTTATTTTGATTCAAATGATTTTGTGAGTAGAACATCATTTACACCTAAAGTCAATCAATGGGCATAAAGATGTACGTTTAATTTTGACTTTACTGGGAAATAACCGAAAAACTGGTTCTTCGAAAACCGGGTTTTTACTGTGAAAAACCGCCCGGTTAAACTGAAGATGAAAAAAACCGAAGAACCTGGGCTTTGACCAAAAACCGCCATCCTTATGGAGACTCTGCAATGCTTTTGTCTTGCAAAATATTTGATGATCATATTTTATGCACTCATGATAGTGGGCATAGAGAATAGGATGGGTTTTTGTTATTGAATTTAAAATTTATACATGGACTCCCGTGAAAATGAAATGAAAACTATTGTAAAAAGATATTGAAAAATATGAGAGTATCTAGTTTTGAGTTGTTATAGAAATCACATTGAAGCCATAGGTGAACCGGTGGCCGATGCAAAAGGCTGATGGGTGTTAAGTGACAAAGAGGATCGAAAAATTGTGTTTATCTCTGTACTGATGTTATTCTTTATCGTGCTTGAAAAAAGTTCCCATTATCTTGAACAACATGCTCCCAAGAATTTTCCCTGTCTTTATGCCATTAAATCGATGTTTTTTGAGCGGCATATTTAATGTGACTAGACTAGCTTAGAAACAATTGATATGACGAATAAGGCATTTGGAGAGGAAAAAATTACAGTTGGTGTTACACTATCCGTATACCCTAGGTATACTGGCATGAACTAGGAGCTTAATTTGATGTGTATCCTACTATATACACAATCAAATCTCCCGGGGAGAAATCTCACTGCACGGCCCTTACCTCTACTATTTTCCCTTTCAAACT
The DNA here is from genome assembly GCA_963969285.1 of Odontomyia ornata. Taxonomy (NCBI): domain Eukaryota; kingdom Metazoa; phylum Arthropoda; class Insecta; order Diptera; family Stratiomyidae; genus Odontomyia; species Odontomyia ornata. Next base: position 377,421,595 of record OZ017738.1, read on the forward strand.
AGATCAACAAAGACGAGAGTAAATTTAAAGGATTAATTTTATTTAATAGTAAATTTTGCTGTACATTAACACATTGTTTGGGATTTCCTTGTGCTCTTCAAAAACATGATAATCGTTATTGAACAAAGCAGTTTTGGCTTTGGCTTCATATTCCTTGATGTCGGAGGGACTTGTTACGCTTCCCATGTGGGGTGATCCAGAGCGGTCCAATAGAGGTAGTGGCTTGTGTCCTTGGCTTACGCCTACTGACACTGTATGAAGACAAAACCACTGCACTGTCCCATTTCCTTGGTGTACGCCTAATAACACTATATGTAGGCAAGACGACTGCACTGGCCCGTGTCCTCGGCTTACGCCCAACTGTGCTTGCAAAAAGACTGTCCAACTGTTCTGGCATATGTCCTTGGCTGACGTCCGATGACACTGTATGTTTGCAAAACGACTGCACAACTGTTCTAGCCTGTGTCCTCGGTTTACGCCCAATAACACTGCATGTTTGCAAAACGACTGCTCTAAACTGTATCTTCAGCTCAGAACCAGCTACTTTGGTTCATCTCCTTGAACCGCTTAAGCCTAGTAAAACTTGAAACTTATCTACCAAAATCAATGGTTCATATAGATAAAGTCAGCCGACGCTACATAGACCTCAATCGATGATTCTATAGAGTTCAACACCCATGCTAAACTTTCCGTTGAACCCTCATTTTTCTCAATCCATAACTTCATACTCTATCCCATAATGCATTACCTCTACGTTTTACTTAATTTACGTCGGATCTGCATCTCTATAATTTTTTTCATTTCAATCCATTACTTAGTCACTTAGTGCCTATCAGCATTTCCTTTAATTACTCAGACGAGGATTCCCCACAAGTTGTTAGGAAACTTGATCGAGTGATTCCCGTAACTGATTCATAATAATCTGTTTGCGTTGTTTATTTTTTTTGCCAAGTTCGCCGCTTGTCTCGTACTAGCTACAGCTGCTTTCATTTCATTTGGGTTATGTATTGCAATGCAAACGTGTTGTTTTATTTTTGTTCGCGATATGGCGTTCCACAGAGGTGGTCTGTTAAGTGTTGCTTTTATTTTTAATTTGTACATGCGGCATTTGTAAGTTTTTCTGCTACGTGTTGTTTTTATTTTTTAATTGGTCCATGCGGTACGCGTATCACTTTTTCAGGGTTTTGTACTAAAATACAAAACCCTATTGCAATCACGACCTGTGTCCGTCCGTCCGTCCGTCCGTCTGTATGTCACAGCACTTTTTCTCCGAAACTATAGAGGCTACAGCCATGAAACTTTGTAGAAAGGTCGGAAGTGGTGACCTCTTGAAAGTTCAAGGATGGAAAAATTTTTCAAAGGCATTTAAGGGGGGTCTCCCTATATAGGGAGGTGACCCCTCAAAAAAAAATTTTCACCATTGGTAGTCGAGTAGGGTGTCGTTGGAAAGGTTTCAATGAGATCTTTTCCAAACAAGTTTTAAAATTGCCTTATAAGTACCGAGGGGGGCAGGGGAAGGGGAAATGTACGAACTTTTTTTTATGGGGAATTTTTTCTTTTAAGCTTGGCGTAGTGGAGAGTTCCTAACATTAGGAAAGTTACTGGTTGACCTCAAGTCAGCAAGGAACGCTTTAAAAAGCGTGAAGATTTCAATCTTTATATACGCGTCGAAAGAGGAATCTGTTGACTGCTGAGGGAATACATTTAATCTCCTTAAAATGTTACAGGAAGCAGGTCCATCTGTTAAATTGATACCTATCAAAAATTTTGTGATGAGGAGATCAAAAATGGAAGGCAAAATGTTACCAGTTCATTTGTTTCGAATACACAATAGCAGTAAGCGTTTGGTTTTCAACGTTTGGATTTTTCAAATGTCCGACTGGACTTCACCTCATCTCGATCAACGTCAACTTTATTGTTATTCTATCTCCACTTGACTATCTTCTTGAATTCATTGCAAAGAAGAGGCCTGACAAAACGCTTCTTACTGAAAACCATCTCAATTTAGTACACTTAATGGCTTTCAAGGATCTTGAATACATAAGAAACGATAGGGTAAACGATGATGCTATAAAAAGTACCGTCATATTTGCAAGAAGATCCTATCGTCTCCAACATATTGATAAATTTTAAATCAAAGACGTTGAATATCTTGCAGTGTCTATCGTCAGAATTTTACTGTCATGTGGGAATAACACCTTCAGTATCTCTGACTATGCAACGCGATTAAACATTTTCAAATTCCAGGAGGGGCTGCACGCCAACAGTAACCGAAGAGGTGTATTCTTGAAATTGTAGGTAACAGAGAATGAAATTCTGGGTTGGAGTTTCCAACATACTTTAGGTCAAACTAATATTCTGACCTTTGCATTGTTGACGCAAGACTCGAATTTAGATTAAACGATCCTCAATAGAAACCGAAGGTACTTCTTTATGTAAGTGACCACTTTGTCATTGTAATGGAAGTAAATCATCTAAAGGATAATTTCAATTACCAAATTTTAAAAACGGATTTGAAAAAGTTTCAAAAGAAGGTTAATCAGGAGTAACAAGGGGTAATGTCCACCTTTTGACCGCGGCAAGTCTTACCAAGTAGTTTCTAATGATAGCAATCTTACTAACGATGAAAAAGATCGCTATTTGTAGAAGTTGGAAAAGCTGACATTGGGAACCATTGAAAAAAGTAGTTCCCAAGTTTTTTTGGGAAAAAATTGGAAAGATATGAAACATTAACCATCACAATGTTGAAAAGATTAAAAAGATTTCTTACTTACGTCAAGAATGCTCATCGGCAATTTTTGGACTGCAACCATCACTCTTTGAACTTGTTGGAATTAAACTTTTTTTAGTGGTTGGGAGGTGAATTCCATTCACGCACTAAGTCTGGAACCCCTATGCTCGTCAGCGACTAGACTAGCCCTTTAAATACCTCCACTGTATACCTGCACTGTCAACCCGAGCATTTTCTCGTTTTTTTACGCTTTGAGCCACCTTTAGGCTGGGGGATCCTTCCTCTAGCGGAAGAGGAGAGGGGAAGAAGAATTGCCCAAGAAGCGATCCCCAGCCCCAACAAACCCAGCGACTGTGAGTCCCTCTTATCTTTTAAGACTACTTAAACATGATGTGCCACATGATTCCATTTGTCAACTGACACAAGCATCACCGCAACTATACTGTCCGGGGAGAGCTCTACCGTCTCCCTGTAGAGGTCCTCTTGCAGTTTGTCTGAGGTTTTGCTCACAAACAATGTGTGGCAAGCAACAGTTGGAGCACCGTTTAATCACCAACCTTGTATAGGTTTGATTGAAAACACACATGCCCGCTGAAAACTGGGTCAGATAGAAGTCAGTCTCACCATGCCTTCAATTTAGCCACGGTCTCACATCTGGGATAAGGGGCGCTTTCCACCTAGTTCAGTAGAACTGCCAGTTCTTCTATCCCCTCCAAATTACCTTGCAGCGGAGCACCGACTTTAGCGTTGAAGTCTCCCCCAACAAGCACGTTGCCGTTTGCGTTCGAGGCTGTGTTGATCATACTTCTTTAGTAGCAGTGTTGGTGTCTTTGTACATTACGTTTTACCTGATACCCCGCAGCATTTCTGCATAGAATCGGCCATTTTGGGGGCTTACGAGCAGAGCCGATTGCGGCAATCTTTGTCAAGGCTTTTTCTCTCCTGTTTCGCATCAGGTCTCTTTTCTTGTTCGGCGTCCGTGCAAATTTTTTTTTGGCATTTTTCGAAGAAGTTTCTTTGTAGCTTTCTTCACTGTTTTGAGAGCACTATATTGAACCTCAAATCTAGCATTCAACGCCCATCAAGTACCTATTCCTTCATTTTTCTATGCCGGTCTCATTCGTTTGGGCTAGGAGCCATTCTTTTATTGATGTTTGATGGTGGAGCCATCTGCGCATACCCTTTAGACTTACGCCTCAGTGCTTCTTTACCTTTCTGGTCTTCTTTGGCTTTTTGGTCCTCTTCGGCCTTTAACCAGCTCCTCCGGTGATGTCTCATACATTCTAGGAGCTCCTCTAATCCCATTCTTTACACTTTGAAGATTTTTGGCGAGTTGCATACAGATTTTAATCTTTTGAGAAAATCTCCCGCTTTTCGGATCAGCCTTTCTTCTTTCTATCGCTCGGAGCCGCTAACTCCGTGTATATCCCATAGTTATCTTTGCGGAACAGGGAGGCAAAGCGAGGGTTGGCACAAGCCTTTATGGGGACAAGTGATTAAATCTAGATCAGTGCTAATCGGAAGTCTGTCTCAATTGAACCTACACCATTAAACTTCAAACGTACTCTGAGGGCTGTCAAGGTTTCACCGGCATAAAGATGGTATGATAGTTGAATTGCAGCCGTTCACGCAGGAGGGTCACCTCAGTGCTACCGTGCAAAAGAACAAGATTCAAACTATAATATCCGCTAGCCCAAAGCATCAATTTCAGTTTTTGGCCAAAGCATGGTGCAGACCCAGTCAGGGTCGCTAGTTGTCACCCCATATCCACGGGTCCGTGGAGAAGGCGCGAATACTGCAACAAATTGTCGGATGGCTAAAATGAAGTATCTATGGTTTTTTTTGTTTTTTTTTTTTAACGTGAGTATGCATTTTTTGTAGATAGCATTACAGTTTTTCTCAAGTTTATTTACTATGGGTGCGTGAATACTCTAGTTTGAGTACAAAATCCATCTTACACAAGCGTAGCTCTGTCTACTCAACTTGTTTCTCCATTTTTCCAATTGACTGATAATATTTAGCAATTTTCATTTGATAGCGTTTTACAATATATTGTTTGTGATCAATTTAATTATTCTGCGATTCAGTCAGTACAATAACCAGAAATTTAAATTAAAATGCTATTAATTAAATTTTTGTTAATTTTATAAAACATAAAGCAAGTTTTAAAAGATTATAACACTCAGGCTGGTTTAGTAAATTTGTCGGGTATCATTGAACTCGGTCAACTACTTTGAAAATTTATTTGATCCTAAAGAACCTTATCTTTTGTATATTTAAATTTATTTATTTTAATTATTCCCAGTTTGTTACTGCCTATATTATGCGTGTCATCAAGTAACTGCTTGGACATCGACGACTGAGGTATTGTATGGGGAGTTTCCGCTTTGCGGCCTGATCATCGAGTTTTTTGGTTTTGCTTTGTTTTACCAATATAAATTACGGAGTATTCATTACAACTCCATTCTACACACGGCATCTTTTTAGTTTAATTTTATTCAGACAAAAAAAAAAAAATATATATATATATATATATATATATATATATATATATATATATATATATATATATATATATTCACCGCTTCCACCTGGATGCCCCATCCATAGTAGGGGGGAGTCATAAGTGTTCGGAGTAAGGACGAAATCATCGCGCGTCTCGCGTGCGTTAATCGAGTCAGTAAGCCACGTTTTCTATAGTTCCTTCCTTCGGTAGGTTACCTCGGCCACGATACCGTCGAACGCATATAGTATGTATGCGGAATTTTTTGTAGTGCACCCTTATGCTGGGAGAAAGAACCCACCAACGATATCGCAAGGCTGGCCTGCCAGCGTATTCACACGTCCTCAGACAAGGCTAATTCCCGTGAGCACCAAAATCATCTTGAATATTTAAACACTACTATGTGTAATACTTTTCATGGACCTATGTTGTCAAATAAATCTAGTTCAAGTGAATTATATGTTCGTCAGATGAATAGATCAAAAGTATTTTTGATGAGACAGTATTATATCTCTAGCGAGAAATTATACCTGCCAAATATTCAATTACTTTTGCTGCAAACCGAGATGGTAAGAATTTCTGTTACAGAGCGTTTGATGCACTCACTCACCAAACAACTAAGACGATTTCCGCTAATTTTTAAAAGTTATGGGGTATAAAGACGAATGCTCATAATGTTTATTGCTTTTTTAATGTATCTGATGATATTACTTGTACATGCTTCACTGTACCCTGAGTTACCGAGTAAAGATTTCACAGGGGTATTCCACCATCTTACAAAGGGTGATGAGCAAGTAGTGATTCTCAATACCCAGCTCCCCTAGGCGAAAGAGATCAAGAAGGAGCCCATTTCTTGAATAACATTCATTACGATTATGGCTGCATGCGCTGATGATTTCAGCGTATCCAGAGTATCCACCCATCTAATGGAATCGAAGGCATTCTTAACATCAAGTTCACCAAAGGACCACCCGTCGCTTGGTAAAGGTATTTGCCTCCACTTTTTGGACCGTACTCATCACCTCTACAATTGCTTCAATGGTGGAACGTCCTGCTCTAAAGCTTTGCTGCGAGAATATAAGTCTCCAAAAGCAGAGACTGCGGCAGTCTGTTTTCCCTTGATAAATTTCTTTAGCACCATCCCAGCCATACCTTTCATGCCTGATAGGCAGTATGCAGATGGCAACCCGGGGCACAATATCCTCTTGCTTAAATATGAGATTTGCTACTTTTCAACATTCTGGAAAGACTCCTTCCTGCTAGTAAGCGTTGAATATACTGAGCAGCAATTCAAGACAATGCTGAAAGACGAGCTGCTACACCCCAACTAGGATGCCGTTTGGACGTAAAGCCTTCCTTGCTTTCAATGATAGGACTGTGGAGTCTGTCAAAGTGAAAAGTGCCCATACTATCTCGTCCATCCTTTTTGCTTCATGAATGTTGTGCCTGCGTAGGGCAACAAGCTTCTTCATAACTAACTTATAGCCAAAGCCGCACAAATCCTTGTATAGATAATCCACTAGGTCTTGTCAAAAGCAAGCTTTACTGCTGTTAATCAGTTTACATTTTCTGGCCATTCTATGCTTGTATGCTGCTAATTGCATGTCTCATCCCAGTTCGGTACCCGTTGAACTTCACGTCGAAGCTTGTGATAGTCTCTTTATTTTTCAGCAAGTTCAGTCAGTCACCAGTAAACTGGAGGCTTGCCATGCCAGGGGCTCTTATGGGGTATAAAAGTGCTGCGCATAGCATTCTAATGCGCATCATTGAGCTCACCATATCTTGAACAGCTAGACCTCCAACTCTCTGCAAATTTTTCAACAATGTTGCACCTGCTGTGAACAGCATGATGAATCTTGCTTTCTTTCTTCCATCCAATCGTGGTACTTCGAGAGCACGGTTGTTGGTAGGTAGCATTACAGATCTCAAGCAGAATGTACTGATGATCGTTGGCTGAGACTTCGAAGCAAATGTCACGTCGCACAGAATTCGCTTTAGCCAATTTAGCGGGAAAAATTAAACAGCTAACGGGAATGTTCCAATCGTCGCTCATTTATGGTTTGGCAATGTCACAACTTTCACTCATCTGAGATTTAACAATTCTTAACGATTTTTATAAAATTTTCCCATTCTTAAAATATTATGGTAATCTGATTAAATCGATAAATCATTTTTTTATTACTTCGAATACAAAATGATAATTTTTTGTTTTGATGAAATTATATTTTGAACGTAAACGGAAAAATGATCGAGAATTGAGGCAATCCCCTTATCATATTTGACTGAACTGTTATTAATTGCTTCTTTCATGGTCAATGGAGTTACAAAAATAAAAAAGTACAAAAACAAAAAATTTTTTATGCATTTATTTATTTGTCGAAATAAAATTATGTTTACAACATAGGTAAAATATCTTCTCAGTAATGCCACTCCGTTTTTGTAGGAAATTCCTCAAAATGTGATATAAGGATCAGAGACTAACAGCATGTATTACATGGTAGATAATTTGTACGGTCTCTAGATGTACTTTCTTTCATTTTTCTCAACTCTTTATTTTTCCCCTCTGATGCTTCCCCAAACATTTTCCCTAAAGATAATATGTAATGAGCAGCTATGTTTGCTCCGTGCACTAAGATTTCGTGTACTGTCAAAGGCATTTATACCAAGAGTATAGCTCTAAATATATTTTTCGCGTTTCAAGGCAATACTGTCGAAATTTGTGGGAGTCAATTTCCAGTCCAATTGAAATCGTCCTCAAAATCACATTGAACCTGTGCAGCAAATCTTTGTTCAGCCCAATTATAGTTGAAGTGCTCTAATAATCGTTAACGAAGCGCCCGCTGTATTATCATCACCCCTTGTTCCATAATCAACTTTAACCTTGTCTATGATCAACCAATTTCTTTAAATTTCCTTTTTATTTCCGCCTTTTTTTCCCAAATTTTCTTTTATTTTCTTAACCTCAAACTTGCTTTGTTTTAAGTTCAGTTTGGTAGAATATATGGAGAAAACACTCCATGGAGCGGATAAAATCGTGTAGTGGAGATATCCCAAATTGATACATATTTGTATCAGGCTCCAATATTTTTTTTCTGTATTATTGTAACTAGCACTAGCCTTATAAATAAAGCATGTCTGTGCACTTCTTGCTGTAGATATTACGTTTCAAATTTTCCCATTGATCATAGATAGGACCATACTATGATTAATCGAAAATACACGATCATTTATAGTTGGTATGGTTGGAACTAGCAGGTCAATTTTTGGCGTAATCTATTTCCATTCTTTTTTGATTAATCTTTCACTTTCTTCCTCATAACCAAATTCAATTATTTTACAAAGTCTTGGTATGGATGGTCATGAATTATGCCATAAAAGTTGGCCGGCACAAGAGATATAACAATGAGGAACTCCTCAGTCTTCTCAGGATCATGGAATTTTTGTTTGTATAAAACTGTTACTGTGTCCCATCACACCCCTATTTATATACAATAGTGCAATTTGAATGAGTTATGTTTAAGCTATTAAATACCTCCGGGATTGTTTCCCAACAAAGCTTTGATGCTGTATGCTCGAGTAATTGTTGATTTTCATTTATTTACCAAACAAGGTTTACAATTAAGTTTACAATCTACATACCTATATATATATGCATATATATATATATATATATATATATATATATATATATATATATATATATATATATATATATATATATATATATATATATATATTATATACGTATGTATATAGCCTTGGCCAAAAGTACTTGCCACTTCAAAAAATTCTTAGAAATCTCTTATCTGTTGACCTTCAACGCGTCTATTGTCACCTAGTACCCGTTTGGGGATTAAAATGAGCCAATTTAAATATTACATAATGTCATGAAGATTTTAGGAACATTGCCAGTTTACCACGATCCTCCGCAGTGTGTACAAGTGTCGATAAATTATTGTCAAATTGTTGTTGCTTTATTTGCGGAAGTTCAGAAAGACCAGAAAAAAGCCCAAGACCCATGTATTAAGTAACGAGGAACGTTCAAAAATCCAGGTGTTATCTGAAGAAGGAAAAAATAAAAGTGAAATTGCGAGGATTATGAAATGTCCTCATAGTACTGTGAGGGATACCTTAAATCGTTACAAGATGACCACAAGTCACCAATACGTGAAACGAAGTGGAAGGAGAAAGGTTACATCTGCAAGGGAAGACCGCCAGTTAATGCGGATCTCTTTGAAAAATCGTAAGGAAACATACCCTGAGTTGGCTGTTGAGCTAAGTGAGACCTTGGCGAAAAAGATTTCTGCTAGAACTACTAGAAAAAGGCTCCAAGATGCTGGCCTCAAAGATTGTAAGGCAAGGAAGACGACATGGTTCTCTGAGGCGAACAAGAAGTTACGTTTGCAGTGGTGTTTAGAATACCAACATTACACCGAAGAAGATTGGGCCAATGCCGTGTTGTTGGATGAATCAAATTTTGAGGTATGTTATTTGAACAATCTCATCATTACTTAAAGATGTTTGAGACATATGAAGTTGGTGATTTAATTTATAACAAAAAATTATTATTTTATTAAATTTCAGGTATTTGGTATTGCTGGTGCAACCTACGTGAGACGCAGAGTTGGTGAAGTATACGTGATGCCTACTGTAAAATACGGTGGAGGTAGTATTATGGTATGGGCTGCATGTCGGCGTCAGGAGTTGGAAAAATGATCGTGTGTGAAGGCCGAATGGGCTCGAGGAAATATATTGAGGTGATGGAAACAGCCTTGGAACCCTCATTGAACATGATGTTTGGTGACACTAACCTTGGCATGGCATTCATTTCCAACAGGATAATGCATTCGTTTCCAACAGGATAATGCATTTGTTGCCAACAGGATAATGCGCCATGCCATAAATCTGGAGCCACCATAAGTCAATTAGAGAAAAATGGCATAGAAATTTTAAGTTGGCCCCTCAGTCGCCGAATCACAATCCAATAGAACAGTTGTAGTCAATATAAAAGCGCAAGATAGAGGAGCACTCAATAACATCGAAGCAAATTTTATAGAATTACCTAGAACAGGAGTGGAATGCCATAACTCCTGAAGAGTGCAAGGCGTTAATTTCCTCATTAACGAAAAGAACTAAGGCGGTAATTAAAGCAAAGAGTTTTAATACCAAATATTAATGTAATGAAATCAACAAATGTATTTTCAGCACTTGCTTTTGTTTTCCGATTCCAAGCTCAAGTATTTTTCAAGTTATTTGTCATTTTATAAGTCGGCAAATACTTTTGGCCAAGGCTGTATATGTATATATATTGTTACATGCACGAATAGTTCTGCGAGCTACTGTTGCAATTGTTTTCACAACCATTAAGAACCTCATGACCAACAAAGTGAATTTATTCGAAACCACGAGAACGCACAAAGCATGATCAACATCTGAAAGTGACGTCACTCCATTCATTAAGCTGCTCGAATATACCAGGTACCTCTCGGCAGAACATTCGCCAATGTACGAGAAATGGAAAGAATATGTAGAGACTCTATATAAAGGCGAGCTGAATGAATGGGGGAACGATTCATTAGAACCGCGAGAGTAAAAACTGTGAAAGTGTGAAGCGAAAAGAAAAGCGATATTGTTCGAGTAATAGAAAAGTTATTTCCGTTGATTGTGAAGTGATTTTAGAAGACAATTGCGATAGAAATTTATGGACAAGTGGAAGTTAGACTTTTAGTAGTGAAAATTAAAATTGTGAAATAGTTAAATAAGTTATTGTGCATTTTAAAGAATTAAATAAACTCTTTTAATTTAATTGAAAAGCCATTGCGTTTTCACACTTTCCCGGAACATTAAAATTATTGGCCGCGAACCATAACACGTGACAATATATATACATATATATATATATATATATATATATATATATATATATATATATATATATATATATATATATACATATATATAAATATCCATAGACATATATGTATAAATACATATATTTATATATTTATATATATATATATATATATATATATATATATAGATATATATATATATATAAATATATATATATATATATATATATATATATATATATATATATCACATTCTTCACACATATTTGGTGCGGTAGATATTAATACACCATTACAAAACTAGGATTAAGGATTGTGGGACTTGGATAAATTGGATTTAAATTAGGACCAGGGGAAGTACTAGTTCGTTGTAGAGATCAGACAGTTGCAAATTTTGACACATTGATTTACTGGCTCATAATCACCATAGACACTAAAATGATTACTTTCGATCAGGAAACATGAATGTGTCGTTAGTCTTATGGGCACATTTAATATTATTTTGTTGTTTAAATATTGGACTTTAACGGTTCCTCTAAGGACATCAAATGCAAAGCAAGAGTACAATGTGGTCCTACGGGAGGCAAGTGGTTCATATTAAGTAATGACAGCCGATTTTCATATGATGGCGTATTATGAAAATTCTTTGGATCATAGGGTGATCGCAAAACAAACAGTAAAAATTGTTTCTGAACTGAATTGAACTTTTCTGAGTGAACATCAAAGACCGGATTCCAAACAACACAAGTGTATTTGATAATTGGGCGCACTAACTATGTTTATAGAGTTTCGTTACTCACAATTTTTTAACTTCTTTTGTCCGTCGTTTGATGAAACTTAGAAATTAATTGACTTTGCAGAGGACTTCATCGTAATGCAAATAAAAGCGCAGTTTTTAATCCAAGTGAGCCCTAAGATCTACTTCACTGTCCACCCTTGAAACCTTGCATTGTTTGCATTGTTCACACAATTAAACTGTACTTTTCCAGGAAAAACTTATTACATGACATTTTTCAATATTTAGATAGAGGTGATATTTGTTGAACCACTCTAACAGAGTATTTATTTTGTCTCGTAGAAAAACGAATCGTTTTGGGATGTTACCACATGACATAATTTAAAATCTTCCGCGTAAATTAAGTGTGGTATATCGGATAACACTTCACAAAGGTACTATATAAAAATGTTGAAGAGAAGAAGTCCGAGGTCACTGCCTGAAATACACCGGAATATACATGAATTTTGTTGGACACATATCCCTGAAATTTAACGGTTTGAATTCGATTTTTAAGACTCGAGTCCAGCCAATGAAGCAAACAGCCAGTGATTCCAAATTCACGCAATTTATGAGACGAAATTGCATGATTTGCGTGATCGAAGGCTTTACTAAAGTCAGTATAAATCGCATCAACTTGGTATCTCTTTTATTAATTGATAAGATTTATTTCTGCTGATATATCAGTAACTATTATATTCTTGACAGAAAGGTAACATTCTTGCTTCTCCTTAAAAGGTAACTCATAACATGGATAAAGGTTGAAACCCCTCTCCCGCGCTTCTTGTTGGATGATTTTATTCACGGTTATTTTGTTACTAATATACAGTACTAATGCTTTTTCAGGCATAAATGGTCTTCGTTCTAATAGTGAAGCCAGTATATTTATTTTAAACTTTGATACTTTTTTTGGTAACGATGTTATAATTTTTTGAATCAATTTTTTACTGTCTCTTTTCCCGCAAACTCTTATTTTTTCTGGTGCCAGAGAAGGCAATGTCTTACTGCAAACCGTCACTGAAACTTTTTTGATACTGACCTACTGGCAGCGTATCACATTTTCTAACAACAACGCGACCAAAATCTTTTTGTAAAATTATCATATTTACGACCTTTTTAATTTTGCTTTTGTCTGAAATTTTCACTTCCTGCCTTCACTACACATTTCATATGTTCTGAACCATGGCTATTAGAGTCTTTCAATTTGAATTACTACTACACAAACTCCGTCAAACACGTTCAATGATCTGCGGGCTTCGTAAAACGCCATATGTCGAACAGCTCCTCCCTGACGATTTTCCGATCTGTGAGAACAAGTACATTTATCATCAACCTCCCATGACTGTGTACTTTAACAACATATTTATTGTAGAGTACACTAACAAAACTAACGTTTAAAATATCATTGGAATCATTGCAGCACCTTGCAGTGAAACTTTCGTTATTATAAATTGCTATTTTAACAGTAATTTACTATACTAACAGTTAAAGAGGCTGATTGGCCTACTTTACAGAAATATAAATAATGAAAAAAGTTACATGCGTAGAAACATACCTTTGAAATATGTTTTCATTATCAAATTAAGAACACATTAACGTTAACACAATAATAATAACGCTTCAAACGTAACAAATCACCCCCATATGATAGCTTTAGCATTGAAGTCTCCCAAACAAATACGTGCCAATATACGTTTGAGATAGCGCCTTGCAAAGCATTAAAGTTGCCTTGGAAAAATGATATCAGTTCGGCGTTAGCACACTAAACAAGTTGAGTAAGCAGGAGAGTGCTCCTACCAGAAGGTCTTTGTAACATACTAGGGTTAGAAACAAGTTTTCTAGTAGCGTGAATTGATAACTTGAATTATTCATCCAATACTTTGATATGGAATCGTTCCAATTTCTGCAAAAGATGCACTGTTTCTTTCATAAGCACAATGTAGCCGCCGTTTTGATCCAGCTTAAATGATTTTAATGAATGCTTGGCCGATTGAACATATTCAAGTTAAGCTCTATTCTTTAAGTTTTCATGAAAATTGAAAGAAAATAAAAGTGCCTAGGCCAATTTGAAATTTGTATCAACCATAAACACGTGTAATTGTTGTTGTAATTCCATACAATTGAAATGGCTATAACTGACTTGATTATGATTCGATCTGAATTAAATTTTGTAGAAAGAAGTATCTTGTATCAGTCTATATAACTGCAAAATTTCAGAAAGTTTAACCCTCCGAGTACACATGGGGCTACTTTGACCGATTGCAGCCTGCGGGAGAGAGGGGGTATTATGGGCTTCTAAGTATATTTTAGTGTCTTGACAATAAGTTTACATAGTTTGTTTACCTTTCGAAGACGTTAGTTATTGTTGAGAAACCTTTGAAATCAGCCTGGGGTCAATTTGACCCCATTTTGTACTCAAGGTCAATTTTGAGGTAAAAATTGAATGTTTTTTTCTTTATAAATGGATAGATTAATTCAAAAAGACAAAAAAAAGTTTGAAAGTATTTTTTTTTTCTAAGCAATATGGAATATAATCTCACAAATTTTTGGTACATTTTGCCTTCCCCTGGACCCCCTAATTCATTAAATGACTTTTTTATTTCAGACTCTAAAAGTTCTAATCGAGACCTTTGATTAAAAATATTTTTCAAGGGCTCATTCGTTATAAGGGGGGACCCCCTTTAAAAAAATTTTAAATTTTCAGTAAAACCTTAACTTTTGAAAGACGATCACTTCTGAGGAAACTTGCTGTGACGCATGTACAGACGGACAGACAGGTCGCGAAACTAGTAGGTCTTTGTAAAAAAATTTTTTACAAAGACCTAAAAATGTTATTCTTGAACACTGAACTCACATGGAACCATCCATACGTCCAAAATCATCAGCACTGTTCCGAGCTCAGATGGTGGCAGTACCATTATCGTCAGGGTTCCACCATGATGACGAACTTTTGTCGTGATGTTTCTCAATCAGCAGCAAAAAGTCAGCTTACACATCCCCCATAAACTGCTTGAGCAGTTTGCGGGGGATGTGTAATTAGATTGCGTTGAAGGTTCACCTGTGGAATACCGGTCATCAAAGGAGTGCTTTCCAAAGTGAGCAGAAAGAGCAATCAATTACATAATCAGAGAATTAAAGTAGGCTCGCATGTGAGACGTTATGTACATTTTATATTAATCCACCCCATTTTAAAAACTGTTAGCTACATGGAGTCCTTCACAGTGCCTAGGACCACTGTGCATTGTGACAGTTTAAATTTTCACTACCAAAGCAACTATGGTATGAGGTAATCTAATAATGTGCGTTTTTGCGTTTTCTGCGAAATCTTTACAAAATTCCAGAAAATATGTATACTCTGAAAATCTCCAAGGACTGAGATTATGAATCCTCTTATGAAACGGTGCTGAGTTCTAACTTATTTTGCGCTTGGCGTACGTCGTCAACATTGCTTTGTAAGAGTTGACGTACTATATCATGGAAGATATTGAAAAGACTTTCTACATATATGTCTACTGAAATTATCAATGGCTCTTTTATTCAAAATGATTTGAAAATGTCGTAGTAATTCAACAGTATATAGTATTTATGCGATAAATACATTTTCCCGATGATTCTGAAAATATTATTATGACTATTTACTGCTATTATATATAATAGAATCTTACGTTTTATGCAGGAACCTTACAAATTATGTCATAACCGATATCTTACACTCCTTAAACACATACAAAATTATCAAACATTAAATCAAACAAAAGAATATAGTCATAACAAATGAATGAAACACCACTCAAAAACCTTTTTCGTGTAATAAATCTACCGGAAGTAAACATATTCTCGCCTAAATCCGCTTCGTTATCATCATTATCTGATTGAACATTGATGGATTATTCTCAAACATAATAACCTTTTAGCTCACAAACTTATGTACTATTATGCTATCTGGTTCATTCACCCAGTTAGCGAATAATAACATTTTGTCGTTATGATATGAAAAAGAAGGATAAGCCATAAACAATGTTAAAGTAAGAGTTATCGAGTGTTAAATTGCCAGGGGGGTTGTACATCTTATTCGCAACTATAGCACACGTTCATGTCCTGTGAATGGCATGAGTCATTGGTTTATCCTTGTACAACGTTATACATAGTTGATGCGCACTTATTATGGGTCGTAAAGGGTCCCCGTTGTTGCTGTCGTCAATGTACTTATGTATTCCTAACATTGGTATATTTTGGCTTCCCTTTGGTTGCATTTTCATTCTATTTTCCATGTACTTTTTCTAACGTCTTCTCGGGCCACTAAAGGAGGGTGACCAAGAAGCCACAGAAATTATTCATCGAAATCCAGGAATTCTGCAGGAATGAGTTATCAAAATTTTATGCCTGGAAAGGAGCAATATTTATGCTAATGCTCGTATATCAGTACCATAAAATAAAACCTGTTGATTTATAGAAAATAAACTAATCAGACTGTAACTGAGCTTCGTTTTAAGAAAAATATAAAATTTGTCGATATGATACTACATAAGTATGAAACAGTGGTAACACTATAAAAGCTCGGCATCTCCTGGGGCAATTTTATCGGTAAATGCGACAAGCAACACAAAATCGAATAAAACAACACACACGGCACGAACTCGACAATGCACTTAATCCTTCGACAGGAATGAAAATGATTTCCCTAACATTTGTGGGTGATGGAATTTCCTTTGAAAACAGTGAAAATGTTCGTGATCGAAATATTTCTATTTCATTGTATTTACTCGTATATACAAATAAAGCCACATATGTAAGTTTGCGAGCGAGCGAATAACGTCCCTACTGCATCGGAATTGCTCGATTCTACTTGCAGCTCCACAATGGAATACTTCCTTGAGGGTGTTTTCTTTCAGTCCCTAAAGGAAACAGTTTGGGGCAGTTTTAATAAAGGTTAGGGTGACAAACGGTCAGTTTCAAAGAAATTGCAGTTAGTCGGCGTCTTTGTGACTTGTATACTATACTGGGGGTGTTGAATTACAAAATTTTCGGGATTTGAAGATACGAGTATTATTTCGTAATTTGTCGTTAAAGGGTATGCCAGTATGAATTAAAATTTGTGCTTTAGTATGTTATGTGCAATACTTTTACAATTTTGAATCTGACAACAAAACCAAAAACTTAACAAGAAACAATTGCTAAAAAGAAAGTATTGATACATGTTGTTTTCGAGTTTTGCAAAAGTTTTACACCAAGAGCAATTAAAGAGGTCGTAGAGTTGAAAGACTCCCTACAATAGATCACAATGTGCACGCTATTCACAATTGGCTAGAAGCAGAACATGAGTTTAGAGCATCATCAAAAGGCTGGCCTACATACAGTTCAAAAGAAGGTGACCAGGGATAAGAGGAGTAAAATTGAAGCGTTTTAAGGACATGAAACGTTAAGTCCTAACAAAAGTATCTAGGAAAGCGAACAAATAACTTCCTCTTCTTAATTTGCAGGAAGATAACCTCCAATAGTGGAGCAAACCCAAAGAAGTTAGGAAAACAGCACGAAACCACAAAGTTAGGTAACAAAATAGGCCACTCAGGGGAGCACTGTAGTACAAAATGAAATCTAACCCCATCAAATTTGAACGAATTATGCAATTAACAAATGCACCACAGTAAAGACTGATTGCCGTTTTGCACATATTGCATGGCTTATCCTCTTAAAACTTAGGATTGTATAAGGTCATGTTCTTAATTTTTTGCTTCAAGAAATTATACATACTCGTTTATTACTTAGTTCTCACTCAATTTCGGTCATTTTGAGCCTAAGATTATGCTGGTTTACTTGTCCAACTGCGAAGCGATAACAAAACAAGTGATCACTGGATTTCAATTGTTCGGTCGACTTGACCATAGCAGCATATAATCAAATATTTTTGACAAATATCCAGTTTAAGCTATGGATGACATCTATTTTCATGAAGCCCATTTGGGTGGATGGATCAACGGCCAAAGCCTGGTACTAACCATATCACCTTCTCAAGTGCCGAGGCATATTATCAAGATGATGAGATACTCTATCTCTAAGCAAAGGCCAGAAGGGGCTGTATTACTAAAGCAAAGAAAAAAATGTATCACACTATAAAATTATTCATCAATTTTGACCAAATAAAAATGATTCGAAATGCAAAAGAAGCTGTTACGGATGGAGTAGAGAGGCATCAACATAAGCTCACCCCAAACACTACCATAGTTAGGCTTCTGCGATAGTGTAAGCCACATCAGGTCCGGTGGTAACCGAACAACTTCTTAATTCGGAAGGAATGTCTTGAACCACTGGCCAGCAACATTCACATCCTGGATGAGGAGTATATCGCCACATAACCAAATGCTACCGTAATTCCGTTCAACAAATGTATACCAGGGTTAAACATCGCTTGGAGACCGAAAGCGCACTAACGAGACGAGTTAAGGAGATGTACCAAACGACTACAATATTTTGCATTATGACTGATACAAAGATTGCCTGCAGCTAAAGATTAAGGAGGTGAGTAAACATCCGAAGTTAATCAAAACTCCGGCAGCGATAACGATGATGACGAAGACAACGTAGGTGAAAAGGATGAGAAGGCAGAAAACGCGGAAAACTAATTAAAAGACAATAAAATCACACCCTCATTTGCACCATGACCACACGCAGTAGACCAAGCTTCTTCGCGGAAGTTGAGTTTAGTGCGATAAGTCACACAATATCTAACAACTCCGTGAAAGGAGAACACGTAAAGAGAAAAGCAATGTTTTCTACAGTACCATTTATTTATACAATTTGTTGAAAAGAAAATAAATTAGCAAAATATTCACTTTACCGGATATTCTCCTTCAGGCGTACTTGAACGAGCGTCGTATGGCCAATAGCACTAGTCGACTCACGTAAAATAAAACCCGGGTAAGCACTACTTAAATTCACAGAATTTCATACCGTGACAGTACTATTTAATGATAAACAATTTAATCTGATATTGCAAACTGTCAGAGAAGATATTCAGCCGATTCAGCCGTGATTGTGGTGATCGCCACCAGAGTGTTTGAAGGTGGAGTGGAAATCACGCCAATTTTGAGAGGAACCACTCCACGGGAACAGGAAAAACCACTCCGAGGAGGTGGCTGAACTCGAGACAAAGAACTCGCTCGGAGAGCGGTAAAGTGGCCGTTAGAGGGAGATTATTTAAGAGCGCGACGAATGACGTGCCTCCTCTTTCTTTGGATTGGCGACTCGAAGGTGAAAAGGTGAAGCGATGGTGGATTATACGGAAGACGAGCGTCGGCTGGATTTTTGAAATCAAGTGTGGCAAGTGCGTACTAGACGGAGGGCAGATTACGACATAACGAAATTGAGAAACATCAGCACGAACGAAAGCATCGATGGAGTAGTTGGAGCAGTAAGTGGCAAACCAATTTCGAAAACGTCGACGGAAGTAGCGAAGAAAGGGCCCCTTTACACCTTGTAGAGCCGTAATTTTTTTAAAGGATTGCTTCTTTTCCACTCGATTGCAATTGTGAATTTAGTTTGGTTATTTGCATAAGGAAATTTGAAAAGAAAGGAAGTTTCTTTTGAAAAGTAATAAAAGGTAAAATCCAATAAAATTAAATCCCCTTTATATAACACATTTGAATTTGTTCAAACTAAGTTTCAGATTGTAACGGGTATGGCGAGTGTTAGTGTTCAGGAGAGGTGTGTAGAGTGTGACAAATTCTCGTGACTTTAGTTTCCCTGATAGAGTGCAGTAGGGCTATATAATTCTCGTGTTGTTGTGTCCGATATTTTACGTCGTGGAAAATGGAGTAAGTTTCCTTTTTCGTGCTACGAGAAAGGGAAAACGGCAAGCCGTACCCTCGCTTGGCGGCTTATTGGGGCCTTGGTGGACAAGTGAGTTGCCTGTTTCCGGGTGAGCTTCAGCGGGTCCACAAGCCCCGCCGGAGCACCCTATTTCTTTTTGGGTGTAACAAGGCAGCTGTTCGTATAAGAGTGATTCAGACTAGAAGTTCTTGGGAAAACTAGAAAAAAAGAAGGCTTTACGAGGGCATTTTGATAAGTACTTAACCCCACTGCCTGATGACGCCACTATCGCAAGAGAGAGTCACAATCGTACGGTTCATTCTCGTAGATGGCTACTGTCACTGTGCTTGAGCCGAATCGCACTCGCAGTTTTGTTTTGACTGAGTGTCAAAACGACCGTGTTAGCGGATTTTAGAAAAATGGAGGAAGAGCAGTATCGGTCGGTGATTCGGTTCATGTTTTCGGAAGGAAGATCGCGCAGCGTGATCAAAGAGCGCTTATATAATGTGTGCGGTGACTCTGGTTCGAGAATTGTACGTCGGTTGTTGATGAGCTGCGCCTAGGGGCCAAAAAAAACGGCTACCATGGAGGGTAACATGACAAAAATCCACGATTTGTGCCACATTTGCTCACTTCAGACGACAAACACAAGCACAAGACCACTTCATAGCAGTGTTTAAAGCTGTTTGAGCTCAATCTAAAGGAGTTTGTGCGTTTTTTTATAACCGTAAATAAAACACGGCTACGCTAGTACACACCAAACACCAAAGAGCAGTCGGAACAGTGAACTCCACTCGATGAACGTGCTCTGAAGAAGGCGAAGACTGTCGTATCGGTCAGAAAGGTGGTAGCCACCTTTTTCTGGAATTCACAAAGTATTATCTACATCAACTACCTGGAGCAGGCCAAAATGGTCACAATGCTTTACTATGCCGAATAATTGCACAATTTGACGCCGAATTGCAGAAAAAAGGTCCCATTTGGCGAAGAAAAAGTACTCTGCCAACATGACAACGCACTGGCTCACTGGCCTTCAACAAATTGGTCGAATAAGGTATTCTCCAGACTTGGCCCCAGATGACTTTTTTTATTTCCATTCTTGAAAAAGTCACTCAGTGGGCAGAAATTTGAGTCAAATGAGGAGGTCATCGTCACCATGGAAGTTTACTTTAAAGATCGCAAGAGAACATATTTGTCAGAGGGGCTAAAGAATTTGGAGCATCACTGGGTTAAGTGTATCAAACGAAGAGGAGATTCCGTTGAGAAATAAATTGCCACTTATTCAAAGTTTTCATTTTTCTTTTATTGATTAAGTACTTATCAGACCGCCTTCATATTTACGTAAATGAAAAATAGCTAAAATGACTCCATTTTGAATTTTAAATACAGAGAACAAAAGAATAGGGTCGACTCTTTGATTATGTTAGCTTAAAGATATATTTAAAAAATCAGATAAATAAATTTTTCCGAAAGGAATTCAAGATAAGTACGGAAAATTCCAAACAGCTCTAAAAGGAAAAAAAATGGATCAGATATGCTCGTTGTTTACTTGAGGATCGTTTTAGTTTGGTTGGTAAAAAACAAGTAGAAAATTTGATCAGGAACTCGATTTTGCGAACTTTGAAAGAAACCATATTTCTTTCAATCGTAAGTCTATTTTTCTAAAAACCATCTAATATAAGCAAAATAGTGTAAAATATCATTTTCTACTAGGAGTGGTGACATTTAAGATAAAGATTTATAGTGATACAGTAATACAGGAATAATTTTATACCTAAGCGAATTTCTCGTTCATATTTTAATGGTGCAATAATTATTCAAGTCTTCTGATTAGGCAACGTTAGTGATCCTAATAACTACGGGCCAATTAATTTAACTAATATTTTCAGTAAGGTATTTGAAAAAAATGCTAGTAAAAGAAAACTTCACGTTGATGAAGACACATTAGGGTTTGATGTTAACCAACACTTCTTTATTGAGAAAGGTAACTCAATAACAGCCATTGCTGATGCCCTACAATTTATCAATAGCAAACTGGATAAGCGAAAATACGTTTCGGCTATATTTTTTTGAATTTTTTTTGGACTGTACGTTATTTGACCTCTGAGTGTGGGGCCCCTTAGTGCACCACGCAGTAGATTGTTCATACCCCCTGCCAGCAGCTGAAGATCTAGCGTGTAGCCGCTTAGAACATTACTTCAGACTAGGTCTTATTTTTTTCCACGTAGGCGTCTTTGGGGACCAGAAACCCTCTTTTTAATTTAAAAAGAGGAGAAGGGATTGCTAGAAAAAACATTTCTTACCCTCGATGCCTCCTAATGCTCAAGTATGCTTTTTATCCTTCAGAATGGTCTATATGTAATGTGCTACGTGCCTCTATTAGTCAACGGATGAAAGCATCTTTCCGATGAAAGTATCCGAAAGAGCGCTTCAACTTAATTCAAGAGGTCACAACGCAGCCTGTCTTATCTTTTGCAGCCAAAAATTATGGCAGGTATCATCCACCTAGCCTACATAAAAAATGACATCGGAAGACCGCGACTTACCAATATTGTGCAAGTAAGACTGAAAATATCCAGGGTTGCTCAAAAGCTGGATCAAGTAGGAATCAATCTCACTATGCCTTTAATTTAGCCACTGACTCAATTTAGAGATCCGACATGCAATCCACTTTCCCCTATATCACTCTTCTAGGCCTGTTGTTATTCACAGAGAGTGCCAAGTCTTTTCTCTATTATAATTACCTCACTATTGCCTTCACTCTTGCTCAGGTAAATATTTGTACGCGATGGATGTCACTCCCGCCATTACCAGAACTGCTGACACGGAGACTGGTCAATATGCACGTGCTTTTTGCAGCGCTTCTTTTCTCTGCACCTGTACTTTCAGTGCAGCTCCTTGCTGAGAGCACCACCTCATATTTCCGATCCGTGAAGAATGCAAACTGCACAGTGCTCATCAAGAGTCATCTTCTTGATGGAGATTATCCACCTACGTTGGCCACTAAACGTACAAGTACCAACCCTTCTTGCCGCTTTATCAGATGTTGCTCCGACTCACTCCAAAAAGCTGATCTTCGATCCTAGCAATATGCCCGAGTATTTCAGTACTAATTTTTATTCTACCAGCGTCTGTCCCATATCTGAAGTCTTGACTCTGGGAATAAATTTCTTGTCAAGATGACAACTTTGGTTTTTACAAGTGAAAAGTTGAAGCCAAGATCATTCATCTAGTCCCGCATTAAGCTCAAAAGTATGGCAAGCCTATGTTGTGCATACTCGGTCAGGTGTTCAGTAACTAGCGCCCCAACATTGACTGCATAGCCGATCAAGCGTGACTCATCTTGCAGCTTCAGCCTCAGAAACCCATCATGTTGAAAGATGGAAGTTCCATGTAATTTCCACCCTCCACCGACCTTTTCTCATGCTATAGAACAGGGTCGATCCTTCAGATAGTCGCTCAAAATTTGCATAAGGTATTTTGGTAATTAGAAGGGATTTCCCAGTGCTGCTAGAATGTATACCCATCCAGTGGAGTTGAAAGCATTTTTGACAACCTGTGAAACTACTTTGTGCCTCTGCAAGCTGCACCACGCTCACCTCTTCTCCAATAGCTTAGATAGTAGAGGAGCCTGCTCTAAAGC
This sequence comes from Odontomyia ornata, assembly GCA_963969285.1. Lineage (NCBI taxonomy): Eukaryota > Metazoa > Arthropoda > Insecta > Diptera > Stratiomyidae > Odontomyia > Odontomyia ornata. The sequence continues at coordinate 377,444,905 of OZ017738.1, forward strand.
CCTATTGCCATGGACATAAGTCCCGAGCAACATAAAACACGCCAGCGAATCTTCCCCTGATGAATTTTTCGAGCACTTTCCTGGCCATATCTAGCATACACAATGAACAGTATGCAGGTGATGATACAGGACTCCCCTTTCTGTTGCTGATCGGCGTTAGCCTTGCTGCTTTCTAGCACTCCGGGAGTATTCCTTAACGCAGACAAGCGTTGAACGTACTAAGAAGCAAGTTGGGATAGCAGTAATATACTATTGGTAGTATCTCATTTGGAATCCTAATTAGCCCTGAGGGTTTTTGCCTTACAAAGAAAAACTGCTTCCTCTAATTTTGTCTTTGTAAAGAGTGGGCAGTTCACTGGAGTCTCATCGTGAATCACTTCAACATGAACGAACTGTGCAGGAAAAAGAGCCTGCACAATCATGTCCGCATTTTCCATCTCATACGTGCAGAGCAAACGTTGTGCTCTGAGATTACGTACCTCAAGCTTGGCTCCATGGATTTCTATTCACATCGGTTATACCAGCAGCTGGCCTTGCTTTGTTGATAAGTTTCTGAAAATGATTTCTGGAAAACTTCTATGCAGTGGGCTTTGTGGATGCATCTTCTGAAGCCCATGCCCACTGAACCTCTTGTTGTAGTTTGTGACATTCACTTCGCTGTTCAGCTATTTCAGGTAACCTCCAGTACACTCGAGGCTTACCATGTCAGAAGCTCTGACGGAGCATGCAGGACTTTTAATGTCATGGTTGAGTTCACGGCGTCCATAACTGCTAGTACTCCGCTTCCCTGCAAAGCTCCCAGCATTGATATCCGCACCATGAGTGCGCCGGCAAACTTCTCAAAATCCATCTCTCCAGTTTTCCATGGGAGACTGAGCATATGTACACTGAGAAGGACCATCGATAATTTTAACCCTTATAAACTGGTGACCACGGATCAAGTAGCCCTCTAGAGCTCTCTTCTTGTGTACCTTGCTATTAGGGACTCCGATTTAAATGTTACATCTGGAATAACTCTACCACAGCCCCTGCAGTGAAAAGCAGAGGTTTTGTCAGTGTTTAACTGAACAAACCTAGTTCTGGTTACCATATCTAGGACTTGTTTACCTTTAATATCTGACAAAGGCACGCGCCATTCAAAGTCTATCGCATTAAAGTCTCCTCTAATGAGCACACGCTATTCTAGGATAGCGTGTTTCAGTGGATCGAGTCTAACCTGAAATTCAAATAACCTGCCATTTTAAAGGCATTCATGATTCCCTTCAATTCTGGAATTTTTCTTGCCAAAATACTCACTACGTCACCACCTTTCCTGCTTGTCTATCAATTCAACAAAAATTTCACTAATTTATTAATTAGTTTCATTTTTGATCCGTTCGATGGCATACCCTACCGTTTACATTGTCTTTGCAAGTCCACTATGTTTAGATCACTAAAATTCGCTTTTTTTATTACTGGTAGACGTTGTGATTTTATTTTTATATCCTACTTCTGAATTATTGATTGAAATACACTTTCCCAATGTCAATAATATTTATCATCTTAATTCAACAACCGACCAACACGTTCCAATCGAAAAGATTCCGAGCGCTTTATAGCTCGTTAACAACTCTTCTGCTGGCTCTCTTGACTACTTGCTCGCGTTCGTTTTCATTTGCAACAGAGCTACCAGGAGAGCTGACATAATTAATACCTATACAACATAATTGTGAACATAATCGTAATAATACAAAAAAAAAAACGATTCATTTGAATGATTTCTTATTATTTTAGCCGTGCAACTAACTTTCACGCTTTGGTGGCAGTAAGCGAACTAATGCATCATGGCCGGTAATCTATGAATATTAGCTACCTACGGGTTGATTTCGAACGACAACGATCATTTCAAATTATATTTTTGTTTCTTAGACCTTATTAGCCGACAGGCCTTATTTATGGTCATGTGGTGTAAGATACACAATAAAGAGTGTTATAACCCTGCAAATCCAAAGGAACGTTTACTAACACCCAGATAACAGCAATACCAGATTCATCATACCGATGAACCTCTGTCAAGATGCTACTTGCTGAGCAGCATAAAGGCAGCTTCGATTGTATTTTCAAAAGGTTCGAGTAGATTTTGAGCTACTATACTGCAACGCGAGTTTATCTGCAAGATGTAAATTAATACAGCGCTGTTTTGACATAGACTAGGGCGTCCACGGAGACCTGACCATTGCCTATCCACTCTAGGACCAGTCTCCTTATATAGGACGCAATGTGTTCTACTTGTACATAATTTCATTTTGTACCCCACTTTACCACACTTGTGCTACAGTAAGGGGTATGGTAATAACCAAGGTATTCTTGTGCTACAGGACCACACTTGTGCTATAGTAAGCGGTATAGTCATAACCAAGGCACTCAAAATCATGAAGAGGTCTTGCTTTATGTAGTATCCGACAAATAACCCAACCAGTTCTTATTTTTCCCTTGCCAAATATTTGTTGTATTTCCTGTTCAGAAAGGTCAACGATGGCTATGCATTGCGCCATTGTTTTGACTTGCAATTTTGATTGCATTATAGAAAAAGTCCCTGCTCATTACCTTTGGCTTTAATTCCACCAGGAGATCACCAAACCAGGCAGGCCTTTACTCCCCTAACGGGAGTTTGTATCCCACTTGGCTTAATCACTTTTTTGGCCTCTCGCACGGAATCTACCTAAGACCTGCCATCGGTGGGTGTGACCAGCAGACTTCATCTTTTCTCCTCTTCTCTGGGTCTCTTTGGATTTGGCTGTAGACTTGCATCTGACTATTTGGCTCATTTTGTTTTTTCAAAAAAAAAACAAAGCAACCGATGAAAATCAATGTCAGTGAATATTGGCTCATATGTCTGCCATAAATGCACAAAAAAGTCTTAACGGTTACTAGTTACAATTAAACGGCGCCTTGCCACATTGAAAATTAAAAAATTCAGTATCTGCAATGGAAATTCCCTAGACATCTGTTGTCAAAAGAAGGTGACATTGACTGGCCACACCGATCTCTAGATTAGACCTCTCCTGACTTTTTTTCGGGTTATTTGAAAAGCGAAATATACGCTATTCGTGGCAAAATCGTCGCCGCATGGCCCGAGATGCTTGAAAAGTTAATAGAAAATGCAACAAAGAGGACAACTGGGGATGAATGCATCATCACGTTGTTTCTTCCACTGAACTGCAATCTTCCAGACAATAAATCAGCATATTATTTAACATGAACGACTTAGTTTTTGTTCTTTGTTAGACTTGGAATTCATTATCTCCATCTGCCATTACATCATCATAGAAAAAGTATGATCAGAAACCAATATGAGTCTTTCTTACAGCTTCCTCTAAGCTACTTTAAAAATTATAGAGCATGTTCCTACCAGAATAGAGATAAGTTAGTGAACCAGAAATTTTTTAATCGTGGTCTGAATGAAGAGGAAAGGATATTATAGCATATGTCAGATCATGAGATTATCAACCAAGTATCCAGTTTGCAAAAGTTTTTTAACATCATTCGTTCATTGTTAAATTTCCCGTAGGAAAACTAAAGCACCCTCTCAACGACTCCAAGACGTAAATTCTTGAGTCATGCCAACGAACCGTACCCTTAAGACCAACTGGACCGGGTACTTACTGTCTACTCTGTGGTGGCTGCTAGTCGGCCAGCGTATTCGGAGAGGAATGCCGTCACGGGGCTTACCGTGATTAGACTGTGCTTGATTACACTTTTCAGCTACCATCTTATTGCCCTTTTTAAAAGCACGTCTAAAATTGTCTACGTTACTCTACCAAATATTTATTTCATTTCATAACGTTCAACAATACAATACAGATCTTGCCCGTTCCCTATCTGTATATTGACGAAGTGCTGAAACCTACACTTTAATCCGACTCGGAATAATCAAAGTCAAAGTAAAAGTCAAAAGCGCTTTATTTAATAGTAATCGTTATAAATTTTAAAAGAATATAAAGCAAATTCCAAACAATAACAATAAAAAACTTAATGGCCCAAATGGCTCTCTAAATTTGTACGTTATCATTACACATTTAAAAAAAAAAAACTGTAGCAAATTCAAATCAATGAAGATTATTACATATTTTTAAAATTTAATTGGAAAAAGGAGAAAAAAACCAACCAACACTATTCTAAAATTATTTATAATCTTAACACTACAGTGAACTTTGATCCTACACCTAATATGTTTTAACTTAATTCTAATAAATGCAATCAGAAACTTTATCTTATACTTAAAAAAATCTATAACAATGTTCCTAACCTAAGCGTTTTACCTTATCTCTAACCTAATATAATAAACATAGTATAAACCTAACCTATATTTAATATTTAACAAAAATAAACAACAATACTAAATGTAGCAATAATGAGCTGAAACTCAAAAACTAAATAACGAAAAACACCAAAACTGAAAATACACACGAATAATTTAGACATTGTCATTCAGCCACCAATACCAGGATTGCGCCGTCTCAACTCGATCAGCTTCAATGAATCTAGCAAATGAGTATCTCCATTGAAATCGTTGGTCTCGTGAATTCAAATTACGAGGATATTTTATCTTCTTATCGGTGGCCCGTCGATATCTGTGATATATGACTGGGACGCCGTCAGAATCAAAAACATATCGATTCATGTCCAAATACACGAATGCTTCTGGAGGAATGAAGCCAGTAGCGAGGCAAGTCGCTATATACCCGTCTGTAGGGTGGAACGGCTGTGAAATCCAAGGGTTTTCACTCACAGTCACAGATCTTGCGATATGATTCCCAAGAAGCTTCAATATGAAGATATCCGTCTCAGGCTTTCTGTACAAACCAGTACATGCACGAAGACATTTCCTTTCGAAAACTCTTAATTTTTCCATAGTACTAGCACTCTGGTTGTACCAGATCTGACATCCATATGTCAAAACTGGTCTAACCAGGGTCTTGTAACAGATAATTTTGACCTTTTGATCAATGTTTTTGGAATGATAGAGCTTTCGTAAGGCCATGACTATTTTAAGTGCCTTACTGAGCATAATTTTCACATGTTCAGTATAGTACAGATACTGATCGAGATAAACACCGAGGTATCGAACACAGGATTTATGTGGAACTCGTTCTGAACTACCCTCGCCAGCCATGATGTGGAAATCTTTCCAATTACGTTTCAGGTCTTGACTGACCCCCTGCAGCGTTGTCCGAAACAAGATTGTTTCATACTTCTGCGCATTGATTTTCATTCGCCAATTGTCAGTGTACAGCTGTACATCATTGAACATTTTTTGGAGATTTCTCTGAACTATTGTAGCTTTTCGGTCTGCCGTATAGATGATCAGATCATCAGCAAACGCTACCAATGATCGCGTTGGCGAGACGTTAAAATCAAAGCCGTTCAATAGCTTGCGAATGAAGATTGAGAAGAGCAGAGGCGCAGTAACTGTTCCCTGCTGTAGACCATTCAAGACCTTGAACTCGCGGATTGTTGTCAGATTTCCATCGGTTACAACAAACGATTTTCCGTTTAATATATTACACATCATGGCGACAAGGTGTCTGGGGAACTTGTCCTGAAGGAGTTTAAAAATTAGTCCATCTAACCATACCGTATCAAAGGCTTTCTCCATATCATGCTCCATGCTCCAACACATTGTCTATCATTTAGTTTCCAAAAGATGTCTGAGGTTACTTTCGTTATTGCATGTGTGGTCGAGTGCCTGGCACGAAAACCAAATTGGCAATTCGGCATCAACTCATTTTCCTCAATGTGGGCGTTTAATGCTCTGTTGAGTATCACTTCAAACACCTTGCTGATGTTAGGCAGCAAGCTGATTGGGCGATAGCTTTTGGGGCACGAAGATTCTTTTCCTTTCTTCAAGATCGGAAATACCTTAGCCTTTTTCCACTCATTTGGGAAATATGAATTGCTCAACATGTTGTTGAACAATATGCAATAATTCCTAATAGCAACTTCAGGCAAATGTCGGAGAACTACATTTGGAATACCATCAGTACCACATGATTTCTTGTTGTTTATCTTGCGAAATATGAAACACAAGTCTTCATAGCTGACAAAATAATCAATAAGATTCAAGCTCGGTATGAGGTCAGATGTTAATGTTTCATTGAAATGAAGAATTGATTGGCCGTTCAGGCTTGATTTGAAGTCAGAAACTTTTGCTTCAACGACCTCTGAAAAAATTTCGTTCCCTCTCTCAGGGTTTGGTAGATGAACCAATTCAAAATGTGTTCCAATTAGGGCAAGTTTATCCAATCCTTCACAAATAATCCTGTTTCCATTTCTATCCGGAGTCGTACTATCAATTTCGATACCAGCCCTATCGAGAAGATTTATCTCATCACTAGTGACTTCAAGATTCGATACCTTCACTCGAGACTTCTTGCGGAATATGCTATTCACTTTCGTGAACACGCCGTCTGGGTCCTGTGGGCTAATACCTTTCAATTTTTCCGCCCATTGATTGCTGACCTCACTCCTGAAGTATGACCGGATTATTTTCCGGACATTCTTCAGATGTAATTTCAACAAAGACAACGAGGGATGGTTGTAGTCCAAAAATCGTCGATAAATATTGTTGACGCGTGTGAGAAGAAGGCTTTTCAATCTTTTCAACCTTGCGATGGTTGGTGTTTCATATCCTTCCATATTGTTTCGATGTTTAATCTAGGGAACTACTTTCTCAATCGTTTCCAACGTCAGCTTCTCTAACTTCGACAAATAGACATCTATTTCATCCTTAGTTAGATTTCTGTCATTAGGAACCATTGAGCAAGAGTTGCCACCATCAGAAGGAGGACATTGCTTCTGGTACTCCCGATTAAACTTCTTTTGAAACTTTCCCCAGTCTGTTTTTTTGAAATTCAACCGATGATTTTCATGTTGAACTGGAATGAGGAAGAAATCATCCCTGTGATGATTGATTTCCATTACGATTGCGTTATTGTCGCTATCATAAGGAAGCACCTGCAGTTCCCGTTGAGGACTATTAAAGCTGAATTCAAGTCTTGCGTCTGCAATGCAAAGGTCCAAATATGAATTTGTCCTAGGGTATGTTGGGAACTCCGACCCATATGGATTGCACCTGTATTCAATTTGGTTCTCTGTTATCCATGATTTCAGGAATACACCTCTTGGATTATTGGTGGCGTTCAGCCATGATGTATGCTTGGCGTTCAGATCACCAGCAAGAATATAATAGTTGACTCGGAATAATCTACGCTAATGAAATGCAAACTTCCAAACTAGGGCACTGCGGATCCGACCCAAAAGCATTGCACAAATTAGTCACGGACTGTTTAGCAACCCAAACGCTGAATGGCATACTCATCTGCCGCTTCTATTTTCCTTGGGAATCAAAGCTACTGAAAGGAAAGAGTGGCATTCCTCAGAAATATATTATATTTTCTATTACTATAAAACATGATGAATATGAGTTATTGAATATAAAACTATTAATATTTTAATTTCAGGAGTAACAATTGCCTTTAAACAGTGTTACTTATATTTTGATTGCTAGTTATTATCCAATTGAACACTTAGTTTTGCATTGTTACTGAATTTTCAACAGCATGGTTTGCCATAGAGATATGCTTAATAATTTTTTTTGTGATATAACCGTTTAAGGTCTCAAGGAAAGCTCAAAGAGCGCACCCTGGTGATAAATTATTACTGTAAAAGCTCATATAGATTTATGCTTACATAAGTCCATTCTTGTAGACGGCAATTGTCGAAATTTCAGCTGAATCGGAATCGGGTGTGTAGAAGCGAACGTAGACTCGGATTTCAGAAAAATGGAGAAAAAAGCAATATCGGTCGGTGTTTTGATTCTTGTTTTTGGAAGGGAAATTGCGCAGCAAAATCAAAGAGCGCTTGGACGCCAGATACGGTGGCTCTACTTCCGCGATGGCAATCGTAACAATTGAATTAACGAGCTTCTTCGTATGTCGGTTTTTGACAAGTCATGCTGAAGTTCCCCAAAAACCGCTACCATGGAGTATAAGGTGACGAAAATCCACAAGCCCGTATTGGCAAACCGTAAATTGAAAATGCACAAGATAGCCGAGACAGTAAGCATTTCAAAAGTCTGCATGGGTTATATCGTGCCACGTTTGCTCACTCCGGACAACAAACACAACCGTGAGACAACATCAGAGCAGTATTTGAAGCTATTCAGATGCATTTCAAAGGAATTTTTGCATTGCTCTATGACCATCGATGAAACATGGCCCCACTGGTACACACCAGAGACCAAGAGGTAGTCAAAAAAGTGGACTTCTCCGGGCGAACGTGCACCGAAGAAGGCGAAGACTGTTCCATAGGTCAGAAAGGTGTTGGCCACCGTTTTCTAGGATTCACAATTTGTGATCACAACGACTACCTGCAGAAGGGCAAAACGGTCACAGCGCTCTACTATGCCGAATTATTTGGCCGATTGCACCTCGAACTGTAAAAAAAAGCCCCATTTGGCGAAGAAAAAGTGCTCTTCCACCATGACAACGCACCAACTCATATCTTCGCCATATTCATGGCCAAATTGGTCAAAATGGGCTGCAAACTATTACCCCATCCATTGTTTTCTCCAGATTTGGCCCGGTGTGACTTCTTTTTGTTTCCATACTTGAAAATTTGAGTCGGATTCCGGCCACAGAGGCCTACTTTGCAGACCTTGAGAAAACTTATTTTTCAGAAGGGTTAAAGAAGTTGGAGCATCGCTGGGTCAAGTGTTTTAAGCTAAGAAATTTCCAGGTTTCCAAAAGTTTTGTTTTTCTTTTGTAGTGTAAGTACTTATGAGACTGCCTTAACCCTTTCACGCACATGTGACATATTTGTCTCCTGTATTATTGTCAATTTCATGCTGAACTTATTTAATCAAATCAATTTGTGAGTTGTTTTTCACAAACTCAATAGAATGCTCTAATATCTTCACATTGGTAGCACCAAAAAGAAACTGATTAAATAGAAAAAGTATTGGCGCGTTGTTAGTCGACTATAAGTTTGTTCAATATTCTGATTTTAAAATAATGGGCAAGTTTTATATCGAGAAGTGTTTAGTGAATATATTCTTTGGTAAGTTTTCTGTGTGTTGCTTGTCACTAAATATGAAAATTCTTGAGAATAATTGTAAAGGAACGCGTCTGTCCCAGTATGCACGAACGGGGTCTTTTGATAATACTTCATAACTTGACTAAATACCTGTTTTCATGATGTTTTTTGTGTTTATATAAGTACTTTGTCTAAAATATAGTTCGAAGTTTGATTCATCTGTTCAAAATATGTCAACAAGAAAAAACAGAGAGTTTACATTAACGGATAGTGAGATTTTAGAGCTTTTAGTTTCTGACAACAGTGATGACGAAGATGGATTAACATTAGACTAAGAAGATCAACAGTTTTTGGAGCAAAACATTGATGGAGGTGTCTCCACTGTTGTGATCGAACCCAGTATTTCACCGAATGTTAAGGAAAATCTAGAGATCAAAACACAAAGACAGGAAGAAATCAAGGATGTGAAACATAAAAATTTTACATTGTCTTTCTATTGGACAACAAACTCCTACTTTCCGCCTCCTTTCCTTGATCAAGAAGGATACAACTACGGCGAAATAAATATTTTAGATAGAGCAATTACATCATCTTTCACTCCAATAAAAATTTTCAATGCAGTGACAAATTTTGATGAGCTAGTTGATCATATTATTGTTCCTTAAATCAGAACGATATGCATATCAAAGTGGAAGTACTGGCTATTTATTTGAATTTGACCTATATACTGGTAGAAAACTAGTTGGTGCTAAAACTGGATAAGGAGAGTCTGTAGTTTTACAATTTTCAAACAGTTTACAAGGTCTAGGTTGCGAGCGTTACTTCGATAACTTTTTCAACTCTCCGAACCTACAACATAAATTGCCCAGCGCGAACATAAGAGCTTGTGGAACAGTTCGTCCCAATATGAAGAATACGCCCAAAAACGTGCTTGCAGGTAATAGTTTGCAAAGAGGACAAACGTTTGCCACCTGTTCCTAAGGAATTTCTTTTATTAAATGGATGGACAATAAAGCTTTTTTTATGTTGACAAACTTCTTGTCCCCAACACCTACTGCTACCATGAAGAGGAGGCTGCAAGGAAGTGGCACATGTCCCAAAGTCTTTGTAAAATATAATAAAACCATGGGAGGCATCGGTTTGATGGACCAAAAAAAGTTACCTATGAGGTGGACCGTAAAGCAAAAATCAAATACTATTTGCGATTATTCTTTGATTTACTTGATGTTGCAATGAACAATGCTTACATAGTATACAGTATAATGCAAGAGGGAAAATAGATCGAAGGAACACTGCTTTCCAGCCTGGAATTTCGCCAGGTTGTGAGTCGTTCTCTCATTAGTGATTTTTCGCCACGTCAGAGAGCTCCTCCATCTTCCGTAATGACGAATAAGGCAAATATTAGGAAGAGGTGTGTATAATGTGCCAAATCTCGTGTTGAAAATCGAACAAACAATATTTGTTCAACTTGTAATGTTCACTTATGTAATACATCGGAAAGAAATTGTTTTGAAGAGTTTCACTTAAAAAATCAATTGCTGTCAACGCAGGTTTTGGATTTCTACAATATGTATAAAGTTTTCATCAATATTACTTATCTGTAGTTTTTCTTAATTTTATACTTTGCGTATCCTTTGATGCATACTGGGACACATTTGTCCCGAATTAAAAAACATAAAAAATAAAAAGTTAAATTGAATATTTCATAATTTTATGTTTAAGTGGATCCAAATAAAAAGTTTTACCAGGCTTAAAACTCTGTCGTATTTTTCTAAAGACGATGTGCGTGTAAGGATTAATACCATCACTCAAAGATTGACCTAATCAAAATGTTAAAATTTGAGAAGAAATAAGATAAATTTCATAATTTCAATTTATGCATCACATCTTCAAAATGGTAAATCTTAAATTAAAATCTATTGAATTTTCTATCTTGCACTTATCTTATGAACCCACTTAAATTTTAAATTTGGGAAAAATTTAAAATATATTAGCGCTCCAATATCTCAGAAGTAGTACTACGAAGGGATAAGTGAGGGTTATCAATCCATCGTAAATTTAATTATAACTCAATAAAAAACTACGGCATACCTACAGACTACAGACTGAAAATATGGATCTCTGAGTTTCACAAGTTCTGCACAAAAATTTTGACACATAAGGATAAAGAACCTTTAACACATAAGGATAATTATCTGAAATAATTCTACAGGAAATTTAATAAGCGTTAGAAGTAATTTAATACAATTTTTTGTGCTATGTACTACTTTCAAAATATGCACCAAAACTGAAATTAAGGAAATTTATTTTCTCGAATTTCGCATGTTTTCATATTATGTTTTTATTTATAATTGATTGAAAAAATAAGGACTATAAGTGTAACTTAGCATATTATATTAATTAGCTGAACATATTTTATTAACATATATATTTTTATGAAGTGTTCCGAACGTGTTATCGATAATCAGAAGAGAAGTTAAAAAGCTTTCATATACCATAAATTTTTTTAATTTCTTTTCAGTAATATTCACTTTTCACAAATATAATAAATTTCAGTTAAAATGAAATCGAGAAAGAAAAAGTACCTTTCCTTCATAATTTGTGGTGCTAATAGTCTCGCATCGCTACCAGAATATTAAGCAGATGAAAATCTCGCTTCCCAGTATAATATGATTTTTTTTATTCCTTGCTCAAAATCTATTCAAACGGCAAAAGGTCTTATGAAAATCTTAGACGATGTGAATGATATTAAAACTGTCACGTTGTATCCTGCCAGCGCATTAGGATTATGCAAAGAACTTAAGAGAATTATCGGGAACTTTTGAATTCTCTAACGCCAGCTAGAAATCGTAATATGCTGTAAGACTCTCAGCCGTCACAAAAAATCATCATTAAGATTCGTTGTGTGTAAACAGTGTGAAATTTCTTCTTTTGCGGAAGTACATTTATAACAGGTCTTTTTATCAATGAAGTATGATTCAAATCTAATTAACATTCTTCTAGATAAAATAAATTGCTCATGTTCATCCTTAAGCATCAATGTGAATTCTACCCCAAGATTTTTTATGCACCAATATATTTCATCTAGGGTTGTATACCTCACTCTGATAACATTTTTTATAGGGTTTGATTGAAATGCAATTATCAAAGTAATTGATATGAAACCTAAAAGCATCTGGATTTAAAATATCGCCCTAAGGTAAATAAATTTTCCAAGATGTACGTAGACATCCGTGAAAATGACAAATTATTGATTCCAGATGAATGGTTTCCAATCTTAGATGATTGACAGAATTCGGATAAGAGCCATAAAGCATATTTACCCTTAGGATACATTTCTCCCAGAAATAAATGATAAACGCTGGTGCTTAATACGAATGAAAATCATTGACAAGTTAATTGTATGTTATTGAACGGAAGACCCAACCTCAAATATTAAAATATGAAAGCATCGGATGTTAATGGCGTGTTGACGAGAAGCTATGTAAAGTGTTAAGCATTATAATACTCAATTCAGGAAGCATATTTTAGGAAGATTTAATGAAATTTTTCATTTCCAGAATGATAATGATCACCTCATTTTAAAAATTGATGTAGAAAAGTGAGAACATATTTCATATAGCTTTGGGACTAATCTCTTCTTCAATTTAATGAACCATTTGTAGTGATTTTTAAGGGAAAGAATGTCCTTAAAAAAATTACAGCGGCGCAATGTTGCCTCAGCAAGAGGATTGCTGCTCAGCTGGAAACGATCTGGTCTAAGGACGCGTGTAGCTGCTGGCAGGCTAGCATCTGCAATGTCCTGCAGTAGAATCTTCCCCTAGCATTAAGTCCCACTGAAATTTATTTCTCATACATGAATTACCGAGTTTATATTACAGAAAGGCCGACGCCAGAACTAAAGGACAATATTGTTTTTTTTCTGCCTACGGGTATTGTGAACCATGAATAGAGGTGGGGTATCTTGTTGGGATTGGTGCCCCTGCACTCCTCGCAGCTGGACCTAAGGCCTTCCCGCTGGGGAAGTGCTGGTCCATAGCAGTATTCTTGGAGGCTTGCATTCTTTGGGGAGAACCTTCCCCACATACGCGAGAAAGTAGAGGTTTCCGTAAGGCTCGTCCGCGGACAGCATTCAACTGCAAGGGCTGGTCTTACATTTAATGTAATTTAGGCTGGGAACAAATATGCCACGTTGCCCCATATCCTCGGTGTACTTAGCGACCCGTACCCAATGAGGTAAGGCAACCCGAGCCAAAAATGGCTATCGCGAACGGAGCCTCGAGGCTTGGCGAACCTTTGAGTATGCAAATGTTCCTGGCAGTGGGTAAAACGTTATGAAACAAGTTGAAGTAGCGAGAGAGTGCTCCTGTCCCAAGGGTTTTATGAACCAATTAGTAATTCAAACAATATCTTTTAAACACCAAAACTTGACCAACATTATTGTTATTTTTGTAGCACTACAGCCACTTTCGGGCCTTCACTTAGAGATAGTTAGAGTACCCCCTCATGATTGTCCTTTTTCACACGGGAATGGTGCTCACCCATATTCAAACAGGTTTCGCGCTTACGCCCTTATGTTTACACGTTGCACAGTTCTCCCAAGCTATATTTGTATACGATACACGTCTTGTGGGTGTATGTGTCAAAAGGATCATTTGATCGATAAACATTGTGCGGACAACATGCAAACGAAGACTGAGAGATAAGCGATTGAGAATTGAGGTTTTAGCCTTGAATTGTGCACGAGGTACTAAAAACTGGAATGAAAAATGTATTTGATGATTGTTAAAGTTTGTCGATTCAAACTTCTATTGGATTCATTTGAATATTTTTCCGCTTTCTGAAAAATATATTCCAAAGTTGAATATCTTTTTTAGTCGCATATTTTTCTTTATTTTTGGTAAACTTGCTTATTATAATGTGATTCTATGAAGATTATGCGTACTATTAATTTTCTATGGATTTACAATAGGCAATATAACTTTATTGAAATCGTGATATTCGTCGTGTTGTTTCCTGAAATTGAAAATGGCTGTCGCGTTTGTAAATCTATTAAATAACGCGTAGCTTCTCGTGTCGACGCATCCACTTTTGCACACAAATTAAAGAAAGGCAATCGTTTCATGACGACTACCTTCTTCACCGAATGTTCAATTCGGAATGATTACCGGCGTTTGTATAAAATTTCCCCCACCAAATGATCAGCGAAATGCGTTTGTCTATGTGCGTTACGCTCGTTCACCCTAAAAAATTTTGGGGTGTTTTTACCATCAGGTTCCCTCAATGCCTCTCACTCTTCTTGCCCATATAACCTGTTTAACGCTCACTTTTCACGCTGCGTCTGAAAAAGCCCATTGAATGTGTCGGCACCCCACAAAGTGATATGGTCAGTATCACGCTTTGACCGTGTGTCCGTGTCCCCAGCTGCAATACACTCTGATTTTTAAACCAGCACGTATCACAACTGAACGCACTTATAGTCCATTCGAAGAATCACTCGAATTAAACCTCATTGCCACCAACGAGAACCAAACAAGGGACCTTCGACATACAGGATGAGTGTACTAATCACTACACCACTTTGACTACTTCTATTTCTTCTTTGTAGCACTACAGCCTCTCTCGGGCCTTCGCTTAGAGATAGTTAGAGTATCTCATTTTCATGACCGTATTGATTTTTTCGGAAGTTGGTTTGGTCAGTACCATGCTCCCGTGTGCCCGCTCAGCTATGATATGATCTTATTAAATCAGTACATATCACCACTGAGTGAACACTCATAGTCTGTCCGAAATATCCCCTGAACTAAATCACGTTGCTCCCAACGAACTTGGACTACTATTTGACTTATATACAGATTCCATAAATTGAGTTCGAAGGACTAAATCCTGGTCATTATGTTTTTGAATTCGGCGTCATTTTGTTTGAAATGTTTGACAGTTCATCGCTGCTCGGATTTTGGAATTGGAAAACGCGGTCAATGGGCCGAGAGAGTTGGAGGCGCTGTTTGCAGGAAGCAAAGGCCCGAGAGGGGCTGTAGTGCTAAGAAGAAGAAGGAGCCTGTTCAATTCGAGTATTTCAAACAAAGAATTGAGCTTGTCCTTGAACTTTAGAACATTTCAACCAGTTGTATAGGAAGAAATAACGAAAAGGTTATCCCCACCTGGCAGTGAAATTTTGATAACGGACACTTCGGGATTTAAAGTTTTTGAATTCGAATTTTTCAATATTTTGGAAACAGTAGGGCCTTCTCACCAACATCTCGGTGCCACCTCCCTCATCACTTATTACCTTATTGTTTCTTACGAATTCAAATTCCTTGAATGTCATGGAGTGCCATGAATTGAGGTGGGTTTTAGTAAGAAACATGATGCCAGGTTTTTGCTTGACAAGGAACTCCAGGAGACAGTCACGTCGATGTAGACTCACAATGGAGTTGATGTTGATCGAGATGAGACGAAGCTTATACATGGGAATGTGACTGGATGACAAGTTATTTTGATTCATTTGAAGCCCTAAACGCTGAAAAACAATGTTAATTTAAGAATCTTGTGCGTCGATTCTCTCCGATAAGGAATTTAATTGCTGATGAGTTTTAAGAACTATCTCATTATTGTCACTTACATTATTTATTTTATTTACATTGTCTGCTGGTCCTCTCGCAGCAAGTGCAAGTGACACCCGGGCTTGACGAAGTTGGTAGGTATCACACTTTGATGTACTTGACTTTATTTTGGAGTAAATATTGCCTTTGCATCTTGATACCGGAGGCAATATAATTTTTCTTTTGGCTCCGTCTGAGCCAATTTGCACTCACCAGGAGCATGGATATCTTTGAATTTTACACATCTATATTTCATGGCACAATTGGCAGCCGAATGCCCAAACCTTTGGCACCTGTAGCACAGGTTGACCTCGCTTTTCTGGAGGCGTTCCCACCTTGCCACACGAAACTTCCTTATTTTTTGTAGGGCATTTGAACTGCTTTTGCTGGAAATCTGGACTAAGTAATAAGGCAAGTATTCACGCTCGACAATCGATTTCCTTGTTGCAAAGTCTTTAACGGAAATAAAGTCTATTTCTTGTGCAACTTCTTGAAGCTCCTGAAGGAGATCGACTGTGTCCTCTCCGCAGTCCAGACCCTTCAGTAAAAAGGTCTGGTTTTCTTCGCTGCTTGGGGTGTATGTATGTTGAAGTGCAGAACATCTCCGGAATTCAACGCACTTTTTGCTGCCTGAAAATCAACCAATGACTTAGTTCTAATTGTCAGTTTGTCGGCATTGACTCTTTTGATCTCAAAACCATTTAACTTATTTTCAGCTGCCAAAAGCCGAACCAGATCTTTGCCTGTTTACCCAAATACATTGATTGGTGGGACTTTTTCTATCTTTTTATTAACCTTGACAAAATAGTTTTACAAAACGCCTGTCTGTCCGTCTGTCCGTCCGTCTGTCCGTCCGTCTGTCCATGTGTCACAGCACTTTTTCTCGCAAACCGTATAAGCTACAAACACAAGATTTTGTATTGGGATGTAAAGTGATGCCTTCTTCAAAGTTTCACTGCCAACAATTTTTTACAAGGTGCTTAAGACCCTAAAAAAAAATTCATCATAGGTAGCCAATATGGGTATCAAATGAAAGTTCTTAATGAGAACTTTTCAAAACAGGGCTTGAACTGGAATTTTTTGCCTCAGGGGGCGCATAGGAAGGGGAACTGCATGAAAAATTTGTGTCCCCCCCCCCTCGCAATTGGACACCTGTAATCCGAAAAATCTGAAAATTACTAAGATAGTTGCTTATGAGTACAACAACAACAAATACCTTAGAAGTCAAAATTCGCTCAACTTTGTTAATCATAGTATGATATTCGGATTTCACATTTTCCCCAATAAAATTACATGGATATCCTTAAATTTAATTATAATCGATGTTTAAGGAGTTGCACATAATATTATGATACTCTGCAAGTTTGATGAAAAACAAATCATATTCTCGGAAGCTATGGCCATTTGAAATTCCTCCAAATACAACAACAATAACACACACACTGCAGTTTTGATTTGATCTCCTTGAAATTTTCAAATAAGGTCAATAATAATATAATTTTTTTTGGTAATTCATGATTTGCGTGATTTTTGTTGGTTTGCAACAAAGTGATGACCTTTGAAAGTACAGAAGCAAGGGATTTTCTTATAAACGTGCACATCTCTTTGATATGTTTCTCGTCTTTATTCATTCATTCATACATATTCTAACCCTTCTGATATGACCGTGGGGCTGCTTACCCAACTTGTTTCTCCCTATTTTCAATTTTTAAATATTCAATAAATCCATTATCTGGGTTAGCAGTGCAACGTTCAGAAGTTTTATAACCTGTATCCTCTTCAATACTTATGGAATCTTCTTGTCCAGCTGGCGCTGCATAATAATTCGTGCTGAAGTTTCCTCCACCTGCGCTGAGGACATCCTCTTGATAAGTTTCTTGTTTTCGTTTCTTAGATTTCTTATCTTAAGTCGCTTTTGAGTTTCCATATTTTTATTTCTTGCTAATTTCTTTTGCTTTGTTGAAAGTCAGTGTTCCAACTAGTTCTTCTAGGAATTTGATTCGAAGTCTGATCTCTTCATTTTCGTTCTCAACCTTCTCAGCTTTCTCGTTAGCTTTGATTAACTACTCGATCTCGATGACTGATAAACTTTGCGGCTTTTCTTCGTTGTTATCGTATCTTCAGTCCAGCTTTTTTTCGCACGTCATCGTTGGCGATGAACACGATCGTTCTGATTGATGGCTGAAGCCATCGGGCTTCGCCATCTCGTTGCTTTTGCAACGAGATTAGAGGGAATGTCCTGAAACCGGGACTTCCCTTGATTGTATTTCCACTTTTGATACTTCTACAAGAAATAAATTTCAGGTATTCAATAAATGTTCGAATAATTCGATGATGATGGTTTGCAATTAAAAAAAATAGTTTCATCTGACTTTTGTGAAAATTTAATTAATTTTTAAAATTAATGACAAGAGCGATTAAAAACACGTCTACACGTAACGAATGCTAGACGTAGAATAACAAAAAGTAAGGTTTGCTTGAAAAAAATGTTCAGTAAAATGTTAAGTGAATTTAAAACATATATTAATTTAGGATTTAAGCCATTGTCTTGAAATGGATAAACTTAACCTATAACAGTAGTAAAATTTAAGGATTAGAAAATTAAGATAAATGTTGAGTGAACTGAATTCTTTTCAACAGATTTTAAAATCTACGAATAATTTTTTATAAGAATGGGTGAACACTTGACCTTAGGCTTGATTTTCAGCAATAGTTCCCTTGAAAATATAACAGCATTTTATACAAGAAACTTCTCCTGCTAAAAATGATTCCAATGACTTATCAGTTTCGCTCTCATACCAATTTACATAACTTCACTAGGTCAGTTTAAGCATCCATTTTAACCTTCATACATAAAGTATCTGCAAAACTTCATCGTTTCACATTTGACCTTAATGCGACATAATGTTCACTATCTTGCTTCTGCTCCTTACACAACCATCGACTGTACACTATCCAACACGATATTAATGGTCTTCGAATTACTCATCGAAATGCTGAAAAGCTCCAAAAGGGATACTTTCCAGGCTGCCATCTACACTCTACACATTTATACAAGAAACTGGGTAAAAAGTGAACCATGTACGTGATGGTCACAGATAATAATTCTAAACCTAACAAATTTCTACCAAATTCTCATATCCGTGATCTCCCTCGTCCTTTAGGTTATTATGGGAAACTTTTCATATGATAGTATGAAATTTTAGTAGCTAATTTTTTGCTTAATTTACTAATTTCATCCCTTATCGACTATATTCGAAAATCTTGAAAGCTACCAATGAAGCCATAAGAGCTTAAGGATTTGACATTTAATAATCCTATTCAATATAATCTCTTCTTTTGAATATAATCTAATCGACAAACTTTAAGTCGGATGGATTTGAAGAGTAATCTTCATGCACATTGTAAGTAGAATTATGGATAAAATTCTTCTATTTGTAAAGTGAAGGAATAAGGTACGTAGCGCAAACGTATGATGATGCGGGATTGATCCATGTTGCAAAAATTTATCCACATACGCTGCAATTCAAGGTTGGATCATAATAATCTCATATTTGAATCTAATAATTATTAAAAAAGCATTGGAAAATATTTATGAAAATTGAACATCTAGTACGAAAAGTTAAGCTTGCCTTGAGACAAATATTAACTAAACTTTCGGAAGAAGGATCGGATACAAGAAGTGTACTCTTATAATAGCAATGCCAAAGAAATATTTCTCAAGATGGCTCAATTTCTTTAACATCTAATCCTAAATAAATAAAAAAAAACTTAGCAATAAGTGGTCATGTATTGATTGATATAAGATTATCCACAACAAGTTGAAGTAGCAGGAGAGTGCTCCTGCCAGAAGGGAACTCAAATATTATCTTCTAAACATCAAATCTTGAGTAATATACACATTCCATAAATAGAGTTCGAAAAATTAAATTCTGGTTATTACGTATTAATATTGGACGATAATTTTGTTCAAGTGTTTCGACTCCGTTGCTTGAATAGTCACTTCTAAAATTTTCATCAAAATTCCTTTATATGCATGGCTATAGCTTTTAATAGAAAAATTAAACATTCTGTATTACCAAAAAGTCCAACAAAGGTTATTGAAAATACGCGCGTTATCATCGAAGAATTTAATATAAAATTATGCGGTTTACTTTCCTGGAACAAAATAAAAAAGTAAAAATCGACTTTTCCAGAAGAGATTTTAAATGGTTTAGCAAAGCTAACCAAAGGTACTTTGCGGAGACCCAAACGCTAGACATTGGCACTGGAATTGCACACGAAGTAACAAAATCGGGCACATGTTGTTTAATCTCACCAAAGAGGCAAATATCTATGCTCATTTCCCTAAAGAACCCACGTTCTACTCACCCCGCGGAATTGGTTCCTCTCTAGATCTGATTCGGAGTGGCCAAAATATTACTCCATCTCCTCTCACCCCTTCATCTACCTGTAATATTTTTTAAGAAACGACAAGAGTTAATTTTAGTGTTCCAAAAATATACTACTGTTGCAAAAAAGTAAAATGGTCAGAATTCCGGAGATTTTTCAATGAAAGAGTGAGCTTAAAATCAAGGACCATGGACTCGCTCAATACTTCCTCAGCAAATTTTACAACACCACCTGGCAAGCTATATAATGTAAGGTCCCAAAACTATCAAAAACCTTTTATAATTTAGAATTTGTTGAAGAAACTTACAGTCTCATAAAAAAATGAAACTTCTTGCAGCGTAAATGGTAAAAAACCTGCATTAAGTCTCTTATAATTAGTGTTAATAGCTCACTCTAGCAATAAGGAACAGAATAAAGGGGCTCCAGAGTCTCCGATGGAACATCATGCTAAAAAATCTAGACTACAATTCGGGACAACTACAGGCCTATAAGCCTAATACTAGGTTTAGGTAAGCTCTCTGAAAGAGTAATCCTAAAAAGATTAAACGATTCTATGGCTAACAATAATATCTTACGTGATTTCTAATTCGGGCAAAGAAACTGATACTTGACAGAGCATCAGCTTTCCCGTGTTTGGTGACGCTGGACATAGGAAAAGTATTCGATACAGCTTGGCATGATACTCTTGTCTATTAACTTTAGAAATATAACACTACCCCATACTTGTTGAACCTTATACAAATATTTTGAACTGAAAGCACTTCACCAGTGAAAAGTATTACTGTTGGTGTTCCACAAGGCTCCTACCAAAGCTCATCACTATATAACATCTATATATCTGACTTCCTTTCTTCACCAAACTGCCAAGTTGCAGCTTTTGCAGACGATATTTGCGTATACAGCATAGGTGCAGACCCCAAATTCTATTACTACCATAGATGGAAAATTAAAATGAAGTCTGCAAGAACAGATTCAATATTCTTCACCTGGAAGCTTTAGCCTGTTCACCTACCCAAGTGACCAATAAATTTTTTAGGGTAAACTATTCCCTACCGTGAGGATCTCAATTATCTTGGGCGTATATTCGACAAACAATTAACCTTCAGAAGCCATATTGAGCATATTAGCTCCAAAGCATTTCAGACTGTGCTCTCGCTTTACCCCCTTCTTAATCGTAACTTGCGTCTCAACACCAGAAACAAAGTCCTCATCGTCAGAATGGCAGTCCAACCCACAATCGTATTTGAGTCACCTACCTGGATCCAATGTGCTAAATACTTAGTAATAAAGCCTCAGATCACTCAAAATAGATACTTGAAAATGGTATTTAATAAACCGTTTTACTTTTCTTCTGAAAAACTATAAAGTCTTGCTGGCGTTAGTCCAATTGATAAACTCGCTGCATCGCGCCATGATAACTTAATCGCGAAGACAAATGACTCACCCAATCAGTTAATTCGTGCTCTGACGAACTGAAAACCAGTGGTTACTACCACCTATCTGTTTGGCCGTACCCTAGCCTCATAGATTTGAACTAGTTATAAGTAGATAGTTCTATGTTATGTTAAGCTTATAATAAGTTCAGTAGAGGTTTTTGCCAAAATTTTGCTCCAGCTAATTACAATATTCACATTGAAAATGCGATAGTACACATAGTCTTAAGTTATTTTCAAACGATGGTGGAATGACTGTATTCGAACACTTAGCATATTATAAGACCTCAGAACCACATACCTTCTAATAAAGAAAAATTATATATAAAATACTTATACTCATATATCTCTTAGATTTCAAATTTCAAAAAAGGAGATTCACTGCTTTAAACTCTTTCTTTCATATTTTTAGCAGTTATATGTTTTTTAAGGGATGAATGGGTTTGTAAGGACTTTTGTAAAATCATTTTAAAAAGCCCTACCAAAATCTGTATCTGCCTGTCAATCCGTCCATCTGCGCATCTCAGTAAGGTTTCTCGGAAACCATATAGTCTAGGAAAATTAAATTTTGTTAGCAGGTGTAAAATGTTGCTCTCTTCAAAGCATTGTTCCAAAAACAAATTTACTAGGTTTCAAGAGGGTTGCACCATACAGAGGGATGGTACTAATTTTTTTTCCAGAGATAGCCAATATGGCTATCAAATAGATCGTTTTGCTGAGAAATTTTCAAAACAGGTCTTAAATTGGTAAAATTTGCACCGAGGGAACTTTATAAAAATGGATACCTTCGATTCTAAAAAAATCATGGGAGTAGTTTATAAGTACAAGGTAAACAAATACCGCGGATGTCAAAAGGATCAAGTGTCAACTTTGGTAGTAACAGTGCATTATGTGAATTTTACATTTCTGTATATAAAATCAAAAGGGGTCCTTAAATTTGCCGAAACTTACATTTAGACTTTTTCGGGTTTTGTAGTAAAATACAAAACCCTATTGCAATCACGACATGTGTCCGTCTGTCCGTCCGTCCGTTTTTCTGTATGTCACAGCACTTTTTCTCCGAAACTATAGAAGCCACAGCCATGAAACATTGTGAAAAGGTCAGAAGTGGTGGCTTCTTGAAAGTTTTTAGGTGGAAACATTTTTTAAAGGGGTTTAAGGGGGGTCTGCCCACTTAGGGAGGTGACCATTTAAAATTTTTTTCTCACAATTGATAGTCGAGTAGAGTGTCATTGGGAAGGTCTCAACAAAATCTTTTCAAAACAAGTCCTAAAATTGCCTTATCAGTGGCATGGAGGGCAGGGGAAAGGAAAATGTACGAACTTTTCACGTACCCCCCCCCTCGCAATTGGACACCTTCATCCAAAAAATCTGAAAAAAATCATGAACGTAAGCCTTTATGAGAACAACAACAACAAATACTTGAGAAGACGAAATTCACTCAACTTAGTCAGTAATAGTATGATTTATCGATTTTATGTTTACTTGAATAAAATCTTAATGGTACAGTAAGTACAATAATTGTACAATATGGTGCAATATGTACAATAAGTTTCACAAAGATCTAATGGTACTTAACGAAGTTATAGCGAAACATATGGCTATGGTTATAAAAACATATGGCTATGGAACAATATGCGCTTTTTATCGACTCAGACACTACAGCTTTGTTAGGATTTACATGAATGTTTCAGGAATGATAGGTATCATGAATATCTTTGAGAATCGGCTCAGCTAGTGGTATCAATAGTCCTAAAACAAAATAGTGGCTGTTTTAAATGCAAAGATTGCATAATTTTGAGTTACTTTTCGCCAACTTCAACGTTTAAGATGCATGTTTTGAACACGATTCAATTTAATGAATGACTGAAGATGAGTACTTAAAGAGTTTTCCAATAAAATACTATAAAAGGGACTCAGAGCAGCCGGAGGCGCTGTGGCTGGGGGATCGCTCTTCTGGCATTTCCTCTTCCCCTCTCCCCTCCCGCTAGGAAAGGGACTCCCCAGCTTGAAGGCGCCCCACGGCGTAACAAAACGAGACCTGGCCCGAAGTAATGTGTCAAACGGTTCCAGGCTAGGCTCTCAGATTGACAGGGGAGGTGTTTAGTGGGTAGTCCAAGGGTATCCTCCATGGGAGTCCCACACTGCCAGACCCGGCGGGCGTCAATGCCTTCACGTTATTTTGAAAAGCCCGCTATTTCGTTATTTTGAATAGCCCGCTATTTCGGGAGATGTTACTTTTGAAGCTGTCATTTTTGATATTTGACAAGCAAAAACTACGCCATTAATAAAAGTGGAACGATACACGCTTCAACAATGCATTGAAATTTTTAAAATTCACTATAAATATGGTGAAAATTTGGCAGAGACGGTTCATAAAACTCGAACTTTTTTGGGTCCTCGTGAAGCACCTTTTCGGACCGCAATACAGAAATTGGTGGAAAAATTCGACCTGTTAGGTTAACTTAGCAATGTGAAGGATAAAACCCGTGCACGTAACTCAAGAACAGACGAAAATATTGCTGCTGTAGCCGAAAGTGTTGAAGGAAACCCAGGTTTGTCCATTCCTCGTCGTTCTTTGGAATGAGGCATTCCACTAACGTCATTACACCGTATTTTGCATTAAGATTTGGTTCTTAAGGCTTATAAAGTTCAGTTTACACAAGAACCTAAGCCAGTTGATCATCAACAACGTCATGTCTTTGCTCATTGGGCCTTGAAATGCATGAAAATGATCCGGAATTCCATCGAAAAATCTTCGGTGGCTACGTTAACAAGCAAAATTTTCGCATCTGGGGCTCGGAAAACCCAAAAGTTATGTTGAAAAGCCTCTCTATCCTCAACATATGACTGTTTGGTGCAGTTTATGGTCCGGCGGAGTCATTGGACCTTACTTTTTCGAAAATGAGGCTGGAGCAACAGTTACGATGAATGGATTGCGCTATCGAGAGACGGTTATGACTTTTTATGGCCGAAATTGGATGGTATTGATCTGGGCAACGTTTAATTTCAACAAAACGACGCTACGTGCCACACAAGCAACGAAACCATTGATCTTTTACGGGAAAAGTTTCCAGACCGTGTTATCTCTCGAAGAGGTGATCACAATTGGCCACCGAGATCTTGTGGTTTAACACCTTGGGACTTCTTCTTTTGGGGGCATGTGAAAGAAAAGGTCTATGCCAATAGACAACAAGACCTCAAAGATGGAATTCGTGAGGACATTGGGCAGCCACTTTGCGATTTAGTAATCGAAAATTTCATGAAAAGGATATGGTCCTGTAAGCGTGGTTGTGGTGGTCATTTGCTTAATGTTATTTTTTATTACTAACCACATACCTTCTTCTATATAATAAAATAAACATTTGTTCATTTGTAATAAAAAATGGCATTATTCTTTTAATATCAAAATAACACCTCTTATTGGAAAACCCTGTACAATATTAATACTCATAGGTACAATAAGTTGAGGAGGCAGGAGAGGGCTCCTAACAAAAGCTTTGTAACCATTCAGGATTCGAAAAATAGGCCACGAGTCGATGATTACAGTTCAGGGGAGTGGCCCCTGAAAAAAAAATTTGATCAACCGTGGCCGATATGAGTATCAAATGAAACTTCTTTATGAGCGCTTTTAAAACACTTCTTAAGCTGACAGTTTTTGTTTCCCCTCACGAATGGACACCTGTGTCTTAAAAAGTCTGAAAAAATTATCAAGGTAGAAATTTATGAGTATAACAATAACAAATACATCAGAAGTCAAAATTCGTTCACCTTTCTTAATAATAGTAGGATCTTCGAATTTCACATTTTCTCCAATATAATCATATGGATGCCTTTAAACCCAACAAGTAGCCTTACTCAAGATACAATACTCTGTAAGTTCAATGAAATTCGTATCATATTCAAGGAAGTAATATCCATTTGACATTTCTCCAATTACAACAACAATAACAAACTATTTTGTTTATGGACTTTCCATCGAATCAGACACTGGAGTTTAGATTTGATCTTCTTAAAATTTTCAAATAAGATCGATGACATAAATGCTTTTAGGATTTCATCATTTGAGTGATTTTTAGGGTTTTGTACTAAAATACAAAACCCTATTGCAATCACGACCTGTGTCCGTCTGTCCGTCCGTCCGTCCGTCCGTCCGTCCGTCCGTCCGTCCGTCCGTCCGTCCGTCCGTCTGTATGTCACAGCACTTTTTCTCCGAAACTATAGAGGCTACAGCCATGAAACTTTGTAGAAAGGTCAGAAGTGGTGACTTCTTGAAAGTTCAAGGGTGAAAAAATTTTTCAAAGGCGTTTAAGGGGGGTCTCCCCATATAGGGAGGTGACCCCTCAAAAAAAAATTTCACCATTGGTAGTCGAGTAGGGTATCGTTGGAAAGGTCTCAATGAGATCTTTTCAAAACTAGTCTTAAAACTGCCTTGTTGTTACCGAGGGGGACAGGGGAAGGGGAAATGTTCGAACTTTTCGCGTACCCCCCCCCCCCTCGCGATTGGACACCTTCCATCCGAAAAATCTGAAAAAAATCATGAATGTAGGCCTTCATTAGCACAACAACAACAAATACATGAGAAGTCGAAATTCACTCAACTTTGTTAGTAATAGTATGATTTATCGATTTTGTGTTTTCTTGAATAAAATCTAAACGGTACCTTTAAACTCAATAAAAAAAAAAGATGACTATTTATAAGATTGATCTTTTCTGAAAGTTTCATAAAGATCGAATGGTATTTACCGAAGTTATAGCGATTTGAATTTTCCTGTATTACTATGGAGCAATATGCCCTGTATTACTATGGAAACATATGGCTATGGAGCCATATGCGCTTTTTACCGACTTAGACGCTACAACTATGCTAGAATTTGCATGAAAATTTCAGAAGTGATGGATATCATGAAGATGAGTACATACAATTGAAACAAGTCGAAGAGGCAGGAGAGAGCTCCTAGCAAAAGGGCTTTGTAACCATTCTAGGATTCGAAAAAATAGGCCATGAATCGATGATTACAGTATAGAAGAGTGGCCCCTGAAAAAAAAATTTCATGAAAGGTAGCCGATATGAGTATCAACTGAAAGTTCTCTATGAGAGCTTTTCAAAACAGTTCTTAAACTGACAGTTTTGCTTCATGAAAAATGTGTTTCCTCCCTCGCGAATGGACACCCGTGATCTTAAAAAATCTGAAAAAATTATCAAAGGAGATATTCATGGGTATAACTATAAAAAATACCTCAGAAGTCAAAATTCGTTCAACTTTGTTAATAATAGTATGATCCTCGAATTTCACATTTTCTCCAATAAAATCGTCTTTGACATGTTTCTTGATTTTATTCGTTGCTGGTTACTGCATTTTGTAAGTTAAGTACAAAACCCTTCTGACATGAGCATAGGTCTGTCTATCCAACTTGTTTGTCTTTACTTCATGCAAAATAACTCCCTGGCATTGGTTGCACCTAATTTTGCTCAAATCACCTTCAACTTGATAAAAAAATGTCCACAAACACATACACGAGTTTCTATACGACATTCAACTTAATCAATTCACTATCTATTCTTATTCACTATCTTTACCCTATTGACATTGAAATCTAATGACCGGACTGCTGAAATAATGAAATGATAAAAAACATTGGATTATTTAGGAACTGAATGCTGCATAAGAATCATGAACAATCGCAGCGAAATGAGTATTTTGATCTTTCCTGGAAACAAACAAAATCTAATAAAAGGCACTGCCAACAAGGCGCACAATTTAATGCCGATTATTCAGCTAATCGGCTATTTTTATAGTCGGCCCGGCCCATCTCTCGATAAATGTTTTTGGGAATTCATGATATGAGTGATTTTTGTTACATACCGGAAATGGCGGCCATTGATACGAATTGCTCATTTATTATTTTTCCGTCGTCTTCAGTCCCTTGTTTTGTTTGTGTAGCAATGTCATTGAGTTGATCATGGTGTCAGGCTCATATGCGTGGATTTGTAAATAAGTTGCGTAGTTGGAGTTTGCTTTGTTATCAACGTATAAGCTTAGATATTCTTTGTATCTTGTTGATAGTTACGGTGTTATTCTATCTATGCATGCCACAGTCCTTGTATGTCAGTTTGCATATTGTTAAATGTTACCCTCCTGGTTAAGGATCCTTCGGTTTGGGACTTCGGACCCAGTTTGCCCATTGGAGATGGTCGTAGGAGGCGCCATTCGCTTGTCACTTGGTCCCAAGCAGCCGCCAAGTGAGAAACACGGTCGCCGAAATACCCCTCATAAAGCTGAAATTAGTTCCTTTTTCCTCGATAGGAATTACACGCCCCACTCACACTGTTTCTTTGGTCCTACACCAAACCACTATCTCACTAAACAAAACTACTGTCTCATTGAATCTCTCGAAAAACTTCACCTAAATACTCCTATAACCCTTCCGTGACAGCTAAGGGTAATTTTTCCAGTCTTCAAGGACGAAGCGACCAATTCGCACTCTTTACCATGTTTGTTTTACCCAACGAAAAATGAATAAAAACCGCCTGAAAGTTTACTCAGAACACTCAAACACACCCGAGCTAAGTGTACAATTCACACAAAGAATAATCACGCTCAAATGCACAAGATTGTGTTTTAAAATAACCAATCGCAAAATATAAATCGCTGTTTCGTCATAATACAATTGAACAATAAATCCACTGTACTTTTCCTTACTTCTTTTATCCTGATTGAGGGCTGCCGAATTCAGTCGCGTCATGAAGTTATCTGCTGCAGCGCACCACTCTTCAAACTTCCAGATCAAATTTTCTACGTCGCTAGGGCGTGATGAAATTTCACCCAATTGTCTACAATTGCCCAACTGGCGTTCATCAGATACGTACCTAAGCCCTACATTCGTTTCATCGGGTTTTGCCGTCATTGATTGCCCGATGGATTGTCATTCGTAAATATCAATTCGCATAGCATCCACACTTCGGAAGCGCAATCAAAATAAACCTTTTGCATCTTGGTGAGTCCCCGATTCAATTTTGATTGTGTAGAATTTGGCCGCCTTGTTGGAGGAGCTTGGGCAAAATAGGTTTAGGAAAATGAGTATCACTTTCGCTGATAATTTTTTTCCTGGATATCCGGCCTGACCAACATCATCATAAGTGCGAGATTAAGTGTGTGGCTTGTAGTTTGAGACCCAGCGATGATATTGTTCAGGATTGTCATGGTAAGTTGTTTGTAAATAAAAATATTGGGCGGGTCATCCTTGTGTAATAACGATTCTCTGATATATGCATACACGGAGTCATCCGTTGATTTACTGTCGCAATAATTAAGTTTGTGTTCATTTATGATTTCCATGAACATTTCATGCAACTCCTTATTGAAGTTTTGAATGAAATTGAAACCGTCTTTTCGGGCATAATGAGCAACTGCAACAGCAAACCTTTGGTAGCATCAAACACCTTGGGTCATTTTTCTAGCCTGGTAAGTAATTTCTTGAGTCTTGCATCACTTCTTGGAATGCGCTTGCTCGTAGTCAAAGTCCGTAAAACATTAATGACACTCAGAGAGAGAAAAGGTGCATCATAAGTAATTTCTTGAGCCTTGCATCATTTCTTGGAATGCGTTTGTTCGTAGTCAAAGTCCATAAAACATTGATGACACTCGGTGAGAGAAAAGTTGCTGAAAGTACTGGTTGGGTTTTGAGATCATGAACAATTTCTTAAAGTTCGACTAACTCCTCTTTTACCAGTTGCTCCATTGGTTGCATAGCATAGTCTGCCTGTCGTAAGTGATGGGTGGTGAAATTTCGGTGCTCAGACCATAACTGTCTATCGACGCATGTGATTCTCAAACGGGTACCCCTCCTTCGTAGACGAATGTAGAAGTTATCTGATCGACATTGAAATTCTTCCCTTGTGTGAATTTCAGGAACCATTTATTTATTTATTTATTTATTCCATCTTACAGACTAAACAACCCAATAACAAAATGGAACGTAAAGAATAATTACAGCAATATTACAATGAACAAGAATAATAAAATGTCGATAATTAAAAGTTAAGCTAGTAGTAAGTCTCTTAGTTTTTTCTTAAATGCTATGTAAGAAGAGGTGAAATGACCAAGCTCGAGATTATTATGATTTCGTTCGATTCTTAAGATTGGTGAATGGAAATATAAATCAGTTCTAGCATATGGGATAGCGAAATAAGAATTCATCCGAGATGAACGAGATGTTTGTCGGAAACGCAGCTCAGAAAAAATATTTAACGGGACTTGATGGTAGCAGAGTTTGTACAAAAAACATTGGCCTAAATAAGTTCGTCGGGGTATTAGGGATGGAAGAGATAGGAAAGATAAACGATTTTCATAAGGCTGATACGGTAAATTAAACTTAAGGAAATGAAAACGCGTGAACTTTCCTTGGACAGTTTCTAAAGAAGACACGAGATAGGAATATCGGGGGGACCAGATAACAGAACAGTATTCAAGCAAAGAGCGAATAAGACAAACAAATAGGCGGACAGAAGAAGAGATGCTATTGAATTTATGTATATTTCCAAGAATAAATCCGGAAACTCTAGACGTTTTAGTAATCACATTTAAAATATGTGCATCAAATTTGAGTTTTGGATCAAAAATTACTCCAAGGTCTTTATGACTGAACACTTCAGAGAGCAAAGCATAATTTAATATATAATTAAAATTAATAGGAGAGTCCTTAAGAGAAAAAGTCATTTTATGACATTTAGTAGTTTTAAGACATAAATAGTTTGAAGCACACCATTTATTTAAAGTATTCAGATTATTTTGGAGTCTAAATGGGGTTTGACTGCTCGAAATACTTTGAAGTCATCTGCATACAAAAGGCAAGAGGAATTAATTACAAAGGGAAGATCATTTATGAACAACAGAAAGAGGAGAGGCCAAAGAATTGAACCTTGTGGAACGCCAGATGAAGGGTAAAAAGGACTGGACGTAGTACCAGAGATACTTACTCGGCAGGGACGACACCATAGATAAGATGACATCCAAGATAGAAGAGCACCCGAGATGCCAAGAGCTTCAAGCTTACGACAAAGTAGTAAATGGTTCACAGTGTCAAAGGCCTTGGAGAAATTTGTGAAGATCACATCAACTTGCAGTTGGTTATCCAAAGCTCTTGCAATACTGTTTGTGAACTCCATTAAATTAGAGGCAGTGGACTATCCTTTGAGAAAGCCATGCTGCTCTGGAGCAATAATAGGAGCTAACGCCGACTTTATTGTCACCGGCGATTATAATCTGCCAGAAATTAACTGGAATTTAGATTCATGGTATTTCAATAATTATAGTTTAAAAAGTAGGAATATAATGGACTCATTTTCCTTTTTCAATTTTAACCAATTAAGTAACATTTAAAACATAAATAACAATACATTGAACCTAGTTTTCTCAAATTTAAATGAAATTGATGTCACCTCTTCTGATTCGCCATTATTACCTATTGATGTTCATCATCCTGCTTTGAATATATGTGTCAAGTTGCCATCACCTCGTTATTGTAGAAATAATTCTAGTTATTACATACTAAATTTCAAGAATGCTGATTATTCTAGCTTGAATGGTAAATTATCTTCCGTCAACTTGCAGGTAATGGAAAACATGCCTTTCGTGAACGCTTTGCATTATTTTTATAACATTATTAATAGCTTAATCGGTACTTGTGTTCCTACCATCTGTTATAACAGTGATTAATTTCCAAAATGGTTTTCACCTGATTTGAAGCACAGCACAGCAAATATGCTCATGCAAAATTTAAAAGCACAGGCAGTTTAGATGACTATAAAATATTTTCCAATTTAAGATCAGAATGCACTTGATTTTCAATGTTACATTAGGAAAGTAGAATCTCAAATTCCTAGCAACTTAAAATACTTTTGGAGGCACATTAACTCTCTCAAAAACGATTATACTTTGCCTGACTTTATGCATTTGAATGGTGTTTGGAGTTCAAGCGAAGTAGAAATAGCTAATATGTTTTCTGACATTTTCTCGAGAGTTTACACAACTGATATTAACACGTTCGTGCCACCAATACCAAATTATGCATTAAATATTTCTCATCACAAAATTAAATATCAGACTCTAATAGATAAGCTAGTTTCGTTAGACACAACCAAAAGTGCTGGTCCTGATGGCATCCCAAACATCTTTCTAAAGTCGTGTGCTTATAGCTTAACTTTCCCACTACTTTTACTATTCAACAGTTCTCTATCCACAGGATGTTTTCCTAATGTGTGGAAAGTTAGTTATGTAATGCCTGTTTTCAAATCTGGTGACAAAGCAGATGTCAGTAACTATCGTCCCATTTCAATACTGTCCGCTATTCCTAAGGTGTTTGAGTCTCTCGTCACAGATTTCTTAACTCCGTTACTAAGGCCTTTTATAATTGCTAATCAACATGGATTCGTTTCTGGTAAATCGACTGCAACTAATCTTATATCATACCATGATTACATATGTCAATCCCTAGATAATAATCTTCAAGTTCATTCGATATATACTGATTTCAGAAAAGCTTTTGACAAAATTAACTTTGATCTCCTGATCAGGAAACTTGCAAACATCGGTTTCAATGGAGCTATTTTGAATTGGTTGAATGATTACATTAGAAACAGATCTTCGATAGTTAAAGTAGGTGGCCAATACTCCCGACAGTTTTATCCTTCATCAGGTGTACCACAAGGATCTCACCTAGGACCACTCCTGTTTTTAATTTTCACCAATGATATTTGTCAAACTCTACATGATGTAGAATTCTTGATGTTTGCGGATGATTGCAAAATGTTTAAATCCGTTTTTTGTTATAATGATATACTGACACTTCAATCAAATTTAGATCAATTTTGTTCTTATGCTAAACAGAATAGTTTGTTCCTTAACACCAGCAAGTGCCAATATATTATTTTTAACAGATGTAAAAGTACACTTAGCCATATTTATAGCATGGATAACATCCCTTTAAAGAGAGTTGATAATTTAATCGACTTAGGTATAATGTTTGATTCATCGTTGAACTTTAATGCACATATAAGCAATATAACGGAGCAAGCACGCAGAATGTTAGGCTTTATCATAAGAAATACTTCAACTTTCAGCAATATTCATGCGCTTAAAGCGCTGTATTTCTCACTTGTGAGGAGTAAATTGGAATATTTATCAGTTTTATGGAATCCCCACTATAAATCTTTTTCTGATCGTATAGAGAAGGTGCAAAATAAATTTCTAAGGTTCGTTGCCTACAAACTTTGCATCCCCCGTGAAAATTTAGATTATTGCCAAATTTTATCCTTGCTTAACATGAATACACTTCAAGCAAGAAGAATGTATTTTGATGCTATGTTTTTATACAATTTACTTAACAACAATATTGATGTACCTGAGCTTTTACAACATATTTCATTCAGAATTCCACCACGAAACACGAGATCAAATGATCTATTCAAGCTTCGAAAATGTAAAACGAACTCAGTACTCTCCTATTGAACGTTTGAAAAGCACCGGAAATCATCTTTGTCGACAAGTTGATTTCTTCAATACAAACCGGAGCAAAATAAAAAGTGGTATATTTGAATCCTGTTAGTTGAATGTAAGTCGCACTTGACACATGTATTATTCTTTTCTTTAAATTATTAAGTTCTTTTTCTTCTTATTTTTAGAATTTAAATTAGTTTTTAAATTATTTATCTTAGTGCTAAGCTACCATATACTCAGTAATTGTAATTTATAAGGACAGTTGTCCGTTTCTATTTCAATAAATAAATAAATAATGAGTTTGAGAGTCGTTTATAAACCAACCGTTCAAGAGACTTTGGAAAGCAGGACAGTAAGGAAATAGGGCGATAATTGGAAACTGACGTAGGATCACCACTTTTAAAAATAGGCACAATATTAGCTGTTTTCCAAGGGTTTGGAAAAGTACTAGTACTCAAACTTAGATTGAAGAGGAGAGATAAAGGAAAACTAAGCGATGAGGCTAACGACTTTACAAATATGTTTGGCAAACCACCCGGCCCAGGGCTGATATTAGGATCAAGAACATTGATCAAAGCTTCGACTTTAGATGCATCTGTACAAATAAAGGAAATTGGGAAGGGAAGATGATTGGGCAAATGAGTCAGTAGCTTCTTGAGGAGAAGAAACCTCTGCACCATTCCAACGGACCTTACTAGGAATGGAAGAAGAGGATTTCAGCGATCTTATATAAGACCAAAAAGGCTTTGTATTATTAGCCACAAGGGAGCTATCCAGACTGCTGAAATAAGTCTTCAGAGCATATCTGATCTCCTTTTTGGCAAAAGCACGCAGCCTGCTAAAATTACATCTTGCTTCAATAGTGCCGAGTGTTTTAAAGACACGATGTGCCTTATCTTTTGCTCGTAGTGCATTAGTCACTCGCTTTGTAAACCAAGGCTTATGATTTGCTTTACGGAATGTCTGAAGAGGCGTATAACAGCGAATAAGTAAATATATATGTAAAATTTATCCAATGCAGCCTCACTATTTAGGCCTTGAAATAAATCTGCCAGTTGACTGAAAGTAATTCTGTATTAATAGCTTCATAATTAGCTTTAAACAAGTTAAGTTTTGGAGTAGGATGAGGTTTGTTAAATTTAATTTCATCGACCATAAGATCTATAGATAAAGGAGGACCATCTCGTAGCCAAGAGCTACTACCATATACTCCTGACCAAATTTTAATTCCATGACAGGGCTGTTGTACTTCATCGGTAAATATTCAGACGCAAGGTGAGAACCTCTGAGTTCTCTTGTATCTTGGACCTTTGAATTGGGTTTTATCGCAACTTGAATACCATATATCCAGAGAGTCGTGTCTTTTGGTATGAATTGAACCGTGACAGTATCGAATTACTTATTTGAACATCGAAACGGAATATAAGAGATCCATCAATCACATCAATTAAGTCTCCGTAGCATGTTTTATAGTATTGATCTATACCTCCTGTAAATAATTCCAGTGTTGGGCAATCGGTTACTGTTGAAATAGAATGAACACAACATGAATAAGGGAAGTCTATATGGATATTGCGAGGTTGTATAGTTACTGATTCGAAAAGTACTGCCCGTCCTTCCTCAACGATTTCATGTAGATTTAGAATTCGTATGATTTTGTAGTCGTGATCCGTTAAGCTAAAATGCATTTATGCTCATCTCCTCTAGATAAGGCCCAGTTTTCATTGTTATTCCAATATCCGACGTCATCTCATTGAAGATTTACTTTCCGTTTCTTGAAATGAGAAAATAATGTTTTCCATTAAATCATGCGCGCGTCCTTGACAAGTGTCCACTACATCGGGAGAAATGAAAACGAGCGACTCATCCAAATCTTTAATAATGAATTTCTTTCCCAACGATAAAGTCTCATTGAGGAAGAGCAGGAACTGTTTCATTGCGAACACTTCAGTTTTGCTATTCCAACTTAATCTATTTCCCTACTTCGCTACTTAATTTTATTTAAGTATTTTGTTTTTTCTTGTTTAATGTATACACTGAATTAATTTTTTTACTTTAACATTTACAACCGTGCGTCGGGCGGTATCTTAACGTCTGCATGGGAGATTTCAAAGGATTTCCGTGACGATATGCCCTTATTTTCCTGAGTTGGTCTATCGTTTTATCTTGCTTTCAGTTTTGTGCCTAGCCACTGGTCCATGAAATATAAGTTCTGAACTGAAATTTTTTACAGAAACTTCAAAGTGACTTTTATGCCACTTTAACGAAGTTCCTCGAAATTATGGTCAATTACGTAAATGTGTTAACCCATATATCAAGCAATTTATTTTAAATTATACATAACATGGAAACCACCATCAAGAACTTCAAATTTTTAAGGACTTAACTCTAAGAACGTTCTGACAAGTGAAAGTAAATTTGTAAAGTTATGTCAAGGATATACTTATAACTAGTCAAACCTTCATATGGCTTTTCCCAGACAAAATACTTTACCGAATTGAACTATGTAACTCATACACTCAAAGTTTTGTCCTTCGGCAACAAAAAGCTAGTGTTACACTATCATCTAATCTAAATGCGTTTTATATCACGAGTTTCTTTTAACAAAGCCAAATCACCTCAATTTACCCTCCTAAATGATCCATTAAATCCTTCCAAGAAAGTGTGCACAATCACCACGCAACAAACAAGCAACGCTCATTTGCTGTTTACTATGGAACCTAAATGGATTTATTAAAGTTTATCTTTGAATCCAATCTCAGTGGGCGTCGTAACATTATCACTTACTGCACGTAACCCCCACACACTCACACGAGTCCCCAATATGCATACTCCATATTAATGGAAACACCTGACTAGGTAAAGGATCCTGCAGAAAGATAGCTTTACACATAGCATGTGCTGCCTAGTTTTTTTCAGTAGGTAATTGAGTAAACAAGTTAACATGTTTCTTCATTTATTTCTATTTTCGTTTTTCTGACATACTGCAATACTTATATACATTTTCACTTGATTTACTGAGGGTTTTTCCTTATAATATTTCAATGTTATGGGCAAACGTTAAAGGTAATGCCACGGTCGATCTCATGCTTTTCTGTTTTCTTGTTAAGTAATTAATCATTAAAGTTACGTAGCTTAAAAGAAAGTTCAATGGGACAGGAAAGAAAGTTGCGAACAAAGGCGAAAAGGAAGGAAAAAAAACAACAAAAAATTAACGAAAGTAAAACCACAACGAACAAAAGTTGGGATATTTGTAGAAGGTATTGCAGGTTGACGAATACCGTCACAAGCAAAATGCACGTAAAGCTGTTTTTCTGCTGAAGATAATTAAATCACGTCCTTATTATGGTTTGGTATAAGTTTCTTTGTTGAAAATCAGATGATGGTTGGCGTAATTGCTGGATTTTCTTCTTTTTGTGATGAAAATCCAATTACGAGTATATGGATTCAAAGTTATATTACTTTCATAAAGTTGAATTGCCAAATGATGATTTATTGCTAAATTAAGGAGGGTTATTGAAGCGAAAATTGTTCTATGAACAAAATTAATACGAGGATTTGTGGTGAAAATGTTCAAATCTTTTGGAGTCTGTCCCCTCAGTTCACATATATTGAAATTTCAGTAGTTTTCTTTTTTTCGAAGTATGAGGCCGGTCAGTTTTGACAGTTAATGCTTTGAAATCATGTAATTATTGCACTTCCTGGGAGGAAACTTCCCATATTACCTTCTACTCTACCGCTAGAATCGCTAAATGAACTAGCTTTAAAAATCATAAAAATTAGCTTCGATAAGGTCTGTTGAACAGTTTGATTATCATTAGTGGCATTCGAGAGCTGAGATTAGAAAGAAATAGCTTTACAGGAGTATATTCTCAAGTATCTATTGTCGAGATCAAACGCTAAATCGCTAAAAAAAGGCTACGGCGATCATCTGCAACACCTCAGAAACGGCATAATGATTAGGGTGCCAGAAACATTTTTTTATAGTTTTGGATTCTAATAGCCATAATATGGTATTAATTAGTGTTCATACACGATCTGTAAAACATTTTTTCAATATGATTAGTGTAACTGCATCTGAATTAGGTTTAAAAATTTCAAAAATGTTAACAAACAAGCTAATTTCTGAAAAAATTGCTAATATACCTAAATATTCGTAATGCTACTTACACTTTGAAAATTACTTCACACGAGTATTTCTATAAGGACAAACAGTATCAGAAATATAAAGAGAATAAAGCATGCCATACCTAAACCACTGAAAAGAACATACTCTAAGTTTCGTTCGCAACTCAATTGTTTCAGTCGTTTAGATGCCTTGTACTTAGCCAGAAGAAAGAAGTTTTTCTGCATTTTTTTTAATTGAACATCGTAAACTAAAACAAGTTGGGTTAACCGACCTACGCTCATGTCAGAAGGGTTTTGTATTTAATTTACAAAATGCAGTCACTAGATCGAATCAAATCAAGAAAAATGTCAAAGACGATTTTATTGGAGAAAATATAAAATACGAAGGTCATACTATGATTAACAAAGTTGAACAAATTTCGACTTCTGAGGTTCTCGGTATTGTTATACTCATAAATATCTCCCTTGATAATTATTTCAGATGTCCATCCGCGACGAGGGAAACATATTTTTCATGTATTTCCCCCCTGTGCCCCCACTGAAGCAAAAACTGACAGTTTAAGAACTGTTTTGAAAAGCTCCCATGAAAACGTTCATTTCATACTCATATCGGCTACGGTTGATGAATTTTTTTTTCAGGGGCCACTCTCCTGTACTGTTATCATCGATTCATGGCCAATTTTTTCGAATCCTAGAATGGTTAAAAAGCACTTTTGCTAGGAGCTCTCTTCCGCCTCCTTGACTTGTTTCACTTATGAGCATTAATTGTAGGTACTCATCTTCAGTCATTCATTAAATTGAATCAAGTGTTCAAAGCATACACCTTAAACGTTGAAGTTGGGAAAAAATAACTCAAAATTATTCAATCTTCGCATTTAAAACAGCCACTATTTTGTTTTACGATTACTGACACCACTAGCTGAACCGATTCTCAAAGATATACATGACACCTATCATTCCTGAAATTTTCATGCAAATCCTAGCAAAACTGTAGTGTCTGAGTCGGTAAAAAGCGCATGTTGTTCCATAGCCATACGAGTATGTTGCCACAGTAATAAATACAGCGCATATTGTTCCATAGTAATAAAGGAAAATTCAAACCACTATAACTTCGCTAAATATGATTCAATCTTTATGAAACTTTCAGGATAGCTCAACCTTATAAATAGACGTCTACGTTCTGAATTTCATTGAGTTTAAGGGTACCGTTAAGATTTTCTTCAAGAAAACATAAAATCGATAAATCATACTATTGCTAACAAAGTTGAGTGAATTGCGACTTCTAACGTATTTGTTGTTGTTGTACTCACCAAGGCCTACATTCCTGATTTTTTTCAGATTTTTCGGATCACAGATGTCCAATCGCGAGGGGGGGAGGGGGGACACAAATTTTTCGTGTATTTCCCCTCCCTGTGCGCCCCTCGAAGCAAATTTTGCCAAACTAAGACCTGTTTTGGAAAGTTCTCATCAAGACCTTTAATTTGATACCCATATCAGCTACCTTCAATGAATTTTTTTTTTTCGGCGGGTCACTCTCTTATATGGGGAGACCCCCCTTAAATACCTTTTAAAATTTTTTTGTAGTTGAACTTTGAAGAGATCACCACTTTACACCTACACACAATGATGATGATGTTTCTAGCTTAAGTAGTTTCCGAGAAAAACTGCTGTGACACACGGACGGACAGACGGACGGACAGACGCACAGACGGACAGACTGGTCGCGAAATTAGTAGGGTTTTGTAAAATTATTTTACAAAACCCTAAAAAGTAGTTTGGGGAAAGTGAAAATACTTTAAGTTCTGCCTGCAACTCAAATGTTTCAGTCAGTTAGTTACGTTGTCCTTAACTAGGAGAAAGGTAGGTTACAGTGACTTTTTTAGAATGAATCATGATCAAAAAGCGTTATCTTGAAGATGCGCTTTCAACTTATGAAGAAATGCTTCAAATGGACCAGGGTTGACATCAAAATGACCAAGAATATTTAAATTGAATCAAATTTTCAAAAATTCGCCAGTGGGAAATGGAAAACTTACGGAAACAGGTTGATTAGGCAGGAAAGGAATACTACAATGCACCATTCAAGAGTTCGAAAAAAATTTTCTGATAGCATCAGTTGACAATTTGAATTATTCACCCAATTTTTGTAAATATAAGAAATCGTTCAATTCTATCCAAAGATGCAGAGATTCTTCCATAAGCACATAACAGCCGCCATTCCGTTCCAATTGATTAATTTTTCTGAATGCTTGAGTTGAACATTTTCAAATTAAATACTATTTCTTAAATTTATCATCAAAATTAAATCACATTACAAGTACGTTTTGCCTTACACTGGACCCCCTGCTGCACAAAATGACTTTTTTGTTTCACATTCTAAGAGCTCTAATAAAGACCTTTTATTTAATGTTCATTCGACTAACTTTGATAATATATAACGGGGGACCCACATAAAAAATTTTTAAAAGTATGATAAGCCCTACACTTTTGAGTGACCACTAGTTTTGATCTTTTCACAAAATTTGAGCTTTTAGCTGCTGTATTTTCGAAGGAAACTTGCCGTGATTTATGCTAGATATGGCTGGGAAAGTGCTAGAGAAACTCATTAAGGCAACACCCACTGACGACATTTGTGCTACTGTGGACCTATTTCCACGGTAGTACGGCTTTAAAGCAGGACACTCTATCTTTGATGTGATTGCAGAAGTGGTCAGGGTGATTGCTGAGAAGGCTGCTTTGAGAGTATCGACTCTTAGTCTACCAACGTAGGGGTACCTAGCCCATCAAGAAAACGCTTCTTGATGAGTGCTGTAGATCCAGTGCTACTGTATGGAGCAGAAATATGGGGCGAAGCTCTCAGTATGGAGGTATACTGAAAATGCTTGGTACAGGTACGGAAAAAAGGAGCACTAAGGATTGCATCTTTATATCCGACAGCCTCTGATTCGGCAGTGAGAATTATTGCAGGCGTGATACCTGTTTCCCTCCTTGTTAGAAAGCACTATTCTATTTGCCTGTGTTGAAACGAAGACGCAAGGGAGACAGTTGCCCGCAAGGAGACTCACGTTCAGTGAACGATTGGCAGCAGAATGATTGCATGAAGGGAAAGTGGACTGCGCGCCTCATCATGGATGTGATACCGTGGCTAAATTGAAGGCATGGTAAGACTGACTTTTATCTGATCAAGCTTTTGGGCGGACATGGGTATTTTAAGTCTTACCCGCACAAGATTGGTAAATCACGGTCCCTCGCTTGTCGGTTTTACCCAAGAGAGGAAGACGATGCCTGCCACACATTTTTAGCGTTCATGAAATAGGACACGCTACGACATGAACTCAACAGAGAGGCAGGGGAGCTTATTTCGGATATTATATAACCAGATGGCGCATTATATTCAGGGAGTCGTAAAAAATAAAAGGGACTCACAGCAGCTGGGGACATCGGGGCTACGGGATCGCTTGTCTGGCAATTCCTCTTCTCATCTCTTTTCTAGCTAGAAGAGGGATCCCCCAGCTTGAAAGCACCTCACGGCGTAACAAAACGAGAGCTAGCCAGAAGTAATGTGTCAAACGGTTGCAGGCTGGGTTCTCAAGTTGACAGGGGAGGTTTTTAGTAGGCAAATCAGTAGCTTGTGAGCATGGGAGTCCCACACTTAATGCGCACACGAAATTCGCCTCCGAACCACAAAAAAAGAAACTTTTCGTGATGCACGGACAGACAGGACCCGAAACTAGCAGGTTTTTACAATATTTGTTAAATAAAGCCCTAAACAGCATTCATGCAGACTTTGTCACATGTGATTAAGGAACAAAAACAAGATGCTTGAAAAGTGGTTTGAAGACTGAAAGTGCCTAGAGTTGCACAAATATATTTGCTCACAGGAAAAGAAAGTGCCACGTTATGAGCAAACCTACCTCATCAACTAAAGGTCTCCAAGGAAAATCATAAAAGGTAATGCAGTCATAGCTACAACAAAAGAACCTACGTCATTCGTTGCATAGAGAGGTCTCTTAGGTCTTTGTAAAAAACTTTTTTACAAAGACCCACTAGTTTCGCGACCTGTTGTTCTGTCTGTCCTTGCTTCACAGTTAATTTCGTTAGAAACTGTAGAAGCTAGAATGCTCAAACATCGTGAAAAGGTGAGAAGTGATGGTCTCTCAAAACTTAAGGTCTTATCAAAATTTAAAATTTGTTTAAGGGGGACTCCCCCTTTTAACAAATTAGCGCTTAAATTTTTTTTTAAATCAAAGGAAGTCGAATGGGGCATCAAATGAAAGGTCATTTTATGAATTAGGGGGTCCGGGGGAAGCAAAATGTCCCAAAAATAAGTGTCCCCTCCCCTCGCGATTGGACACCTTTGAGCCAAAAAATCTGAAAGCCATTACGAATGTGCGCCTTTATGAGTGCAAGCGCAACAAATACCTGAGAAATTGAAATTCACTCAACTTTGCTAATAATAGTATGATTTGTAGATTTTACGTTTTTGGCCATAAAATCAAAATAGTACCTTTAAACTTCTTGAAACTTTGCAATTAAGTAGGCTAATATAAGATATTTACGTTCACAAAATTAATCGAAATCGAATTATAATCAAGTGCATTTCAATTGTCGGGAATTACAACAACAATAACACGTGTTTATGGTTGATACCTTTTTTAAATTGACCTAGGCACTTTTGTTTTCTTTCAATTTTCATGGAAATTTAAGGAATAGTGTTTAACTTGAATATGTTCAATCGGTCGAGCATTCAGAAAAATCATTTAAGCTAGATCAAAATAGCGGCTGCAGTGTGCTTATGAAAGAAACTGTGCATCTTTTGTATAAATTTGAACGATTTCATATCCCAGTATTGGATGAATAATTCAAGTTTTCGATTCACGCTATTAGAAAACTTATTTCTAACCCTAGGATGTTTACAAAGACCTTCTGGTAAGAGCACTCTCCTGCTTACTCGGCTTGTTTAATGGCTCCTGTCAAAAGTTTTCAATAATTAAATAAATTTCGAAAAACGTCAGTCCAAAGCTAATTTTTATTGGCAAAAGCTTATATCGTCGAAGCAATTGACCCAAAAAATTCATATCGAATATTATTTTATTTTGATACATCAAGAAAAGCGATCAATCCAAAGGCAAGTTCAGGATTAATGGTATGGAGGAGCCCGACGGCTTCCCACTATTAGAGGAACCTGGTGAGACATCAAATAAAGGGTTTTCCGTTAAAGGCATAACAATAAATATATAAATTTCAATAAATCGATTGCGAGGCATGCTGTGTGGCTAGTGACACCGTCTTGTTGAAACCATATATCGTTGATGTAAAGTTCATCAAATTCTGGCTATAACACGCTAGCCCTCTTTATTGACGGTAACATAACGGCCGTTTTCATCCACGATAAAATACGGCCCAATTACACATCTGGAATGAAAATCGCACCAAACATAATTTTGTAGTTGCAACGGTGTCTTAAGAAGCACATGTGGGTTTGTTGCTGATCAATTTTGCTTATTAACAAAGCCATTGAACCAGAAATCAGCTTCGTCGCTGAAGACGATTTTTCGATAATAGTAATTAATAGTAATTTTAATCAGTAATTTTAATCATTTTTAAACGTTACTGGTTTATGAGCTTTACCACGACGAAAATGAAGACTTTAACTAATGATCTGACATTGACAATTCATTAAAAAGTTTAACGGTACGTTCATATAAAAATTGTTATGTCACTTATGTAAAACCCTATACGGAATCCGCAGCAGCCGTTAATAAAAGAAGACGTATTCAGAAAAACTCTACAGATGGTGGATGTAAAATTCAAATAATGGCGGAGCAGAAAGAAGCGATCAGACCTCGAAAAAAAAATCATGAACTAAGGCTACGGCTACAGTCCCTCGAAGATCTATTCAAGAAAGAGATGTAGGCTCAAGATCCGCAACCACAAAAGCATATAAACAAAGAAATAAAGCCGAAGAAAAGTACAAGACAAACGATTCCAGAAGAAATTCTAAGCGCTGGAGGTACGAATGATAGCCAAAACTATTATGCAGCGCTGGATGGATTACAAGAGAAAATGGAAGTTGAAAAAAGTATTGAAGGTAATTCTAGTAAATTTTAATTAGTATTTAAAAACAAAAATAAGGAGAAGAAACCAACTTGCAGCTCTGCTAGTTCCTCTGAAAAAGCCACCGACAGGGCAGAAAAAGTTCCGCCAATCAATGTATTCGGACAAAGCGGCAGAGATATATTTGGAGATCAAAAAAGTGAATGAAGAAAAATTAGCGATTAAAACGAAATAACTTGTTAATTTCAAGTCAGTTAAAGTTACGCTCAATTTACCTATACCCCACAAAGCGAAAAAAATCAGATCTTTTTGTTGAGGGATGTGGACTGTGGAGAGTATATGGTCAACCTTTTTTATGTGCTCAAGAGAGGTGCATCGGAATATGAATTTATTTTCTCTGAACATTTAGCGACAAGAAGATCGACCGTAGAAAGGAAAAATTTACCACTTTATGTGCCCTTCAATTGATAAAGTGCTTAAATTCTAGAGTTTCGAGGTGAAAACGCCTCCAGAAAAAGCTTGTCTACCAGTGTTCCCACTGTCGAAGGATTGCAGTATTGTGCGTGAAATGCAAAAATGTGCCTGCCCCAGTGAGTGCGATTTGCTCAGACGGTGTATTAACTGCGGCAAATTTGGTCACTTAGCATTATATCAAAGATACTGCCGATATTAAGATGCAAACTTTATATTTATTCAAAAGGGAACGTAAGTAGTAGTGACATACCTTCCAATTTCGTCACGCCCGGGGTATTACTTGTACTCGCCGCTAGAAGACTAGCAGATAATGCTGCGAATAATGTAAATGGCAATAATCAGCTACTTCTTCAAACTTACCAGTAACTTAATTCTTTATCGGAGAGATTGATAAACAAGATTCACAAATCGGCTTTCAAGTGCCTCAGAATAACTTGTCATCTAGTCACATTCCCATGGATAGGCGTTGATTGACATGAGATGAATGTCAATCAACGTCAACTCTATTTTTAATCTACATTGAGGTGACTATTTCCTTGAATTCCTTGTTGAGGAGAAGACTGACATCATGTCTCTCACTGAAACTCACCTCAATTCATGGCCGTCCTCATTTTTGAGGAAGCCCGATGACGCCACCAGTCCATAAACCGCACCAAACAATCACTCTTTGTGGATGCATCAGCTTTCCAACAATCACTCATGGATTCTCATTTGCCCAAATGTGGCAATTCTGCTTATAACGATTCCACTCGCTGGAGATGATTTTCTTTGTAAAGTCACCATTTCCTACTGTCTGTTCAACCAACCATTCGGCGTATTGCCGACGCTTGAAATGGTCAGTAGGCTTCAGCTCTTGAGTCTATTGAACCTTGTAAGCGTGTAATTTCAAATCTTTATTCGAAATTCGCATCAGTGATGTTCGTAGATGTTCAATTGTTGGACACGATGACGAGTCGACGTTGACTGCTCTTCTGCCACACTATCGCGAACAACAGCAATGTTT
Organism: Odontomyia ornata; assembly: GCA_963969285.1. NCBI lineage: Eukaryota > Metazoa > Arthropoda > Insecta > Diptera > Stratiomyidae > Odontomyia > Odontomyia ornata. The sequence goes on from OZ017738.1 coordinate 377,489,567, forward strand.
TCCGCAGAACGAACTGGGCGAGCATGCACAGGTGATTCCACATTTCCTACAGACTCGGTTTGCTGAAATTTGCGCACAATTCTCCCGATTGTGGACACATTTGGTCGATTATGCTGAGCAAAAAAATCACGACGTGCGCGAAATGCATTTTCATTTGAACGCCCGTTTTCGTGAAAGGCTTCAATAACCTTAACGTGCTGCTTAATTGTGTACTTCTCCATGGTCCCTTTACTTCAGGAGTGAGGTCAGCAATCAATGGGCGGAAGAACTGGGGAGTATTAGCCCACAGGCGTTTTTATGAAAGTGAATCGCTTATTCCGGAAGAAGTCTCGAGTGAAGGTATCGAACATTGGAGCCGCTAGTGATCAGATATAACTTCTCAATAGGGCTGGTATCGACATCAATTGTACAACTCCGGATAGAAATGGAAACAGGATTATATATGATGGATTACAGAAACTTGCCTTTATTGGAACATACTTTGAGTACTTCATCTACCAAAACCTGAGGTAGGGAATCAAATATTTTTAGAGGTTGTTGAAGCAAAAGTTTCCAACTTTAAACCAAGCCTGAACGGTGAACCAATTTTTCATTTCAGTGAAACACTAATATCTGACCTCATACTTATCTTATCAATTACATTGTCAGCTATGACAACTTGTGTTTCATATTTCGCAGGATAAAGAACCAGAAATTATGTAGTATTGACAATATTCCGAATATAGTTCTCCGACATTTGCCTGAAGTTGCTACTAGGAATTACTACCTATTGTTTAACATCAGATCGAGTAATTCATATGTCCCAAACAAGGGGTAAAGGCCAAGGTATTTCCAAACTTGAAGAAAGGAATAAAATCATTGCGCCCTATAAACTACCACCCAATCAGCTTGCTGTCTTATATCAGCAAGGTGTTTAAAGTGATACTAAGCAAAGCATAAAACGCCCACGTTGAAAGAAATACGTTGATGACTTATTGCCAATAAGGTTTTTGTGCCAGGCATTTGACAATATATGCGATAATGAATGTAACCTTAGACATCTGTTGGAAACTAAACAACAGAGAATGTGTTGAAGCATGTCTCATTGATTTGCAGAAGGCCTTTGATATGGTGTGGTTAGATGGATTCGTTTTCAAACTACATTAGGACAGGTTTTCCAGACACCTTGTCGCCATGATATGCAATATGTTACACGGGAAATTGTTTGTTGTAACTGATGGAAATCGGACGCTTCAATGCGTGACTTCGAGGCCTTGAATGGTCTACAGCATGGAGCAGTTACTGCCCTCTGCTTTTCTCAGTGTTCATTCGGAAGCTATTGAACGGCGTTGATTTCAACGTCTCACCAACGCAATCATTAGTAGCGTATGCTGATGATCTGATGATTTAAACGGCAGACCGAAAAGCAACAATAGTTCAGAGCAATCTTCAACAAATGTTTAATGATGTGTAGCTCTATACCGACACTTGGCGAATGAAAATCAATGCGCAGAATCGTGTAATAGTTGTGTTTCGGACAATGCTGCAGGAAGCCAGTGAAGATCTGAAACGTAATTGGAAGGATTCCCACGTTATGGCTAGTGAGGGTAGTTCAGAATGGTTCCCAGATGAATCCTGTGCTCGATACCTTGGAGTCCATCTAGATCAGTATCTGTACTATACTAAACATGGCAAAATCGTGCATGTCAAAATACAAAAAGTTGTCATAGCCCCTTCGACGACTCTTTCATTCCAGATACATTGAAATTCAAGGTTATCTACTTCAAGATCCTGGCTACATCAGTTTTGACATATAGATGCCAGATTTAGCACATCCAAAGTACTCGTGCTATTGAAAGATTAAGAGTTTTCGAAAGGAACTGTCTTCGTGCAAGTACTGGTTTATACAGAAAACCTGAGATGGATTGAAAATACCATATATTGAAAGGAAAAATTAATCAAACTGCCAAAGTGGCGAGAGTCGATATCTTCATATTGAAATTAGTTCGGAATCATACCACAAGATCGGTACATGTTAGGAAAAACCCCTAGATTTCATAGCCGTTTCACAGTACAGTTGTATATATTGCAAGTTGCCTCGCAACTGGGTTCGTTCTTCCAGAAGCTTCCTGTATTTTGACATGAATCGATATGTTTTTGATTCTGGTGGCGTGCCAATTATATTCACATATATAGACTGGCCACCTGTAGTGTGACGCTTACGCCCGGGAATCGGAGTGATTCCGATCCCGAACCCTGGCCCCCGGCCAGATATGTATGACTTCGAAGTGCAAGCAGACTTCATCTTTCGTGCAGATATCATTGCGCCGAAAATATTTTTCTTCAAATATTTATATTTGTGGAGAAATATTTTCTGTCAATGTGATCCGCTGTAGTAAAACACTGATACATTTCGAAGCATATCTATCTGGCAACGCCTCCCACAGTTGCCATCCAAACGTCAAAAAGGTAGGAAAGTGGAAACTGGTTTAAAGTGTCAAAAGGCACATGAGTTTTTCTATGAGCATCAGTTATAAATTTTAAGTGATAATTTGACTTCACAACCTGCAAGCCGCATTTATTTGAAGTTTTAGAACATACAAATTGTATAGAATTAGAAGTGGTCCGTGTCGTGCATTGAGTGTGTAAAGGAATGCAACATAGGGTATGAAAACAACGGTTATTCGTAACAGTTGGACGCATCTTTCTCTAGAATCTAGGAATGAAAAGGAAACGAAGATGCTCTTCGCATGCTTCAATCGATTGTATCATCATCATCAGAATCAGCGTTAACATGACCATCTGATCATGGGTAGAGCAAGTGATATCAACACACATCAATGAAATTGTGAAAAAGCATCAGGCTGAGCTGAAAAAGCACACCGAACAACTAAAACAACAATTAGAACGCAACCACGTTAGCAAACAACCTAATGATTATCATCATACATCTAGTTCCCATACAGGAGGATTAAATAATCACCAAGAACATAGAAATAATGTTGGAATGTCACGGGTGAGTCAGAATGGACTAAAGAACCAGGCCCGATACTAAAGAATCTCACAGATGACACAGCTAAAAGTTAATGTTCGCTGTAACAATGTTTATCTTAGTGAAACCTTTACTCGAACCCGCCAAAAAAAGTGATCAATGGATATTTTAATGCAACAATGCATTAGTTAAAATAGAATGAATAACGAAAAACTGAAATTTGTAAATTAGAAATGCAATTGTATAAGGAAGCAAGCACGTTGGGAAAATTGTAAAGAAAATGTGTTTGATAATTAGGAATTATAATAATTAGAGATATAAATTGTAAAGACCAGCTCAAAATTATCATTGCCCATTACCAATCTCTTTGCTTCCTTTGGTACATGTTTCCTCCTACAATCGATGTAAACCGTATATGAATGTAAACTTCTTTGATAAGTCCGCAAGCGACCAATTACAGCTGTTAAACAGGAATGGTGTTAAGAAAAGGAAGAGTTGTAGTAGCTACACGTTTACCTGTCTCGAGGAAAAGCCAGCCCAGATATTAAAAGTATGAACATTATCCAGGCGATAGTTGTATTTGAAAATTTTTCATATTGGCGTCATCGGTAAGATCAGGATATCGATACACTTCCCAAAGGTTCTGAGAACCAAAAGAATAAGCTTTGAAAGCAGCCGGGGCCCTTAATATTTCGTTGTTTAGGTATAGGAAAGATTTTTCTTTAATCCTTTTGAAATAGTTTAGTTGTTCATTTCCTGAACATTTTTTAGAATCATGTATGAGTTAATGCTTTAGTGAGAAGTTGGTTAGGAGGAAGTAGTTTAGTGACAGTTTGAAATTTTTATTCGGATCTTTTGTACGTAAGAAAAGTTGGTATGGCGGGCGATATATTTTTTCTCTTTGAGTGCTACTGTACACAATTATGAGCTCGGTTGTGTTTGTGAAGGCAAAGTACAGTTTAGTTATTGAAAGTTTATCAATTCTATTATTGAATCCACATATTTTTCGCATTCGATTTTAGTGCAGAGTATTTAGTAAAAAGATTAAAAATGAAATTTCAAATACATGTATAATTTATGACTAGGGTTCAACTGCATGTTTTCAAATCTGAGAATCGTATTATAGAATTTTTATTCCACCATGCAGGGTGGGTCCACCAAGTACTTCTAATTTTTGGCGGCAGTGATATTTTTAAGTTAAATGGCTATGATAAGCTCGTATTGGTTCTCATTTTGAATTGAATTTTAATGCATGTGGCTGTTCATAAAGTTTTGTGCTTTACCTTTTGTTTTGCTTTTAAATACCCGATAGATAAATTTGAGACACGACTGGTCTACCAACGACAAATTAGTATGATTATGATGTCATAATTGTTGAATTAAGTGTAAGTGTATAGATTTATTAAATTTGTATCTTCTGTAAATTAGTTAAATTAATTGATTTAATGGACAAATGCCTTCTATATTAGTTCATTTCTCATTCTAAGATCACATTATCATTGATATTAATTTTGTTAGAAAAAAAGAAAAAAAAAAGTAGGCATAAAGACAGATATATGTTTTGATTAGAGTAGTTTGCAAATGAAAAGATATTATGTTAGAAAATTCCCGAATTAGAAAATTTTATAGGCCTCGCTTACATTTTGAAATCAATTGTAAATTTGCTTTATGTATTTTTTGTACGTTCTTACAACGTATTTGATTGCTAAAAATATCTGCAAATTATAACAAAATGAATTACTAAAGAAGCAATAAGCCTTTCCGTTCCGCATGCTCTTTCTTTTGCAGCGGAAATGATGACCGAGGGTAAGTATGTCTTGAAGAGGGTTAGGTTTTCATAATCTGCGGATGATTGATTTCTAGTCGGTTACGGTCCGCGGTACCCTTGTTTGCGCTCGTTTTTTTCTTAGAGTAGGTTATTTTGGACTTGAGGTAGTTTAGCTTATTTTCTGGTACCGCGTCGGTGATTCGGTAACGCGCCTATGGTGATTTTGTAGCGTTTTGATTTGAGATCTGTGGAGAGATCACATCCAGAACTAACGTAACGTAGGTTTCCCGTTCTGGATGAGTAGTTGTTGACGCGTTTGGAAATCGGGCATGTGAACCGGTGGCTGAGTTACGTAACTCGGACTTAGTCTGCTCGCGTAAGACCCGCGACCGAAACTCCTCTCCGAACTAGCTAGCCTACAAGCAGCCACCACGGAGTAGACTAAGTGTGACCGGACTTGTTGACCAGAAGGGTACAGTCCGTTGTCATTTCCAAGACTGCACGTCTTGAACCGATGAGAGGTCGGTTCTGATTGCGATCGAACGAGACGGACTAGGAAACCGTTACACACCGATAAAAAGATAAAATATTCTCCAAATTAGAGTCCACGATACCAACAATTCCAATGGGGATTCTCATTTGCTAGATTCGTTGAGGCTGGTCGTGCTGAGACGGAGGAATCTAGGTATTGATGGCTGAACAACAATGTCTAAATTGTACGTGGTTATTTTCAGTTTTTGTGTTTTTCGTTACGTATTTTTTGAGTTTCAGCTCATTTTTGCTACATTCGGTGTTGATTTTGTGTTAAAAATTAGGAAAAGGTTTCAATATTTAGGATAGGTATATGTAATGTTCATTCTAGTAGATTTAGAGATAAGATTTTAAGTTTAGTTTAGAAATATTGTGCTAGCATTTAATTAGTATAAGATAAAGTTTTTGATTGAATTTTATTAAAATTAGCTGAGAACATATTAGATGAGGGATTGAAGTTCGCTATTGTGTGCACATTTAAATAAATTTTCGAATAATGTTGGTTGGTTTATCTTCTTTTTCCAGTAGGTTCAAAAAATATGTAATAATTATAATTAAACTGAATTTAATATGGTTTTTGGACTCCACTGAAGTCGGTTCTAAGCCCGGTTGAGAAAAGAGGAGCGTTCTGATTGTTTTCCCAGCATACATTTTACATAATTCCTCATCTTAAACCCCATGAGCAAATGGTAGTAGATGGACTCGTAGCCGCAAATTGGGTTTACTGGTTCTCCAATTATGGGACACTAAAATACAAGAAATGCCAATAACTGCAAACAGACCTGCAGCACTGCTACTAAGTCCTACTTACACCATCTTTGTGGTGATGAAAGAGGGTAAAGGCAAGACTTTCCGTGCCTGAAAGCTAAGTCGCAAGTAAAGACCTTGCCGCCGGAACGGAGGTTGGACGGTGAGCTGACTCCTTGCCCCTATAAAAACTTACGTTGTTCTGAAACATGCAACAAAGCCTTGGAATGGATTGAACTTACGGCAACGAACTAACAACCGAATGTTAGATCACTAGACTACCTTGGCGCTATTAAGGAACTTTTACAACGGGCCAGTAAATATATTATAAATTAAACATTTTGGCAATCAAGGGAACGAACTGTATTGTTAGTGATATTTAAGATATGAAATTGCATACAATATTCAAATTTGGAAAGCCTGCTGGAAAGTGAGAAGTTGGAGTGACCTACAGTGTGTAAAGGGACTTCAAATGGCTATGTATGTAAAAGCGTAATTTTTCAAAATCTCGCTCATAAATTTATAAGTTCTGGCTAGAGAAAAGGACAAAGAAACCAAGAAAATGGTCTACAATCACCTGGAAAGACTACTTGACTCATTGCCTACAAACGACACAAATTTAATTCTGGGCGGTGTCAACACTAAGGTTGGTAATTAGCTATCTCATCCGGGAACGACTGGAGAATAAAGCCTCTACGATGAAACAAATGACAACGGCCAGTGCCTGATTGACTTTGCATGCAGCAGAAATCTTGTCAAGCATTTGACTCGCTTGTAACAGCGGTGCTTACATAAAATGGCCAGGGTATCACCGGATGGCAACACACAAAATCAGATCGACCATAATCTGATCCAGCAAGTATACTTGACGTCCGTATATACCGAGAAACCAGTTGTAGCTCGGATCATTACTTGGTCAATCTAACCTAACAAAGGCAAATTCGGCGAAGACCAACCCGTAACAAAAATTCGACAGCCAAACGACGTCTGTGTGAAAAAAATTTCAAGGAGACCCTCAGCAGCCAGCTGGCTTTCATCACATCAGACACATCGCTGAAAACAAACATCGAGCTGTAGGTAGAAGCGGCAATTAAGACTGTGGCAAAGCCAATAATCGGACATTAAGCCCAGTGCAAAAGAAATGATTGGTTCGATGATGCATGCCAGGATACGTTCGATATGAAGAATCAGGCATACAAGCAATATATGGGTTGGAAATCCAGCATCAAGAGACAACATTATGAAGATCTTAGAAGAGTCACAAATAATATCATTAGAACTAAGAAAAGAAAATACGCTGACGAATAATTGAGAAGTATCGGTGTAAGTCTAGCGGGCAACAATACAAGACAATCACACAAAGTAGTGAAAAGTTTGAAACATGTCATCAACCAAAGACTCCAATCTGCTGTGATCACATCGGCAAAATTATTGCTGATAAAATCAAGATTAAAGAAAGATAGGCCTCATACTTCAAGAGCCTCCTTAATCCTCCGCACAGCTCCAGAGCATCGACGCCTATTCCCGTAACACTTCTTTTTGCTCCACCAACTCTGCGTGAAGTTTGTTCCACTGACAAAGTCCAAAAGAATAATAAACAACCGGGCAATCTCATATGCCGGCAATGGTGCTTAGAGAACCATGCATAAAGTTATCCAACACATTTGGCAACAAAAACATATGCCGAACAAATGAAGCCAATAAGTTATATTCCCTATCCACAAAAAAGGTGACAAGTTACAGTGCGAACATTATAGAGGCATATCACTACTTTGCACGGCATACAAAATATTTTAAAAGTCTCAGAAAATAAAATCAGATCATACGCTAATAATATTCTTGGTTTTAGAGCACTTCGATCGGCAATCGTTCACTATCAAGCAGGTGCTTGAGGAATGGTTGGAGTTCAACATAGACGTACACCTAATTTTCGTTGACTTTAAGCAAGCATACAACAGTATTGTTCGTAACGTACTGTACCAAATAATACTGTGCTTTGGTATCCCAGCCAAATCAGTCCGTCTTACCAAAATGACAATAACGTGACCAACCTCCGAAGTCCGTATCAATAACCAACTCACCGATGCCTTTGACAAAAATATTGGATTATAGCACGGAGATGGGTTGGCCTCAGTGCTACTCAATTGAGCCCTGGAGTATGTTATTAGAAAGCTAGCTATCGATACAAAAAGTATGTTAACACACAAGTCGAGCCAAGTGGTAGCCTATGAGGACGACATCAACATTTTGTCATGGTCACTTATAACCACCAGAGAACCTTTCCTGAAACTCCACAGCGAAGGAAAACTAGTAGGGCTACAAATCAATGAGAACAAAATAAAGCTCATGACGTAGTCAAGGAAGAATACCTCAAATGCCCAAAATATTACACTTTGTGAATACATTATCAAATGTTGGCATCAAGATAACTAGAAATGCTGATTAAAGAGACGAATTACGCTGAAGCATACAGCTTGCAAATATAAAATTTTATTCATTTTTAACGATTTTGAAGACCAGCTGCATACACAGGCTAACAAAGCTCCAAATTCTCCAAGCTCGAAGTAAAAGGTCTGAAACATGGACCCTAACCCAAGCATCCGCAAATATGTTGAGCACCTTTGAGCAACGGGTCTTTAGGCGGATAATTGGAGCAAAACTAGATGGGGACCAAAGGCGAATTCGATACAACCATGACTTGCATGAAATGTTTGACGAGCTTGAGGTCTCAACGATTGTAAGACTGTGATAGTTGCAATGGGCTAACTATGTACAGTAAATCGTATGGATGAACAACGAATAGCCGACAAGTTATTCGTTAGGAGAATCCAAAGGCGGTGACCAGCGGGGAAATCGAGGAAACGCTGATTTGGCTCGGTCAACGAAGACAGTTGGAGGCATTATTTGCAGGAAGCAAAGGCCCGAAGGGGGCTGTAGTGCTACGAAGAAAAGAAATTGTTTTTTTGAATTAATGTTTTTTTAATTGATAGTGAATAAATTTAGAGAGTCATTTAGTTTTAGTATTTTTATCGTTTGGAATTTTCTTTATATTCTTTGAAAATGTATAACGATTAGAATTGAATAAAGTCTTTTGTCTTTGGCTTCGGCTTTGGCTTTCGATATCCATTGCCTACGTTTTCACTAAAGAATGGCATACAATTTTCATGAAAGCTTCAAGAAAATTACGTCCTATACCTAAATGAAAGCCCAACTATGCACTTTGATGTTCATCTTTAAACATAATATCAGTTATAAAAGGAAAAGTATGAGCCTTCTAAGTCGCAATTTCCATCTGATTTTAGTTTGGGAATTCCAAATCACATATATAACGTTTAGGTTTAAAAATGTCAGAAGGATCTTTTGATAACTTAACTTCATCAGTAGGCGAAGAATAACCGTGGAAGAGAAAAGCATTCCCAAATGAAATTGGTCTTTATCATGTTGAATTGTATTTATGCTACATTTAGAATTAATTTATAATTGACTAAAGTTTAGCGGAAAATTACGAGTATTATTTTTTTTATCATCCATCGTCAAAAGATTCGGTATCACCGTCAAATCCTTGAAAAGTGCAAAATAATTGTCATTTTCGACATCAATGTACCATATTGAACTGTTCATATTAACAGAGTCCTTGAAAGGATTGTAATTTATTTTTATTTTTAACGGTAAAAGTCCTTTACCATTATTAATTTTGTGGTCCTTTGAAAATGACTTAAAAGAAAGAAAGACGTATCATTCACCGAAAACAGGGCTGTTCCGTTCAAAAGTTATGTGTGGACATACATAAAAAAATAAAAAAAACAAAAAATATATACTTGATAAACTGATGACCTTCTTTTCTTTGGAAGTCGGTTAAAAAGTACAATTTATTGCTTAAGTCAGCAGAAGAATTAAAAAGATGAAATTCTTTAAGCAAACGTCTATTAATAGTGTGGGTTGGATAAAATTACAATATTATTACGATTTATTTATTTTCAGGCTATAACGTTCATTTCCAAGTAGCAATGAAAGGTTAATAAAGAAAAAAATGAATTGTCATTCATGTCCCAAACTCTTTTATTACTGACCATTAAAAATTTGGCACTCTATATATTTTAAAAGAGATAATTCGTTGGTATTGCTTAACAATTTCAATAATTTGAATAATGTTATTGAATCGCTTGTCGGGCTACGGTATTTTTAGAAAATACCCTTTTGTTGCATAATGATTCGATTAAAAATGCATTCAAATTAAATCCTAGAACAAAATCAATAAATTGAATCGTGCCTTTCTAGGATTTTATGAGAATATTCATTTGAATTTTCGACGGATAAATACTTCTCACAGCATGAACGATATTTTAGTAAAATGGAAAAATTTTGAATATCTTAGAAACGCCTAAATTATTCCATCGGAGCCAATATCCACTTTCTTTTCTTCTGTTGAAAAAACCTCTCATATAAAAACGATATACTTTTCTTAAGACGCACATAAATGTAAATTCATTTTTTTATAGCATCGATCTCACATCAAACTTCAAAATTGTAAATTTGATTGAATTGTACTCATATTGTCTGATTTGATGTAAATTGAAAGGAGCATACACATGGGTTTATTACATTCAACGAAAGACTATATACATTTGGCTTAAACCTATGTGGGAGTATGATTTCCATTGAGATAGAATTATGAATGTCTCATGTTGATGATATTCGATCAGCGCACTGGGTATAATATGCATTAAATTATTTGAAAACAAGTTCAACATAAGCAAAAATCTTTCAGAAAAAAGAAAATGCTCTTCGCAATGCCCCAAAAAGACTGAAATAAATTTAACGAAACTGGTGTAAAATCATTTTATCTCCGTTTTACTTACATATAATTGACTAACAAATGATTCATTCAATTTCTCAGAACGGGGAAACTGATTGGGCATCGATTCCATAAAATTTATTATTTCATCTTTCTTAGAGCATTTTGAAGTTGGTTTTATCCTAAAAGTTTTTCTTTATTTCATGATTTTTCATCATTTATTGCGCCACCACTCAAGATGGGCCTTAGCTTCAAGGATGAATCTCCTCCAATCATTACAATTCTGCGATGCCATCTGCCAGTTTATCACTTCCAGTAAGAATCTGCTGTCAGCTTCTAGTGTCTCTTCCCATCGAGTCTCCGGCCTACCCGCCTTGTGTTCTACTCTTTATAATGTATTTTGGGTAGCTGGTTTTCTTCCATTCTTTCTACATGGCCCGCCCATTGCAATTCGCGAAACTTTGCGCAAGTGGACACAGGTGGATCGACAAATAATTCATTAAACTTTTCGTTGTAACGTAGTCTTTACTCTGTTCCTTGTTTCACTGGGCCGTAAAATTTCCGGATCACTTTGCGTTCAAGTATGTCCACTGCTTTTCCAGAATCACTTATCACAGTTCATCTTTCACTTACATATAACAGCACAAGTTTGACAAGTCACTTCTGAATACGCAAGTACGGAATAAAACGCTTTATTTGCGGCATTTATATGGTGTCCAACCTTGTTGTTTACGGCACCACTAGTCAGGTTGGCTTCAAAATATACAAAATTATTCTTCTCAATAGATTAAGCAGGATGTTTTCTCATATAATTATTTCGCATGTGAACTTAAGAAAGCGTTTCATTAACATCGGTTGAAAGCTTTGGCCACAACTAAAGTAAGAAATATTTGTACGTTTTTCCACCTTTGATCGGTCGCAGTTTTGTTTCAGACTGTCCGACTTAAGATTATTTAAAGTTAGCTTCATAACACGGATTAATGAATCTCTCTAATAGTTTATGCTTTCGGTTCAAAAATATACAGCTAGCCGACTGTGGCATATGTTTTGAGGACGTTCTAGAGGGCGCTGCTAGCATGAGATTGATGTGCGGACACCTTCTACCACATATGAGTTTGTGTCCAGCATTCTTGCAAACCTCCAATGCCTGTCCTCTATGCAGACGTCCAATTGATCAGAACATTTTAGAAACGCCACCCAAAATTCAAGCTCCTACGTTTGGAGCAGTTCTAAAAGACCCCCGGAAGATGGATTATATACATCCTCTTTTAAACAACCAGGGAGCCGCTAGCAGAGTAGACCTAAATTCAGGAACGCAGGCAGATATCTCAACAGTGCCATCAAATGCAACTATCAATGACGCGATCCTGTCTTTAATACTCCATCGAGATGGGAACCGAGTCCAAATGCCGGTAGATGATTGGAACCTCCCTCAAATGAGCTCAGAGATGAATCCTCAAGCCCGCGGCTCAGTACCGCACCCCCACCAATGCCGACAATGCACGACTCAGTTCCGTATGGTGGACTGGGCAATGAATCTAACCGTTCAGCGAACTTCACGACGCAAGCCCGAGACCCGACACTACGTTTAATGGAGGGTTGGTGCCTCAGCTTCACCAGCTTTAATTGTACCACACCGGTGTGCAGGTTTTTGTTCAGAGTACAGTCATTAATAGCCAATAGGCTGAAAGGAGACTTCTCGGCCTTTCTTCGACATGCGCACTTTTATTTAGCGGGAATGCCGCCAAATGATACTGGAGTTTTAGAGAATCTGTAGCACTTCCCGATAGGAACTCATTCTGTGCGACTTTTTATATCCATTTCAATGATGGTCTAACTGAACGGGAGTTGCGTGAACAAATAAGAAAGCGCAAATAAGGCTGTCATGAAACATTCGACCAATTTTATACCAGTTCGCCGAAGAAGAACTGATGGAAACCATTAGGGTGAATTTGCGGTGGGAGCTTCAAAACAACCTTCTTCATGTGCCAATACACACCGTGCCAGCATCATGCCTACAGGCAAGAACGACTAGATGAACAAAGTGGAACCTTCCGTCCACAACCTCGCATGACGGGACCTAGTCAGTGAAGAAGTCATACTGCAAAATTGATAGTAGTTGGTCACTTAGACACTGAGCTGACCCATGTTCCAAGGAGTAGAGCCCCTCTGGTTACACCCCCGACTGTGTAGATTGCAAACTGTGGAAAAAATTGCCAAAGAGCGCCGCAAACACCCGTCGGAATTCCTAGAGCCGAATTGAAAACAAACTGAACCCATTGCTACAGACAACCAAAACCCAGATATGACCCCAACCTTGCTGAGTCGCACCACCAAACACAATTCTTCTGAAGTTCTGCAGCCAACATCAAGCGCTACCGAACTTGATCCTCAAGGAAATATTTATAAATCGAGTAACCCGTGGCATGTTAAGCCCTTTCATGCTAGACTGCTCAAGTATTTAGCTGCTCATCGACGCATCTTCGATGAAGAGAATGCTCCTACCATTTCCAAGCCACTCGCTGGATACGGAGCTTTTGGAGAAAGGTGATGCAGTCGATGAAGATGTTGCGTGTGATCAAGCTAGACGAAGACTTTTGACAAACATATCGTTCTGCTTCAGGAAGTGGTTTTGCATATCCGGGAGGCAAGGGTTAACCATCAACATCCAGAAGAGCCAGTTCATAATGACGGAGATTAAGTATATGGGTCACATAATTAGCCACGGTAACATCAAAATCGACCCGGATAAGACACAGCCGATTGGCGCCTTTTCTCTGCCTAAGACCACCAAGTACTTACGTCGATTTCTAGTTACCTACGATTTGTACGTAACTATGCAACCATTGGACGGACATGTTGCGCAAGGGATGAAAGTTCTTCTGGAAAGAACCTGGCTTGCGGGCCTTTGAAGAGCTAGAGAAGAGCTTCCGTGCTGCATAGCCCAAGCTTCAATAAACCGATCTCAATCCATTGTGATGCAAGTCAAAATGGAGTAGGAGCAGTCTTAATCCAGGTTATGGAAGACAGGGACGAAATGCCTATAGCCTCTGTGTCCCACAAGACAAGCTAAGGAATGTTTGGCGGCGGTATTGGCGGTGAAGTGTTTTCGCGCATATATCGAAAGACATCCCTTTGAAATCATTATGAATCATGTGTCCTTAGAATGGCTGATGGGCCAAACTGATCTCCATGGCCACTTGGCGGGATGGACCTTGAAATTTCCGGCATTTGACCCTACGGCGGCTGAAAACTTATTTCTTTTGAACGAAAGTGGCACAAAAAATAAAAGCATATATAGCCACCTGTGAGACGTGTTAGTGCACCAAAGCGCCAAATGCTGTCGTTCAGCCTTCGACGGGTGTATTTTCACTGCCCGAGCTTGTGTTCCAGTGCTTGTATATCGATTTCATCGATCCTTATCCTCGTTTAACGTCTCGACACATCGAAATTGTCATGTTCCTGGACCAACTATCAAACTTCCCGATCATTGAGCCAGTTTAGAACATGCATACAGCCCCAAACCTAAGCTTCTTGAAGAAACAAGCTTTTCATGTATTTGGAGTACTGGAGTATGTCGTCTCCGACAACAGAGTCCAGTTCAAATCTATTGGATTTCGTGAACTGATGGATAACTATGGCATTACTCACCAGCGGAACACAGGCTACTCTCCTCAAGCCAATGCTTCCGAGCGGCTAAACCGTACACTCCTAGCCGCTATACGTGCCTATATCAATCTGAATCAAAACGATTTGGACCGCAAGATTTCCGCTATCACCTGTCCTCTGCGCTCTTCATTTCCCACCGCTAAAGCAATTTTACGGTGTTCTGCCAGTACATGATTTGTCACTGTAAACCGTACCGGTTGTTGTGGCAATTTATTAGTTTGTAAGACCCAGTAGGAGCTCTAGAGCCACACGAGAAACTCCGAGTACTACGAGACTAACTCTGAGAGAAGATTGAAGATAGCAGATGTGCAGAGGAGGAGCGCGTGATTTGTGGCAGCAATACCACACTCACTGCCAAACTGCAAAACTTCTTCTCCAGCAATCGCAATGGCTGGCCTCCTCAACGTGGATCAGTTTGACAAGCACAGGCACCCTTAGTCCTCTCCGAGTCAGCTCGCCAGCCAAAAGCCACTTTGGAGTAGACTGTGAGTGTCCGGACTTGTCGACCTGAATAGTACAAACCATTGTCATTTGATTTCACGTCTATAACTGATGAGAAGTCGGCTTGGATTTCCTTCGGGAAATTTCGAACGAGTAAGCAAGAATTTAAAATCATTACAGGACAGATAGATGAACAGACGAGCAGACAGTACGTGAAACTGGTAAGTTTTGTAAAATATCTTATAAAAAGCCCTAAAATTTCATGGAGGTGCATCCAATAACAAATAATTAAGGGTTTAAATTCGTTGAACTTGGCTGATATTAGTAGGATTTAGCATTTTCGTCAGTAAAACTGTATTAGTATCATTAAATTGGATGAAATCAGCCATTTTAGTAATTCTTTATTCTATAAGTTTCAATAAAATTTACAAAAATTTACAAAAGTTATAGCCGTTTGAATTTCCTCCGATTACAACAATCATATACGATTTTTCTGCTACATGGGCTTTCCATCGAACCAGACACTACGCTTTTGAATGGATCTTCTCCAAATTTTCAGACAATATGAATAGCAAAATTACATTCACCCTGCAGCGCACAATTTTTTTTTTGTTTTGCAAGGAGGAAAATCATATAACTTTAAATTCAAGCGATATTTAGGGAGGAATATTTTTAAAAATTGGTCTCCAATATTTCTTGAGCAATGATGATATACTTAGTAAGTGCCAGATATGTCACAAAATTCATTTAGGTTTTAAATAGTGTCATGCTTCTCACTGTCATTTCATTGGAAATGAAAGAAAACATTAATCTATACTTTAATGAAAAATGCAACAACAAGTTTTTTTTCTGTTCGAGAATATTTTTATATTTTTGAAGGTCTTTGTTAAAAAAAATTTACAAACACCTTCTAGTTTCGTGATCTGTCCATCCGTTTGTCCGTCTATCCGTCTGTCGGTCTATCTGTCTTTCTGTACATCTGTTGGTGCGCCACAGCAAGTTTCCTCAGAAACTATAAAAGCTAGAATGCTCAAACTTTGTGGAAAAAGTGGGTATCAAATGAAAGATCTTGATTAGAAACTTTAGAATCTGAAAGAAAAAGGTCATTTTATGTGCCGGGGAATCCAGGGGAGGCAAAATTTACCAACATTTTGTGTCCGCCCTCCCCCAATTGGATACCTTTGAGCCCAAAAAACCTAAAATAATCACAGGAGTGGGTCTTTATAAGTACATGGGCAACAGATACATCAAAAATCAAAATTCACTCATCTTTCTTAATAATAGTATGATTGGTAAATTTTACATTTTCGTCCATAAAATCAAAACAGTACCTTAAAGCTACTTAAAATTTTGCAGTTATATGGAATAGTGTAAAATCATAATGCTCTCAAAATTTCATGGAAATCAAATCATAATCAAGTGAGTTGTTGCCATTTCAATTGTACGGAATTGATACAACAATAACACATGTTGATAGTTGATACATATTTCAAAAAGACCTAGGCACTTCTATTTTCTTCCAATTTTCATGAAAATTTAAGGAATAGTGTTTAAATTGAATATGTTCAATCGGATAGACCCAGAGCTTTTGCCACTTATAGTCGAAATTCACGTAATTTGACCAAACTTGAATTACTTTCTATTTGCTTCTCAACTCTCTTGTAAACAAGCCAACTGTTTATGAGCATCATATCGAGAAAGTGGTAAAATAATCGCATTGACCACTTTCTAGTGTGAATTTTATTTTATGATTAGCAATGTACGAGTCAAGCAGGTCTACACGAGCCACGTGGCCGTTATAGTGGCGAATAATGCTAGGACAATCGACATCGATGTACTACTTGCTCTTCTTACAAAATCCCTTTATTTTCTCTTTAAATAGATTATCGCCAACAAAAGAAGATGCCGGTGTCACTGATTTGTTATCTAACCACATAACTGCAACCACTGGTATACCATCTACAGTTGCCCTCCATTTTTCAGAACGTCGGCGTGGAGTCTTGGGTTTCAATAGCTCTTTATAAGATGATATTTGCTTATTTTTATCAAACCGTCCTCTGTTTACAGTACCTAGAGTGAACATTCCTGATGTGGCTAAATTAGTTATCAATTCAGGAGAAGTGTAATAATAATCGAAAACAAAAAAATTGAAATTTCACTCTTTAAGAAGACTGCGACAGAGACGCACTATTATGTTGCTATTTGCAAATAAGTCAGGTTCATCCGCCATTCTCAGGTCTGGATCATTGTCAGTGCCCAAGTAGATTTCAAAATTATAGGCGAAACCAGTGTCATCGCACAAAACTAATGGTTTGTATCCCCATTTAAGTGAATTATTTGGGAGATATTGGTGCAAAAAGTCAGTAGAAGTAGAATTCTTATATCAGGGTGCGTACGGTATTTGAGGACATGCATAAATGTGACTATAACTTCGCAATTTTTTTTTTATATTTTTTTTCCTTTTCAGATAAGAAATGGCGGACTACAACACCACTCAAGAAATGAAGAGACATGCTGTCATCGTCACTATATGTGCGAACCGTACAGATTTAGAGGTCTCTAATTTTCTTCATAGCATCCGTTCATTCGTGCATAAGGTTCGCCGTGAATTGGAAGCATCAGGAGGCGATACAGAATCGGTTGCGAAACGCAAAAACCACGAACAACGTTCTGACACTGTCCGATCTGCAGAATTTTTAGAGCAAGTGCAAGCGATCATAGACGAGGAACCTTCAAAATCAATGAGGGTCCTTGCGAGTGAGCTTCATGTTTCTGAGCGCCTTATTCGTAGAGTTTTCCACGAAGGCCTTCGGTATAAGTCTTACGTGATGCGCACAGGACAGTTCATGTCAGAACGAACACGGAAACAGAGAGTTCTCCGATCAAAACGTCTTTTAAACAAAATCAAAACTTCTTCGCTGAAGACTGCTATTAATGCGGTTATGGTCAATATGAACAAGGATCATTTGATTCGGGCATGTAATCGTTTCCGGACCCGGGTCGAAGAGGTTATTGCTGCTAATGGCGATTTTATTGAATAACTTTATAGCCATATATTAATTTAACGTTGTATAAAAAATTCCTGAAATTTCATTAAATTTTGTTAAAAATACAAGCTAATTAATTTTACTCTCAAATACCGTACCCTGTACTTTCTGATAAACAAACGGCTTTGGAGGATTCTTCAAAATACTAAATTTTGTAGATTCTCCCGCAATATTCTGTCACAAATCGTCATCAAAAAAGTACAAAGAATATTTTAGTGGCGTTTTGAATTTTATTATTTGCTCAAATAACTTGTCATCACCTTTAAATGATTGAGTTGGTGATTGAAAATCTTACTTTCACCACACATACCTTCTCTTCTTATTAGCCTTTAATGTTGTATTAGTAGGTTGAAGTACTTGGCATAAGATGTAATATGCGTCATCTAGTTGAACTGTCTGCTAATGTTGAAGCATAGCCACCATCAGAAACGCTAGGCTCAATCACCGAATCACGCATTCTGATTATATCATTATCACTATCCTCATCAGACAGTGCTAATCATTCTTCACTATCCGTTGGTAGATTTAAAATATGTTCAATCTCGGCTTTTGTTAAGGATTTGTATGTTTTCATCTGAACCACCACATTGTATTATTTGTTGATTTATCCCTAAAATTCTAAATAACAAAAACTTACCACAAGCAATTATTTCCAAACGAAAAAACAATTCTTTCACACTTTTTCGAACGGATATAAACGAGGTGATGAACACTTTTATAAATTGACCGCTAATTCAAATTCAAAGTGGCTTACTGATCAGTGTGCCAATGTGTGAGCAAATGCAACGGTCTTTTATGTCTTGCTATAGTGTTTAACTATGAAATTTTTACACTGATGGGGTTAAACTTCATTGTGCGCTTTAATATAGGCAAAATGCTTTTACCTATATCCCATATATGTGCCATGTAGGGCTAAAGATTCAGGTCAGTCAATGTTTTTAAGCAATTTATAACAAAATGTTAGCCGCTTGAAATGGGGTTCCTTCAAAGCAAGAATACATTTGTTGCGCATGTCATAAATGTTTTTCTTGCATTAAATCATTCTATTTATCCATATATTAAGATTAAGTACAAAACCCTTCTGATATGAGCGTAAATCTGTCTACCCAAATTGTTTTGATTTGTTTCTGGTAAATGCTTGGTTGCAATACTCATGGAGGACTGCAAGGGCTGATAAGGGCATACCGAGAGAAATTTTGCGAAACTGAATTTAAATCAAAATCACGATGAATGTGAGAATAAGGTTGTAATGGACTACGATGAACTTAAGCGAAAAGAAAAAGACAAAAGCTTCCAATAAAGCCCGTTCCTTGCAAAGAAAGTGCAACTAAAAGAGCTGCGTATTCACCAAAATATGGGACAAAACTGTGTCGCTACAGACAAAGTGGCAATGATAAAAAACTTCAGTGTTTTGCAAGAAATGTGCATTTCTTTATGATTTACCACCACTTGCAATTATTGCACAGATTTTCATGAAGGCTGATAAGAAAATGTCAACATATATGTAAGAAAGAACTCTTCCTGAAACTAAACAGCGAAGCAAAACTACTAGGGCTATAGATGAATGAAAATAAAACAAAGCTCATGACGAAGTCAAGGAAAAATACCTCCAGCACACAAAATATCACACTTGGCGACAACAGTTTCGAAAATGTGAACGATTTTGTGTATAACGTCGACAAAATAACATGAACTAGTAATGAAAGTGACGAAACATGTCGAAAAAAACAGCCCGCAAATAAAATATCTTTTAGGTAGATTTCTCGAGAGAAATTTACCTATTGCGGAGAGCATCATATATATATATATATATATATATATATATATATATATATATATATATACAGGGTGGGCCATAAGGGTGTTGGCGGTTTAAATATTCGATTTAAAAAAAACTACGAAACATAACACAAATATATTTGTATTGTTAAAAAGTAGAAGCATAGGAATTTTTAAGACTTAAAAATAATGTTGTCCAAATGGCTTCCCTCGGCTGCTGGGCACTCTTGGAACCGAAGTTGCAAATTTTGGAAAACTCGTTGAAAAGTTGTTCTCGGTATTTTGTTACTTTCCTGAATAATATTCCTCTTCAGCTGCTCTAAATTGGTCGGATTATTTTCGTAAGCTACCGATTTGAGGTAGCCCCATAGAAAATAATCGCATGGAGAGAGATCGGGGCTACGTGGGGGCCATTCAATATCCCCCCTTTTCGAGATGAGTTTTCCGGGAAAAACATTTTTCAGCAGCTCTATGGATACCCTAGCCGTATGACATGTGGCCCCATCCTGTTGAAACCACATCCTCAAGGTATTGCCTTGAAGTTCTTGCAAAGCTGGCACCAAAAAGTCTGTTATCACGTTGCAATAATTGTTAGGTCTAACCGTCATCGCTTGCCCTCTTTCGTCCTCAAAAAAGTATGGCCCAATAATACCGGTTGACGTTATGCCAGCCCACACGACAAGCTTAGGGCTGTGAAGTGGACGTTCATGCAAGCGTCGGGGATTAGTCATGGACCAGAACCGACAATTTTGCTTGTTCACATGGCCATTAAGGTGAAAATTAGCCTCATCACTAAAAATCATATTGTTGAAATTGTTGAACTGCTCGAGCATCAAATTGACAAAGTTAAGTCGGTTATTGGCATCATTGGGTTTTAATTCTTGGACTATCTGAATCTTATAAGCCTTCAAATGCAGATCACGTTTCAAAATTCGTCGCAAAGTTGTTCTTTTGACGTCCAAAGACTGACTTCTCTTACGTGTTGACTGTTGCGGATTTCGCTGAACTGAAACACGAACACGCTCCACAATGTCGGCTGATCTTGCAGAAACTGGGCGACCACGAGCCGTAATTGGTACTGTTGAGCCGGTTGTTTCAAACATTCTGATCCATTTTCGTAACACATTGGCGCTTCGAACTTCACTTAAATCGCGTAAACCGTGTTCATGCCGATACAAACGTCGTGCAGTAATCACTGATTTATTGTTTTCGTAATACGCTCGGACACAAAATGCACGCTGCACTCCCGTGTACGGCTCCGTGGCGACTAAATTTCCAGGAAGCGGCGCAGCGAACAACATATCCCCCCGCCACCCCGCGCCGCACGTTACCGAGAAATTGAAGAATTAAATCGCCAACACTGATATGGCCCACCCTGGGTCAGGTTGCAAAAAACGAAATGGCGGCCAGTTGAAAGTCAAAATTTCAAAGGCTTTTAAAAGTCGCAATTTTTATCCGACATATATGAAACTTGGTTTCAAGATAGACATTACTTAGACCTACAGTCTTTGATATTTTGGTGATGGCGGCCGTTTAAATATGCGTTTTTTTTCATGTTCTTGTGGCCCTCTAGCGGTCACATTTTCCAACGGATTTTGATGAAACTTGAGATTATGAATCTCTGTACTATGTTCTTGTATTTTACAGGAAATTATTAAAATTGAATGAAAAATAAAAAAGTCGAAAATTTAAAGCCTAATATTTTCAGCTGCCATTTTCTTTAAAAATTGAATTATTTTACCCTGTCTAGAGTGAAACTCCTATTTGCACGAGATAGTACATTGATTGATGAGGTCCTAGCATACAAAGATTTAAAATAATCCAAAATCAAATGCATGCATTCAAAATGGCGGCCCCCAAAGGTCTGGAGGCAAGCGCACTTAGCTATTTTAGTGCCAACTGAAATAATGAATATTTTTCATGGAAACGTTTTAAATGACTTTACTTGAAAAAACTTGTAAACCAGATCATTTTTTAGATATTGTAAAATATTTTTAACAATACCCTAAAAAATTATAAAATCGCGACTTGTCTGTCTGTCCGTCCGTCCGCCCGTTTGTTCGTGCGTCATATCAAGTTTTCTCGCAAACCACATGAGCTAGAATGAGGAAATTTTCTACGTAGGTCAAAAGTGGTGCCTCTTGAAATTTGCAGTGCATGAAAATATTTTAAGGTATTTAAGGGGGGTCTCCCCATACAGGGGGATGGCATACAATTTTTTTATTTCTGTAGCCCTCTAGCAGCCAAGATTCTCAACAGATTCCGTTGAAACTTGAAATTATAAGTTATCAAGGCAAGTTAATTTAATTTGATTATGCAAATCGAATGACAAATAAAAAAGTCAATAATTTACAGCTTAATATTTTTAGCAGCCGATTTCAATAAAAATCGAAATGACGGCCCTCACAGTTCAGAAAAAAATTAAAAATGTATATATTAATAGCAATGCAAGTGCTGATTAAACTTTTATGGAAATCTTTTGAAATTAACTATTCGAGCTATTTAAGCCTTTGTGTGGTTACCACTGTGAACTGTGTAAACAGCAAATGCGAGAAGGGCGAAACCGGTATTTATATGTTTACAACAATTTATGATCCGCCGATTTTCAATATGTAATCCATACGCGTGCAACTCAATTTAATTAGCAAAATATTTGCGCCCCGATAAAAGGTCTCTAAAAACGAACGAAGCGAGATTTTTTTTATGTTAATAAATACCCATGTGGTACAACGAAAATTGCAGTAAGAAGTTTAGTAGTAGGCAAGCCAAATTCTTTTTCGAAACTTTACGCTACATACGAGAAATTTACCTTTCCGGCTGGTGCTGCAAACGGGGATTTTTTTTAAGTTTTGACGATCTTGAAGACGAGCTGCATACACAGGAAAACAAAGCTCCAAGTATGCAAATCTGTGATAAGAGCTGTGTTATGCTATGGGTGCGAAACATGAACCATAACCCAAGCATCCGCAAATATATTGAACGCCTTTGAGCGACGGTTCCTGAGGCGAATAATCGGAGCGAAGCTAGGTGGGGATCAATGGCGAATTCGATTCAACCATGGGCTGTATGAAATTGTTGACGACCTGGATATCTCAACGATTGTAAGACTGCGGAGGCTGCAATCGGCTAGACACATGAATCGTTTGAATGAACAACGGATACCTAAAAAGGTGTTCGTTGCGAGAACTGAAGGCCGGAGACAAGTGGGGCAACCGAGGAAGCACTGGTCTGACTCGGTCGACGAAGACAGTTCATCGCTGCTCGGATTTCGAAATCAGAGGACGCGGCCAATGGACTGAGACCGTTTGCAGGAAACGAGGGCCCGAGAGGGGCTGTAGTGCCAAGAATAAGAAGAAGTAGATTTAAGAATATCTATATCTTATTTGGAATTCCTTTGGTATTGTAATTTGGCTAGTAAGTTTAAATTTTGATGACAATGTTTAAGGAAAACGTTTTATTTTTGTTTATTTTGATGTCTTGAATAAAAAATACCAGATGAAGACAAAGCTGAGATCTTTCAGTCATAAAAAAAATCACTCCTCTTAACTCCTTCAAATATATCTTTGAGAAGTGTTAGTGCGTCCTAGGCACTTAAAAATCGAAATAAAATTGTGTAACATATTTATTTTTGAACCAATCTGAAGTAGGATATTTATTTTTGGATTGGTGGTTTGTCATATATAGTATATACTATATATATATATATATATATATATATATATATATATATATATATATATATATATAAATTTTAGTTCTTCTACTTCTTCTTCGTAGCCCTACAGCCCCTTTCGGGCCTTCGCTTAGAGATAGTTAGAGTATCTCATTATCATTATCTAATGTATCGGCACTCCACAAGTTGATATGATCATTATCACGCTTTGGCCGTGTGTACGTCCACCCAGCTGCGACACGTTCCGATTTTTAAACCAGAACGTATCATAACTGAACAGGCTTATCGTCCGTCCGAAGAACCATTCGAACTAAAGCTCGTTGACGCCAACGAAACTTGAACCAGAGACCTTCAGCTTACGGGGTTAGTGCTCTAACCACTAAGCCACGCGGACTTCTATAAATTTTAGTTACTCATACAAAAATACATATCCCAAATTAATCCTACGTTATACAAAACACTTGGCACAATTTTATAGACTGTTATACAAAAAACTTGGATTTGATTAAAGTAAGCCATGGATAGAAAAATAAAAAACAAAGAAGTTGGGGAGAAATCTTTTTGTAATGAAATCGAAATCGTATGGATTGAACGTTATTCGAAGTCAATTTACAGGTGTGTGAGAGATTTATCTGCGGGTTTTCTCAAGGTAGCGTGCGGAGACGAGATTAAAAGATTTTGTGAACTTTCATTTGTATTAAAGAAGCTAAACACCATCTCTCGCGGTTTTGAGTATTTTCTGTCTAAGCCCCATGAGTTTACTAATGCCTAGCCATTTCCAAGTTTCAACGTGATTTTGCTGCTGTGTGCGTACATGGCAGTGCGGTGGAATTGAATTCTAGAATAGTTTTAATTTGTGCTGCGTCTTTGTTTCGAAAAGTTTTGTGCCTGATTGAAGTTTTGCTCACAAATCACTTCTGATCAGTCCGACAACAAGCGATTAATTGACAACTGATTGGACAATATCGAATAAAAATTAATTGTGGCTGTATGAAAGTGTGTATCGCGAGAGGGGCTTGAAATCCTAAATAGCCTGGCCTCATTGGCATCGGTTCGGTCATGTCTCAACGCTTTTGTCCGGTGAACGGGAAGGAATGCGAAAGTGAGTGAAAGAAATTTGTTTCTGCCGTCTCGTCATTTCGCAAAAGTCCGAAATTTCCCCAAGACCTGTCATTCGTCGCTCGTTGGTGTTTATCGAGCAGTTTCCGTGTGTGGAATGCATTTGCGGCGAATGTAGTTTTTAATCCCCCCTCCTTTAATGAATAAAGCCCAAACCCTGCAATCAATATATCACAGATGTGTGTGGTCTGGCATTTTCATGATGGAAGACAACGCCCTTTCTATTGATCAATTCTGGCCACCTACACGCAGCATAACCTTATTTAGTGTCAATCCTGGCTTTGAAGTGGTTGTGATGATTCACCTTTTTTTTAACTACGATCTTTTTCGAACGACAATCGTGCATTAATCCATTTTTCATCGCCCGTATTGATTTTTTTTTTAATTTTTTTATTTACTCCCTCCAAATAAGTTATGAACTTGTATGCTGGGGGGAGATTTTTTTTTTTTAAATCATAGCTTATTCTAGTATCTTTAGAGTTTATTTAATATTTCTCTATGTTATTATATTTCTTTAAATTCAATTTGAAAAATTATTTATAGGTATAACTAATGGATAGTGACGATTATCTTGTAGACTGCTCCGATGATTGTTTTGCTATCAGATAGTATTTCAGTTTTGTTTTGAAATGTATTGGGCTTGTTGAGCAAACCTTTAAGTAGGTCATTGTAAAGCCTTGGTGCCACACATGTGAAATGCTTCTGCTCCTGGATTGTAGTTGCGCGAATAGTTGCCATGGTGATGAACCTCTGTCTAGTGTTCATTTCATGAGTTATTCGAGTCATTCTTTCATTTTTTGTCATGTATGTGAGAACTTTTAACGCATTTAAATTTGTTATATTGAGAGTACTTGTACAAATAAATAACTGATTTGACGGAAAAGTATGAAGGGTTCCAATAATTATCTTCAATGCCTTTTTCTATATATTTTGGACGAATCTTATGTGTGTGTGTCATAAGTTCCACCCTACCCCAAGCGATTACGCCATATGTCAAAACTGTTTGGAACAACGTTTTGTATAATTTAATCAGGTCGTTTGGTCTAAGTATGCGTCTGAGATTGTAGAATATGTAGAAAAGGTGTTTGAGCTTTTCATTTAAGTTCTGTAAATGATCTTTCCAGTTTAGATGTCTGTCGATATGCAACCCTAGGTATTCAGCCGACGCATTATTCTGTTCTGCTCCATTATTCTTACTTTGACATTAAGGTTGTTTGGTGGTTGAGCGCTTGAATTGCATGAAAATGGTGTGATTTTGTTTTTTTTAACCATTTAGCTTGATTGAATGTCTTTCTGTCCATCGTATAATTATTGCCGAAATTTCTGTAGTGCGTTCACAACAATTTTCCCATTTGTCGCTTGTAATTAGAACAACAGTAACATCAGCGAATCCTACTATTTTTACTTCTGCTGCGGCGATTCTAAAGAGCGATGTTACGTAGATGTTGTGCAAGATGGGGGATAAAACTGTTCCTTGAGGTAATCCAAACTTGGTGTTAATTATAGGATTGCTGATAGTTCTGTTGAGTTTTACTGCCTGAGTTCTATTTTGGAGGTAGTCAGTGAACAATGCTAATGATTTATGTTTTATTCCGATAGATTTGATTTTGTGTATAAATATATATCGTGATCCACCGTATCAAATGCTTTTGAAAAGTCCAAGGAGACACCCAGTGTTTTTCTTTTTAGGTTATTCACGATGTAACAACACACATCTGCAAATGCATCAAATACGCCTTTTCCTTTTATAAAGCCATACTGTGTCTCGGGTATTATTGAATTTTGTATGACGAGTTTTTATGCACTTCTCGAATATTTTTGTGAAGGTATTTGTTATCAACATTGGTCGGCAACTGTTGATGTCCTTTCTATCTTCGCTTTTGAAAATGGGTATGATAAAACCCTTTTTGATCTGGCTTGGAAACACACTTTGATCCAAACAGGCGTTAAATAAGATTTTTAACGGTTTTTTGATAAAATTTTTGATTATTTTTATCGTTTCTGCGCTCAAATTATCGTATCCTGTGGATTTGTTCATGTTCAGATGTTCTATTATAGCTGCTACTTCATTCTATAGTGGGTAGTTTGCTTTGTATTCCGTTGATTTCTGTAGCCAGTGTATGTCCTGTTTCTCTAAAAGAGTTATTGAAAGTATTGGTGATTTTCTTTGAGTTACTTTTTGTCTCTAGAAACTGTTCCTCTATAGTCAAACCTTTACACATTTCTTTTTTATTAGATCTATGATTTATCTGGTTGATGATGTTCCAATATTTTTTTGAATCACTTTGGGCGCTTTCTAATTCAGTTCTAAAAATGGCTCGATTTCGTTGCGTTTCATTAGGCTTTCGCAAATGGAAATTCCGTCGATCGAATTTTTTTGTGTTAATTCATGCGGCACCCAAACGTCGAGCTTTTTTGTGTCTCAAGCCTTACGCGTATGGTTCAAAACTGTTTGGTGGTGGATATTGAGTTCCTTACCAATATCATGCCTGCTTATGTGTCGGTCTTCTTCAACTTTTTCAGTGATTGGTCGACCTGAGCGAGGTACATCTTTGACATTAGATTTTCCAGAAGGAAAGCGAGCGAACCATCTCTTGGCTGTGGCTTTTGATAAACTATCTTGACACACATTCTTTCACGAGCCTGTGATGCATCCTCACCTTGATCTTAGTGATATTGTAAAATATAATGAATGTTTTCAGAAATTTCACTCATTTTTAAATGAATACAACTTTTGACATGAATGACGAAATACAAAACTGTCCATGTGAAAATTATAGACTGGATGTCACCTTTCAAATGCATGTCAGTTTGACTCAATCTGATTAGTATTGTCCGATATATGACAAAAAAGGTGAATACTTTTTAGACTACCCAATATATATATATATATATATATATATATATATATATATATATATATATATATATATATATTATATATTTATATATATATATATATATATATATATATATATATATATATATATATATATATATATATATATATATATATGTGTGTGTATATATATATATATATAGATATAGATATATATATATATATATATATATATATATATATATATATATATATATATATATATATATATATATGTATACATATAAATATATATATATATATATATATATATATATATATATATATATATATATATATATATATATATATATATATATATATGTATACATATAAATATATATATATATATATATATATATATATATATATATATATATATACATATAGGGTTATCAATTTTACGCTTGGGACAGTAAAGCTAAAGAAAATACATAAAATATTCAGATGGAAACCAAATTTTTTATTCAATATAAAGATTATACGTGAAACACAACATCATTCAAATGTCCTCCACGGGACTTCTTACAGGCCTCAATCCTTTTGAGGTAATTTTCAATGACTTTTCGGCACATTTCCGGCCATAACTTCACGAATATTGGTTTTCAATTGCTCAAGATTTTGAGGATTGTTTGCGTAAGCACGACCTTTCACATAGCCCCATAAAAAGAAATCCAAAGGTGTTAGGTTGCAGGATCTTGCGGGCCAATTGACATCACTGAATCTCGACATTTCTCTTGTAGAAGTGCTCGATTAGGCTGTGTTGTTTGGCTTGTGGCTGCGTCTTGTTGGAACCACATGTTCTCCAGATCATAATCTTCAATTTCTCTCCAAAAATAATCGGTTAATATCCGTCCATAGCGGTCAGAAAAAAAAATTTCATTTCAAAAAAATACGGGCCAATAACACCACCAGACCATAATTCACACCAAACGGTCACTTTTTCCGGATGCAAAAGCCTTTCTGCGATCACCTGAGGATTTTGAGAGCCCCATATGCGGTAATTCTGTTTATTTACGTAACTACTGAGCGAAAAATGAGCCTCATCACTTAAGAAAATTTTGTTCGAAAAATATTTATCATGGACTTGTTGTTCAATCACCCAATTCGCATACATTCTGCATTGTGTATGGTCTTGAGGCTTAAGTTCTTGAGTGAGTTGGATTTTGTACGGATGGAGATGCAAATCCAAATGCAAAATCCCAAGCCCAAATGTTGACCACGTCGAGGAATCGACAAATTCGGGTCTTCCTCCACACTTTGGGCAACGCTAGCAATATTTTCAGCAGAACGAATGTTGCGATGATGCACAGGCCTTGCAATATCAATAATCGATTCAGTCTCTTCAAATTTTCTCACTGTGTTCGAAATCGTTTGGTGTGTAGGTCGATTATGTCGACCGTAATCGGCTCGTAAAGCCCTAAGTGTTGATACAGCAGAATCACCATTTTAACAATAAAATTTAATAATTTTAACGCGTTCTTCGACTATTTAACGATCCATATTTCTAAATGGCAAACCTTCAACTAAAAAAACACGCTTTGGATGACATTTAATTCTGACAGATGTCAAACGGCAGGGTTATAATTTCCTATCACGAAATGGATAACCCTATATATATATATATATATATATATATATATATATATATATATATATATATATATATATATATTTAACTGGCTGTTTTAATGAAATTTAATAACTATTTTATTCGAAGAAATTAGATATTCCATTGCATATTTATTTTTCAATAAAATAAACAAGATCAGCAGAATTATTTTAATAATGTCGAATACTACGAATTAACCAAGAACGAAACTGCGAGATTATTTTTTTAACCAATTTTCAGGTCTGACCGATCTACTTCCATATCTCCGCGCTTGTGTTATTTTTCATTATCCGTTTCGTAGTATCGTTCAAAGTTGTCCCGATTTTATTGAACAAAATGCTCCCAAAGGAAATAAAGAAGAAGAATAAATCTTCAACTTCTGGATTTAATGGTATTTTCCTCAGTCGAGTGTTCATATATTTTATTCACCTGTGGATAATATATGTGAATACTGGATTATTGAATTATCATTGAGATTTTAATAAGTTTTACAGGTATTAATTTTTCATATGAAATGATTTTACAGTGAGTGAAATTTTCAGGAGGTGAGATTTGACTCACATTCGTGGTGGATGTCGCTCTGATGTTTGAATTGATGATTCCCTTTTAGTGGGTGACCCGAGTGGGACTACCTCTCATACTAACGTGATTTTCCCGTCATCCTGAAGTCGGAGTTCTGGCCCAGTGGAGTCTTTGTGAAGGAGTTTATTCCTTATAGAAGAAAATTTCGGAAGCGAAGACAACAAATAGTTTCGATCGATTAATAAGTTTAACAATATTAAACGTTTGCAATGCTTCTACCAGAATGTTGCAGGGCTTCAAATTAAGCTTCTAGATTTTTTAGTGGCATGTTCTCTTGCAGGTGATGACATTTTTTGTATTTTGTAATCCTGACTCAACGATTCGGTGAGTGACCTTGATTTGTGTGCTGTATAAAATATCTTCCATTGTGATCGCAATTCTAGAATATCTTCTAAGTCAGAGGGTGGTGAAGTTCTTCTTGGTGTCAAGCGTTGTTTTTCTTCTACTGTCTTTTGTGGATTTCTGCCCTCACCCCTTATTGAATGTATCTTAGTGAGAATGTTCCTTAGCGCTGGTTCTTATTTGTTAGTGTCCTCCATTTATACTCCTTGAAACTCGCCATTAAACATATTGTCACCTTTTTTATTGAACTGTCCACCTATATTCTAACCAGGTACCTTCAAGACTGTCTTTTTTAGGGTTTTGTAAAATAATTTTACAAAACCCTTCTAAAATCGCGTCCTGTCTGTCCGTCTGTCCGTCTGTCTGTCCGTCCGTCCGTCCGTCCGTCCGTGTGTCACAGCAGTTTTTCTCGGAAACTACTTAAATCAGAAGCATCAAATTTTGTATGTAGGTGTAAACTGGTGCTCTCTTCAAAGTTCAACTACAAAAAAATTTTATAAGGTATTTAAGGGGGGTCTCCCCATATAGGGGAGTGACCCCCCGAAAAAAAAATTTCATTGAAGGTAGCCGATATGGGTATTAAATGAAAGGTATTGATGAGAACTTTTCAAAACAGGTCTTAGTTTGGCAAAGTTTGCTTCGAGGGGCGCACAGGGAGGGGAAATATGCGAAAAATTTGTGTCCCCCCCCCCTCGCGATTGGACACCTGTGATCCGAAAAATCTGAAAAAAATCAGGATTGTAGGCCTTGGTGAGTACAACAACAACAAATACGTGAGAAGTCGCAATTCACTCAACTTTGTTAGTAATAGTATGATTTATCGATTTTATGTTTTCTTGAATAAAATCTAAACGGTACCCTTAAATTCAATGAAATTCAGTACACAGATGACTATTTATAAGATTGATTTACCCTGCAAGTCTCATAAAGATTGAATTATATTTAGCGAAGTTATAGCGGTTTAAATTTTCCTGTATTACTATGGAACAATATGCGCTGCATGTATTACTATGGCAACATATGGCTATGGAACAATATGCGCTTTTTACTGACTCAGCCACTACAGTTTTGCTAGGATTTGCATGAAAATTTCAGGAATGATAGGTGTCATGTATATCTTTGAGAATCGGTTCAGCTAGTGGTATCAGTAATCGTAAAACAAAATGGTGGCTGTTTTAAATGCGAAGATTGAATAATTTTGAGTTATTTTTTCCCAACTTCAACATTCAAGGTCCATGCTTTGAACACTTGATTCAATTTAATGAATGACTGAAGATGAGTACCTATAATTATTACTCATAAGTGAAACAAGTCAAGGAGGCGGGAGAGAGCTCCTAGTAAAAGGGCTTTGTAACAACTCTAGGATTCGAAAAAATGGCCATGAATCGATGATAACAGTACAGGAGAGTAGCCCCTGAAAAAAAAATTCATCAAACGTAGCCGATATGAGTGTGAAATGAAAGTTTTCATGGGAGCTTTTCAAAACAGTTCTTAAACTGTCAGTTTCTGCTTCAGTGGGGCACAGGGGGGGAAATACATGAAAGATGTGGTTTCCTCCCTCACGAATGGACATCTGAAATAATTATCAAGGGAGATATTTATGAGCATAACAATAACAAAAACCTCAAAAGTCTAAATTTGTTCAACTTTGCTGATAATAGTATGATTTTCGAATTTCATATTTTCTCCAATAAAATTGTCATTGTCATGCTTCTTGACTTTATTCAATCTGGTGACTGCATTTTGTAAATTGAATACAAAACCCTTCTGACATGAGCGTAGGTCTGTTAACCCAACTTGTTTTATGCTGTGATTTTAATGCACTAGTCATTACCTGGAACCTCTCTGATTTTCCAAATATTATGTCAGTCAACTTTTTAATTATTTTGCGTCATCTCTGTCTTACTGCTTCCTCACTCAAATAAATTGTGTCTCTAATATAAATAATCGGTTACTTGATCTATCATCGTTAGCTCTTCCTTTTCAAATAATATGTATATTTCTTCCAGTGATCCATATGTTCTGTCTGACGACCATCATCCTCCTTTGAGTTATGAGTTGTATTTATTTGATATTCGTTGCAAAAAATTGTCTCTCCCTCTGTCTTTTAACTTTGAGAAAGCTGGCTTTCAAGCCTTATCTGATGCCCTCAACTTTATAATTTTTTGATCTGAGTTTTTCTCTGGCCTATTCTTTGATGACACTACTTCTAAGTTTTATCGTCTGCTGAATCAGATAATAACTGATTTCACACCGTTCCATCGTTGAGAAAAAACCACGAAATGCTCCTTGGCTAACTTCTGAGGTTTGTAGTGCTATTATAAGCAAAGAAAGAGCCAGAATGAACTTTAAGTTAGACGGGTCTGCGGAAGCACGCGATGATTATTGTAAATTACGCTCCATCGCCAAAACTGAGATTAAAGGAGCGCTTTATAATTATTATGCTTCAATAGAGCAATCTGCTTGCACCAGTCAACCCAAACCATTCTGGTCTTACATTTGTTCTATTAAGTTTTCCTCCTGTATACCTGACAATATTTTCTTCGGCAACTTTACAGGCTCCACTCCAGAGTTTGTTCCTCAACTGTTTGCTAACTTCTTCTTTTCTTCATTTAATACTCCACAAACCGTGTGTAACTTGTCTCCGAACTTTTCCCATCCTAAGTTCCTGTCTAGCTTTTCCATAAGTCTCTTTGAAACCGAAACGGTTATTTTTTCATGAAATCCCTTTCCTCTGAACTGTCTCTTCTCCTCTCCATTTTGTTCAACTTGAGCTTATCTTCGGGAAAATTCCCTGCATGTTGGAAAATAGCATATATCAACCAAATTTCAAAATCCGGTGATCCCCTTGGTGTTTTCAATTATAGATCTATATCAATACTCTCTGGCTTTTCCGAAATTCTTGAAAGAATTTTGTATACCAAACTTATTTCTATTATATCTCCTTTACTTTGTAGTCAACAACATGGTCTCATTCCAGTAAAATCAACTACTACTAACTTATTGGAGTTCTCACATTTTGTTGCCAGAGCGCTTGACTCTCATGCTCCAATGGCCGTCTTATATACTGATTTTCGCAAGGCTTTTTATACAGTCCCACATAATATACTACTAATTAAGCTGAAATATTATGTTTTCTCTGAAAGTTTGCTTTCCTGGTTCAAATCATACTTAACTTCCCGTTCTTGTTGCGTTCGTTTGCACGCATTAAATTCTTCTTACTTTCGCCCCATTTCTGGTCTACCTCAGGGTTCTATTATTGGTCCACTCCTATTTGTTTTACTCATAAATGACCTTCCATCTAGTTTAAATTCTTCATTCTTGCTTTATGCTGGCAATTTGAAACTCTTCAGAGGAATTGTAAATGTTAAAGATTGAAGAATTCTCGAAGATGACAAGTTTCGTCAATGATTGGTGTCGCTTAAATAACCTTGACTTAAACGTCTCTAAATATCTAGTTATGTCTTTTACATTGAAACGTTGTCTCCTTTTATTCAACTTATCTATTAATGACTTAAACTTTTCTCGTGTTACCCAAACTAAAGACCTTGGAGTTATTTTTGATTCCAAACTCAAATTTGACATTCATATTCAGCACATCACATATAAAGCATTGAAGATGTTTGGCTTCATTCTTCGACATGTACACATATTTCATGATAGTCATTCTGCTACTATACGATACGTCTCCCTTGTTCGTAGTATCTTAGAATATGCTTCCCAAGTCTGGATAGCTCATAAAAAATACCTTATTTTTTCTCTTGAGATAGTCCAGAGGAAAATTACTAAATTTTTTTTTTATGTATTCAATTTTCCTTACGATTCCTATCCTGATCGACTCTCCATTCTTAACTTACCCACTTTGTGCCATCGTCGTATTTATTTAGATGAGTGTTTTGTACTTAAACTTTGTGCGTATCACTGATCGCACACTTTGCTTTATTCTATCAAAAGACAGATGCCTTATTTAACAAAACTTTATTCTCATTAATAAAATCGGACAATTCCATTTGGTGTGATCACGACGCGCGGTTGTCGAAGAAGATGGGATGACTTCGTTTGTTCTTGTGTCTCTGTCAACCTTCAAGGTCAATTCGCGTAGAATGTTGCAGGTAAATTCACGTAGATGTTGCAGGTAAATTTGCGTAGAAAGTTGCTGGCGATAGTGGCGCTACATGACTCCCTCCCAAGTGACATTGGTGTATTGATGTCATGGTGTGTCGCTGTACAGGGCGTTTAGGCTTGGAACCGTCGCGACAGCTTGCTACTCGGCCTGTAAGTCCTCATCGTTGTTGGCGGCGCATTGATGGGAGGTAATATACAACGTTGAACAGGCGAAGGTAGGCTGCTGATTCGGGATTGCGTTACCGGCGTCTGATCAGTGTTGAAATAAGGAGGACTAACTCTGGGTGGCACCGCTGGCGGTGATTGTATCATAGGCATTGCAGTCATTGGCGGTGTTGCATTGCGAGCTTGGGTGGACGTCTCGGACGATATGGCTGGCAATGGTTGTGTACTGAAAGTTAATTTTGCTGAGTCCTCGCTGCGACTTTTGGGTGAAGAAGCTGAGTCTGCTTCGATGAACGCGGGCTTTAGTCTTTCCGTTGAAACAATTACTCTTCGGCCGTTGACGTCGATTGCGTAAACCACGTTTGAAAATTTTTGCAGCACTTTATGGGGACCGGAGTAGGGCTGTGTTAGCGGCTTCTGGACGGCATCTACTCTTAAGAAAACGTGAGTGCAGGTACGCAGGTGACTGTTGGCGAAAGTCTTTCGCGGGTTAGGGTGCAGTGGAGGTACATGGCGAAGTTGGATCATTAAGTCGTGCAGGCCGGTGAGGAATTCGTAGGGCTCGACCCTGCTATGACTAGGGACTACCAGTTCTCTTGGGAATGAAATCGCTGTTCCATATAACATTTCTACACATGAAGCTGACAGGTCCTCCTTGACACTTCCTCGCAATCCCAATAACACGATGGGGAATGCGCTGGAGCATTGTGTGTTCTTTTTGTGGCACATTATGGCAGACTTGAGCGAACGATGCCAACGCTCGATAATTCCGTTTGAGGATGGATGGTACGGCGTGGTTCTGCTCCGTTCACAACCCATGAAGACAGTTAGCGCTTAGAATAATGAGGATTCGAACTGGGTACTCTGGGCGGTAGTGACGGTGCGCGATACGCCAAATCGTGCCACCCAATTGTTGAAAAAGCCTCGAGCAACCGTATCCGCGGTCTGGTCAGCCAATGGGACAGCTTCAGGCCATCGTGAAAAACGGTCGATGATCGTGAGACAATATTTATATCCTTGCGCGGGGATAAGCGGGCCAACGATGTCAAGGTGGACATGCTGAAACCACTCGTCAGGCATCTAGAAGGTTTGCAGAAAATTTTTTTGGTGGCGGCCGACCTTTGAACGCTGGCAGTGCACACAACTACGAGCCCATATGCTTGGGTGCGACGATTGACGGAAGATATCAAATATTTTCCTACACAAACTCCCAGGAACAGAGGGACGACTGCGTGTGAGTGACTTCTCGCCTATTATCTCTAGGTTGTCTTCCACGACAATACGTTCTAGCTTCAGTGACGTATTATTGTTTTGGAGTAGCTCCTGCAATTTGGCATCGTTTTGCTGTTCACGCATCAACTCGTTGATATCGATGAAAGTCGGCGTCGAAATTGTTTCGATCCGGTACAAGGCATCCGCGACTTCGTTGCTGGCTCCTGGAATGTGTCGAATATCAGTGCTTAATTGTGATATAAAGCTTAGGTGTTGGAGCTGTCGTGGTGAAGCTTTGTCGGATGGTTGTGCGAACGCGTGGATGAGTGGCTTATGGTCGGTGAGTATATGAAACTCTGCTCCTTCTACGTAATGTCGAAAATGGCGAATACTGCTGTAGATAGCGAATAACTCACGGTTATAAACGCTGTACTTGGTTTCTGGCGTAGACAACTTTTTTTGGAAAAAGGCAAGTGGTAGCCATTGGTGTGCCTGTTTTTGCTCAAGCACTACACCTACCGATACATCCGATGCATCTGTAGCTAGCCTGAGCGGTTCATTTGCTTCGAAATGTACAAGCAGCGTGGCGTCAGCTAAACTGTTTTTGCATAGATGGAAAGCTTTCTCTGCCTCGGGGGTCCAAACGATTGGTGTCTTGTCATTCTTTTTCGAAGCGACGCAGTAATTATTTAATGGCGCTTGGAGATTGGCTGCATTTCGAATGAAGCGTCGATAGAAATTGATTGTTCCCAGGAACTGGCGGAGCTCACAAACCGTCGAAGGTTTTTTGTAATTCTGAATCGCTTGGACTCGTGATAATGGTGGGGAGATGCCGTCAGCGTTGATACGATGGCCTAGATACTCAGCTTCTTATACCCCAAACGTACACTTCGCAACGCTGATTATGATGCCGTACCTTGCAAGGCGTTCAAAAACCAATCGAAGATGTTTCTCGTGTTGTTCTTCCGATTCGGAAGCAACGAGGATATCGTCTATATAGCATGTGCAGCAATTGAGGCCTTGGAGCACCTGGTCCATGAAGCGTTGGAAGGATTGTGCTGCATTTCGGAGACCGAATGTCATAACGGTGAATTCGTATAGACCGAATGGCGTTGTTACCGCCATCTTTGGAATGTCCTCCTCCTTAATTGGTATTTGATGGAACGCCTTGAAGAGATCAATCTCTGAAAAAATTCATTTGCCGGCAAGGTCAAGTGGTACATCCTGAATATGGCGCATCGGGTAGCTGT
The DNA here is from genome assembly GCA_963969285.1 of Odontomyia ornata. Taxonomy (NCBI): domain Eukaryota; kingdom Metazoa; phylum Arthropoda; class Insecta; order Diptera; family Stratiomyidae; genus Odontomyia; species Odontomyia ornata. Next base: position 377,526,273 of record OZ017738.1, read on the forward strand.
CTGGAATGATGACAGCATTTAGTCGTCTGTAGTCACCACACGGTTACCATGAGCCATCCTTTTTGCGGACGAGATGAAGGAGACTGGCCCATGGGCTGCTTGCTGGACGACAATATCCCTTATCCAGTAGGAATTGGAATTCTGCTTTCGCTGCTTTGTACTTTACTTGATCGAGCCGTTGAGGGCACTCGGCTACCGGCGGGCCAGTGGTTATTATGTGGTGGTGGACGGTGTGGGGTGAAGCATTCGTTTTGATGGCGGGATTCGTTATGCTGGTGAATTCTTTGAGAAGTACATGATAACGCGATTTAACATTTACCGTCGCGATGGAATCACACTGGTACCGGTGAACTTGGCCTAACGCTGAATTTCTTGTGCTGGGGTCGGTAAGGCGTCGACTTCAAGTGTCTACAAGGAGGCCATATTGTCTCAAAAAATCAGCTCCATCTAAAACTGCGGCGAAGCCCGAACGACAGCTCCAATGTTGTCCTACCGTAAGTGTCGATCTGCGTGCCGTTTGCTGCGAACAGCTTATATGTGGATGATTTACGAGTACTTTGGAATTTCGAGGCAGGCATGACGGATACGTCTGCTCCGGTGTCGACTAGGAATGTTAATTTGGTTTTGGGATCGTGAATTAGCGGGTGATTTATTGAGGAACCACTAGTTATCACCTGCGGTGCTAATGGTTCAATGAGTTTTCCGCTGGTAAAACGCAAAATGCAAACGGAGGTCGGCAGTGTCTTGCCGCAGCAGCAAATTTGCTGTGAAAATAACACGACTCGTTAGTTGGCTTCTGTGGGGCTGTTGCTTTCTGTCGTGAGGAGCAATGGCATGCGTTGCACTTCACAATATTTCCTTTGAAAGAGCTGGATTGAATGCGATTAACTTCGCACCGGAGCTCCGCAATCTGTTCCTTGACACTCCCATCGATGGGGTTTTCTACCGTATGCGTGTCTGTACAACCTTGCACGTTGGCGATAACATCCGATGTGTCATAGCTCGCAGTGCGATCCGCGGCGCAAGCCAACTTTTCAAGGTTATCAGGTTCTGTCACTGCCAGGATGGCACGGATGTTCGCTGCAATCACAATGGTTTAACCACTGATTCCGGTACATTAACACCTACAATCGACTGCATCCTTCGAAGAAGTTGCGACGGACGCTGATCATCCAGTTCCAGTCGATATAAAAGTTGGTGCAGCCTTTCGTGATAATTCATCCCGAAAACGGACGTTAACCTTGCCTTCAGCGCTGCATATTTTCCTACATTGGGTGGCGCTCGAATTACATCAGCCACCCTGAGCATTTATTGCCACGTTTAACTCTGCCAAGACTCTGTCGAATCGAGATTGATCGTTCGAGATATTATTTGATCGGGATTGCGCCTCCACTCGTGCGAACCATAGCTCTGGGTCGCTTTTCCAAAATGGTGCATGATTGACTGATGGCGCCGCCATTGGCGTCCTGGAACTCATCTACAGACATTAGTTAAAACGCACGAATTATCTTACAGGGTCACCAATTGTGCGTATCACTGATCGCACACTTCGCTTTATTCTATCAAAAGACAGATGCCTTATTTAACAAAACTTTATTCTCATTAATGAAATCGGACAATTCCATTTGGTGTGATCACGACGCGCGGTTGTCGAAGAAGACGGGATGACCTCGTTTGTTCTTGTGTCTCTGTCAACCTTCCAGGTCAATTCGCGTAGAATGTTGCAGGTAAATTCGCGTAGAAAGTTGCTGGCGATAGCGGCGCTACAACTTCATCAACGTTTGATTAAGTCGCAGCTACCACATAATATTCAATGGCGGATTCCTGTTAGGAATACTCGAAGCAGTCAGTTATTAACTACTCCTTTCGCACAAACTGACATTTATTTTCGCTCAGCTCCTGCATTTTCTTCCTATTGGTTTAACTTTCTGAATTTTTCTAGAATTTTCTTTTGTCTTTTCTTACTCTGCTTTAATTTTTGAATTTTAAACTTTGTAAGTGGGCCTTTGGCCTGTTAGGTTTGTTTTCGTAAATAAATAATTAAAAATTTCGCTATTGTAATTTTTTTTCAGAACTATCTTTAAGAAATCCACCTAAATCAGCTACCAAACGATCATTATTTCACAAAAAGAAATTTAATTAATTAATAAAATAAAATTACAGAATAAAACGATTTACTAACAAAATTATTTCTAGTTTCATTGAACTCAACATCAATCAAGCCAACCAATCAATGTGAGGGCTTTGGATATACTCGTAGTGTTCGATATTCGCGGGATACCATAGGAATAATAGAGTGCTTAGTTTACCGAAAAATCGTTTGCATCAATCACTTTTCGAACTACAGAGCCGTTTAATATGTATTAGCATGTCTAAAATCAATATTACCACAATCGCACGTCAATTAATTTACTCGTATATGGAAAAATAAACATATGCTTAAACTACTTACGGCGATGTGATGATGATGGGTTCGGTTGCATTTGGCGCTATCGCTGCTCCTGCCGCGATAGGTGATATGCTATTTATGGCAGTAATTGAAGAATTTGGGGTTGTAATAACGGTGGTTGTTTCGATAATTTGATTTTGATATGTATCGGGGCGATATGGTCTGATATTGAGGCGATTATTATTAACGTCATCGTAAATCGACATATCCTGTTTCGCATAGAAATTATCATCATTTCCTCTATTATACACTATTGTCGTTGCCACAGGCTGTGAGGATTCCGTGGATGAATTTAAACCGCTTAAATTCAATACAAACCCCTGTGATGAGTCCCTTATGTTTTGTATTTGATTTTGAAGCAAGGCTTTATCCGATAGAGATTCGGATGAAGAATTTTCATCTTTGTTATCCTCCATCCCCGGTCGGGAGTCCTCATCGTCGTCGTCGCCATCTGTTTCTCCTGGATTTTGATCCGACGAAGACGACGAACTTGCCAATTTCGCACTAAAGGATACTCCTTTTTGATATAAAATGTCCTCTTCCACACGCGACCCGTGCTCGCTGCCTAACGAAAAGGTTGTATTCATTTCTGTGAAATTAAAAGAAAATTACGAATTAATGAAATGCTACGAAATGGAAATCTTTGAATTTTCTATTCTATCTAAGGGTATTAAATTATTGTTCGAGAATAAATTGAATGGAGGGCTTAAAAGCTGAAGCTGAGACTTTTCATTTCCAGATAAAATACCTGTAGTTAATGGCATTAAAATGATTATTTTCAGTACTTTCCTGAATATATTTTACTTAATTAGGAAAGAGTTTTTTTCTTTATAATAGCATTGAATTGATGATCATGAAGCATTAATTTCCTTGATTTTACAGTTTTATTGAGTTATAATTAGAGTTGAAACTGTCAGATATATAGGGTTTTCCATTAGAGATATAACAACTTCATATCTTTATATGAAAGCACCCTTAAACTTTTTAAATGAAGTGTCAATGTCAAAACCTTAGTTACAGTCAACATATTTATCATAGTAAAGTTCACATACTAACAACGCTTGGAAATTATTAAAAATTACAACCGGAATTCTAAATTGGTGGCCGCAACTTTAAGAGCGCTTGTTATCGAAAAGCATATTTATTTATCTATTTATGCTATTTTACAGATCCATGAATCTAATTACAAAATAGGTATTGAAGTATAATATAATACATGCGGAAAAACAAAGCGAACAAGTTGAAATAACAAAAACAAAAATAAGAATATAAACTACTGGATAGTCTGTGTGGTCTAGTGGTTAGAGCATGAACGCATAAGCCGAAGGGTAGTCTGTCTGGTCTAGTGGTTAGAGCATGAACGCATAAGCCGAAGGGTAGTCTGTGTGGTCTAGTGGTTAGAGCATGAGCGCATAAGCCGAAGGTCCCAGGTTCAAATCTCGTTGGGAGCAACGTGATTTAGTTCACGGTATTTTTCGGACAGACTACAGTGTTCACTCAGTGGTGATATGTACTGATTTAATCAGATAATATAATAGCTGAGCAGGCACACAACTTCCGCAAAAAATCAATACGGTCATGAAAATGAGGTACTGTAACAATCACTAAGCGAAAGCCCGAGAGGGGCTGTAGTGCTACAAAGAAGAAGAATAAACTACTGGAAGCTAAGGGGAATATTGTGTAATATGCTTTTGAAGGCGTTTAAGGAATGTGGCAGGGGACCCAGCTGGAGCTTATTGTAACGATAAGCGAATTAAAAATGAATAAAAATAAATATCGGCACGAGTAAGGGCACAATGATTATGTCAGTTGAACGCGTTCTTAAGGTGGGACGTATATAAAGCCTTTCCCGAAGGTTGGATGAAAGAATACTGTGATATAATTTAAATAAGCAACACTGGTCTAAGAATTCTCCCCTTCTTTTGAGTGATGGAATGTTGAGGATCTGTAAGCGCTCATCGTAGGAGCTGAAAGGGAGGTTATATTTGTAGAGTAAAGAACGTGTGAATTTGCGCTGTACAATTTCAACAGCATCCGATTGATTAGTATAGTGAGGAGACCATACTAGGGAGGCATACTCAAGAATTGACCGGGCTAGGAGTACGAATAGATGGACGCTGGTTGAAATGTTAAAAGACTTGCAAGAAGATCGTAAAATAAAAGCAGCGGCACGTGAAGCTCTAGTGGTTATGCATGAAATATTGATGTTAAATTTCAAACCTGGGTCAAATACTACTCCCAGATCTTTAAATTTGCCCACAAGTGCGAGCAGCAATCCATTAATCCGGTATTCATGTAAAACTGGATGAATTTTGTTGGTGAATCTCATGTGGCAACATTTTGAAATGTTAAGAGGAAAGAAATTATCTTGACACCAATTTTGGGAATTGTCAAGATCATTTTGAAGGTATGAGCACTCTTTGCTGGAGTCAATGGAACGATAAAGGACAGGCGTTGCGGAAGATCATTAATGAAAATGTTGAATAGCAAAGAGCCTAAAATCGGTCCTTGAGGAACACCAGATTTTGAGCTGAATGGGGCCGATGAAAAAAAATTATTCCATGTAACTGTGGAGAAGCGATGGGACAAGAAGGATAAGACCCAAGAGAGGATTGAATCGGAAGTGCGGAACGATCGGAGTTTGTTAGCCAAAAGGCCGTAATCAACACTGTCAAAGGCTTTAACAAAATCGGTGTATATGGCATCAACTTGTTGGCTCTTGTCAAAAGCAAGAGAGATGGTATTCGTAAGTTCTAACAAATTAGTTACTGTCAAGCGACCTTTAATGAAGCTATGTTGTTCATTTGCCAGCAGGATACTGATGCCATCGTACATTCTGTTATGCACAATTCCCTCAAGGAGCTTATCAAAACAAGACAGCAAAGAAATCGGACGATAGTTCGAGCTTTCACTACGATCGCCGGACTTATGGATCGGAAAGATGGTGGCGTGCTTCCAGACGTCGGGAAAGCAGGAGGAAGAATGGCTAATATTGAAAATAATTGATAGTGGGGTAGATAATGATGAAGATAATGACTTTACGAACAGATTTGGTATTCCATCAGGACCAGGACCACCACTAATGTCAAAAGTGAGGAGTACGTTTTCAATTTCCGATGAAAAGGAAAGGAATGCATATTAGGGGAAGGAGCAGGACACGATGAGTATATAGTGGGGTTGGTAACCGTAAATGTGGAGGAAAAAAATTGAGCGAAAAGGTCACAGATAGCATGCCCACCAGAAGCTTGGAAGTTATGCCATGAGAAGATATTAGGGTCATGGGATGTTGTTTTCAGAGCATGTATGTATGTCCAAAAGGGCTTAGGATTATTCGATTGCAGTGATGTTTCATTCACCTCTACGAAGCAGTCGATAGTTTGAGGTCAGTGTTTAAGTTGGAATACTGGAATTTTTTTGCGTGCCTGGTCCTTCAAATAAAGAGCGTCTGAGACCTCAGCGGAAAACCAGCTAGGGCTCTTTTTCCGAGGAGAACGGCAGAAAGGTACATGGTTTGTAATTATGCTACTGAGATTTTCATAGAAAGTTGATAGCGCTAAATTGACATCGAGCTTCTTTATTCCAGTCAATATTATCCAGCTGAAGCTGAATGGCTGCATAGTTGGCTTCGCGAAAATTAAATCTTGGGGAAAATGGAGTGCGTTTGGACTGAAGTGCGAAAAAATATAAACGAAACTCAAGCGGAGGACGATGGGGATCAGGTTTTACATATTCGGAGGGGGATTTTGAGATCGAGGAGATAGAGGCGGGATTGTTATTAAGGATGAAATAGAGAAGTTGATTGTTTGCGTTCGGGATCGTATTTAATTGCGATCGGGGGGACCAAAGCGATAAAAAAGAAGAAAACAGAATAGAAAAATAATTGAAGGATAAGAGGGTATGAGAGCTTGTGGCTCATGTTGAAGCCACCACAGATTAAAATAGTGTGTAGAAGGTTGATGCTGCAGAAATACGAAGATAGTTCTTACCTAAAACTAAACGATCTCTATCAGTGCGGTAGACATCATATAGTGGACAAATTTCACTGCTGACGATATCAGCGATGAAACTCATTTCCGCCTCAATGGCTCTGCTAATAAGCGAAATATGCATTATTTGTCAGCAAAAAGCCCACATGTGCTTCTTGAGACACCGTTGCATCTGCAAAAAATTACTGTTCGTTTCTGTTTGCATGCCGGAGGTGTGAACCACCGTCATGTTATCGTCAATAAAGAGCGCAATCGTGTTATATTGGACGATTATTTGTGGCCAGGATTGGATGAACTTGACATCAACAATATGTGGTTTCAACTAAACGATGCCACACACACAGCATGCCTCAGAATCGATTTATTAAAAGGCAAATTTGCTGAACGTGTATCTCGAGACATGGTCCGGTCGAATGGCCGCCTCGTTCATGCGATCTAACGCCATTGGATTACTTTTTCTAGGACCATATCAAGTCACTGGCTTATGCCAATAAGCCAGTAACTTTAGACGAGCTCAAAGACAGCATCCAACGTGAAATTGCGAACGATCCGCTCGAAATGTATGCCAGGGTGATGGAAAATTGGGTCCGAACAATCGACCTCTGTAAACGGTGTCGTGATGGTCATATGACCGAAATCGAACTTTATTCATAAAATCTAATGCTTGCATCACATCCACAATAAATTTGAACTCAATATCTCAAATATTTCTGTGTTTTATTAATGTATAAAGTTGTTATGCTCTTAATGGAAAACCCTTTAGTTGCCGTCCAAAACCGATAGTTTATCAGAAATATGACAAAAGCTAAGCAATTACGGACCTATAAAAGACATGTGAAATTTAAGAACCTTGGGCAAATATTGGAATCAAATTTAAATGAACAATATGTCTGCCTTAGTTCAAACATTCAATATAAGATAGTACTAAATTAAAATTATGTCAGCAAGCCTATAGAATATGTATGTTCTTCTAAGAGTAAAATATTTTGTCAGCCTAGATTATGATTTGAGTGCATATCTGACTATTTTCTTTGCTTTTTATTCGAATATTTGTTTGCAAGCCAATAATTCTTTGCATTTACGCATGTAGGATACCATAAGCTCCTTTCTTCGTAAACTCAAATTGAAAGTTGAGTGGGAAAATAAGATGAGATAAATTATTAAAATTTTAATGACTGGTTGCTCACAATATTTTTGCAAGTGGAATTTCCTTAGGAAATTCTTGTAAAAATGGAACAATGATAGGCAGAAATGAATGTTCTTTGAAGATTTGTTGGGAAGAATTTTTTTTCAACAGATAAAATGAAAGCATAATGGCATAAAACGATGAAATAAATATTTAATTGAAAAAATCGGCCAAAAAAAGGCGTTGAAAGTCTGCGAACGAAGAAACTTAACATGTTGGACTTTTTAATATTTTACATACATACTTACAGAAGTATCATTATCGGAAAGATAAGGAACAAGAATGATTAGCAATACAAAACACTAACGATGACTTCAGTGCTTACATTATTAAAACAACTACAATTATGGGGCTGATAACTAGTCACACTAATGACTTAAATTGCTTACATCGTTACACCATCAACAATAACAGCATTGGTAATCAATACATAAATGACATCATTGGCGCTTACGTCATTATAACAAAAAACATTACGTGGCTAGTAATTAAAAACATCTGACGTACCGGGCGAATGATCGAGATATATTGATTACCCTATATTTGGGCCATGGTATATATTGTAAGGAGATTACTAGACTAGCAATATTAGTGTTGATGCGTGCGTTAATTGTTCGATATATGAAGATGCGTCAAAGTGCAAGTTGTTACCTCACAAAGCAAAAAAGCCCAAGTGAAATTAAATGGGCAAAACTGTGATAAACAATATATTTTACTTATGAAAATTTTTTGTGCGTAGCTTCATAATTGATTTGCCTTTTAACAATATTTCTGAAAAACTATTAGAGAAGAAAAATGTTAGAAGATGGTTTTGACGTGTGTTCCAATTCTTCTCAGGCCATCACTCTTATTAGATAAGCACCGGTGATGGCGATCACCATGTTTAGAGGTGAGAGAATTATTTTTAATTTTCCTACTCAATATGTTTTTGCAACGATGAATTATGTATTTCGGAAACACGCTCTGTCCATCTTCAGTGCCATACAGGGTCTTTATAATAAGTAACCGGACTGAGCCTGCCCCGCGCCGTCATAGTGTCTGCTAACCGGTATCTGGTGCTGTAGTGGTGGTGGGGGTCTAGATAAAGGGAATTGGGCTGCAACAGTTGCCTCCAAGCGCTTGGAGAGATAGCATCGAGCGAGAGCGGAGTGCGTGTTCAGTTACGTCGTCGGAGTGAAAATAGAGCGTACGATCGAGCAACGTGTTAGCATCAAATTTTGGGTCAAACTCAAGAAAATGGCCATGAAAACTCTTCAAATGATTCAAGAGACTTACGATGAGGATGCTCTGTCCAGAACTCAAGTGTTTCAGTGGCGCAGAAATTTCCGGGAGGGCCGCGATGACGTCCATGACAAACAGCGCGTCGGTCCTCCATCAGTGAGTCACACGCACACAAATGTGCAAAAAGTGCGTGATGTGTTGAATAGTGATCGTCTTCTGAGCATTCGGGCTATCGCAGATGAGGTTGGAATTGATAAGTTGACCGTTCACAACATTATTAAGAACGATCTGGGCATGAGGAAGATCTGCGCGAAGCTGGTACCCAAACACCTGACTGATGAGCAAAAGGAGCGTCGTGTTGCTGTCGCTTCGGAAATCCTTGATCGACTGCAAACCAAACCAGAATTCTTACAGCCCGGATATGGCACCAGCAGACTTCTTTCTGTTCCCCAAGATCAAGAGACACCTTAAGGGGATGCGATTCGGGACTCTGGAAAACGTTCAACGTGCTACGACGAGGGCTCTAGACAGCATCGAGTTTGTCGACTTCCAGGGAGCGTTCGGGGATTGGAAAATCCGGTATCAGCTTGTTATCGACTCCAATGGGGACTACTTTGAAGATTTCTAAAGAAAAATTGTAAATATTTTGCCAATAAAAAATTTCCTGAGGTCAGTCCGGTTACTTATTATGCAGTCCCTGTATTACTGCATCATTTTCAAAAACTCTAGTATTTAAATAAAATTTCCTGATTTCAAACTAATTTACAAAGGGTATTTTAAAATACCAAGTGATAAATCATCAAAATACTACCTGTCTATGTCATTAAAATATTTAGCCCCACTCAATTTTTCTTCACAATGTCATAAACTAGATGAATCATCAATCAATTTTTTCAACATGTTGAGCCGATCAAACTATTGTACGTGTTTTCTAAGTCCGTCTTTAGTCTTAAATTTTAAGGTATCCTTGAAACCCAAAAACTTTCCGCTGCATCTCCACGTTGTCCCACTCTATTTGATGTGTGAGGATAATACGCCATGAAAGCATTTCATCTTTCCGAGAAAAAGCTCTCATTCATGCACAGAGTTGCCTACTTTCAATACATTTTTCGTCTTTTTCTCCATTCTAGGGGGGTGAGCATTTTTGTAAACGCCAGTCTTCAAACAATCAAAAAGAGGAATTTTTTTTCAAAACACCCAAAGGGGTTTGCCATTGGAAACTTATTGTCTCCACTTTTGAGCGATATTTTCATGGGAATCATTGAAGACATAATCGAGGAAAAAGGGTTATCTCTTATCATGTGGCTTCGTTACGTGAATGATTTATAGGATTTTCCATTAAGAGCATAACAAATTGCTTGTGAGGCATGCTGTGTGACTAGTGGCACCGCCTTGTTGAAACTTTATATCGTTGATGTCAAGTTGATCCAATTCTGGCTGTAAATAATCTTCCAACATAACACGATAGCGCTCTCTATTGACGGTAACATGACGGTCATTTTCATCGACGAAAAAATATGGCCCAATCACACCTCCGGCATGAAAACGGCATCAAACAGTAATATTTTACGAATCGTCTCAAGAAGCACATTTAGGTTTTTTGTTGACCAATAACGCATATTTTGCTTATTAACAAAGCTATTGAGCCAGAAATGGGCTTCATCGCAGAAGATGATTTTTTGATGTAGTAATTTTTAATAATTCCCAAACGTTGCTGGTTCGTGAACTTTACCCTTATGAAAATGTGGACTTTAGCTAACGTTTTGACATTGACAGTTCATTAAAAAAATTCTAGTTGTGTTCACATAAAGGTATAAAATTGCAAAATTGCAAACGTGTTTCATCCATGTTGAAAATGTTTCCAAGTTCATCCATAAGACTATTTCTTTCCAAAAAAAATTCTTTAAGAGGTCAAAATATACTTTGAAATCTTTTTTATTTAGACTCTTTGCTCTCCCAATAAGATCTCTTACAGATTGCCCCACGAAAAGTTCAAGATTGCGCACAAGAAAAGAAGAACGCCAGTCGTACCCTGCTTATTTAGTTTCAGGATTGAACTTATGTTTCAATTGCAGGTTTTCAGTTAAATATTATAATAAGCCATGGAATGTACTGAGTCTCTAGTTGGGGTGGACTACCTTGATTATAATTTTTTTTAGATGTCGAACGTTTTTTTTTGTTTACCACTGCTAGCAATAATTTTTGCCCATGGAACTTTTATTAGAACTTTGTAACTTGATGCTTTCGCTGCAGCATTCACTCCAGTGTCCATATTTCAACAGTTTTAACTGCCATTCTTAAAATATTCAGACATTCTCCCAGACATGCCTTTTTTTATATAAAAAGTAGGCATTTTCATATAATATAAAAACCCAACGTATCAGGACACAGCTTTATTATTCACAAGAATTTTTTATATCATTTAATTTATATAACAAGTAAAGTCTAAATAGGAAATATGGTCCAACTATCCCAGGTTTCTTCAAGTGAGCCAACTAAAAAAATGCCACTGATCCACCCATGCCAATGGTCAGGGAAAGATGGACTAGTTTCTCTTAAGATAAACAACGCTACTAGTACGCCAACTTAGTTTGAGATTGTTGAAAATATTCTCACATAAAGTACACAGTCGAGTATACTTGGGTTACCATTTGGTGTAAACAAAGCACCGTGGTGTGAATTGGTCTGTGATGACCGCAGTCCAGTTCGTGTTGTGCTTCGAATCCGACTAGAAACGATAGCCATACATCTAGTTCGTTTAGAGACAATCAAATATATTGAATTTACTTAATGTAATATTTTTGTTATATCTTCTATTTTGTTTTACAACAAATAAACATATATTTTGTTAATACTTAATTCCCAGCATAGTGAAATCAAAACAAATAGATCGTTCCAAGTTGAAAATAATAAAAGTAGAAAAATCATATTCAAGATGACTTAGAGTTCGGCGTCTAGTTCCTCACGTATTGAATTGCTGTTGAAAGATAATTATGATACTTGGAGTATGCAAGTGGAAGCGCTATTGACGAAGATGTTTGGGAATACGTGGAGGGTTTAAATGTCATGCCAAAGGTGGCTGAAGTACAAGCAGCATGGTTCAAACAGGACAAGAAAGCAAAAGCTGACTTAGTGATGTTGATTCAAGCATTTGAACTCAATCAGATACGTGGATGTGGACTTTCACGTAAAGTATGGCTGAAAATCCGGTTAATTTATGCTTCAAAAGGACCCGCAAGAATGGCTACCCTTTTGAAGTAGCTTATGCTTCAAAAGATTGAAAAAGGTGGTGTGATCAACTCTCAAAATTCTTCGATGCCGGGGACAAGCTGGCAAACATAAATGTCCATGGCGATTAGCTAGCCATTATGCTTCTGTACAGTTTACCCTCTTCATATGTAAATTTCCGATGTGTGGTCGAGTCTAGAGATGACCTTCTCACCGCTAAAGCTTCTGGAAGAAAAGAGGCGCAATAGACAGCATCGTTACAGCAATGGCGGCTGGAAATTGAGCAAATACGTGCCAAAATTTTCCTAACAAAAGGAAAGGAGGATCGTCGTCACAAAAGAAAATAAAATGTTTCAAATGTGGTGCCTCGGAACATGAGGCAAATGTGTGTACGACGAAGACAGGTGACAAGAGGTTCAAACAATCAGCGAACATTTTTGATCAGAGTTACTGTGCGGTGAGTTATACGGCTACGGCAAGTGTAAACAGTGCCGGCGTGCTTGTTAGACAGTGGATGTACTACACATATGTGCGGCGATGAAAGCCTGTTTGAAACGATGGAAGAGTGTTACAAATTAAGGCTCAATTTGGCAAGTCAAGCATGTGCTGATATCAAGAGTACAGGTGCTGCGCGTTTATCGGTAGCAAGTGATAAAGGCCGAAAAGTCATTGAGTTTCGCAATACTTTGGACTTAAGGACAAATTTGACTTCCATGGCAAAAATCACAAGCAAAGGACATGAGGTAACCATCAGGAAGAACGATGCTTACGTATGTGATAAGTCACAAGTGTAATTTATACTACTTGCCGGAAAATTCTGAGTGCGCGGCAGTTTAACCGGAGTGCTCCAAACTGTTGAGCTGGCACAAACGGTTAGGCTATCTAAACGCGAAAGAGTTAGTGACGCTGATTCGAGATGGAATGATTGCTACAGGCTCTGTAAGAGCTACAAATCACGTAGTGGGTACTTTCAGAACTGAATCCATGTGTCGAGCGAAACACTTAATGACTTTTATTGATGACAGCACTAGGTGGTGCAAAGTCTACTTCGTAAGAGAAAAATTAGGAGTCTTCGAAGCGTTTAAGCTATACCAACAGTTGGTCGAAAAATAAACAGGATATAAAATAAAGTGTTTGCAATCACACAATGGTCGTGAGTATCGCAATGTAGAGCTCAAAGTATTCAGAGAGGGATGACGGTACCTCGAACACTGCAGCAGAATAGCGAGGCGGTGAGGATGAATCGCAAGCTGTTAGAAATAGCAAGGTATCTATTGTTGCAATCAGGTTTGGCGGCGTCTTTTTGGTGTAAAGCCGTGGCAACAGCATGTCATACCAGAAATCTACCTTAAAAGGAAGAATTCTATACAAGAAATGGATGAAGATGAAACCTAAGGTTGGTCATTTGCGAATATTTGGTTCTAAAGTGACGGTTTTAGACAAAGACCCTAACAAGGATAAGCTCACACAAAGAGCTAGTGAAGGAGTGTTGTGGGGTACCCTAGAATTAGGAAGGGGTACCGAGTCTGGCTGCCTAACAGCCATCAAATTTTAAACGTGCGCGATGTGAAATTTATCGAGGACACTAACAAGAACTCAGGTGACACGCGTGTTCTGGTCGAGTTGTTTACATCGCTAGACAGAGATGACAGTCAAATAAGTCAGCCCAAGATTATTGAATTCTCCCTGAGACGAAATGATAATATGAACGAGTTAGAAAAAGAAGAATGACCTTTTACTCTGGTTCAAACTAAATTGTATGAAGCAGAACACAAAAGAACCCCTTGGAGACCGCGAAGGCTACGTCTGGGAGCAAAGGGTGACCCAGAAAGCTATTCAATTCTCAGCAAATGACCAACTTAGAAAATTACTCTGAAGAAGGGATTCAATGCGAAGATGTGAACGATGACGTTTTCACTGGTGCTGCTGATGTTAGCATATGTTGCAGGACGCTTTAAATGAAGACGATCGTAGCAAATGGATGGATTCCATTGAATCTGAGGTCACAAGTTTAGTCAAAAATGATGCATTTGACATCGTGAGGAACAGTAAAAACAAAAATTCTGTTAGATGTTGATAGGTGCTGGCTAACAAATATAGTCTAGAAGGAAACGTTGAGTGACGCAAGGCTCGTTTGGCAAGAAAGGGTTACAGTCAAAAATACGGTATTGACTATCACCAGATTTTTGCTTCTGTTACAAAATTAGAGTCATTGAGATTATTATTGGCCTTGGCTGTACAATTCGATATACAGATATGGCAGTTCGATATTGTTGCTGCATATTTAAACGGTTCCATAGAAGAAAAAGTGCTCATTCAACTCCCTGGCATGCTAAGGGAAATGCTAGAGAGAACTGTATCAAAACAAAATAAATCGACTAAGTCAATTCTTAAGCTAGTAAGATGCTCAATAGCTTGCGTAGTGGTGGGGACGTGTGCCATTTGAAAAAGGCGTTGTATGGTCTACGCTAGAATGGACGTCAGTGGTACGTGAAACTTGGAGAAAAACTGGTGAACATTTTTTTTAAATCAACGAAGAGCGAATCGTGTTTATTTTTTAGTGATGCAGATGACTTAGAGTTAGTGCTAGTGTATTTCGACGATTTACTTGTGACATCAAGAAATGTAAAAACTACTACGAAGTTAAAGACTGAACTATTAAGTGAATTCGAGTTGAAAGATCTCGGTAAGGCAAAGTACTATTGAGGCTTCGAAATAAATAAATTATCGAATTAATCCAGACTGATTATATATTGGGAATGCTCAAGCAATACGAAATGGACCAGTGTAATTCCGTAGTTACACCTAAAGAAGTGAGTGCGCGTGTTGATAGAATCGAAAACAGTGAGTTAGCCGAAAATTGTCCCTATAGAGAACTCATTGGTGTCAACGCGACCAGACATTGCTAATACTATGTCGAGGCTAGTGCAGTTTGTAAACTAACCTAACAAAAGTCACTGGCTAACAGCAAAAAGAGTCCTGATATATCTTGCTTGTACTGTAAAGATGGGACCCATATATTCAAATACAAGTGAACCTTTGATGGGCTACATGGACGCCGACTAGGGTGGCTGCAATGTTCATCGAAGATCATATACTGGCTATGTTTTCCTCATAAATGGTGCAGCAGTAACCTGGAAATCCCAAAAGTAGAGGACTGTGGTCTTATCATCAACTGAGGCGGAGTATATTAACTTAGCAGAAGCTGCGAAAGAGGCTATTTATTTAAAGAGTCTTTTGGTTGAGATTGGGTTAGAAGAATGGACAAATATGACGATTTATATTGCTAATCTTTTAGCTCGATTTATCGCGACTGATCCTGTTTTTCATGTACGAAAGAAGCAAGTTATCACCTGAGATCACCTGAGCGAGTATCGAAGAGCACTGACCATGCGTCTACAACTTAAATTTTTAAATTGCGCTTTCCCACATTTCATGTAAACTTAATTCTAACGATCGCAGCAAAATTATTTGTACTTGGCTAAATTCATGTAAAATCAAGTCAGTTGTAATTAAACATTCAAATAAAGTACATTGGGCTCAGCCCTAAAAAAATTGTATTTTTTTCTTTCAAGTCCTGGGAGAAAAGTTAACTGGCGCCTGAGCAGGGACAAGCCATCACGCGTTTAAATAAAGAGAAAACTGTAAAATTGACAAATTAATACCCATAAGCAAGTCTAAAAAGTCTTAACATAGCGCTGAGACTGGCCTATGGTTTTATAGATTTTTTCTGTTGCGGCGGTACGCAAAGTTTACGCGTTAACCACACGACAAAAGTAAACGCGACTCCCCGCAATCCTGAAATTAACCGGTTCGGAAGAAACGTGTATCTGTTACCTTGTTCCTGAGTAGTTGCCTATAACTAACGGATTCAAGAAGGACGTTAACCAAGCACCAACGAGAAGACAGTCCAGCTGACAAACGTGGGATCAGCAATTTAATAAATATGGAAACTTTTTCGACACAGGACACAGGAGTATTTATGTAAGTAAAATAAGCATTTTCTTGTAAAATTACGCCAAAATAAAATGCGAATAAAATTGGAAAAGAAATATAATTGAAATTTAAAGTTTAAAGGGAGAGTTAGAAAAAATATAAATGAAATAATAATAAATTATTCGATTTTAATTGAAAGTTATTATGATTTCCTTAAAATTATTGTAGGCGGTACGAAATTACTGTGAAGTTTTTGAAAATTGTTAAAATCATAAATACGAAATTGTTGTGTTCATTAAGAAATTAAAATTTTTGAAAATTACTGGAAAACTAAACTAAATTTTTGTGTTCAGTTGTTGTGTTCAAATTAAAATTGTTGAAAAACTAAATGAAATTGTTGTGTTCAGTAGAAAGTTGTTGTTATTGTGTATGTACAAAGTTATGAATTTGTGAGAATAATTAAAAAATAAAAAATTGTTTTGCAATCTTCTGAATTAAGAAATTGTTTAGTTTAGAATTTGACTACGGAAAAGTGATTGATTGCATTGCAAGTATTTTTGCCTTGCAGAATCAAACAGAATACGGTTGCAAATTTTGGAAGTTTACTTGTTTTAAGATAACAGGAGACGCTTTTGTGAAGTTGTTGATTTCTCTTTGTCCTTGGTGATTCCTTGAAAGCATATTATTTTTTTCAGATACTGGACCAATTTGAGAGGTTTATTTTTTAAATTTGTTGATTTATCGCAACATATTTTTCAGATATTGGACCCAACTAAGAGGTCTTAAAGCTCTTCTTACAGCCTTTGAATTTTTATCTACATAGTTTTCTCTGAACTTCGGAGGAAAATTGTGGTTGTTTGTGCCAAAATATTTTCCTATTTCAAAATCGTGATTTAAAAGTTTAATTGTGTGAATCGAGTGGTAACAAGTGATTCCTTAAAATAGCGAATTCTAACAATTTAACACAGCCACGAAGGATTACCATTGATTCCCTTAATGAGGCTATGGCTAATTTAGATTTTCCGGGTCCTAGTAACGTGTGTAACGCTGTATCAAAAAGTGCATCTGAAGATGATATTTTTCGAATTGTCTCTCAAATTTTAAAGGAAAACTTCGAACATTAAGGAAGACAGATAATTTGTTCACTTATGAACCCAGCGTCAGACATCAATAATGATGCCGACGTACTATATCAATCAATATCGGAAATAATGAGGGTTTATTGGATATGGACTGTATTCCCGACGTAGTTAAGAGCCTAAGAACTTTTTGCAAATTTATGACCATTTGAAAGGTACTCCGAAGTATTACGGAATGTTATCCGTAATTTGGAACAAAAAAATTGGTCATGTAGAGAAACCTCTGGAGTCATATAATACTCTTTGAACTGGAGCAAAATATCTAAGTGCCTCACTCTGCATTATGCAAACAAACGTGATCTAGGCACCTTAGAATATCAAATGGCCACTTTGGTCCAGGGAAACAATACAGTGTCACACATTTATCAAGAGGTTTATAACCAGCTCTCCTTAATTTTGAATAAGTTGGGGTCTATAGCAATGAGTCAGGATGCCATGAACATCATGCCACAAGCCTAGCCACTAGCCGAGGATTAAGAGGTGACTTACCACGGCTTCTAGCCATTCGTGAGCCGGTCGATTTACCTCAGGTATAACATTTATGTTTTAAATTGCAGAACATGGACTACCGTCCCCAATACGCAAACAATTCAAACTTTAAGTCGCGAAAAGCACATCACGGCAATCCACTTTCAGTTCCCCCTCGTAGAGCTGTGCCTGCTCCACCTAGACCCATGCCAATTCCTGCCCTCAGACGTGTCTTCCATCTGGAACTCTTACAAAATCCACAAGTACCACACCAACCTAAATTTTTAGCGCAAAATTATAAGCAGCCCCAGCGTCGAAACGTATTTAATTTCCCGCCCCCGTGACCACCACAAGGGCCGGTTCATATGGATGTTGACCAAACAATTAGATCTCATAACGTCAATTATACAAATAGACCTAAAAATAGAAATTTCCCGCAAAAATGCCCTCAACATCCATCCCAAGGATACCAACAACTCCCTAAGGTTCAGCTAGTACACTACACTGATTCAAAAGAAACAAACGTCGTAACAGAGGAACAGTATCAACAGGGCATTGAACAAGAAGATATAGACCAAGATCAAACTTTGACAGACTACATAGATCAAAATGACGAACCATCCTTGGAAATAACTGAAGAATTGGGCGATATTTATTTTTTAGAATGAGGTGCTCTTCAATGCCCTATTTCAAGTACGAAATAAGAAGTGGTGACCTGCTCAGATTTCTAGTGGACACCGGGTCCAACAAAAACTATATGCAGCCCAAGCACATGCATTATCCCATTCCAAATAATAAACCTTTTTATACAAATTCAGTAGGAGGAAATGTTCAAATAACTCATCATGCTTTCATAAACTTATTCGGCCCTCAAATACGGAAAATTCAATTCTTCATACTACCAAGATTAATTGCCTTTGACTGAATTATCGGCAATGATACCCTCAAGCAACTAAAGGCTGTCATACATACGGACGAAAATTATATGATTCGGTACCCAAACGTACTTATTATTAGCAATATCTTTCACAAATAGTCAACAATATAAACTTCCGAACTACCCATATGAACCAAAAGCAAACAACTAAATTAAAGGCGAGCCTCAAGACCATCAACGACTTACCTATGCTCTCAGCAACAAGAACACCTACTCTAAGATGAAAAGGTGGAAGTCAATCTTAGAGGAATACAATCATGAGCTTATATAAGCCAGGGAAGGTTAACGTAGTACCAGACTCCCTCTCACGACCTTCCAGAGTAACATTGATCAACTCCCTTACTCCAACTGTACATAGCGGCGAAAGTTCAGGACATAATTTCAACCCAACAGTCAAATCACCAATAAATGCATTTCGGAACCAAATTATACTGAAAATAGGTGAAGAAGATAGTTATCAACTTCAAAATCCATTCCCAAATTGCACAAGGAACACAATTATTAAACCCCAGTATACAGATACAGATATTGTGAGCGTTTTCAAACTTTGACCTAAACCCCAACACTATTAACGGCCTTCTAACATGCGAAGAAAATATGGGTTGCGTACAGAAAATTTATTGTGAATACTTCAGAAGCTATCGCATTCGGTATAGCCAAAAATTATTAGAAACATAGCGAACCGATGTAGCGTCTGCAGAGAAAATAAGTACGACCGACATCCCAACAAGCCGCTTTTAAATGGTACTGCTATTCCATCTTATCCTAGTCATACAATCCACATCGATTTATTCAGTACCGAAAAACATCGTATTTTAACTGCTGTCGACAAATTTTCCAAATTTGACCAGGCTAAAATAATAGCCTAAAAGTCTATTGAAGACATAAAAAAACCGCTAACTGACTTGCTTTTCTCTTTCTGTATACCAGAAATTATCTTTATCGATAACGAAAGTGCATTGAGATCAGCCTCCATAACCTCCTTAATGGATGACGAACTTAAGATCAAAGTCTAAAAAACTCCTCCATACAAGAGTGAAGTTAATGGACAAGTCGAGCGTTAGCATAGCACTCTCACAGAACTTATGAGATGCCTGAAGAAAGAGGGACCGCTAAGAACATTTGAAAACCTTTTACAACATGCCGTACATGCATATAATTTTTCGGTCCGCTCTACCACTGGTAGAAAACCCATTGAGTTACACTTCGGACGAATACCAAGAACAAATCCAGACGAATTGGAACGAATTTGACAGTCCAACATAGAACGACTAAAACAAAAACAGGATACCGACTTAAAAAACCACAATAAACAGAGACAAAGAACGAAACAATATGAAGTTGGAGAAACTTACAGCACGATTTAGACAAGACATAATGAAGGAAAATAAAAACTCCACGGTATTAACAGAATCCGGTAAAATCATTCACAAAAGTCACATTCATAACTGAGATCTCTTTTTCAGACTTCTGCCCCACATAATCAACGCCAAAATTGAAATACTGGACTTTTTGAATTCTCAAATCGTTAACTTTCACATGGGAAATACAAAAATACAGGACGGAAATTTCAAAATAATTTACTCCATCGAAATCGATCAATATGAGCATCTTATAAGAGAAATAGAACCAATACTCAACCTTTCTGAAGTCAGGCACTATTCTTTTCCATCCGACCAACCGTTCGAGGCTCAGCAAAATCAAAATTTAACACAAAACTTAAAGCCGCGAAAAATAAAATGGTCACTTGATTTTATTGGAACAACATGGAAATAGATTGCAGGTAATTTCGACCACGAAGATTTCCTCACGATAAAAGCAAAAATCAATAATGTTTTGGCGAACAATAATCGTCAAGTTGTCATTAATAAAATGTATAATAATAGAATAAATAATATCACGAAAATAGCTAATGAAATTCAAAGACTGTTCAAGGAGAGTAGCCAAACCAATTATAAATAGTACCGTATTACACCTACAGTTCAGACTAGCCTTAATTAAAGAGGAATTAATCAATATAAACTATGCCATATATTGGACAAAATTGGGCATCATAAGTTCAGTTATACTATCAAAATATGAAATAAAATTGGCAACTGTGATTCTCGAAAAAGAACTCCTTCCATTTTTTACTATCGAAGAGGCTCTAGACTTTTCCGACATAATAATAATTACAAATTTATCATCATTATTGTATATTATTAATATTTCGTTGACAACCAGCCTCAATTATGAATCATTATTTGAAAGGGTTAAAGTCAAAGTGGTGTAAGTCACTTTATCATCGTTTTTAGGAAATTAGCATAATGCAAAAGGCATCGTAGTAAATTCGGTAGACAAGTTTTTGAGATGGTATTGTTTAAGAGGTTTTACGTAGGTCCAAACTTAGTGATTATGCTTGATTTGAAATTTTTTTTGCTCAAAAGTTGTACCTCACACACTAACTAAAGTCACTTGCACCACTGTGCCTTACCAAAGCCTGTGACATACACCACTGTATGACCTAAAACCAAAGACTTACACCACTGTGGGCATCAACAAAATGATGTAAAGTTGACTTGCACTTCTCAAAAACATTTTTATTGAACATTACACAAAGTATAAGAATAATACAAACAATTTAATTTTTTATCACGAATGGATTCTTAATTCTTTAACATGGCAAAACGGATTCAGTCTACTTCATCAGGATTTGTGGTTTCCACAATTTCCAGAGGTCCAACATCTACAAGCTCCTCACCTTCTTCAATAGTGGTTCGCAGGGAAACGAAGAAATCATATTTCACTTGTGGAATGTATCGCAGAAGATCAAGCATATCTTTCTTTTTAGCCTCGGTAACAGGCCTTCCCCTTGGGTACAAAACATCTTGAGAAACGTTGGCCAGAGAATGTCGCCTACCGGGCCTTGCTGCCTTTAGATTTAGTTTAGAAAATGGGAAATCCTCATTCACAGTTTCTTTGTAGAAGAGAGTGTAAGGTTGATCTTTCAAAATTCGTATCCATTGAATTTTCAACCAATTAACAGCAATGTTGTTCTCATTTTTCTTTCTTCGCGTGATACAATTTTCCAACTTTGCAACAGATTTGCAAGCCTCTCGGCCCATTTTCGTGAACATGAATGGATTATTCCTTCGGTACTTCAGTATGATACTGTACCAGTCGTCTGCAGTATAAATCAACTTGTTCTTGGCGTACAAGTCAATTGATCCAAATTCAGAGTCGTTGGGTAGAAAAGAGTGGCCACTTACCATAAATTTGTGATCGATAATTTCTGCATTGCTTTGAGGGCCCTGTATGTACTTCATGAGGTACAAAGAAAACTTAATATTACGGTTTTGGCCCGTACATGCGTCACTGTACAACACTATTTGCTTAGCAGATGACGCTCTTGCTGCAAGATGTTTGACGATACAGGAACCAATCTCTTGAGACCCACGAGAAGCGATCGTTTCATCCCAGCAGAACATGAAGCCTAAACCTGTTCAAAGTTCATGGCAGCCAAGGTTATAACAATACATATTCCGCTTATAGTAAGCCACGGACGTCGTCAAAACAGGAAATGGCAAAGCCTTTTTGAGGCCGAATGTCAGACCATAGAAAGATTCGTCTTCCCGTGCTTTCACTGTGTCCCGATCTCTAGCCTCTCTCACCTTTTCGGCTTTTCTGAGGTGTAATTCTTTTTCAGCCTTCAGCTTTGTAGATTCGTCTTCATCTTCACACACTTCAATCTTCTTGTCAAGCACATCGCATCTGGTGCACGTATCTTTGAGAGGCCGGTGGAAACGCAAATTGAACTTATTGCTAGGGGTTCGACGGTAGATGGCTTCAGAAACAGGAACATCACCTTTTTCCGTGCACTTTTCTTTGTACAGTTCATACATTGTATGTACATCCATGTCAGGAGGAAGGTATTTCCTGTTAGGGTTCTCTGATCTTCTGTAGTGCGATTGATATGATGAGAAAGATGCTATGTGGTCACGCACACCATTCATGGCAGCCTCCGGTGTTTTATTTTTAGGGGAATGGCGTCCTCGGCCATCATTTCCTGGTTGTTGACCCTCTCGTACTTTTTGTATTGCCCTTGTCATGCTAATCCGAAACTTGAAGTGTTTGTAAGAAAAAACGCTTGCACTCAGTAACGCTATTGCCTCTGACTTGGAACCTGAAGCTGTTTGAAACAGACTTTGCATTTCTCGTTGAATTTCGTGGGCGTCTTACATTAGGTTTCTGTTGCACAACCAAACCACATAAAAAACCTTTTTGTTCAGAAAAACTGCTCAGCTTCCAAAAGTTGTTGAGCATTTCTCGCCTCGCCACTTCAGGTACGTTCTCCACACACTTATTTTTACATTTACAATCAAAGTTCTGATACAGCTTTTTTTTTTCGTGGTAGGGAGGTGAAGGCATTTATGCCCGCTGAGTCTGGCAGTGTGGGACTCCCATGGAGGATACCTTTGGACTACCCACTAAACACCTCCCCTGTCAATCTGAGAACCTAGCCTGGAACCGTTTGACACATTACTTCGGGCCAGGTCTCGTTTTGTTACGCCGTGGGGCGCCTTCAAGCTGGGGAGTCCCTTTCCTAGCGGGAGGGGAGGGGGGAAGAGGAATTGCCAGAAGAGCGATCACCCAGCCCCAGTGCCTCCGGCTGCTGTGAGTCCCTTTTATATTTTAGGACTGCCCGAGCATAATGTGCCACCTGGTTCCATTTGTCAACCGATTCGAGCATCACCGCAACTATATTATCCGGGGTGAGCTCTCCCGTCTCCCTGTAGAGTTCCCTTCGCAGCCTGGCCCATTTGGTACACGCAAAAAATGTGTGACAGGCATTGTCCTCCTCTCCTGGGCAAAACCGACAATCGGGAGACCGTGACCTTCCGATCTTGTGCAGGTAAGACTGAAAACACCCGTGCCCGCTCAAAAGCTGGATCAGATAGAAGTCAGTCTCACCATGCCTTCGATTTAGCCACGGTCTCACATCCGGGATGAGGCGCGCAGTCCACCTTACCTTCGTGCAATTCACCCAAGACTGCTGCCAATCGTTGAGCGAGCGTTGTCTCTCCTCGCGGACAACGATCTCCCTCGCATCCTCGTTTCGGCGCAGGTAAATAGCGTGGCGCTCTCTAGCAAGGAGGGCGACAGGTATCACGCCTGCAATCACTCTCACCGCCGAGTCGGAGACTGTTGGATACGAAGATGCAATTCTCAGTGCTCCTCTTCTCTGTACCTGTGCCAATCGTTTTCGGTATACCTCCTTGCTGAGAGCGTCGCCCCATACCTCTGCTCCGTACAGTAGCACTGACCCTACCGCACTCATCAAGAGGCGTCTTCTTGATGGGCTGGGTCCCCCTACGTTGGCCATAAGTCGACTCAGGGCCGATATTCCCGAAGCAGCCTTCTCAGCCGTTGCCCTGATTTGCTCAGAGAAACTCATCTTCGAGTCGATCAGTAGCCCCAGGTACTTCACCGCTGGCTTCGATTCGATTTGTATGTCTCCAATACTGATCATCCTTACTCTAGGGATTCTCTTTTTTGTCAAGATGACCACTTCGGTTTTCTCCAGTGCTAAACTGAGCCCGCGAGCAGTCATCCAGTCCCTCACTCGGCGCATTAGCATACCTAGCCTAAGTTGCGCTTGTTCAACGGTGCGTCCGGCGACCAGAGCCGCAACATCATCCGCATAGCCGACCAAGCGCGACTCATCTGGCATCTCAAGTCTCAGTAGCCCGTCGTAAGACACGTTCCACAGGTCCGGACCAAGGATAGATCCCTGGGCAACACCCGATGTAATTTCCATCCTTCGTTGGCCCTGTGTCGTGTTGTAGAGCAGGCTTCGGTCCTTTAGGTAGTTCCTCAAAAGCCGCATTAGATATTCTGGAACTTGAAAAGAGTTTTCCAGCGTGTCCAGAATACCACCCATCTAGCGGAGTTGAAGGTGTTCCTGACGTCGAGTGTCACCAACAGGACGATCCGTCGTTTGGTGCGACTATATGCCTATGCCTTTTGGACCGCGTTCACCACCTCTGCAATCGCATCGATGGTAGAACGTCCTGCTCTAAAGCCGTACTGCCGAGGAGATAGGTCCCCAGCAGCACGAATCGCGTCAGTGAGTCTTCCCTTGATGAGTTTCTCTAGCACTTTCCCAGCCGTGTCTAGCATGCATAACGGGCGGTATGCAGACGGCAATTCGGGATTTCCCTTCCCCTTGCTGACCAGCACGAGCCTCGCCACCTTCCATCGTACCGGGAAAACCCCGTCCCGTAGGCAAGCGTTGAATGTGCTGAGCAGCAAGTCAGGACAATGGTGATAGACGAGCTGCAAAACCTCAGCTGGAACACCATCTGGACCTGGAGCCTTCCTCGCTTTCAGGGAGAGGACTGCCTCCTCCAGTTCCAGCTGTATGAAGAGTGGGCACTCGACTGCTGTTTCACCATGGACAGCGTCAATACGGACGGGATGGGCGGGGAAGAGTCCCCGCACTATCGCGTCCATCTTTTCCGTGTCATGTATACAAGGCTTCCGTAGGGCACCAAGTTTCCCCATGACCAGCTTGTAGCCAAGGCCCCACGGATCCCTATTTACATCGTCCACGAGGTCTTGCCAGCATCGGGCCTTGCTCTTGTTAATAAGCCTGCGAAGATATTTCCTGCCAGACCTGTATGCTGCTAGCCTAGTGTCTGCCTCCTCCCGTGTTCGCGCCCGCTGGGCCTCTCGCCGAAGTTTGTGACACTCGCTTCTTTGTTCGGCGATCTCGTTTGACCACCAGTATACTGGAGGCTTACCATGTCGGGGTCTCCGGCGGGGCATGGAAGACTCGCAAGCAGCTATGATGGTACTCATAGTTGAGTTCACCAAGTCCTTGGCTGTAGGCCCTCCACTCCCTGGCGGACCTCCCAGCAACGGTGCGCCTGCCGTAAGCGCGTCAGTGAACTTCTCGATGTCCATCCTCCCAGTCCTCCATCCGAGGATTGAAGTTTGGGCATATACACGCAGAGTGGCACCGTCGTGAATCTCAACAGCTATATACTGGTGATCACTAGCCGAGTAGTCCTCTAGTACTCGCCAGTTGTGTACTCTAGGTACCAGGGACTCCGAAGCGAGTGTCACATCGGGTATGGTTCCTACGCAACCCCAGCGGCGGAAAGTAGGGGTGTTACCAGTATTTAGGACAAAAAGCGCTGTTCTGGCCGCCATGTCCAAGATTTGCTTTCCCCTTGGGTCGGATTGTGGCATACCCCATTCGATGGCTCTAGCGTTGAAGTCTCCCCCGACCAGCATGTGGCCCTCTGTGTTCGAGACAGCGTCCTCCAGGGCATCGAGTTTTGTTCGAAAGGATCGCATTGCCTCGTTAGGCGTCAGATAAACACTGAAATATGTTATCCCTTACCGGCCACTTCTTTTCCTCTCGAGCTTACCGGCCACTTCTTTTCCTCTCGAGGACATGTACGGGAGCCCTGAATTTCGTGCTCGCTTTCGCTTTTGAGCTTTACTTTAGTGTTTTTGTCTTTTCCTCGTTCTCGGGTGAGCGTTTTCTCGATTCTCAGAAGTTCCTGCAGTAGGAAATTCGCTGGAATGGTTGCGCTGGCGTCCGCTGTCGCCCTCTTTATCTCTTTCTGATTCTGAAACAACAAAAATGTTGTTACACTTACTACCGAAATAAAAAACTGCAGGGAAAGCCTCGATTCAGCATCCAAAATTACGTGAAAAACGATACTCAACACGACCGTTTTCAATAATCACAGAAAATTCACTAAAAACATCACTCTTCATGCATTTTTTCTCTATTTTTCCTTTCTTTTTTTCCGAACCGATTACAAAGGTGTATTATTCACAGAATAATAGACCAAAAGGATCTAAGGCATAACCTAATGTAAGTACTTGCTAAAAAAGGTGAATAGTACTTACCATCATCTGTTTCTGATGTGTTTTCTCCTTGTTCACGCTCCCATTCATCACTGGACTCCAGCTCATCCAAAGGATCCCCTAAACTTATTTCAGAATCCATCGTTTCTTTGAGTATTCACGCATGCATGCAACACTCGATGAAAACAATTACAACCACACTGGTGTAAGTCTGATTCACGCCACTTCAGTTATCAACAAAACAGATGATCCATTATCAGTCTAACTTGTGTTGCCATCCTAGCGACGACATGAGTGAAGCTCTGACTTACTCCACTTTTTCTATAAACAGTTTTTTATTTCTACATTGCATTTCTGTGCCTAAGTCAACTTCTACCGACAATTGACTTACACCACTTTGACTTTAACCCCTTCATTTGTTAAGGCTTTTAAAAGGAAACATGTAATAAACGATCTTCAGTTTGATTAAATATTAAAAAATCAGAAAAAAAAATATTTGGCATAATTGGAAACTGTAAAATTGTAAATAGCTTAAGCATCTGCAAACCAACGAAGATTGTGGATATTACCAACACCTCCTGCATCCCAAACCTGATGAAGAGCATCACAGCTACCTGCAATAAAACGAGCAACGCTCATATACCAAGCATCGAAGAAATCTCTTCTGGCACGATATTGCTGAACCAACGCACGGGTCACATCGAAGCCGAGCAATTGATCCAAAGCTAAATGGAACTTATCTGATAAAAATCCATAATACCAGTATCTCTATGAATGGACGAACTTTTACGAACCATGAAGTGAACGTCGCACATACATTGCCTGCTATTCTACAACCATCCCCAGAAAGCAGTGCCTACCAGGCAATACTTTCACTGGAGATGATGAAGGACCTCTAGTTAAATAACACAAGCGAAATCGAATTGATGAGAAATTAGACCAATATTCATCAACTAACGACGTATGGAATACTCACCCTGATTGGAGCCCATGTAATAATCTTTATATCTTACAAAGCCTACTTCAAATTAAAGATCAAGCCAGCTACTACAATCATTACGCTGAAGCAAGCTCCTGACCGATCGCAATCAACAACAAAAGATATTCCAGAGTCACCACCACCGCCAGCTCAAACTCTATCAGCGTCTTCCGGACCCGATTCACAACCTTCAACAAAAAATCTTCGATTCAACGATATCCAATTCCTTTAGCAACCGAGGTCGTTCGCACTAAACGATGGGTGAGTTATCACCTGAGCGAGTATCGAAAAGCGCTGACCACGCATCTAAAACTTAAATTTCTAAATTGCACTTTCACACATTTCAAAATTATTTTATACTTGGCTAAATTCATGTAAAATCAAGTCAGTTGTAATTAAACATTCAAATAAAGTACATCGGGCTAAGCTCTAAAAAAAATTGTATTTCTTTCCTTCAAGTGCGTGAATCCATTGGTGCTGGTGCGTGTTAGAACAGATATCTACAAAGGAAATGAGAGCAGATATTTTGACAAAACCGCTGACTCATGTGAATCATGATTGTTGTCTTGAAGGGCTTGGTTTTTGTCTCAGAGAAGACTAGTGCCCAGTGTGACGTGTGTCCTGAGAGGGCGTGTTAAAAATATTTTCACATGCAGTACACAGTCAAGTAGACTTGTGCTACCATTTGGTGTAAACAAAGCAACGTGATGTGAGTTGGTCTGTGATGACCGCAGTTCAGTTCGTGTTGCGCTTCGAATCCGACTAGAAGCGATAGCCATACATCAAGTTCGTTTAGAGACAATCAAATACATTGAATATACTTTATGTAATCTTTTGTTATATCTTTTATTTCGTTTTACAACAAATAAACTTATCTTTTGTTAGTACCTAATATCCGCGCTGAATTTATTAACTTCAACAAAGATCATACTCAACAATACACTTGGGTTCTAGCATTGACCTTACATCAAAATAATTTACACTAACTTATCCACATAAAAATCAAATCCGGTGAGAAAAACTTTTCAACTAACCAAAAGAAATAAATGAAGTTTTTTTACCTAGAATACATATGAGACTCACGAGCAAAACGAATTGTGTTTACGTCTGGTTGACTAGACAACCACTACACAATGCATACGGCACTGCTCTGGCAGACCAGCGAAGTATTCAAATGGTCCATCCGCATGCCGCTTGGCGATCTATCCCGGATTTACTCTTTTGTGAAACATATTGTTAAGAAACCCAAAAAAAAACGTTCTTAACTTTATATTTATCCATTGAAAATGCTACGATAAAAATGCTGATGAATTCATAAAGCCAACGCATATATGATGTATGTATGTCATCATGTTGGATAACGTAGCAAAAATTCCAGACTAGCACTTGTGGTTGCGACGCCTAATTAGTACATTGAAACCCTTCTATCTAGGGTACTACAAAAAGTGACACATTCTCATTGTCATGTCTCAGACGAATAGTTTAGAATTTCATTAACACGAAAGGTGTTTGCAATTATTAAGAGGCAAAAAGGAGTTCACTAGCGCCAGGAGACGTAGCGAAGCATCTACTTATTCTGGGTACCCGTCGAAACCGTCATAAAGAGTGAGTAAACGTCATAAACGGCGTACACATGTTGTGGTCACATTAAAAAGGTTAACGACACTATGAAGCGGTTTTTGCTGGAAAAACAGCCTGCCAATGTGACAAAAGTGTCAAGCCGCTAGCTCTTGTCTCCGCACCAAGACGAATGACGATGAAAATAAAAGACTTTATTAAAAGACTTGGAATATAACCACAACGTGTTGCACACGAGTAATCTCAGTCATTAAAATGATCCAAGCAAGCAAGGACTTTAAGAGGGTAACGACGGAGGAAAGAATGAGAAAATGGTAAACATGGCAGTAAAATCCTAGCGGAATGGAAGTGTTTTTGTAGGGACGACAGGAGTTGCAAAATGTAACCATAGTCGACGTACTTGATGTAGTCAGCGGTTCTTGTGCTGACTTGATTCGTCTATGCAACAATGGCATGGAGCTAAAGCTAAACACTGAAACGACCAAACGAGCAAATTGTTTTCCATTTTGTAATCCTTTAGTGTACAAATCCCGAGCAGAGAGTGTTCTGGCTTCAATTTCTACTGTATGAATGGGCTTTATGCTTCTTATTAATGTACATAGTGAGGAGGAAAGATGGTTGTGATGGATGTAGATTTAAACAGGAGCACTTGATGGAAAAACTACTTGTGCATGCAAGTGCAAAGTTTGGTGTATACGTATCGCTGTTGGTCCTTCATACCTAAGAATTGATGGTAACAAATAACAAGCGAAATTGCATATACGCAATTAAGAGCTTTACGTAATCATTTTTAATTCCAATCAGCCTGAAAAAGTTCACATCATTTTTTTCATGTACTTGATATCGATTCAATATCAGGACGAAAACTTATTGCAACCCTTCCTTCCATGTAAAATCTTTCAATTTACTCTCACCATAGGACAGAAAAAGCAAGTTGCTTTGCTTCATATGAAAGGCTCTTGCATTGTGTTTACTTGCGTTAGCCTTTTGCTGAAAATCTCCTGGCCCAAGGACCCGGCATAGTAATCATTATCAAAGTTAAAACTTGGAATGAACAAAATCCATTGTATTTCACTGTTTTTGTTACCAGCACGATGCCTGCACCAGACCAGGCAAGAAATATCCTCGCACGCTATGGAGATGACAAAGAGCGAACTTAACGTGGAGCTAAGTATGATCCACAGTCAAGTTTGGTGGTAGACACCTACTTTAAGGATGAAAATTTTAAAGCAAAGGAAACAGGCGGAACTAGCAAGCAAAATGAATAGCAGTACAATAAACAATGCAAAAGAATACGAAGAGAACAATTTCACGTCAAAAACAGAACGGCAGGATGAAGCAAGCCGAGGAAGGAAGGAAGATCTTTTTAATGGACATACCAAAAGACTGTTACCATAAAAGTTGTTGCCGGTGCCTTCCTCTACCATTTTTCTATTCTCGATTTTTCTCATTTTTTCCGGCGTTCGCTTTTCTTTTGTAAAATTCAAAAGCATTTCCGCTGCAAGGAAATAGTATATCGGTCGCAACATGTGATGTGAATGGGGATGGTTAAAGTACATCATTCTATCTACGATTATTTCAGTCAGAGAGCCACTACAAGACAAACTCAATTTTCATTGCAGAACGAAGAAATGGAAGATGGGTGCTGAGCAATGAATTTATTTTGCAATAGATAAGTTCACCGAATGGAGTTGAAACAAGTTGAAATAGAGAGTGCTTCTACCAGGAGGGTTTCGTAAATATATTAGTAAAGCGAGCAATGCCTTCCAAATTGCAACTTCGCTCGCACATAGAATCCTTCAATTGACTTAGAAAACATAATATGTGATTTTCGTGCATTTATATTTGCCGCCATTTTGTTTGCTTTTATTGACATTGCTGTTTGAGCCGCCATAATGATCTATTAAGATTACAAGCCATCTTTTAAATTTTTATGAAAATTTGAAGGAACGTTTATCTCCTCATTATCACATATTGTTGCTGCTGTTACAAGTATTGCAAAAATTTCAATCTGCGATAATTTTTTTGTTTACAACTCGATGATTACGAAATTTTCAGGAGATTTGCATCTATAGCTATGAAAATCGGCAAATTTAAGGGTCTCCTTTGGATTTTACGGACAACAATTTAAAATTCATAAATCATACTATTGCTAACAAAGTTTACCAGATTTGAAATTCGGAGGTATTATTGACTGACATCCATGATTTTTCATGTCATGACCTTTAATTTCGGCTAAATTTGGCGTAAAAAATATATTTGAAGGATCACTTCTATTTATGGGGACCGCCCCCTTAATATCCTTTTATATTTTTTTAATGCCGTAAAATTTTGAGAGCCTACAATTTTTAATCCACGTACAAGGTTTCATAACTGTAGCTGTTTAAGTTTCCGAGAAAAATTGCTGCGACGTACAGACATACAGACAGGTCCCGAAACTTAAAGGGTTTCGTAGGGACATTTTACGAAACCCTAAAAAGTATTTTAGAAGCTTTATCTTTTTCGAATTGTATGTCGTGGCGAAAGATGAATGGACTATATCCATTTTTCTGGCTTGTTCATTTGTGTTTTATGGAAAAATGATTGAAATGTTTGTCAAATGTAAAAAGATTCAAGAACGAAAGATATATTTGGGAAATTTATCGGCTAACCATCATCAAGTGAAATTTTAAAGCTAAGTATCTATCTCGTTTTCATTTCTGGGAACTCATTAAATTTTTATGTTTCAACTCTGATTGTTATTGCAAAGCGCGATAAATTTTACTGGAACCTTTAAATTCAAAAATGACTTGAAAAAATACCTTAGAATAGACAATTCATTTGGTTTCATCGTTTAAAAAATCGTACTTTGTATAAATTCAAGTTTCCAGGATTTTAAATAGCTCTATCTTCTTAAGGCTATCCATCTTGACTAAGCCTATGATGCCGAAGCGGTCCGATGATTTGACGAACGACTCCTACAAAGCAAGCAAGATTTTGAGTTAAACACTTACTAGGCAAACAGTAGAACCTGCCAGGACGCTAAAACAGAAGCCTCAAAAGGAGCTCATGCAACAAAAGAAAAAACCGTAATGAGGCTTAAATTCAAATTCACTTTATTGATTCAATTGATGTAAATTTTATAAAAGCATAAAGTAAGTTTTAAAACACTAAAGTACTCAACAACGCAATGGCTCACATTTCATTTTATGGTACTACAACTGCTGAAAATTCTGATCGTACTATCGGTTTGTCCTTTTCCTTTGTAAGACCTCTTGATATAGAGCCATTACCTAAAAATCGAGACAGTAATATTGGCTGTGTTTTGAATGGAAATCCTCACCTTTTTGCCAAATGTTTGTCATCTTCTTTGTGTATTCCTTTGACCATTCTTTTCAATCGTAGTCTTTCTAATAATGAATTTTTGGAAAAAAGCTAATGTATTTCTAGTTTCCAAAAGGAGGGTGATAAGTCCAATGTACCCAATTATCGTCGTATTTCCCTACTTCCGTGTTTTAGTAAGCTTTTTGAAAGAATTGTGTATGATTAGGTTTATCCTTTCTTGTTTCCATCCTTTGTTCCTTAGTGAACATCAAAGGTAGGTCCACTTTTACAAACTTTCTTTCATTCTCAAATACTATTGCGTCAGCTTTCGATAGGGCGAAGCAAGTAGACGTTATTTGTACAGATTTTTCTAAGGCTTTCGATTCAGTGGATCATCTTATACTTATTAAAAAACTAGGTGATCTTGGTGTGGGCTCATCTATTCGTCATTGGTTCCATTCGTACATTGTCAACCGTAATTGCGTAGTCAATGTGAATTCCCAGAGTTCTTCTTCTTTCTCACCGGATTCTGGAGCGCCTTAAGGGTCCATTCTCGGCCCATTACTATTCCTTCTTTTTATCAATGAATTTCCATCGTTATTTAAATCCTATTCGCTTCTGTATGCTGACGATTTGAAAATTTTTAAGCGTGATAGAGTCTTTGGAAGACTGTGCCTGCTTACAACTAAATTTACAATTTCTGTTAGCTTGGTGTACAAATAATCGTCTAAAACTAAATATAATCAAATGTCATAGTATGACGTACTCACTGAGAAAATTTACCATTCCTTTTGATTATTCCATATCTAGTACATCCCTAGAACTAGTCGATTTCGATAAAAATCTTGGAGTACTCTTTGACACTAAATTGCATTATAGGCAACATAAAGCCCAGGTGGTTTACAAAGCCTCTCGGTTTTGTATTAAGAGACACCAAAGGGTTCAAAAATATTTCTTCCTGTATTTGTTTATTTTTCTCATTGGTTAGAAGTTTATTGGAATATCTCTCGCAAATTTGGAGCCGCCATCAACGCAGTCGATGTAGTACTGTGGAGACTGTTCATCGTAGGTCTACCCGCTCTCACCTCTTTAAATTTCGCCTCCCATATTACCCTTATAATGATCGTCTATCCCTCTTTCGCATGCCTTCTTTAGTCTCGCGTCGTATATTTCTTGATGAATGCTTGCTATTCAAACTGAACCACAAACTCTAGCCAATGAATCTCTGTAATGAGATATCCACCTATATTGCACAGCACTAAGTAGATCGACAGCGATTTTTAACGTTCCCCTTGCCAGAATCAATATGTTTTATTTTTTGCCATTGGTACATTTGCCACGTAAACACAACTCTCTAGGTCTTGGTCCGATACCTCAATCTTCTGCGCAATATAAAAATAAACTTAGACAAACCGTTCTTCTTTATAGTTTTGTAGATTAACTTGCGCGTACTTTCTACGAGGGACATTTCATTAATAATGCACAAAATTTTTTTTTACTTTCATTTTTTATCTTTATAGAAATACCTCTCTACATTCCTTCAATATGGTCTCCCTGCTTCTCAATGACTGAGTCCCAACGAGTCGAAAGCCTTGCTATATCATCAAGGATACCACCATTGTTCATCTGGCGGATGGTTCAGGTAACGGCGGTAGAAAGCTCTTCCAGAGATGGAAAACGACGTCCACGCATAGGTTGTTTCAACTTTGGGAATAGGTTGAAGTCTGGTGGACTCATGTCTGAGCTGTAGGGAGGATGAAGCAATACCTCCCAACCGCATTCGCGTAGCTTTTCGGTTACGACCTGTCCAATGTGCGGACGAGCATTGTCATGAAGAATGAGTGGTCTAGCGTTCTTGTGCATTTTGCTACGCAGATTCTGTAGAAAATCACGATTGTAAACAGTTGTGACACTTTTTTCATTCGGAACCCTGTGTGTCATGATGATTTCTTGGTTTTCGTATGTAAATATCATCATTTGTTTGATCTTTGATTGTGTTCGTCGACATTTTTTTGGATGTGGGGAAGATGGACCTTTCCACTCATTGGACTGTGATTTCAACTCCGGCTTGAAGTCTCTAACCCATGTCTCATCAATCGCAACAATTCGATTCAAGACTGTTTGACCTTCAATACTGAATCTTTGTTTAAGCAAGGTTGCAATGTCCAGGCGTTTTTACTTCTGTTCACCAGTCAAGTTGTGCGGAACCCATCGCGTCAAAATTTTTCTTTTCTTTAGATCATTTGTCAGGATTCGGTAAACTGATGTTGGTGGAAGACCTGAAAGTTCCTCACAAGTCGCACGACAAACTTCTTCGAGAGCATCAGCCACAAGTTTTACACTTCGTTCATCGGTGCATCTTTTCGGTTTTCCTGGTCTTGAATCATCGTTTATGCTAACACGACCACCACGAAAATGTCACAGTACCCGAGACACGTGCAGGCTCCATTTAAAAGTCGCTTAACTTAAAAATGCAAAACACTACAAATGAAAGAAAATAACACACTTCTTCCTCAATCTTTGAACTACTACTGGTGAGTTGCTCATTTGTGCAGCGCTAACTTTCTCGCAGTGGTACCAACCTGTGTAATATTTATGAAATGCCCCTCGCAGTTTTAACTTTCATGTTTTGTAACCTAATTTCTCATATTTTGTTTAGATTTGTGTTGTTATTTCTTTTATAATTTCTTCTTTTTCTATATTATAATTGGGTCTTTCTAATCTATATGTAGAATTGTATAAATTAATAAATAAATAAATTACCTTCTGACTTTTCAAATTTTTTTAAGGAGTCTCCCCCTTGCAAAAAAGTGGCCCTTGACAATTTTGTTCATCAAATGCAATCAATAGGCAAGGACTTAGCACTCTTAGAATCTGAAAAAATCATTTTTTTCGCATCAGGACATCACGGGGGAGGCAAAATATAGAACAATATTTGTGTCCCCTCACCTCGTAATTGGACAGAATTGAGCAGAAAAATCAGAAAAAAACAAGGGCAACACTCAAATCAGTTACTAATATTATGATTTGCAAATTTTGCGTCTCCCAAAAATCAAATTGGAGCAGGTAGTATGTTATAAGTTGATATTAATCCCTTATGCGTACAAAATTTCATGGAAATCAGATCATAATCAAGTGAGTTATAGTCATTTTAATTGTATGGAATTATAACGGCAATAACACATGTTGATGGTTGATGCATACTTGTATTTTAAATCGACGTAAGTACTCTTATTTACTTCGGGTTTTCATGAAAACATACATAATAATCCTGAATTTGAATGTGTTTAATCAGCTGAGCATTCAGAAAAATTATTCTTGCTTGAACGAAATGGCGCCTGTTATGTACTTATGGATGATCTCTTAGATAAATTTGCATAAAATCTTATTCAAGTAATGAATGAATAATTCAATTCATCGGTTCATGCCATCAGAAAACTTGTTGCGAGCCCTTCTTTATAAAGTCCTTCTGGTAGGAGTACTTTCCTACTTGCTCGACTTGTTTCACTTCTAAATTGTAGGTATATATCTTCAGCCATTCATTCATACATTCAACCATGCGTTAAAATCATGTACCAAATGTTAAAGCTTGGAAAAAATAACACAAATTTATTCAATCTTCTTATTTAAAACAGCGGCTATTTTGTTTTACAAATACTGACGTCATTCGTTGAACAAATCCTTAAATATATTTCTGATACCTTCTTTTTCGTAGCACTAAAGCCCTTTTTGGGCCCTCGCTTCCTGCAAAAAGCACCTTCAACTGTCTCGGTCAATTGGCCGCATCCTCCAATTTGAATGATAGCTACCGTTCCTGACACTTTCATGCAAATCCTAGCAAACCTGTCGTGTCTGAGCTGGTAAAAAGTGCATATTGTTTCATAGCTATATAGTCCCACTGTACTACTCTTGCATAGTAATATAGGGAAATTTAAACCGCTTGATATACTTGCTATTTTCCGGTGCTCTATCAGAGACCTCTGACTGGGGCCTTTGGACCCGGTAAGCCCACCGAAGAGGGGTTGTGCGCCACTTGCTTTACCCCAAATGAGATCGTCAACCGAAAATGCGACCAAGTCGGGAGAGTTGTACCAGCACTATTGCAATTTTACCGCGGAAAACTGAAAACCCCCAATCACATGGAGAGGCTCCGACTTGTGGCTACAAGTCTGAAACGGCACCAATGTCGCGACTATTCTTGTAAGCACTCGACTCTGCGTCTGGCTCTGGGGAAATGCTTCCAATTTAATTTGAAGAAGAACCGAACCGGCCTAACCCTGGAAATTATCACCACCTTTAATTTGATTTGCGATGGGAACCAAAACCTACCCAACCCTGGATAAAATGTCCACTTTCGTCCCGTACTTCAGCGCGCCTCGTGCTCTTACCCCACAGGTGGTACTCGGAGACACTTCAACATAGCGGTTGCAAGCCACCACGAAGTTTCGCCACTGTCGCAATAAGTTCTCAAGTAAACTCGTGAACCAAACTTCACAGAGACGAGATAAAAAGAGAGCTTTTTTGTACTCCGTGGCTTTTTATAGCCCCGGGGAGACACGGTCCCTTATCGTGCAACAAGCTTTTGATGTTTTAATTAAGCTTCGCAAACGGCAATGTGGCAATGCCTCACTGCATCACCACCATGTAGCTTCCACATGTATCATTGGGCATCACACAAGCTCTCGTTTGACTACTGTCATTAACACAATGTAAATAATCGCGATATCAATGAGTGCTATAAAAAGTTAGTTTAACAAAACTTATTCTCATTTGCTTCTAGTTTGATCAAATATATCTGGTCAATAAGAAATTTCGCAATTGATCGTTTCGAAATTGCTTCATAAAGAATGCATATTAATTTATCAATTTAACATAGTTTGCTGGAAATAGTCCATAAGTTCCATCAGGTCCAAGGCATTGCTGCCAACCTTCATCAATTTGATCAATGTGAGTTATAATATCATCCGGATGAAAAGTTATTTCTGATTCATCCCTAGCTTGATAACCATATAATGCCAGCGCTTTCAATCAAATATCGTTCAAGACAACCTGAGAGAGTTTATCCTAATCTGTCACAGTATCGTGTGGTTACACCGTTTGCATTCACAGGTTTATCCGGTGATGCTAGACAATTAGTTTTACTATGCGGTGAGCGTTTGATTGTTGAATATTGCTCTTCATATTCGTCGTATTCATCACCAGTAGTAGCGGCATGCGTTGGTTGAATCTTTTCCGGTACTGAAATTGCCTCCACGTTTGGAAGGGTTGGTATGTCACTTTTGCTACCTACAACTACACTTCCAGCAGAATCTACATTAACCGGGATAGGTTCTATATCATTTGCAGGCATTATAGATATATTATTTGAAATATTTTGTTTCTTTCCGTGGTACGAATCTTGCTAAACTTTTTGGTGCGTGCTGCTGTTTAATGCATTTATACGTTAAGCGATTGAATTTCGAACAGATTTGACAGGTGCTGCCGTTTGTGTTTCGGAATCTTCCATCAAGGCGGTCACCTCGAATGCATTATCCAAATAGGCATAAATTTGTACTTGCAGCTCTTCCGACTCCGTCAACCTCAAATTCTCTGGGGACTTATCTAAACCAAGAACAGTAAACTCATAATGCAGACTCGATAGAATACACAACAAACTTTACAAATTGCATACAGGCAACCATTAAAACAATGTTAAAGCAATCATAGTTGAAAAAATAGTCCATCAACGTTTGAAACCGTTTCAACTCCTAGCATGTCTCCTTGAAATCACCAAACGATGACAAAATAACATAATCTCGTGACCACCTTTAACCAAGCATATTGCCACTAGCAGCGGTTTCGTCTTTAATGATTTATGGATCAAGCTCAATGCTGTACAATTGATCGCCTCGCGATATTGAATGACCATATTAAGTCCATACTTGTCATTCAGGATGGCTCGCAAGCACATGATACACACATGATTATCATCTGTTGCTTGTGACGCATCTTTAGAAGACGATAATTTGGATAGTCAACTAGAGCGTACAATCCTTGATTTCGTTCATCGAGAAATTCTTTCATCCATTCAATATGAACAAGATCAAGTATGTGTAGAGGTTGATTCGCAAACGACGCGTCGTTTAACACGTCTAGCACTAACTAATTGGGTACTTGCATTGTACTTCCTAGATTCCCGCTATCGATATTTGCTTGTGAGGTCGTAGTCTGGCAAGTCCGCTTAGAATCTACTTAACCTAGTCGTTACATGTGCCAAGAAAGTACAATCCAAAATATTTAATTCCAAAAAATTGGGTTACTTATCCTTCTTCTGTCTGGCTGGCGCGATAAATGTTACCTTTAGCTTACGGAGGTCTTGTTTGTAGGATCGCGTGTGAAAGTGTCCCGTGACACGCTATAATTTCGTTAAATACCATTCAATATCTTTGCAACTTTCAGGGCCTATTAACCTTATAAATAACCAGCTATAGATCTTTATTGACTTTAAGGATACCATTGTGGATTTATTAAAGAAAATGTAAAATTGATAAATCATACTATTACTAACAAAGTTGATCGATTTTCGACTTCTGACGTAATTGCTGATGTTGTACTCACTCAGGCCTACATTCTTGATTTTTTTCTAATTTTTCGAATGAAAGGTGTGCAATCGGTACGTGAAAATCCCGTACATTTCCCCCTTTCTCTGCCTTCCTCGGCGCTGATAAAATTATTTGAAGACTTGTTTTGAAAAGGTCACATTAAGACCTCCTCAATGCCACCCTACCCAATTACCAATAGCGAACATTTTATTTTGAAGGGTCACCTCCCTATATGGAAAGACCTCTCTTTAAACTCACTGAAAAATTTGTTCACCCCACAACATTCAAGAAGTCATCACTTCTTATCTTTACACAACGTTTCATAGCTGCAGCTTCTTTAGTTTCGGAGAAATACTGCTGTGACGTACAGATGGATGGACACAGGTCGTGGTTTCATTAGGGTTTTGTATTTTAATACAAAAGCCTAAAGACCATAAATAACCATAAATAATTTCGTAATTGCCCTTTAGCCACCAAAACCTAGACTGCTTCATCTCAGCTCAACAAGCCTCAACATACCTCGCGAATTTGTATCTCCATTGAAAGTTTTGACCCCACCAGCTCTAATCTGGAGGATATTCTACCTACTTGTTGGTATCCCACCTATATGTATGATATATAATCGGTGCACCAGCAGATCAAAAATAAACTGATTCATTTTGAAATACACGAATGCTTTTGGAGAAATGAAACCAAAGGTGAGATAAGTCTCAATGTACTCGTCAGTAGAGTGGAATGGCTGCGAAATACAGACATTTTAACTCACAGTTACATACATTGCAAAAAAAAAATCCAAACGAAATTCAGAATAAATGCATCGACTCTCATCATTTTTGCAGTTTGATAAGTTTTTGATTCGATATATAGTGTTTTAATCCATCTCAGACATTTCCTTTTAGAAACTGGTAATATTCACATAGTACTAGCACTCTGATTATAATTAATCAGGCATCCATATGAATCTAAAATGAATCAGACGTCAAAGGGACATGAACACTTTAAGCGTTTTACTGAGCACGGTCTTGACATGTTCATTATAATGCAAATGCTGATCAAGATAATGTCACCCTTAGGTTGTTGGCTGCAGTTTTCACGTTGATTGGACCGATTCGTCTGGGTTTTCGAAGCGGATAATACGAAAAGGAGAGCACTCTTAATACATTTAGGAAATAATTGTCCTCAAGGATGCATAAGCCCTGATTAATTTAATATTTTGCACGAAATATCAACAATGTAATTTAATATGATAAATTTAATGTATACAATCATAAGCACAAGACTCAGTTAAGTTTAGCTTCATTTTCGCGCAGCAATGATGCTAAATTGTGGACCAACCATATTCCAGGGTATTCGAGACGACAATCTGGAAAAAATTGAGGACCTGAAAATTATAGTACCAAGCTCTCAAGAAATCAATTTCTTTTCAGTGAGGACCCAAAAATCAAGCAGCTCCATGTTCACCAAAGAAAAGGAACTTTTATTGCCATAATGTGAACACATAATCATCTGCACTTTTCTATGGCAACACTTTTGTAATTTCGGCTAGTCCAATTTAACTCCTTGGTGCACGATTCAACCAATCATTATTAGCAAGTAGATTGCTCGCACTTTCCTCAACCAGCAAAGCATCATACGAGTATGGAGGATTAAGATACATCCCTTTATTTATTTTTCTCTTTGCATGAATCCATCGTGGTTTTGATCGAACAAAACAAATGTGTTTTTGTGGTTTCACGGCGACCAGCTGTTGTAAGGGAAGACATGTTGATCCCAATAGTCTGGAAATCATAATTGTAGGAATATTTGAAGGCAACTGCATGAAAGTTCAGCACTATCGATGAAGAACACTAACTTACAGCAGACAAATATTGTTGTTTTGACGATTGATAATTGTCAAACTGATTTAACTTTTTCACTTCTTCCTGGCCAAGATGGTCGAGTAGGTGAAATTTTGGTTGAAGTTGCAACATCCAGAAATGAACGCAAATTGAGTGGAAAGAGGAAATATACGGTAGTTGCAAATTGTTAGGTGACTGACCCGGAAGTTCCGAAAATAGGAGCCACTAAGCGGAAGGTATATAAGCCTACAATTTTGGCGCATTCTCGTTTTTCAATTTTACAGCAGTGGAAAGTTACGAGCGGGCGCTACGATTTAGAAGTGAATTATAAAGTTTTCGGATTATGGAGTTTCAAGTGGAGAAGCGCAGAGACTAATATTCACCTGGATGGAGAAAAAGACTGCCTATGAGGGGCTTTCGGCCCCCTATCGGACGGATAACATAAATAGCTAGTCGACGGGTATGTGGAAAGTAAAAAACCGCTCGTGGACCAAAACCGACTAAGTCGAAGCGCCGGCAACGCCCCACTTCGTATTTACTTGGAACCAGTAGAACAGCCTCGGATCAGATTTAATAAACAGTAACGACTATCGCAACGTATAAAGGACTATCCTTTTGAAACTTGGAATATCGAATCATTGAACAGACAGACTGCAAGGAAGCTATGAGTTTGGAGTAGCTTTTGTTGTTGACAGCACATTTGTAGAAACAATTACCGACTTCAAGCCCGTTAACAAAAGGATCGGTGCGATTCGTATCATGACCAAATTTTTTAATGTCTGGCAGGTTATCTGTCACGCGCCTATGGGAGACAAGTAACAGGTAAGCACGGACCCATTTTACAGCACCCTGGTATGCACTGTTGATGCATTGCCGTCAAATGACATTGAAATTGTTCTGGATGACTTCAATGCAAAAATTGGCCCAGAAACGGCACACGTAGAAACAACCGAAGAGCATAGCTTCCATGCAGAGACCAGCGACAATAAACAACGACTGGTAAACTTCGCTGTTAGTAGAGACTTCCCAGTAAGCTCCACATGCTTTTCACATCGAGGCGTCGATAAAAGAACATAGACATCCCCAGGCGGTCGCACATTCAGCCAGATCGACCATTTTCTCATATAAAAATGAACCACCGCCAGTATTTTCGACACGCGCTCTTTCCGCGACGCTGTCTATGATTCAGGGCACTACCTTATGAGGGTTGAGTTCTGCTGCCGTATCTCCAAGAGCTGTAAACAAGGAGCATCATTTACTCCAAGGTACCAGATACACAAGCTAGATGTTAGCTCACCAACGTCCACTGTATAGCAGAACTGGAAAATCGCATCAACATATCCCCGCAGGCGGAAGAAAGTAATGATGACATCAAAACCATATGGAAAACAGTAAGAGATTCGGTGACAGAAGCAGGCGAGGAGGTCTTGGGGCACCAGCCAAAGAAAAATAGGAAAGACTGGTATGACGAAGAATGCAAGGAAGCATTTAAAAAAACAACCATGTACACAAAAAATACATCCAGCGACCAACTTGGGGCAAACAAAAATAATATAAAACCCTTTGACGCCCAGCTAACAAAATGTGCCAAGAAAGAAACGACTGACCGTCAACACCAAGATGCAACAGATAAACACGCAAACATGACCCCACGTGAAGTTAGATCGGCATACACCTCTATTGAATAACTAAGAGACGGCTTCAATCTACAAAGAAGTCTTTGTAAAAGTGTACAAGGAGCAATCATAGGGGACCCAGTCGAAAGTAAAAACAGTAGACTGCAATATTTCTTGAAGCTATTCCCAGCGTTCCCAACAACGACTGAAGCTGTGAACATTCCAGAAGCAGGGCTAGAGGCACTAATCTCACCACCAACCCGAGATGAAGTACAGGCAGCAATATGGGGCCTCAGAAAAAATAAGGCTTCTAGAATAGATGAAATGCCAGCAGAACTGTCCCCAAACGGGGGTCCCCATTTAAATAAACTTCGGCATCGAATATGGTCAGAGGAGCAGCTACTGGAGGACTAGCAAAAAAGTATAGTATGCCCTGTCCACAAAAATAGTGACGAATTAAAGTGTGAAAATTATTGAGGGATTGCTCTACACTAATGATAGGAGGAAAATTAAAGCCATACGATGAAAATATTATAGGAGACTATCAGGGAGGCTTTCGAAGTAGGCGATCTGCAATCGACCAAGTATTCTTAATGAAGTAATTGCCTGAAAAGTGCTGGGAATGAAACATCGATGGGCACCAACTCTTTGTAGACTTCAAGCTAGCATACGAGTGTCAAAATATACAAAATAATGCTTGATTTTAGTGTCCCGATAAAACTAGTCCACATGATCAAAATCACAATTCTAAACAAAGAGTCCCAGGTCAAGGTAAACGGTGAACTTATGGACAATGCTCTTTAATATTGCCCCAATGCTCTTTGATATTGTGCTGGAACATGGCATCGGGAAGACATCAGCTGTAACCCTGGGTACACTAATTTTCTACACAATTGGTAGCATATGCTGATGACGTCAATATTATGGCACGTTCAATCGTAGATGCCAAAGGAGCATTCCTGAGTCTTGAATCTGAAGCAAACCGAATTGGCCTACGAGTTAATGAAAGAAAAACTAAATTCATAACTCAAACTAGAAGGAAACTTATATTCGGCTAGACCTTTAAAGTGTAAATAATTTTGTGTATTTTGCAGCCAACCTGAATAGAAAAGATGCCAAAAAGGACGAGATTGGACGCCGCAAAAATAACGCAAATAAATTGTAGTACTTCGTACTTCCCATTCTAAGGTCCAGAATTGTGCACAGGTAAAATAAACTCCGCATTTATAAAATACTAGTCAAACCCGTGCTGTTATATGAAAGTGAAAAATGTACCCTGACGAGCGAATCTGAAAAGTCAGTGGACGTATTTGAACGCAAAGTGCTATGGAAAATCTACGGCCCAGTGAAAGAAGAAACAGAGTAGAGACTTCATTACAACGATGAGTTGTATGAACTATTTGACAATCCACCTGTTTCCTCTTGCGTAAAGTTACGTGAAGTGCGGTGGGCCATGTTAAAGGAATGGAAGAAAACCTTCTACCCAAAAGAACATTGACGGGTAGAGTAGCGGGAAGACCAAGGGCTCGATACGTAGACACGATAGAAGTTGACAGCAGATCTTTGTTGGGAGTAAATAACTGGTGGACAAGGTCCCGGAACCGTGATGATTGGAGGAAATTAATCCTGGAGACCAAGGCCCGGCTTGGGCTATCACACCATAAATGATGATGATGAGAAAAAGACTGGGTTAGCATCTTTTGCGAAAGGGCCTTTACAATGAGGAATTAGAATAGGTAAGCCAGCAAATTGTAGTAATCGTACAAGTTGAATTTTGCTACTTTTTAATTATACCTGTATAAACAAGGTCGTAAATTATAAGAAGTGAAGAATTTGGCAATAGTTAACAAGGAAAAGCATATATAATGTATTTTGCAAAGTGAAATCATACTTTTGCTTTATCATTAAAACAAAAAAG
The DNA here is from genome assembly GCA_963969285.1 of Odontomyia ornata. Lineage (NCBI taxonomy): Eukaryota > Metazoa > Arthropoda > Insecta > Diptera > Stratiomyidae > Odontomyia > Odontomyia ornata. The sequence continues at coordinate 377,570,499 of OZ017738.1, forward strand.
ATTGAGTGTGTTTCCTCTTTAGTTACTGAATTTTCCACTAGATTTAAAGGCCGGAGTGGAAGTTTAGTGTTACAGATAGTGTTCATTTATTGATATGATTACGCAAAGTACGTGAGTAAGTGCGGGCAAGTTAACTAGCGATTGGAAATTTCTTTTTGAGGAAAGAAAGGTTTAATTTCCCTTCTTTTGGCTCAGAATTTCTCTTTGTGCTCTTACTGCAGGTTGCAAGAAAGGAACTAGAATCGGTGGAGTTAGGCATTTCAAGAGCGGTCCGTGTCCTTTTCGTTAATTTTCTCCTTTTATGGTCCTTTCATATAGCTAAACCTGCCGGAGACTGCGACGGGAAAGCACTAGTTGATAGAACCAAAATATATCTACGAGGGTGAAGATTCGAGTGAGCCGCAAACTCACTCGGCGAACAGCAAGAAACTAAGGAAATGGGATCATAATTGTCGAAGGTTAACCACTTTTGAAAATTGGCATACTATTATAACTTTTCCAACTGGTAGAGAAAGTCCCAGTACAAAATTAATTTCGAGACACAAAGGAAAATTTAGTGATGAGGCTAACAAATTCACAAGTATGTTTGGCAAACCATCCAGTTCAGGGCTGATATTCAGATCAATAGCATTGATCATAGATTCGACTTCAGATACTTCTGTACAAATATAGGAAGTTGAGAAAGGAAGGCAGTTAGGCAAGACAGCAGGATGTACAGCTACAATAGGAAGAGAATAAGTCACAGAGAAAAAGCGGATCAATGAGTCAGTAATTTCCTGCGAAGAAGAAACCTGTACCAATGGGCCTTATTAGGACTTGAAGGAGAGGATTTCAGCGAAGTCATAAAAACCAAAAAGACTTTGAATTATTAGACACAAGAGAATTCTATTCAGACTACTGAAATAAGCCTTCATAGCATGTTCGATCTCTTTTTTGGCAATATCACGCAGCCTGCCAAAATTAGATCTAGCTTCAATAGTGCGATGTGCTTTATTTTTTGTTCGTAGAGTACTAAGCACTCGCCGAGAAAGACAAGGTTTTCGATTTACTTTGTGGGACGTCCGAAGAGATGCAAAGCAGATTTTGCTCAGGCAGCCTCACAATAAAGGCTTCCAAAGGAATTCAACCAGTTGACTGAAAGCAGTTCTATAATAATACCATCATAATAAGCTTTAAAAAGTTAAATTTTGGAGCAGCATGACGTTTATTATATTTAATTTTATCGACGATAAGATCTATAGATAAAGGAGGATAATGCCAACAAAGAGGAACATGCGGATGTAATCCTTGAGAAACAGATAAGCATTTAACTAGAACATTTGGCAGAGCAAGGTCAAGAAGATGACTATTAAAATTGCGGATATGGTTTAATTGAGAAAAAGTGCAATGAGATAGAAAAGATGATAGGGCTACAGAAGAAGAATTAACTGAAGAGGTAGAACGAGTAAGAAATTTCCACAAACCAATATTTTGGCACGAGGATGTCGCCAACCTAGATAAGAGGATAGATCATCAAAAAACGTCCCATAAACAGTCAACGGTGAATCACAGGAGACATAAACAGACGAAATCAAGAACTCTGTGTTATGAGCGAAAGAAAGTTCGACAATAACACATTCGAAAGCATGAGAAAAACAGAAATCTGCACAAAGAGAAATAATTGGCTGAACAAGTACATCAGCAGACTGGTAATCCAATTTAAATGAGGCAACTAATTTGTCCATTAAATTTACGTTAGTGAACTTATGACAACTAAAAACTTTAACGGTTGATCCAAACTTTTAAATGGCATAACCCTTTAAGTCTTCAACAGAAGTTTCTCCATAAGATGAGTCCATCCATGGGAATGTGGCTTAATGGCAAGTTATTTTGAGATCTAAGCATTGAAAAACGAAGTTAATTTTTGAATCTTACTTGTTGACAAATTTCAGTATTATCTGCTGATCCTCTAGTTTTGAGTACAAATGAGAGCCCGGGATTAACGAAATTGGAGGGGTTCATATTGCGATGAACTTACGTTTGTTTTGGAATAAATTGAACTTTTGCGTTTTGATATCGAGGACATTCTCAACATGATATCTAATAACCAAATTACCTATAATATGTCGTGGCTCAATTGGTGGGTATGCTTAATGCAATATGCATTTACACGTATTCACTTCTTCGTCGAAATACAAGTGCTCGTAGTGGGAAGTTTTCAGGGTTAACAAATGATACCGTAACAATATGTCTTTATTGTTACGGTATCGTTTGTTAACCCTAGGGTTTTCCATTAGGGATATAACAATTCTGTATCTGTATATGAAAGCACCTTAACCTTTTTTAATGAATTCTCAATGTCAAAACGTTAGTTAAAGTCAATATTTTCAACCAAAGTAAAGTTCACGAAGCAGCAACGTTCGAAAGTTATTAAAAATTACTACAGAAATTCTGAGTCGGTGGTCGCAACTTTAAGAGCCCTTACTTCAATATTCGGCCATAATAATCATGCAACCCGATAAGCTGTGCGTACTATAGTGGATAAGTTTGAGCCCAAATTCTGACCATTGGTCGATTCGGTGCCAAAAAGATGTCATACCACTCGGAGCCAAGGAAATATCGGAGCCGTAAGTGCATCGATTCAAAATGAGCCAAACCAGTCAGTTCTATGTCGTTCTTAAGAATTGGACATAATTCAAACGACAATGTGGCATATTTTGCAAAAAAATATAGCCTACGTGGTTACAAGCACAAATCGACTCAAGAACTAAAGCCACTTGATCATTTGAAACGCCGAAATTTCTCCAATTGGGCTCTGGCAAAGCTTGAACAAAATGAAAAATTTCATGAAAAATCATCTTCAGCGATGAAACTCATTTCTGACTCAATGGCTTTGTTAATAAGCAAAATATTGTTATTTGTCAGCAATAACCCCCACATGCTTCTTGAAGCACTGATGCATCTTCAAAAAATAACTGTTCGGTGCGGTGTGATTGGGCCGTATTTTTTCGAGGATGAAAACGACCGTCTTGTTACCGTCAATGGAGAGCACTATCGTGTTACGTTGGAAGATTATTTGTGCTCAGAATTGAATGAACTTGACATCAATGATATGTGGTTTCAGCAAGACAGTGCCACTGGCCACACAGCACGCTTCACAATCCATTCATTGGAAGGCAAATTCGAAGAACGTGTTATCTTGATAAACGGTCCGGTCAAATGGCTGCCTCGTTTATGCCATTGAATTTCTTTTTAATAGGACTATATCAAGTCACTGGTCTATGCCAACAAGTCAGCAATTTAGGACCAGGTTAAAGACAACATTCAATGCGAAACGTTCGGATAGAAATATGTTGCCAGAGTGGTGAAAAATTGGGCCCAATGAAGACCGCTGTAAACGAGCTCTTGGTGGTCATATGACTGAAATCATTCATAAAATGTAGTGCTTGCACAATTCCTACAATTAATTTGAGCTCAATATCTCAAATATTTCTATGTTTTATTAATAGAGACAATTGTGATGTCCTTAATGGAAATCCCGTTAGTTATTTTTTTGGAGGTACAAAATTATAGAAAGGAGGTATATATAATGCCTGTGACGTACAAAAAGGTAATATCTAATTCATGTCAGCTCGAAATATATCGTCTGTTCAGATTAAAATGCAAATATAAATGTGCATAGAAATTATTTTGATTATTTTTAGTGTCTTTTTATTCCATTTTCAACGAAATTTCCACAAAGACCTTGTCGTATTAATTTCTCAATTATGTTAATTGGGAAGCAAAAGCTGAACCCTCTCATTTAAAAATGATAACCCTTGAAAGTATGAAATTCTTATATATTTGCCATTTTCATTCGAATATTAAGGCTGAATATGTAAAATGGGGTAGTGTGCTTCTTATCTATTCAACTGATCGTGTCTTTCATATCAAAACACGTGATTCAAAGGATAAACAATTGTATCTTTATTGGGAAAACCCAAAAAATGAAGATTAAGTAAAAATCGTTGCTAAGGACACACGTCAGTATTTTTAGGGGGAAAACGCTGCAAAGGATAGGAAAGCACTAAACTAGTTTATAAAAGATTTCGAAATACGACAACTAGAATATACAACGCTTAATGATTTTATTGATGATATTATAGCTATATTATATTTACAGTGCGTGAAAAAAATAAAATTTCCATATGATTGCAATTATTGTGGCAAATATACTATATCTGGTCGAGCTATATGATAGATGCATTCGATATATTCATCGAAATTTGTATTTAAGGGCTATATTGCCTTTAACAGCTCTTCCAGCTAAATATACCTACCATATCCATAACATACTACGAGCAGGCATAAATTTTATCAATTTCCAAATGTCCCTCTTTCAAATGTTTCCAGCTGTCCCTCTTTCAAATGTATTATACATTTGAAAGAGGGATAACTGTATCTCTATGAGAAATAATGTAGCACTTCTAGCTTTATTATAATTGCAGTGCACAGAAGTCTAAATTTTCATATGAGTGGAATTACAACTGTAGCCATATGACACTTAATCCATCTATATGATAGTTGCATCAGATGTAAACCATGCAATTTTTTCTGTGAGGGATGTATTGTATTATGTCTCCTACCAGTAAATACTCGTATATCTGTAGCAGATATAATTATATCTTCTTATTCTTAGCACAACAGCCCCTTTCGGGCCTTCGCTTCCTGCAAACAGCGCGTCCAACTGTCTCGGTCCATTGACCGCGTATTCCAGTTCCGAAATCCAAGCAGCGATGAACTGTCTTCGTCGACGGAGTCAGACAAGCGTTTTCTCGGTTTCATCACTGGCCGCTGGCCTTCAGTTTCCCAACGAATACCTTCTTGCGTATCCATTGTTCGTCCATACGATTGATGTGTCCAGTCCATTGCAGCTTCCGCAGTCGTACAATCGTTGAGACCTCCGGTTCGTCAAAAATTTCATACAGCTCATGGTTATATCGAATTCGCCATTGGTTTCCGTCAAGCTTCGCTCCGATTGTTCGCCTCACGACCCGTCGCTCAAAGGCGCTCAATATATTTGCGGATGCTTGGGTTAGGGTCCATGTTTCACACCCATAGCATAAAACAGGTCTTATCACAGGTTTGTATACTTAGAGCTTTGTTCTCTAGTATATGCAGCTGGTCTTCAAGATCGTCAATACTGAATAAAATATTTTATTTGCGAGCTGCATTCTTCGGCGTATTTCGTCTCTTTCATTGCCCGTTTTCGTTATTTTGGCGCCTAAATACACAAATTCGCTAACCTTCTTGATACTGTATTTGCCAAGCGTGATATTTTGTGTATTTGGGGTATTTTGCCTCGACTGCGTCATGAGTTGTGTTTTATTTTCATTGATTTGTAGCCCTAATAGTTTTGCTTTGCTGTCGAGTTTCAGGAAAAGTTCTTTAGCAGTTGTTAATGACCATGATATCTGGTAAAGGTATAATTTGAACAAATTCCTTTTCAATGTAGACCCTTTTAAAATTCACGAAACACCTCAAACCTTACGTTTTTTGTTTTTAAGATAAACACCGCTCTAATTGAGCCGATTTTGTTGTACTGTACTGTAGTAAGCCAAAATACAATAGCCAAAGGTTGAAGGCCAGCAGCATTATCTCCGTACAACACCTAAACAGACTTCCCACTGATCATCATGCCCTGCTGTGGAAGTAGGAGTAAAAGGTTGTTCCACTGACAAGCAGAACAGGTGAATGAGATTACTTCACTGGACAGTAGATAAGATAAAGCTTGCCTCAATTGTTATTGAGCAGTCACACAAGCAAACTGCTCGACAACCTTCCTATCCCCTACTCAAAATTTTATGTGGCAGATTTAGAAAAACTATGTAATCATTTCCATTGTAATCGTAATTTGTAATATAATTTTTCTTCTTATTATTATTATTAAATGTAATTTCATATCAATTTTCCTTTGCATTAAATTCGAATATTTCCCTTTAATTATACTCTTTATGAGATTTAACTTTGATCACTAATTCAAGTTCATTCATTTTTCTTTACTTCAGTCATTTAGTTCTTTTTTTTTAATTTTTCAAATCTGCCAGATAAAATTTACAGTGTAGGAACGCTGAGCTAGTACACCTCACGGTGTACTAGATTGGCGAGCGGAATGAAATTCAGCGGAATGGAATTCAGCGGAATGGAGTTCAACGGGTGGAATGACGTTCACGTCAATTGGACGTAATCCGGTCGTGGGGTTCCCCAGAGTGTACGGGTTCGACGCATCCCCTGATTGTCCGATCGAATAAACCAAAAAAAAAAACAAACAGTCATACTTACTAAATAGTCGGTAATAGTGTTGGACGTTGTGGCCTTCCTTATTGGGAAAGCGGGCGCTCCCAGGGAGAAATAGTCGCAAAGATAAGATCGACGTCAGGTGAGTTAGTGGGAAGAAAAGCCTTCATCTTAGTCGAGAGAAAAAATAACTGTATATGTGTTTCTTTGTTCGCAGTGGAGTGCTGTATCGAGTGGTCTCGAACCGATTTGTCGAAGTTGGGGAGCATTTCCCGACGAAGAAGAAATAACGGTGCTCTGATCGAAATAGTGGTGGCCAGTTAACACCTGGATGAAATCGGCAAGAATCGTTTGCTGCCGATAGAAAGGGTTCGGCAGCAGCTATAATAGAAGGTATAACATCAAGAACAGTCCGGTTGAAGTTAGCGGGACCCAGAACTGTCAACACAAACACCAGCAAGTGTGGCAGTGTTAGCGACAGGCACAGGTTTTACGAATGCAACAGCTTTCTCTGCTACTGGCGAACTCTCTTCCACCTGATTGCCCTACCAAATATATAATCAGCGCAAATCCCACATCAATCTCTTGAACAGCTTGCGGATTATTGGAAGGTATTTAAACGAAGAAATATAAACTCGCAAAACTCTACTTTTAAGTGAAATTCAAATGTACTTTTCGGTTTTCCGAACATTTATGGGGAACCCTTTACTGAACTCTGGCACAATCAAGCTTCGCGTGATTTGTAACGTCTACCCTAGCAAACAACTCGGCCTTTTCATTTTAAGTTGACTTTCGTAACGCGTAACTTATTATTCAAGCACTATTTCGAGACGTGTTTATTGACCCCTTTTGGATTTGTCTATATATAAAATAGGGCGCCAACCACACTTTTATGCAAACAGCATTCCACATCGAAAACACTGCGTCGATCTCTGAATTAGTTTTTTGGGTTTCTCGAGATGAAGTCGTGAAACATAATACTAAGTTTGCGTGTGGTTTAATAACACGGTTTTTAAGATACCGAAAAAGCATTAAGAGAAAAGATTTCTTGGAGGCACAGTGAATTAAAAAATTGATGCAAAGAAGAGTGTTAGTTAAGTCGAAAAGAAGCTGAAATAATTTCAAAGAAAACTAGTTGTTACGTCCATGTGTCTTTCAAATTCAAATTTCAATCTACGGCACTATCATAACACTAACTGGTACTCAGCTCGTAACATTAAACTCGTTTGATTTGAATCAAGCAGCTAGTGTAACTCAAAGCGATCGGTTCCAAAATTGTTCAGAATGGCGTTCAACGCTAGAATGTCATCCAAGTCTTTTCAAAGGCCCAAATTCATCTTGACAAAATGAACCTCAAAGAGTTCTTGAGGAAATGAATAATAAAATGGGTACTAGCCCCGATCCCGGTATGCGGTATTCAGAAAAACGATTGATTACGGAACAAACTATTGCCTTTGACTTTTAAAGAAAAATTTAGTTTTCAAAGAAAATATTTGTATTTTTTTAAATGGAAAATTGTTTTGATAGCCAAGCATTCTATTTTTTTATTTAAATGGTACTTGTTCATGCATCTTTGCCCTATTTAACGTCGTGTTCGGTCGAAGTAAGTTTCGCAATGCGCTGGCGGAATGAAACGTGTATGAAATGGGCAATGTACCTTAGATTAAATGTCTAGAATACTTTTTTTTAAATGTACGTTTGTATGCATCAGACACAATGTGCCTTATGAACAATTGTTTCACATCGGTACAAAAAGTAGTACAAACAAGTTGGGTAAACAGACCTACGCTCATGTCAGAAGGGTTTTGTATTCAATTTACAAAATGCAGTCACCAGATCGAATAAAATCAAATAACACGTCAAAGACGATTTTATTGGAGAAAATATTAAATTCGAAGATCATACTATTATTAACAAAGTTGAACAAATTTCGACTTCTGAGGTTTTTGGTATTGTTATACTCATAAATATCTCCCTTGATAATTATTTCAGATATCCATTCGCGAGGGAGGAAACACAATTTTCATGTATCTCCCCCCTGTGCCCCCACTGAAGCAAAAACTGACAGTTTAAGAACTGTTTTGAAAAGCTCCCATGAAAACTTTCATTTCATTATCATATCGGCTAAGTTTGATGAATTTTTATTTTCAGGGGCCACTCTCCTGTACTGTTATCATTAATGGCCAATGGCCAATTTTTTCGAATCCTAGAATCGTTACAAAGCCCTTTTGCTAGGAGCTCTCTCCCGCCTCCATGACTTGATTCGCTTATGAGTATTAATTGTAGGTACTCATCTTCACCCATTCATTACATTGAATCAAGTGTTCAAAGCATGCACCTTAAAAGTTGAAGTTGGGAAAAAATAACTCAAAATTATTCAATCTTCGCATTTAAAACAGCCACTATTTTGTTTTACGATTACTGATTCCACTAGCTGAACTGATTCTCAAAGATATAGATGACACCTATCATTCCTGAAATTTTCATGCAAATCCTAGCAAAACTGTAGTGTCTGAGTCGGTAAAAAGTGCATGTTGTTCCATAGCCATATGTTGCCATAGTAATACGTGCAGCGCATATTGTTCCATAGTAATACAGGAAAATTCAAACCGCTATAACTTCACTAAATATGATTCAATCTTTATGAAACTTTCAGGAAAGATCAATCTTATAAATAGTCATCTGTATATTGATATTATTCAAGGGTACCGTTAAGTTTTTAATCAAGAAAACATAAAACCGATAAATCATAGTATTACTAACAAAGTTGAGTGAATTGCGACTTCTCACGTATTTGTTGTTATTGTACTCGTCAAGACCTACATTCTTGATTTTTTCAGATTTTTCGCATCACAGGTGTCCAATCGCGAAGGGGGGGGGGGGGGACACAAATTTTTCGTGTATTTCCCCTCCCTGTGCGCCCCTCGAAGAAAACTTTGCCAAACTAAGACCAGTTATGAAAAGTTCTCATCAAAACCTTTCATTTGATACCCATATCGGCTACCTTCAATGAAATTTTTTTCGGGGTGTCACTCCCCTTTATGGGGAGACCCCCCTTAAATACCTTATAAAATTTTTGTAGTTGAATTTAAAGAGAGCACCACTTTATACCTACATACAAAATTTGATGTTTCTAGCTTAAGTAGTTTCAGAGAAAAATTGCTGTGACACACGGACGGACGGACGGACGGACAGACAGACGGACAGACAGGACGTGATTTTAGTAGGGTTTTGTAAAATTATTATACAAAACCCTAAAAAATGAAATTTAATTGTATGCTGTCGGCTCAGTAAACATTGTGAATATTTAAATAAATTAATACAAGAAAGGAAAACGGTAAACTTAATACGTCAGTCAGGTCATTACCATGAGAGCAGCATCGACACTACAAATCAATCAAATAAATACAGTTTATATCCTATTTAAAATTAGATAGTGTTTATTTGTAGCAAACGAAATAAAATAAAAAATAAATTAATTTCAAAATGTATAGATGTATTTTAATGGAAATAAAAGGATTAGAATTTTAATTATTTACCAATAATTTATATATCAAAAGGAAATTTTAACATTATTATATATTATAAACATAGTAGCAAAAACGAAGTTTGCCATGACATTAGTTATTTACAATACAATGAATTGTTAAACAATAAAAACTCAGTCTTTCCATTCCATTTTACCTGACCTGGCATAGGACCCGCAACGATGGCATCGGGCACTACTCCGTTTTTTGTCGCTTAACAGAGGCTCTAGCCGGGTAGAGTGGCCTTCCGCTCGCGTACTCTTTTATGGTATAGATTTATGTGATTCAATCACATAGTTCGATAACATAAATTGGTCACGTCTATATTTCTCATTTGATGGGAAAGTTCATGCAAATTATGTTTGTATGAGTTTTCCACTCAAATGGGAAATAATCTGGATCGTCGGTAACGACGAAGTCTCCGTAAGTCCGTCCATTTTCACTCGGCCCAACTTGCTCTTTGAACAAGCAATGTCAACCCTTAGTGGGTTACCTCGGCCTTGACACCAGTCGATCGGCACTCGATCTTTTAACTCGTGAACACCAAATATTTTTGTAGTGGGTCCTTGTGCTAGGGGGAAAGAACCCGCCCCGTGACACCGCAACGCTAATCTGCAAACGCATTCACGCGTCCCCAGACAAGGCTAATCTCGACAGATCTTAACATCCTCTTCGTCTGAGGCAGCAGACCATCGCTGCAGTATTGCACAGACATTATCACACCTACTTTCACTACACAATATCATAAGGCATCATACCTTCTTCTTTTCTTCTGTATGGTAAAGCTATCATCAATGCAGTTCTAAGGATAACAGTATTAGGGGTAATTGATTGGTGGTAACTTAACCAATCTCCGATTGCCTACGTGAGACTTTTCGTAGATTTGCCATTTTAGAGTTAGGCTACCAACTTTGCAGATTTTGGATGCTTATAGTTTCGATATAACTATCATATGCGAATAGAGAACTTTTGAGGTCTTTTATTTATAAATATATATAGTAATGGCTTTTTACGTACAATTCCAATTTTTATGTAGTTTCACAGTTTGTTACGTTTTAAAGGGTAGTTGGTAACGCTTATTATTCTAAGTAGCTTGGTTAAAACCTAAGAAAATCCAGCAAAATATTGTCTATCAATTATATTGTAAATAGAGCCAGTTGGGTAAACAGAACTACTCTTGAGTCAGAAGGGTTTTGTACTTAACATACGATATGCAGGCATACGGGTATAGAATTATTTGATTCAAGAAAAACTTTAATGACATGTACAACGACTATATTTTTGCTTTAAAGTAAAAACCAGTGTTACTCCATTTTTACTGGCCAACATTAAACTTAAATGTTGAAGTTCGCTAAAAATAACTCAATTTTATGCAATACGCTCATTTAAAACGGCCGCCATTTTGTTTTACGATTCCGGATATCACCCGTTGAACAAATTCTCAAAAATATTCATTATGAATAGTCTGAGTTAATTTGAAGTACATATTGTCTGTGGCTGTTGTAATACAGAAAAATTTAAGCCCCCATAACTCTGTTAAATACAATTTGATACTTCTAAAATTTTCAGTTATGGTTGAACTTGTAAATAAGCATTGAATTTTATTGAATTTGAGGGTGCTCTTACGATTTTATGCAAGAAAATGTAAAATTAATAGGGAATTTCAGTTGAGTGAATTTCGACTTCTGACATTTTTGTTGTTGTTGTACTTATAAAAGTCCACATGTGATTTTTTCAGATTTTAGTATGAAAGGTTTGCAATCGTCTCCCTTGATACTGATAAAGCAATCTTAAGACCTGTTTTGGAAACAATATTTTTTGAGGGTCACCCCTCTATATGGGGGGTCCCTCTTAAAACTCTTTGGGAGTTTTTCACACCCCAAAACTTTCAAGAAGTCATAACTTCCGACCTTTTCACTAAATTTCCCGGCTGCAGCTTCTATAGTTTCGGGGAAAAACTACTGTGACATACCGACGGACGGACATACGAGGACGGATGGACGGACATACGCGGGCGGACCCAGGTACCGATTTTAAAACGGTTTTGTATTTTAGTTCATATCCCTACAAATGAACATACATTTTATTCTATTCTTCAGTTAAGTGCAACTTTAATAATGTTTTCCTCCTCTTTGATGCTCCAAATTGATGGCGCGAAAATGTGTGCAAGCTTAAATCACCTTCATCAGGAATTTGCCAACTCTTAGCAATTATTTTTCTGCTACTCGCATGAAATAACTCAAAGAAAGAAATCTTGCAAGTCTGCATACACATACAACAACTTAATTTTTTGAAATTTCTGAAAGATTCATTACTAACGCAATCGACATAGTCGTACAACGAAAAAACAACTTCCCGGCCCTACGCTCATCAAAGTTTGAATGACTTCCCGAGATTTTACGTACCTAATGCTTTGTCCATAAAAGACTAATTACCTTGAAGCATCCTGTTCTACAATTAAGTCTTCGAATTTGGCCGCACGTGACATAAGTAACTTACGAGTTTGAAAATGCTTTAAGCAAACTCCTCTTTGAAGCTAATAACGTACATAAAGCAATTTCAAACATAATTTTCCCTCTCAAAATGTCGTTCAATGTGTGCGTATGTTAAGATCAGAACAATTTTCAGGAGTATGAGTTCAAGACTGACTGAAGCTTTCCTGTGTTTTACCACATTGGTCCACACCATTTCCCATTCATATTATTAAAACTTTATGATCCTAACAGTCATGGTTCATAAACTAGAAGAGCTATTAAATTGTTCTTGTGCAAGACAAATGAATGAATGAATGGATGATGACAAAAGTGGGTAGGAGTGAAAGCGCTGAACAGAGTGGACGTCCCATAAAATAAGTCTCAACTTCCTAATTAAGTTTTAACAATTAAATTGTCATTTGTTGCTCAACAGAGCCTTAATTACTCAGTTGAAAGTGTGCATAAAAGCTCGCCGTCTACACCCATCGTCTTCCAAGGATAAATGTTGATTTTTGGATCATGATTTTAGCATGATGACTTTAAGGCTTCAGATAAGGTGCCAGAATATGTGTATGTACTTATGAATTCATAAAGTAATTCATGTATTCTTGAATGAATTAAGAGATGTATGAAACTTTTGGTTTGACAGAGGTAGAAGTGTGCATCGCTTTTGATTCAATTATGTTTCAAAATTTGTGTCACAGTGCCGAGAAAATTGTTTGGAATTTGTTTCAATGAAATCAAATTTAAATTTTCAGGGACGGTAAACAAAATAAATTTTGATATGAATACGATAATCAATCGTGCTGCGATTAAGATTATTACCTAGATTTAAAACTTAGTTTATACAGGCCAAATGTTCAAAGTCATAAATGGAAAATGAAAGTATTTAAAATGAACAAGACAACACTAAAATTGGTAAGGTGACTACCGCACAAACATTGTCAATAATTGCATTCATAGAGATAATTTTTTTTTGTAAATTTCTACAATTGAGCATAAGTTAGCGCAGCGAGCATGAATAAGTGACAATTGAAGTAGATTGTTTGAAATAAGTTGATGAATTTTCTTGGAATTGTATGGAAAAGCAGAGAAGCTAAACTGCAAGTGGCAGTAAATTTCATCTTGTCAGCAACCGAAATCACAAGGGAATACGGTGTAGCTCCTTCAAATGATAAAAGAAACTGCACCAGCAATTGAAATCATTTAAGTCAATAACTTTGCAACAAGAAGGACGATCGTTAAAAAGAAAATTTTACCATTTTATCTCGAACGAATTTCTAATAAAAGCAGTGCAAGTGCCCTTCAAAGTATAAGGTACTTGAACTTCATAGTAGTGAAGCGGGAACGTCTCCATATAACAAAAGTCAAGTATTGCTATCGGTGTCAAAGACTTGGCCATTCGGCTTTAAACTGCGACAAGTACTACCGATCTGTTGATGCTCATGCCCCTTGGAGTGCATATTAGCTTACGTGGGACCTAAATAAAAATTATCAGTATCAACTGCTCTCAATATCAAGATGCAAATGTCAAATATATTCCAAAACATATGCAAAAAAATTGCAGTGTGATACCTCCTAGCTCATTCAAGTCCGAATTTTCATTTGCACTCGCCACTAGGGGACCAGCAGATAATAATGTAAATCATGTTAGAATCAATAATTTGGTGCTCTCTCAAATTAACCAAAAACTTGAATCTCTCTCGGATTAAGTTGGTATTTGAAAGTTTTGGTCAACATACTTCAAAACAATTTGACATCAAGTGCCATTCCTTTGGATGAGCTCGTCTCATCTCAATCAACGTTGACTCCATTGTTACTCTAATCCGACGTGACTATCTCCTGGGGTTCATTGTTAAGCAAAAGCCTGATATCCTGCTATCCACTAAAACCCACCTTAATGCAAGTCACTCAACGACGTCCAAGAACTTTGAATCAGTTTGTGGCATGGTGGTATTAAAAATGTCCACTTATTTTATGCATCAATGTGCATGCTGGGATATTTTCTTACCCACCTCTGAAAATTGTAATAGCTACATACACATCAGTTCATTTTTAGTCCCACTTGTATATAGAGATTGATAATACCGTTAAAAAAGTGTTCGAAATGTATTTGCTTGTGTGAGCAAATTCGGACTTCTCAGTACAGATCTATCAAGGATTGTATGCGGAAGTTTTTCTTGCGAAACATTTTTTCTTCAAGTTTTATGTGAAAAATAATAAAAATGAGTTTAGTTTTACCAGTTATTATTTCTAAATAGATGAGTCAATAGTCGAGAAAGAAAAATACAATTTTTAGTTTTAAACGTTTTCGAGGAAATTACAAATAATGGTGGGACTTTATTCATCCCACCATGCAACTTGGGTAATAGTTAAAATTTTACAATTTTAAGTCTTGTATGGCATTTATATAGAACAATAGTTTTTATGTAATTAGATTAGACATCAAAATAAGTGAAAGACACCAACTAATGTCTTCTTCCGGGAAGTCAAAACCCAAACGGCTGCAAAACGAGAGAGATGGCAAAGATTTCGAAGAAACACCTTCGGATCAAGAACCTTGCATTGATTTTGAAACCGACGACGATGAGGTATTTATTTTGCTGCAAATTTCTTCTAGTTCTAATGATTCCAATCAAAGTATAGCACAGACGCAACCATTGCAGCATAAAAAGAAAGCCACTGAGAAAAATATAACATGGAGTCTGAATGGAAACGTCATTCCAGCAGGAGTCTTTTCTTCACACTTCGGCCCGACTCAATTTATAACAGATGTCCAAGACACGTTATTGCCAGGAAGAGGAAGTGTTAACTAAAAAGGGTACCGGTTAATTCGTGCGGTTTTATAACAGATGGCGTAACTTGATTTTTATTCCAGTGATTCACCTTTCCAAATATGTGTTGGAAAGCTACTGTCATGCAGTTTCAGAATCCGTATGTGTCATTTAGCTGAAGCGTAAACAACAATACTTTTTTTTGCTCTGTATATGTCGAATTTTGAGCCGAACAAAGTGTTTCTGTGGGGAGTACTTCTTCATTGAAGAAAAAGACTGCCGAAATTTTGCAATTTTGACTTGGAGGACGATGAACGGCCCGGACAGCCACAAAAGTTTGAAGATCACGAATTGGAGATATTGCTCGACCCAAATCCATCCCAAAGTTGCAAGATCACTCGGCGTCGCTCAACAAACCATTTCCGATCGTCTAGAAGTAATTTTTCACAATAGCGCTTCAATTTTCGAAAAAACCGGTACCACCATTACGACAAATTATACTCGTATAAAATCCTCTCTTTTTGAAGAAAAATTCAAGAAAAATTTTAATCCTGGTCCCAATTTCGCAATCGATGAATCAATGATAAAATTTAAAGGACGTAGTTCAATCACGTAGTATTTACTGAAAAAAACTGATAAAAAGAGGATACAAAGTCAGCAGCAGACAAATCCAGTTATTGCTAAAAATTTGATGTACACGCAGGAAAAATTGGCAATCAAGTGACCAAAAATCTGGATGAGAAAGTTGTTAAAACGATTTCCTCAGATTTAGAAGAAAATGACCATGTCATTTATTGCGAAAATTATTTTACCAGTGTAAATTTTTTAGAAGACCTAAAATGTAAAAAATCAATGTTTGTGGTATCGTGAATAAAACAAAAAAATATCTGCCTACTTTTGGTAAGAATATCGAAAATCGAGACGAATATTAGTCATTTGAAAGTAATGGGGGAATAGTGGCAACAAAGTGGATGAATTATAAGGAAGTCATCATTCTTTCAAGTTTTGATAATCCTGAACAACACTCCACAGTACAAATAAAAATCGTAGCGGAACTAACATACCCGTTACTTGTCCATCCTTAATTACAGATTATATTAAAAATATGAGTGCTGGGGACAGATTTGATCAACTGATATATAATTACTGCCTTGATCGTCGTTGGGCACCGCATTCTGTTTTATTTTCTTGATGCACTTGTTGTGAACGTATATATTTTATATAAACAGCTGGACAAAGACATTACATTAAAAACATTCAAGAGTCAATATGCTGAAGCATTTGTTGCTAGAACATTGATAAATAAAAGCATGCTTACTGTATCGAAGCAAGCGTTTCATTAGAAATAAGAGGACAGGACTCAAAAGATCAGCCGGAACGTTGGACTCTTAGATGGTGTGCGGTTTGCAGTATCAAAAAAAAAAACATAAAGCTCGCACATCAATGGTCATGCACCGTATGTAGCGTGCCCCTTTACCTAGGAAATCGAATGTGTTTCAATAAATATCATGAATGAACCCATGTGTCGTAGTGGGACTCTTTTAGTCCCACCCTATAAAAATGAAATTTCTTAATTTTTTGTTAAGTATAATGTTAATGTTTTATTTTCGTGCTTTGTTAAAAAAACAAATTTAATAAATTCAAAAAGAAAAAAATTTTATTTTCTAAAATCTCATGTTTCAAAGGGTTAAACTGTTATGAGAGAGGTGGTACTGGAATATTGGTATAAAGACCCTTTTTTTCCAAAACATTGGAAAATTCAACAATTTTGAATATCTCGAAGTGGTCATTATCAAAATTTCACTGCAAGATGAGTATGGATGTATTAAATCCACAATGTTGTTTAGTAATTATTATACATACTAAAATACAAAACCCTATTGAAATCACGACCCGTGTCCATCGGTTCGTCAGTATGTCACAGCATTTTTTCTCCAAAACTATAGAAGCTAAAGTCATGAAACTTGGTGAGTTTTGACGTGAACATTTTTTTCAGAGGTTTTTAAGGGGGTCTCCTCATTTAGGGAGGTGACCCTTCAAAACAATTTTTCACCATTGGTAGTCAAGTAGGGTGTCATTTGAAAAGTCTTAATGAAATCTTTTCAAAACAAGCCTCAAAATTACCTTATCAGTACCGAGAGAGGCAGAGGAAGGAGAAATATACGTACTTTTCACGAACCCCCCCGTGCGATTGGACACCTTCCGCTCGAAAAATTTGAAAAAAATCTCGAATGTAGACCTTTATAACAATAAATATGTGAGATGTCGAAATTCACTCAATTTTGTTAGCAATAGTATGATTTATCAATTTCACATTTTCTAAAAAATCAATGAAATTTGATACACATATGGCTGTATGTAAGGTCAACTACCCCTAAAAATTTCAGAAAGATCCAATAGTGTTTAATGAAGTTATAGTAGTTTGAATTTTCCTGTATTACTATGGAACTATGTTCAACTAGTGACATCAGTAACCATAAAACAAAATGGCGGCTGTTTTAAATGGGAAAATTGAATAAATTAGTGTTATTTTTCCCCAACTTCAACAGTTGAGATACGAGTAACCGTTATTAATGCTTAATTGAATTTTTCAATTAATGGCTGAAGATGAGCACCTACAATTTCCAGGTGAAACAAGTCTTGTAATTAGGAGAGTGCTCTTACCAGAATGGCTCCTAGGGCTCGAAACAAATTTTTTGATTGCATGAAGAACAAAGACTTGAATTATCCATCCAATACTTGCATGAGAAACCAATCAAATTTATCTAAAGGATGCCAAGTTTCGTACATAAGTATATAGCGGGCGCGGGCTTAAATAATTATACTTAATGGTCAACCAATTGAACCTGTTCAAATAAAACACTATTATTTATATTTTCATGGAAACTCAAAGAGAGGAAGAAATGGCATTAACTCACTTGATTATGATTTGATTTCCATGAAATTCCGTAGCCGTAAAGTTCTTACTCGTTCGTTAACATACATAATTGTATAATCTTAAGAAGTTTACGGGCACCGTCTCGATTTTAGGGGAAAATATAAAATTTACCCATCATCCTATTATTAACAAAGTTGAGTGAATTTTGATTTCTGAAAAATTTATTGCCCTTGTACTCATAAAGACGAAAATTCATGATTTTTTTCAGATTTTCACGAGGGGAGGGGACATAAGCATTGTTCGTACATTTCGCCTCTCCTTGGACCGCCAGATTAAAAAAATGACTTTTTCGGATTCTGAAAGTGCTAACACCTTTCAGTTTAATACCTCGTTCGACTACGTTTGATGAAAAAAAACTATTTAATGGCCACCACATTATAAAAGGGGACCCTCCTTCACAAATTCTGAAAGCTTTTGAGATACCACCACTTCTGACATTTTCACAAAGCTTGAGGTTTGTAACTTCTATAATTTCTGAAGAAACTTCTTGTGATGCACGGATAGATGGACAGAAAGGCAGACGGGCAGACAGGATGCAAAACTTGTACGTTTTTGTAAAACTTCTTCTTTCATTTCAAAATGTTGGCTGGTTAAAGTGGAATTTTTTTAAGAGCAAGAAGATATTTTGTATGCATCTCATGAAAGTTTTTCTTGAATTAAATCATTCTAAATATCTGCATATTATAGGTTAAGTACAAAACCCTTCTGACATGAGTGTAGTTCTGTTTACCCTACTTGTTATTATTATAATAATCTTAGCAGTTATATTTTAACCATCCAGGTTGAATAATGAATATTTTTGTAATTTATTCAAAAAGAGTATTTCCTAATTGAATGGTCTTTTGAAACTAAGCTTTTACAAAATGAAAATATACATACATAAAAATATTTCTTGCTTTGTGTGTCTTATTCATTCATTTATTTATTCGCCAAAATAAAGCAGATCAATTATAATAAAAATTTACATGCATTAAAACTAATCTAAAGTGTTAAGGGAGAAAAAAATTTTTTTTTATTTAAACAGGATTTTGGAAGTGGATGACGAGTAATGTTCACTAAGCCCGTTGAAATTTCTACAAATCATTTAATTGACTCATTGTCTACGTAATTGTTTGGTGTCTATTAATGGCAAGCATGAGAGTGTGTCTTGTGCTTCAAGCAGGCTCGTTCCTACGGATCTTAAGAGATATGATTTTTACCTTAATATTGCCCCTCAAGGCCTGACAACAGCGCAATTCTCTAAGAAGAGAGTAAAGGCAAATTTAACAATTGGAGTCGATTTTCATATGGTGGTAGATTATGGAAAAACCTGGGGTCATTCAGGGAACTTAGGGCAAAAATTAAAAACTGTTTCTGCACTGAATCTGAGCTTTTGCTATGAGCATTAAAAATAAGGTTCCAAGCTAAACAGGCATATTCGAGAATAGAGCGCACCAGTGATGTATACAGTCATTTTGTTGCCGAAATATTCGTAAATTCTTTGGCTCTCCTTTTGATAAAGCCTAACGTTTTATACGCTCTCGATAGGGCATAATCATAATGAAATTTGAATCAGAGCTTTGTATCTAGGACTACACCAAGGTCCACACCACTTTCGACTCTACTCAGAAGTGTATTACTAATATGGTAATAGTAGAGGATGATATTCTTTTTCCTGGAAAAATGCATTACCTGGCATGTGTCCAAGTTTAGTGAAAGTTCAGTTGTCATTGCGCCTGTTATAGCTTATAAATATGGTTTCAACTACCCTTGATGCGTGTGGCTTGCAATTGCACCTTACCTTAGAAACAACTGAAAAAATTCTTCCCAATGGAGAAAAGGAAAATAGCTGGGTTTGATTTGTTTCTTAAAACGTTATAACTCGTACACCCAAAATTATAAGCGTAAACTCCCTAATCCCTTGCCTGGGTCCTCGATGGTGTAAGGTTCCCCCGCCGGTTTCGGTCTGGGTGGCGTAGGCGGTGCTTTTCCCGTTTTTTCTTGCGATGCTGTTTCTGGAGGGCCTATACTTGGTCGTGGGAATAGGATTTCTCCTCCGGTGTGACGCTGACCCATACTAAACGCAGTAGCTCCCCAAGTTGGCACCACAACTTTGCCTGCTGACCTCGTCTGCGTGGCTTTGAGGGGGTCCAGTGGTTTCTCGCTTCTACCCAGCTGTAGGCAGTTGTTTCGCTACTGCCGAGCCTTATATTCTTCCAAAGTAATGGCTTGGGGCGTAATAGGGGCTCCGCCGCGAAGACGGCGTCTAATAGGGGCCTGTTGGTTGTCTGCGGAACTGCAGCTCAGCGGGCTTTTGGGTGGGGCAGAGTGGTATAGGAAGCCTCAGAACGCTCTTTGGTTTCTCTCAAATTAATGGGAGCCTAAAAATAAACAGAGTGGTTAACTAGAAGAATTGGAGGCCTCGAGGATAGAGGTGGATGGGCTCTTTGACGCCGCTTACCATCGCCCAGGCCTAGGAAGTGCCGAGGAGCAGATGTAACGAAAGGATGTCCAGGATCAGGCGTAAGTCTAGGATTCCCATTCTGCCCGGGCATAAGCCGAGGAGCCGATGTAACGATGCTATCGCAGCAACACACAACAGATGGGCCTGGCGTAAGCCAAGCGACCCAATCAGGTGGATGATGATTGCGGCCAGGCTTAAGCCAAAGTGCAAATTTTCATCTTCGATCGCTAGGAAAACTAATAGAGTGATTGCTACGCTACTTGCGATTTTATACACGTAAAGTGCTGACGCTGCCGATCAAGGCAATTGGTCTTTTCCCCGATCGATCAGAATTCCTCATTTCATTTCTGCTGACCGTGTATTTTCTCCAACAAGTTTTCTTTTAACGAACAGAGTTCAGTAGTCCATGCCAGTTGAAATGCCGAACTTGCATTTGCTTCAATCTAATTTCATTTATTGAACAGAGTTCAATAATTCAAGTCAGTAAATGCTGAACTTGCATTTTCTTCAATACAAATTCCTTCCTCCGTAGAATTACTAACAAAAGTCAACTAAACGCTTGCGAAAATCAAGTTTCGACTGCCTAGTTGCCCAGCTGCATATCCAAATGCATGGTTTTGTTTTTATTCTGGAACGAACAATCATCCGCTAACGCGTTTGTGGTGATCAAAATTCCAACTGGATATCATTGTGGTTCTGTGTTAAAATGCATGGTCTGTTTCTTCCGTGTTCCTCGTCTTGGCTCGGTTGGTCTTTCCCGACCTTAAATCGTATCATTATGACGTGCATTGAGTGTCATTTCACTTTTGATCTTGGGAGTATGCTTCAGCATATTTGCTTGTTGTTATGTTATGATAAATTGAAAATTTACCAACTGCAACAACAATTTGATTAATTTCTAACATTGATATGTAATCATAACAACTCAAGCATAGAAGCCAGCACCCTGAAAATAAAATGGTGGGAAATCAAAGTACATAATAAACATACGTTAATTTTCCGAGCTCAATTCTCGAAACTAATATATGAGTCAAGTTTTGACATTCAGAATCAAAATAATCACTTAAGATGTTACAAATATGTTTTATTCCAAACGACACGTATGCATTTCGATCGGTATAGTTGACCATCTTCAGTGCTAGACGCAAAAATACTTTTAGAATAAAATACATTTGTAATTTTTTTATGTGTTAATTAAACTAATACTATTGAACGTTTGTTTCATTTTAAAATTGATTATTTGCAGACCATAAGGGAAGAGAAAACAGATTTTAGATTTTAATAAATACTAACAACAATAGTGTCCAACTAACAGATTAAATTGCTAGCGAAAAATGTTCGATCTTTTTGATCAGAAGTTTGATATTTTAATAATTTTACAATACCCTTCTAGCAAGAGCACTCTCTTGCTGATTTTACTTGTTTTATTTTCTTTTTCGCTCTTTAAATTATCATTTATTTATGTCATTAATCAAAATCAAAAATTCTTAAAATCCTAGCCATAATTTAAATTTTATATGAGCAACTTTTCTGCAGTCTAATTATAATTCATTTAACGACCTTATTAGCAATTTATTTTCATATTCTTCTAATTAATTTCATTTTTCTCAGATAATTTTCAAATTTGTTAGTTAAATTTGAACTCTACGTTACTTTGTATATAATTTAAACAAAGAAATAAATAAATTAAGCCGATATAAGTCAATGCGATTGCGTATCAACACTGGATACGATCCCAAATGAAGATTTATTGGAACCGCAATATGTAGATACTGGAAGAGAGCCCCGTGTTTCCCCAACCCACAGATTCCATGACTCCTTATCCTAAACGCCCCTATTAAATATTAGTAAAAGTTCTCGGGGCTGCACACGGGGTTTACTGGTTCCCCAATAATGGGAAATTATATGCCGAAAAATTCCAACAACTGTAAATAAATCTACAAGCTCCAAGTATAAAAATCTGTGATAAAACCTGTGTTATGCTATGGGTGTGAAACATGGACCCTAACGCAAGCATCCGCAAATATATTGAATGCCTTTGAGTGACGTGTCCTGAGGCGAATAATCGGAGCGAAGCTAGATGGAGACCAATGGCGAATTCGATACAACCATGAGCAGTATGAAATTTTTAACGAGCCGGAGGTCTCAACGATTGTAAGACTGTGGAAGCTGCAATGGGCTGGCCACATGAATCTTATGGACGAACAACGGATGCCTAAAAAAGTGTTCTTTGGGAGAACTGAATGACGCAGAACAGTGGGGAAACCGAGGAAACGCTGGTCTGACTCGGTCGACGAAGAAAATTCATCCCTGCTTGGATTTTTAAATTGAAGGACTGCTACCGATGATTTTTTCTGATTTTTCCGGAGGCTAAATTGAGTGTGGATACTATGTGAGTATACTATGGGCTAAGTCTCCGTGCCTAGAAAACTCTACAATGTTTTGAAACCTGCAGCGAAACTTGGAACGGATTGAACTCATGGCAACGACCTCGCAAACGGGAAAAAGGACTATGATATTGGATCCTGGTACGTTAGATGACTCAATTACCCTGGTGTTGATAAGGACCTTTTACAACAGGCCAGCCAATATAAATTAATAATACAGGTAATCCAGGAAAAGAACTGGACTTGAAATGGTATGCAAGACATAAGTTCACACACAATATTCAAAATTGGGAAGTCTACTAGAAAACGAGAATTCAAAGTTTCCTCAATTATGGATTGGGATTTCAAATCGCAAATTATTGACTTAAAGGCAGTTACTGAACGGCAATGTGAGATCCGTATTGAAGCAAAATTCTTTGAAATCTGGTTTCCAACGTACACGCCCCGACCGATGAAAAGGTCAAAGAAACGAAAAAAACGTATTACAATCACCTAGAAAGACTAGTCGACTCGTTGCTTACAAACAACAAAAAATTATTCTGGGTAATTTTCACACTTGTAAATGTGATATCTCATCAGAAAACGACTGAGGAATATAGCCTACATGATGAAGCAAATGACAATGGCTAGCACCTGATGGACTTTGCATGTAGCAGAAATCTAGGAATACGTTCGGTTTGCCTCCCCCGTCAACAAATACATAAAATAATCAGTGTTTCACCAGATGGCAGGACACAAAACCAAATCGACCATGTTTTCATCCAACACATTGAGCCTCGAGTATACTTGACGTCCGTACATACCGAGCAGCAAATGTAACTCATATCATTGACTGATCAAATTAACCTATCGATGTCGTATGTCAAAGGCGTATTCATTGGAGACCAGTCCGCTGCAAAAATTTGACAACGAAAGGCTCAAAAAAATTTCACGCAGACCCTAGACAAACAGCTGCTTTCCATCTTATCAGACGCATCGCTGAAAACAAGCAACAAGCTCTGGATTGAAGTGAAAAGGGCTATTAAAGTCGTAGCATATTACACAGCCGGACATCCAACCAAGCGCAAAAGACATTTTTAATTCGATAATGATTGCTAGAATACGTTGGACAAAAAGAATCAGGCGTAAAAAAATACGTTCGTATGAAAACCAAGACGAAAAGAGAACACTATGAAAATCTCAGAAGAGTAGCAAGTAAGATAACTGAAATAAAAAGAAAAGAAAATACTATGAATACCAATTAAGAAGTAACGATGTAAATCTAACAACTACAACACAAGACATGCATACAAAGTAATTAACAGCCTGAAAAGCGAATATCAGCCCAAGATCACGCTCTATCATGATGACATCGGCAATATCATCGCAAATATAAAATAGGTTAAAGAAAGATGGGTATCTTTATCAAGAGCCTTCTTAATCTTCCGCACAACTCCAGAATGTCGGATATTCCCAAAGAGCTTCCATTGGCCCCACCAACTCTGTATGAAGTTTGCTTTGCCATCAAAGCCCCAAAGAATAACAAAGCACCGGGCATCGATGAGATACCAGTGGAGCTCATCAAATATGGTGGCAGCAGTGCTCATAAAGCTATTCACAAAAGTACATTTGACAACAAGAATATATGCCAAACGAGTGGAGCCAATCAATTATATTACCTACACAAAAAAGGTGTGAAGGTATAGTGCGAAAGTTATAAAGGCATATCACTCCTTTGTACAGCGTACAAAATATTTTCAAATACATTTGAAAAATCGAATCATACGCCAACAGTATTACTGGGGAGTATCAAGGTGCTTTTAGAGCAGGTAGATCAAGTATTCACTGTCAAGCAGGTATTTCAAAAATACTGGGAGTTCAGCGTACACCAAATTTTCGTTGACTTTAAGCAAGCTACAATAGTATTGATCGTAAAGGACTGTACCAAATAATTCTTTGCTTTGGCATCCCAGCCAAATTAGTCCATCTTACCAAGTTGAGAATGACGTCGTTGATCTTCCAAGTCTGCGTCAATAACCAACTAACCGATGCATTTGACACGATGGGCTGGCCCCATTGCTATTTGGCTCTGGAGTAGGTCATAAGGAAACCACCTCTCGATCCGCAAGTCGAGCAAAGTAGTAGCCTATGCGGGCGACATCAACATTTTGTCACGGTCATTAAAAACTGCCAAAGAACTCTTCTGAAACTCGACAGCGAAGCAAAACTAGTAGAGCTACAGATCAATGAAAATAAAATCAAGCTCATGACCAAGTCAAAGAAAAATAGTTCAAATACACAAAATATCACCCTTCGTGAATACAGTATCCAAAATGTGAGCAAATGCTTCTATTTGAGCGCCAAAATAACGAGAATAGGTAATAAAGGAGACGAAGTACGCCATAGGATACTGCCCATAAATAAAATATTTTATTCAGTATTGATGATCTTCAAGACCAGCTGCATGCACAGGAAAACAAAGCTCCAAGTATACAAATCTGTGAGAAGGCCTGTCTTATGATATGGGTGTGAAACATGGACCCTAACCTAAGCATCCGAAAATATATTGAACGCCTTTGAAGGATGCGTCCTGAGGCGAAGGATAGGAGCAAAGCTAGATGGAGATGAGTTTTTGATGAGCCGTAGTTCTCCACGATTGCAAGACTGCAAAAGCTGCAATATGCTGGCCACAGGAATCGTATGGATGAACAATGGATACCCAAAAAGGTATTGTTGGCAGAGCTGAAGGGTGCAGGGCAGTGAGGAAGCCCAGGAAACGCTGATTTGACTCAGTCGACGATATCAGTTCATCGTTGCTGGCATTTCCGAATTGGAGGACGCGGTCAATGGACCGAGACAGTTGGAGGCGCTTTTTGCAGGAATCGAAGGCCCAGGAGGGGCTAGAGTGCTAAGAAGAAGAAAAAGAAGAAGATGATGGCTTTTAGATATTGCGGTCTTACTTGAGTGGTTTAGTGCTGCATCAAATTATCGGGCTTAATTGAAATTTAGTGGTGGACTTTCAATTTATTTCGAGTGTCCATTGCAATTTTTTTTTCGAATGGGTGACATGGTTGGTTCGTTGAGTTCTCCGGTGGAGATTTTCATATGAAGTTGCATGTACTTTAAGAACATACTATGTATATACTTGTATTGTAGTCTGAGAACTATGCCAGGTTGAAATCAAGCCGACCAATCAAGATCATTTAACGGTAATAGTCACATACATAAACAAAGTCACTCATATACTCGTAAGTGTGGAATGGTAATAAAATTACAAACGGAACTGGGGATGGTAGTTACCTGAGGAATAGTCAAGTCTGAACGGGCATTGTATATAGGGATCATGGAGTTGGAAGGGTTAGAGTATGCGATGCTGTATCTGCAATGGGAACCTAAGAACAAAAAGGGGCAGTGAACTGAATTGGATAGGGATAGTAACAAAAAGCATGTGTCGCCTCAAGATTGTTTTGTTGTTATTTTTTGTACTGTGTTGACACCATTTCTCAATATAAAGGATGGTTGTGTAGGCCAATAGTGTGTATGGAAGGAAGTACCATGCACTCACTGAATGTAAATTTCCTTGTTAATGCCGCGATAACCTACTGTACAAGTGTCAATGTTCCATTTGGATTCCACCTGGATGACGATGAAGTAGCAAAGCAAAGGAGAAAGTTTTAAAGCAAAGAAAATGGATGATTAAATTTACGGCAAAAGAATTTTCAATATACTTGTATACTATTGAAATTACATATCAAGGCTTGTTTGATACAAAGTGAAACTAAAAACTAAACAACAATTTGAACAGCTCTATTGTATGGAACGGTTAATTAAACTTACTTAAATACAAGGGTGAAGAGCAATTGGCAGTGTACTCGAAGATTCTCCACTACGACAAAAGGATTTAGCCCCAAATTTTTTGATGGTAAATCTGAATGAATTCAACTTCCGCAAAGATTTCGAAAATTCTTAAATAGTTTGAATTTTAAACCATGCTGTAAAGTCCAAATAAAAATCTAATTATGCTCAATACTAAGAGTTCACAATTTCTAATCTAATTCCGTATTTTATCTTCATGTATAACATCCAGGTTTTTCCAGCGTTTAAATTTTTCTTAATGGTTTCACCTAATCGCTCTCTTCGTCAGTTTTAATACACTTTAATTTACAACAAACTTTCAGGGATACCAACTAAATAAATGGAGACGAAAAGAATTTAATCTGGGCTACGTTGTAGGATTTTGTTGCAACCTAGCATTTAAATGAGTCTAGAATTCACCAGGCCCTTGCAATGCAAGCAAAAAAATTGCACACGATGCAAATGAAATTAGTGTCACTCAGCAAAAAGAGAAAACCCTCATAGTGAACATACATAACTTTCTCCAAGCTTCTCTATGCGGCTTGTGGCGTTTCTTTAATCTCATTCTAACCAAACTTTGCATACACATTTCTAAGCAAATTGTTTCAAAAGATCCTGGGACCGTTATCCAAGGGGCGAGACAGTCACTAAATATGGATTCAATGCATGCATGTGAATAGTGTACAAAATTTACGAACAGTTTGCAAGAGTACATTTCAATTAAAATTTTCCAGTCTCTAAGCCGTATGGAGATTAATACGGGATAATGCAATTTGCTCCTTGGACGTGATATGCATTATAGTAATCGCTTGCATACCTGAAACCAGAGAAATCCTCCAAGCTCTAATATAGTCAAAATATGTATATTAAGTTACCTTGTATCTACGCCTTCGTTTCCCACATGGAACAATTATTTGAAACAGACCTTGACGATTACTTTTAACATACGAAACTCTATGTCTGTGTAGAAATCGTCCTGTTCGGAGTCGAGCCTTCTTGTTCTGTGAAAGCATATCGTATTTCTCACTTGGGAAACTCAATAAAAGCATTGTGCAGGATTAATGTAAACTCTAGGGAAATTACACATGTAATTGCTTTAACAATTTGTACTCGGATGCCTTCCATTTCTTTGGAGCAAAAGACAAGATTTTTCAGATTATTACGTCTCGTTGAACATCAAGAGTGAGATGGTGTGATATGTAAATAGCATTAAAACTTGTTGTATGTTAAGACAAAATACGAGTAATTTGGCTATTTACCAGGAGCTATGTAGTTATGGAAAAATGACACACATAAATTTAATATTGTTGGATATTTGTCTGAATCATGAGATTCAAAAGAAGTTGGAATGAGTTTGTTACCTTTGGCGGTAGCATCATCGGAAGAAGTTTATTGGAACATTAAAATTTTCATAGTACACATAAGTATTGCATTATACAATCTTTATTAGAGGTACGATCATATAAAAATTTAAGATTTCTGAGTAAGCTAAATAACATAATGCTTTGCTTGTGTTCCCTAGCCAAATTAGCCCGTCTTACCAAAATGACAATGACGTCGCCAACCTGCCAAGTGCGCATCAATAACCAACTCACCGATGCTTTTGACAGAAATATCGAGCTAAAACAGGGAGATAGGCTGGACTCATTGTTATTCAATTTGGCTTTGGAATGTGTCATAAGAAAGCAACCTGTTGATAGGAGAGGTACGTTATCATACAAGCCGAGCCAAGTGGTAGCCCATGCAGACGACATCAACATTTTGTCACGGGTGCTTACAACTGCCGAAGAACTTTCCCGGAAACTCGACACCTTGACTAGTAGGGCTAGAAATCAATGAAAATAAACCAAAGCTCATGACGCAGTCGAGGAAAAATACCTCAAATACGGTAAATATCACACTTAGCAAAAACAATATCAAGAATGTGGGCAAATTCGTGTATTTAGGCGCCGAAATATTGAGAGCCGGTAATGAAAGAGACGAAATACGCCGAAGAATACAGATCGCAAATAAAAATTTTTATTCAGTTTTGCCGATCTTGAAGACCAGCTACATACACAGGAAAGCAAAGCTCCAAGTATACAAATCTGTGATAAGATCGATTGTGAAACATGAACCCTAACCCAAGCATCCGCAAATATATTGAACTCCTTTGAGTGACGGGTCCTGAGGGAGATAATTAGAACAAAACTAGATGGGGACCAATGGCAAACTCGATACAACCATGAGCTGCATGAAATTTCTGACGAGCCGGAGGTCACAACGACTGTAATATGCAAACGTTGGAACGGGCTGGTCATGTGAATCGTATGGACGAACAACGGATGCCCAAAAAGGTCTTCGTTGGGAGTACTGAATGGCGAATACCATTGCAGAAACCGAGGAAACGCTGCTCTGACTCGGTCAGTGAAGTCCGATATTTGTGTTAAAGGCATCGGTGAGCTGGTTGTTGTTGCAACGTCATTGTCATTTTAGTAAGACGAACAACTTTGGCTGGGATGCCAAATGAAAGCTTTACTTGGTACAGTACGATCAATACTGTTGTATGCTTGCTTAAGGTCAACAAGTATTTAGTGTGCGTCTATATTGAACTCCCAGCATTTTTCAAATACCTGTTTGACTGAAAACCATTGGTCTATCGTCGACCTACCTGCTCTAGAACCACCTTGGTACTCCCCAATAATAATATTGTCATATGATCTGATTTTATTTTCTAAGATTTTTGCAAATATTTTGTACTGCGTACAAAGTAGTGATAAGCCTCTATATTTTTCACACCATAGCTTGTCACCTGTTTTGTGCGTAGTAATATAGTTGATTGGCTCTACTAGTTCGGCATATGTTCTTAATGTCAAATATGTTGATTGACCTTATAAATGGCTTTCTGGACACCACTGCTACTATACCGAAGGAACTCCACTGGAGTCTCATTGACGCCCCGGGCTTTATTATTCCTTTGGGCTTCAATATTGGAACAAACTTCATCCAAAGTTCACGGAGCCAATGGGAACATCTATAGGCTCCAATGTTCTGAAGCTGTGCAGAGAGTTCAGGAAGATCTTGAAAGATGATGCCGTACTTCTATTGTATAATCCTGTTTTCATTAGCGATGGTGTAGCCAATATCATCTTGGTAGAGCGTGATCTTGGGCTGATAACCTTGTTTCAGGCTTTTCACTTCTTTTGATGGTTGTCTTGTGCTGTTGCTCGCTAGTCTAACGCACTCAGGCATTCATCATCAAAGCAATCATTGCTTTTGCACTAGGGTTAATGTCCGACTGTGTGTTCTGTCACAGTGTTAATTCCCGCTTTCACCCAATCTGGGCACTGGAGCTCAAATTTGCAGATAGTTTTAGCTATAGCGGTTTTGGCAGGGTGACAATGCATACCATAAGAGCACGAAAAACACTTCTCACAGACCGCTGATTTTCGTAATACACCTGTACAATTTAGATACGTTGTTGCAGTGTAAGTCTTTCTATGATGGTTTGTCAACTAATGCTGAATAAAAATTTCATTAAAGTTTGACGGAAGTCACGCGTGATCTGTTAAAAGAATCCTATTCAAAATCAAACCTCCTTGTGCATCACCCTAATATATATTGTACATATATTTATATATATATATATATATATATATATATATATATATATATATATATATATATATATATATATATAAATATGTGTGTGTGTATACAAACATATATATATATATATATATATATATATATATATATATATACATATATATATATATATATATATATATATATATATATATATATATACATATATAAATATATATATATAGATACATACGAGTGTGTATATATATATATATATATATATATATATATATATAT
Source organism: Odontomyia ornata (assembly GCA_963969285.1). Lineage (NCBI taxonomy): Eukaryota > Metazoa > Arthropoda > Insecta > Diptera > Stratiomyidae > Odontomyia > Odontomyia ornata. Next base: position 377,600,995 of record OZ017738.1, read on the forward strand.
ATATATATATATATATAGATACATACGAGTGTGTATATATATATATATATATATATAAATATATATATATATATATATATATATAAATATAAATATATATATATATATATATATATTTGTATATATATATGCTTGTATATATATATATATATATATATATATATATATATATATATATATATATAGATATATATATATATATATATATATATATATATATATATATATATATATATTTATATATATATATATATATATATATATATATATATATCTATATATATATATATATTTCGAAGTCAGTGTAACTGCATTTTACAGACATATCTCTTTGTATATGAGTCATTCGTGTAAAAGTTCCATCCACACCAAAGTCGAAATCTACCAACAAGTGGCGTTCTGTCGATTTTCATTCCTTCTTCCGCTCATTTCTAATCAAGAAATATACTTTAAATAAGCGTTATACCCGCAACGCACCGTATCCGTGTTGATATATCAACTTTGCTAATTTGCTGTTTATATGTTGGTACTGTTATGCAGCATGAAATGAACTGTTGAAGTTAACTGGACAATACCGTTAATTTTCACTATCAGTATCATAAGTGATGTCTGTGCAGTCACGCACGCACTAATCACCCCAATGCAATTTTCAGTTTTCAATCACTTTTTATTATTTAGAAATCATTGTTGCAAATGATTCCGATCTCGGATGTTTCCAAATTTTATTGATTCCAATTCGGCTCACTTCACATCGCGGACGACTTGAATCCTGGTTGATTTCAGATCCCGGTTGACTTCAGATCCCGGTTGATTTCACATCCCGGACGACTTGAATCCTGGTTGATTTCAGATCCTGGTTGACTTCAGATCCCGGTTGAGCTCCCAAATTATGTGGGATGTGGAATTTGAGGTAAATAAAACAGTGCTAATATGTTTAGTCGTAGTTTAATCGTTATAAAATATAATGGTTATAAAAAAAGAAATATAAATGATTTAACGAGTTCTAGTACTTAACGTATTGATGTGTCCACGTCAACGAACAAAAGGCAAGAGACCGATCTTGAGTGACTGCATCCAATTGATACGATGTACATTACGGTTAGTTTCAATACAAGCAAGACTCGGAAAGTAATTGTAACAAATTAATACGCAACAAGCTAGTATTGCGAAGTTGTATGACATGAGTGTAGATTGAGGAACACAGCTGGAGATGGCTTTGATGAGCTTATTTTTATTCATTGCCACATGTATACATATAATTTGCGTTCCAGAAAAAAGGAGACTGAGCTAAAATAGAAACGACCGGAGCTTTGTTCTGATAAATTCGAGTTTATTTATTTAAAACAGTCTCCACTGGCCTCGATACACTGTCTTGCGCAATTCCAAAGCTTTTCGAAAGAGTGTTTCAGGTCATTGACCGGAATGTTCTTCAAGATGTCGGTACAAGCCTTTTGGATACCCTCTACGGATGCAAAGCATTTTCCTCTCATGGCCAAATGCAATTTTTCGAATCGGTGGAAGTCACAGGGAGCCATATCAGTCTAGTTTATTTTTGAATGCAACTTGACAGCCCTTTCGTAAGCCCAAATGATCAGTTAAAATGCAATAAATCGATGTTTTGGAGATATTCAACTCCGATTCAATGAATTTCAACGATGATTTCGGCTAACTTTGATAAATTCATGCACAGTTTCGATGGATTTTTCGGTGACCACTGATTTTGGACGGCCCCTATTTTCATCGACATTTATGTTCTCACAACTATCTCTGAAACGTGTATACCACTCATGAACTCTGGCACGAGATAGAGAATCATTGCCATAAACTTTTTTCATCAATTCAAACATTTCGGTTAAACGTTTTAACGATTTTAAAACAAAATTTGATATTAGCTCTTTGTTTAAAACTCAGTTTTGTACCGATGACACAAACATATTGTCACCTTAGACGCAATAACTTCGCTTAACACTGAACGTAATGTCACCAAACCTTCACTGGAAGTCAGGAAGGGATGTAACTTTCCGACATTCACAGATGGCGCCACCAAAAAGATTTTTATGAAAAAAGCCTGGTTTATTTTGGAACGCATCTTATATATATATATATATATATATTCCTACGTAAATTTTCCGGCGACGAATCAATGAGTGTTAAGAAATGGATCTGTGAGTTCGAGCAATATGCGAATACCTTCGGTTGGGGCGAAATACAAAAGTTTATATTTTGTAAACGATCATTGACGGGAGCAGCCAAAATTTTTGAGGATTGCGATGCCAAGCCACTCACATACCCGGAGCTAAAGAGTTCATTGACTCAAGAATTCCAACCCAAAATATCGTGCGCAAACGCCCACAGCAAGCTCAAGGAAAGAAAAAAGAAAACTGATGAGACACTCCGAGAATATTTGTATCATATGATTGACATCGCGTCACAAGCTGATATAGAGGAGATTTTCATAATTGAATATATCATACACGGAATAAAAGATTACGCGAGTAACAAAAGTGTTCTTTATGGCGCAAAAATAATTGAAGAATTTAAGAAAAAGCTTGAAATTTACGAAAAAATTAGAAAGGAGAATAGTCAATACGTGAACATTAAAAGTAACGAAGGAGAGAGACAGTCTAAAAAAGAACCAACGAAGAGAAATGAAAAAACAAAACCGAAGCGATATTGCTTTAACTGTGGATCGGTGGATCACGAGTTCCATTCTTGCCCAAACAAGGAAATAGGTTCTAAGTGCTTCGGCTGTAATCAGTTCGGACATAAAAGACCGAACTATCCTGCGGTAGCAACAACGGGAAAATCTACGCATGTCGTTGTCACAAATACAAGATATGTATCATGTAAAATTAATGGTTGTTTGGTACAATGTTTACTAAACACACATAATAAAGGAAAGCCATTTAAAGTCGATTAATCCTAAATATTACCAAGAAGTTGCTCAACTGACTATTGTAGGATTGGGAGCAAATATCATGCCGAGAGGTTCTTGTATGCTAGACATCGAAAGCAATGGAGACATTTTTGGTAATATTGAAGTACACGTTCTTAAAAATTCCCATGTGATACCGAATTTCATAATCAGAATGCATCTTTTGCAGTTAGCATGTATCTTAATTGAAGAAGGGAAAGTGAATATAAGTAAAAAGAAAGTGTCGAGCACCGTTGACAATCAATTGCAACACGAAGATTACAGTCAGACATGCTTCTTAGCAGAAATTGAAGGAGATGCGGTGGATAAAACTCCCAAGTTTCCTGACCTATGCCATTTAAAAGACGAAGATATTAGGAAGAAGGTGCTTGTATCAATAGAAAATTATGTTCCCGAAGTTCCTCCAAAATCACCTATCCAAATGAAAATCGTAACGACCGATGACCTACCGATACACAGACCGCCAGCATGATTCCCACCGATAGAAAAAAATAATACAAATCAAGGAGTGGTTAGAAAAGAGCATTATCCAAGAAAGTAGTTCTGATTATGCAAGTCAGGTAGTTTTAGTAAAGAAAAAAGACGGAACACACCGATATTGTGTTAAGGGTTTAAATAAAAAAATCCACAAGGATCGAAATCTTTTACCTGTCATAGAAGATCAGGTGGATAAGTTACAGAATTATAAGTTTTTCACCACCCTCGAATTAGAAAATGGATTTTTTCATGTGACTGTGAAAGGATCCAGCGGAAAATATACTGCATTCGTGACCAGTAGTGGACAATATGAATTTATTCGAGTTCCATTCGGTCTCTGCAATTCCCCTTGAGAAATCTAGTTAACGAAGGCATTGTAATTATATATTTGGATGACATCGTGATACCATCAGCTACAATCGAGGAAGGAGTAGAAAGACTCCAGCAGGTGCTGAAAGTGGCTGCTAGAAACGGATTGAAGACTAAATTGTCAAAAGAATGAAATCAAGTACTAAGGACACCAAGTTAGAAGTGGTCACATATCTCCATCAGCAAGGAAGACGCAGGCTATAATGAATTTCCCGATTCCCACGACGATGAAACAGATGCAGGGCTTCTTAGGACTGGCAAGCTACTTTAGGAAATTTATATGCAACTTCGCAATCAAAGCTAAAACCCTTAGTGATTTATTAAAGAAAGGGAGTGATTACAACCTAAAACGAAAACACCTTGAAGCAATAAGAGAATTGAAAGAAGCGCTGGTCAGCAAACCAGTATTGAAAATTTTTGAATGCAGAATGGAAACAGAGTTACACAGATGCTTCCAGAGGAGGATACGGAGCGGTTCTTTTACAAGGAAGCAACGACGACGGTGCCCTATACCCAGCTTATTTTATGAGTAAGAAGAGCACGGATGCGGAAAAGCGATATTGCAGCTACGAACTGGAAGTGTAAGCGGTGGTTGAAGCAGTTAAAAAGTTCAGAGTATACCTCCTTGGACAGCGATTCAAACTAGTGACCGACTGTAAGGCATTCGAATGTACATTGAAAAAGAAAGATCTAGCGACACGAGTCGCTCGGTGGGCCCTTCTTCAAGAAGAGTTTGATTGTAACGTGGAGCACAGAAGTGCAAATTAAATGAAACATGTAGATGCTCTCAGCCGCATCCCCATTAGCAGGTGCATAAGTAGTAAAAACGATGGTCTTTTGAAGAAACTAAGAAAAGCCCAAGAAAATGACGACAGACTGCAAGCGATTATCGAGATCTTGAAAGATAAACCCTATCGAGACTACGTTGTTCATAATAATATACTTTGTAAAAACGTAAATAATAAACTTTTGTTTGTAGAAGCAAACCACGGAGGAGCATTTTCTTCAACAAAATTTAGAGAATACTGTAAAGAACACGACATTCAACTAATCTATACTACAGTAGGTGTCCCGAGGAGTAACGGTCAGGTCGAGCGACTCTATTCCACAGTAATAGCAGCATAAACGATATTGTCGATGGATCAGCCCGAGAAGTGGTACAAGTTTTTGAAGCCTCTACAGCAAACTTTGAATTCAACCTTTCAAAGAGCGATACAAACAACACCATTATGCGTATTAACTGGAATCGAGACCAATAAAAAAACCAAAATTATGGAGATCATAGAAGAGGAGGAGGAAGCAGTTTGAAGACAACAGAGACGACATTAAACAACAAGCGATGAGCGATATTGATATAATGCTGAGGGAAAACAAAAAATACTACGATAAGTGAAGAAACAAGGCCAGAAAATTTGAAATTGGAGATTTAGTTGCGATAAAAAGGGTGCAGTCCGGTTCAGGGTTGAAAATTCGGCCTAAATTTCTAGGTCCATACAGGATTACAGCAGTGGGTCCATACAGGATCACAGCAGTGAAGGCGTTTGACCGATACAAACTGGCAAATGAAGGTAATCACGAGCGTCCGAATCTTACAGAATCTAACGTAGACAAAATGATATGTTGGCCAAGAAATGATGCGGACCTGGTAGTCGATGCTGAAGATGTGGAAGATGACGAAGATAACGTGAGACAAGACGAGCAAAATTTAACAAATGACGTAGAGGATGTGACAAACAACGATGAAGATACATTTAGTGGCAGAAATCCTTCATCAGAGGCTGATGAATGATCAGGAGAGGCCGAGTGTGGGAATGTATAAACATAAGCTCATCATAGCCATCTCCAGTTGTGTTCCTCAATCTACACCCATATCATACAACTTCGCAATACTAACTTGTTGCGTATTAATTTGTTACAATTACTTTCCGAGTCTCGCTTGTATTTAAACTAACCTTAATGTACATCGTATCAATTGGATGCTGTTACTTAAAATCGCTCTCTTACCTTTTGACCGTGGACGTGGACACATCAATTCGTTAAGTACTAGAACTCGTTAAATCATTTATATTTCTTGTTTTATAATCATTATATTTTATAACCATTATACTACGACGAAACATACTAGCACTGTTTTATTGACCTTAAATTCCACATCCCACATATATACATATACAGACTCATATATATATATATATATATATATATATATATATATATATATATATATATATATATATATATATATATATATACATACATATATGTGTATATATATATATATATATATATATACATACATATATGTGTGTGTATATATATATATATATATATATATATACATACATATATGTGTATATATATATATATATATATATATATATATATATAAATATATACATACGAGTATATATGCCAGTAACCGTGACCGTATTGCAAACGTCGTCCTCATAAAAATACGGCCTGAATTATCCCCCCTCTTGATTGCTGCACCACACAGTGGCTCTGAGTATATTTAATGGCTGTTCGTGCATTACACGTGGATTGTCAGTGCCCCAGAAGCGAAGATTTTGCTTATTGACATAACCGCTTATGTGAAATTGACATAACCGCTTATGTGAAATTGAGCCTCCTCGCTCATGCTGATTTTCGATAAAATATTGTCGTTGTTGAGATTGAGGATGGTTTGGCAGTGATTAACACACGCATGACGGTCAGCAGGCATTGACTGATGCAATGTTTGCACTTTTTCCGGGAACATGTGTGAGTTTTCACTAAATTTTGCTGTAGGGTCCATCTGGTGAAGCCCAATCGCATGGTCTTTTGTCTGGTTGATGGTTCATGGTTCTCAGCGACATTGGCAGCCAGAGCTATGATATTCTTGGTCTAATGACCAGTCCAGTGGTCGCCACGCCCCGCTTTATACAACAAAGTTGCAGCCGATTGAAAATTTTATGATTGTACTTACGACTTATACATGGTGGTTTAACGTTATAATGGAACAGCTATTACTAATATTGTTTTTATTTTAAGCACTATAATTGATATACATTTATTGTCAACACAAAACGTTAACATTCACATTAAAAACAAAAGAAATTGCATTACATAATCAAACATAGTACTTCAGCCTCAAAGTTATAATGGATCACCATATGAACTCACAAACTGTTTAGGGTTAGCAAAAAAATTCTGTGTTTTAATATATGATTGGGAGCACTTTTTGTTGTGCGACCGCTTTCAAGTAATTTGGCATCGACTCCACTAATTTTCGACAGAAAAATGCCGGGATTTTGTTCCACCCTTCTTTTAAGACTGCTACCAACTGTATTTTATTTTTTATGTCATGATTTTTTAAATTTTGTCTCCGACTAACTCCACACATGCTTGACAGCATGAACATTTGGTGACTGCGGTGGGGTTTGAAGCATATGAAGACAATGGTAGAGCAAACAACTGCGCACAATATGAGCTTTATGCTTCGGGTCGTATCCTGATAAAAAATGAAATCTTCTTCTATTTCAAGTGTTCGAGCACTCTCTTTTACATTTGCTTGTAAGAAATTCATATAAATGTACTCATATTTTATCCATATTTCCCTCGATTATATGCAAACTACCCGGTCCAGCAGCAGATATGGCATCCCATACCATTATTGAACCTAAGCCTTGCTTAATTTTGGGACCAAAGTTGGCCGTCTTGAGCTCTTCATTAGCTTTACACTAGACATATAATTGCCCATTTGATCAGAAAACGTTGAATTTGCTTTCATCTGTAAATATAACTTTTCCCCAAAATGAAAAATCTTCACTATCCATGTTTTTGGCAAACGCCATTTGCTTATGTATGTAAGCCTTACTTACAAATGGCTTTTTTCTAGGTACTCGTCTATGGTACTCATGCTTTCTAAGCACGATTCCAACTATTTTATAACTAGCTGTTTTCCCAAGATACTTCATGGCTTCTGATGTTAATTTTGGAGTACTGGTACGCGAATATTTCTAAAAAGTTTTTAGTAGCCAACCTTTATCTGACTCCGAAAAAAATTTGCGACCACTCGGTTTCGACTTATTTTTGGAGTTTGTGATATTTTGATTGTGTTAAAAATAGTTGTTGGTGCTCGATTTATAATTCCGCTAATATCTTGTACAGATTAACCAGCTTTTGATAAGCAAATTATGGTTTCTCTCTGCTCAACTGATGTCTGCTTACTTCGCGTAACCATTGTACTTGTTACCGATCAGAAAAGTAAAGTAAACTTGTAAAATAAGACTTTTAAGGCTAATGGTACAGATTCATAGGAAAAATGAAGTTGGCTAAAATTGCAACAGCGAGCTTCGCATAATTTTAAACAGTATTCCGTTATAACTTTGGGGCTGAAGTACTTTTTTCGTTTTGTAATGCAATTTTTTTTTGTTTTTAATGTGAATGCTGTTGAAGTTTTTTGTTGATAATAACTGCGTATCAATTAGACTGCTTAAAAAAATACTACTTAGAATATTGAAGTATGAACTTATATGTCCACGCTGTTCCATTATAACTTTGAGCCACCGTGATAGGTACTGGGGAAATGCGTGTTTGAAGCGACCTGAACACTGCAAATAAGCTTGGATTTTCAAAAAAAAATCTGAAATAGTAAGATTATGCTATCGACTCTTCAAAAAACAAACTCAGTGAAACCAAACACAGTACAATAATAATATATATAAATCAAGTTTCTCTTTGGGTTATTCAATATTTCATGTCTTGATCTGCAAATTTCAAGTGAACTGCATATTTCATGCAGTAGTGAGTGCGTGGCTTATATTATTATAAACTATTTTATACATCAGACTTTAGACTATCTTCAGCCAAAAAACTGAGTGACACTAAGTAAACATGAAAATGGACAATCAAAGAGAGCATTATCGGCATACTTTATTGTTTTGCCGTGCAAGCTCGAAAGGAATTGTGTGAAGTTTATACTGAAGACCGCTTTACTGAACGTCGTGTCAGACTTGGTTTGCTCGCTCTCATTCAGGGAATTTTAATGTGCAAGGCGCACCACATACTGGTCGTCCAACTACTACTGATGACGACAAAATAAGGGTGTTATCGAAACTCGCCGGCGTGTGATAACTCAAGAGATAGCAGAGAAGCCCAACATATTGAATTCAACCCTTTATTTGCACTTACAACAGCTTAGTTACGTAAACAAACTGGATGTTTGGGTTCCTCGCGAATTAAAGTAAATCCTAAATTCTTTCCTAAATCTTAACCAAAATGACCCATTTCTAAAAAGAATCATAACGGGTGATGAAAAAATGCTTTTTACGATAACGTAGTCTGATCATGAACCAAGCAAAATAAGCCCCCACAATCGACATTCAAAGCCAATATTCACCAAAAGAAGATTGTGTCTTCTGTGTGGTGGGATTACAAGAGTATAATCTACTTTGAGATGCTTCTAAGGAACCAAACTTTTGATTTGAATCTCTACTGTCGTCAACCATCAAAATTGACGAAAAAAATTGAGAAAAAACGCCCTGGACTGGCCAATCGCATAGCCTTGATGTTCCATCATGATAACGCCTGACCCCACACCGCTTCAATTACCCGTCAAAAATTATTGGAGCTCAATTGGAAACTCATGCCAGATCCACCCTATAGCCCTGGCTTAGCACCATCAGACCATCATTTGTTTCGCTCGCTTCAAAACCATTTGAATGGTAGAACTTTCGATTCCGATTAGGCTGTTATAAATGAGTTGGACCAGCTCTTCGCTTCCAAAAACCAAGGCTTCTTCGAACGTGGAATTTTTCAACTTACCGAAAGTTAGCAAAAGATCATCGTACAAAATGGTTGATACAACATTCTCGTAGATTAAATTAATTTACTTTGAAAACATGAAAAAGCAAGTTGGGTAAACAGACCTGCGCTCATGTCAAAAGGGTTTTGTACCCAATTTCTCAGAAATGCAATCACCAGCAATGAATAGTGTCAAGAAATATGTCAAAGAGTTGTGCACTTTCAAAGGAAAATCCATTGTTTTTCTACTTTCAACAGTCGCCATTTTGTTGCAAACCAACAAAAATCATTCAAATCATGAATTCTCAAAAATATTAATGTTATTGACCTTATTGGAAAATTTCAAGGAAATCAGGTCAAAACTGCAGTGACTGATGCGATGGAAAGTCCATAAAATCAAGTCAAAACTGCAGTGAGTGATGCGATGGAAAGTCCATAAAATACCAAAAACATGTGTTATTTTTGTTGTAATTGGAGAAATTTCAAACGGCTATAACTTCCGTGTATATCATTCGATTTTCATCAAACTTACAAAGTTTAAGAACCCTTAGTAGGACTACGTAAATATCGAATTTGGTTCAGTTTAAGGGTATCGACGCGATTTTGTTGGGGAAAATGTGAAATTCAAATAGCATACTATTATTGACAAAGTTGAGTGAATTTCGACCTCTAAGGCATTTGTTGTTGTTGTACTCATAAACACCTACCACCAAAATTTTTTTCAGATTTTTCGGATCACAGGCGTCCAATCGCGAGGGGGGGACACCAATTTTTCGTGTATTTCCCCTCCCTGCGCGTCCCTCGATGCAAAAAGTATCAAATTAAGACCTATTCTGAAAAGTTCTCATCAAGACCTTTCATTTGATACCCATATCGGCTACCTTTAATTAAATTTTGGGGGGGGGGGGCACTCCCCTATATGGGGAGACCCCCCTTAAATAACTTATAAAATTTTTTGTAGTTGAAATTTGAAGAGAGCACCACTTTACACCTGCATACAAAATTTGATGTTTCTAGCTTAAGTAGTTTGCGAGAAAAAGTGCTGTGACACACGGACGGACAGACAGGTCGCGAAACTAGTCGTGTTTTGTAATATTATTTTACAAAACCCTATAAAAACGACATTGATTATCGAACAACCCAATATATTTGGAGAACACAATTAGATTTATCAATTTATTTAGAAACCCCGTCCAACAGAAGCACACTCATCCTGCTTCTACTTGTTTTCTTTTGTAGTATTATAATATTCATGTTTATTGTCGGAGTATTTCAGTTTGCTCTAGAACATTTCAATTATTCATTAAATTCCATCCCTTCAATGTCATGCCATCATGCATACGTACAAGTAATAAGAAAGTTTCAAATCATAACAAAATATGTTCAATTGGAATTTAACCTTGTCTAGGCAAAACAATATTACGAAAAAATATAATCCACATTCCAAACATTTCAAACCTTTCCATAAAATCATTTAAATTGCTTTTTGAGTGCAGCAATGAATATAAAAAAAAAGATATAAAATCCTTTTCTCCTCTTATCCTGGACTAAATAATAAATTCTTGCTTTTTCCATTCACTCACGAATCGGTAAGTTGTAATAAAAGCTCGAATATATTTGAATGACATGCGTCAATCAAAATGTAAGTCAACCTGAGGGTAGGAAAGTGAAGAAAATTTTATGATGCTAAATTGCAAGGATCTTTGGTAAGGATAAAGGAATGTAAGCTTTCGATAGGGTTATGTTGACTAAGAAGAGAATCAATGAGTCGATGTTTTAGTCAAATCAAATGGGTTAAAGAGTTCAGCACAAGGGAAATGTATACCGATCTCTGATCAGTTTTTTAGTTACTCTTCGCTAAACACATTAAGGCGAAAAGCTTATGATTTATTTTTAATCCTTTCGACTAAAATTCGTATTTTAAATAATGTTATTCATATTTCTTTTGCTGAAATATTGTTTACCAAAAGAACTACTAAGTATGAGAACTTTTACCAGAGGGTTTTAAACCATTCTATTTGGGTTGTGTTTTAATCGACTTAAAAATTGCCAGGATGATCCTATATTGAACCAGAAATACAAGGTACAAAAGAATAGGGTTAACTCTTTGATTAGATCACCTAAAAAAAAAGTATTAAACAATCAGGTAAATGCTGCTGAGGGAAATTCTAGAAAAATATGGCAGATTCTAAATAAAGAATTATTCTCCTCTGACAGGACTAAGAATCAAATTTCGGATATTTCTGTTGATTCACTTGGACCCCACTTCGGATCTGTTGGAAAAAAATTAGCGGAAGAACTTGACCAAAGATTCAATCTTTTAAATTTTGATAGAAAGCAAATTCCTTATAACTCTAAGTCTATATACCTTGAGCCTACCAATAGTAAAGAAGTAGTGTTATGCATTAACTCTTTAAAGAACTCTTCGGCTGGTAGTGATGGCATTTTGGCAAACCATCTAAAACTCGTCAGTGATATAATAGCTCCACATGTGGTATCCGACTTTAATAATTTCATATCGAATGGGATCTTTCCTACAGACTTTAAGGATGCTATAGTTGTGCCAGTTTTCAAATCAGGCAATGTAAATGACCCTAATAACTATAGACCTATTAGTTTAACTAGTACTTTAAGTAACGTATTTGAAAAAATAATTAATGAACGTCTGATTCGCTTTATTGAAGATTCTTTGGGATTTGATGTAAACCAATATGGCCTTATTGAGCAAGGTAGCACAACATCTGCTATTACTGATGCCTTACAGTTCATTAACAACGAACTAGATGTAGATAAATATGTTGCAGCAATATTTGTTGACCTAGCGAAGGCCTCCGACACTGTTGATCACTCAATTCTGATTCAATGCTTAAGTGAACTAGGAATAGGAGGCACTCCTTTGAAATTGTTTGAAAGCTTCCTGAAGGACAGAACAATTGCTGTTTGCTTGGATCAGAAAATGAGTGATAAATATAAAATCAACATAGGCGTTCCGCAGGGTTCCATATTGGGTCCAACTTTATTTGTTTTATGCATTTATAATATTTATTTTTCTAATTTGAAGGGCAAATATATTGTCTATGCGGATGATACATTGCTATTATATTCGGATTTCTCTCCTAGTGCATTGGAACGAAAAGTAAATGACGATTTAAAGGAGTACGGGTCATGGCTGTTAAGGAATAAGTTAACTATAAACATTAAAAAGTCCAAGTTTATGCTATTTAAACAACTAAACAAAGCAGATATTGTGTTGGACATTAAAATGCTCAATGAAAGTATTGAGCGTGTAGCATCGTAGTCTGAAATCGAAATTGGTTTTTTGGATTAGGATGTTTAGGTGTAAAAATTACTTAGATATTGGTCTCAAAAACTTAATTTATAATGCTCATGTTTTGCCTTTGATTACTTATGGCATTATGAATTGGTGTCATACTTCGGAATCGAACGTTGATTCAATTCATAGAATGCTGAATAAGATTGTCAAGGCTATGCATGGCTTGGATAGACTGACCCCTAGTATTACACTTTATCCACTAATGAAGAAATTTAGTATCAGGCAGATGATATATATGGAAAAAGCTAAATTTATTTTCAGAATACTTAATTCTGAAATGAAATCGGGTGTCTAGCTAATCAAACACTGTGACTTTCATTCTTATAATACCAGATATAATGATTATCTTAAGTTGTCGTTTGCTCGAACTAAAAGAAAACATAGCGACCCTGTTAGATTAGCAATGGAAGTATATAACTCATTACCAACTGAGTTGAAAAAGGTTAAAGTCTTTCCAATATTTAAGAAGCTACTTAGGGAACATACTGTTGAGGTTTGGAGAATCTGAGAAGTCATGTTTTGCGATCCTGATTAAATTTAATTTATGCTGTTTTTTTTTCTTTGTTTTTTTTTTTATTTAAAATGCTTTAAGATTTTGAACATTAAATAACTTCCCTTACACCAGCAGCCTTTAGTTGCTGACTGTTGCAAAATTTGATAGAAGAGTAAAATTGTTGGAAAATGTTAAAATTAATACGAAAAGAGCTTCTTCTTCTTCTTTTTTGTTCTTGTTTTTAGTTACTAACGTCACATATCCTCTAATTGGTTATATGTGTGTGCTATCCTACAACCCAATAGTTAGATTATGTGTCTTGATCATTGTTAATAATAATATTACCAACAAAACTAAAAAATATATAAAAATGAAAAAAAAAAATAATTAATTTAAATATTTGTGTTGTGAGTGTGGTTATGGTACCAATCCATATCCTTTCTCCTTTCTGAATATGATGAAAGAGGATATGAAAAAGATGAAATGAATAAATGTATCACTGGTTCTTTCTGAAGAAGCTCAGTATTCAATCTGATTCCACTGTCCACTGTATTATCGCCGAAGAAATCTTCAATAAATAGTCTGGAACGTCCAGTTTATGGCCTATCCAAGCATCCATGATGTCTTAAAAACGATGTTGACTAGAAAAAATTTGGACATGGCGCAAAGCTTAATCTCAGGAAAAAAACCTTTTGACAGATCTGAAAACTTCAGTAATGTCAATTTTTTTTGCATTTTATCAACAAAATTGGTAGTTTTGAAAGGTTAGTGTATGAAAATCTGAAAGTACAGTAGGGGATGCTTATGTCACCCACAAATAAATACCATGCCGGGAAAATGAAAAACGAAACTAAAGTGGTACTGCTGAAAATCCAGAGTTATCTGGGTAAACATGATAAACAAAAAAGTGAACAAATGGTTGAAATCGGACAAACTCTTAGCCAGGAAGAAAAAGATTGCTTTCCTCAAGTTTTTTCACACAGATGTCTCAAATGGCTGATGTTGGAACATGCTATAGTTTTTTGAATATATGGTCAACATGTAACGATAAGGTTTCCTAGCATTCATTACAAAAAAAGAGTAGACAACCAGTAATAATAAAAATTTGGGAAAAACTCAGTGCCAAAGTCTGCCTATGCTATATCAACAGTCGACTTTGGAATAATACAAAAAACCTAGTGCAAAATTGAAATTATTTGTTATCAGTTTGGTAAGAAGATAAACTTCAAATCCTTGATTTGCTATAAGTTTCTACAAAGGAAACTTTCCACTACCAGCTCCATCTATTTCAATTCATTATAAATGATTTTTGCGACACGCTAAAATGTTTAGTCGGTATACGGACAAAACTTCTTCTTCGCAGCATTGCAGTCCCTCTCTGGTTTTTGATTCTTGCAAAAAGCCCTCCAACCGGTTTGGTCCATCAACCGTATCCTCCAGTTTTAAAATCTAAGCAGCGATGAACTGTCTTTTCCCAAAAGAGTCAGGCTATCGCTTTTCTGGTTCCTCCACTGGACCCCACATAGATTTATTTTTGTTTCTTTAAACATTAGATTATTAATTTTAATTTTTATAAAACGTTTTCGACCACTATTAGTGATCTTCTTCAGTACAATGAACTAGTACATTCTGAAAACATGCTTATATACTAACAATCTAAAATGTAATGATCCTTGCTTTTAATTATCCTTAATACTCGTAGTTTTTAATCGCAATTGCCTGCATCCGTATTGATCGTAATTAGGATCAATACATATGAAGGCGATTGCGATTCAAAACAAACCTGAAAACAGAAATCATAAGGACCACCAAATATGATTTGCAAGCGTTTTAATAAAATAGTCGCAGTCCCTTCAAATATATAATAACAAATAAAATGAATTATTCTGTCAAAAAGTTAAGTAACAAAAGGTAAATTTTAGTTTATATCTCGTTGCAATAACTTTTTTTTTCTTTAGCACTACAGCCCCTTTCGGGGTTTCGCTAAGAGATAGTTAGAGTATCTCATTATCTTGATCGAATTGTCGTAATCGAGCAGTCACCTAAGCAAACTGCTCGAAAACCGGCATAAAACTGTTCCGAAATTTCAATTGCAGATTTGAAAAATTTAATTACTCAAAGTTAAATTTTTGTAAATTATAAAATTTAGAAAAATTTTTTTTAAAGTTTTTAATGTAAATATAAATTTATATTATTTTTTCTATATTAAACTTAAATTTTCCTTTACATTAATATTCTTTATGATATTTATCTTTTTATTATAATTTAAACTTTTGAATATATTATTATTTCTTATTAACTTTATTACGCAAATCTGCAAATTGAAATTTCTTACATGCACTGATATAAAACATCTCATCCATGTATTGCATTGCCGAATGAAACCTAACGTAGCTGAGCTAGAGGCTCGTCTCAATTTACTGTTGGGATCGAGGAGTTGCTTTGCAGAAGCGGCGGTGCGACCGAATTGAGTTTCGATTGCGGTAGAGAAACAGGTGGTGTCAGAAGCGCATGCGGTACAAGATACGAGGGAAATGTTCTACACAACAATAAATCCCTGAATGGAGCTGAAAGGAATAGTTTTCCAGTTGTAGTTAGAGCTGTAGCCAAGTGAAAAAGAAAAATCCGAAATTGATTACTTGCTGTGTAAAATCAGAGTTCTCTTTGCGCGTTAGTCGTGCTGTTTCTACTAAATGTTGGCGATCGCGACAAACTTGGTGGTGCGTTGTTGCTGAAGCGTGTGTGCCACAAAAAAGCGTATTTGCGTGTTTCTTACAACAAAAACGAACTTTATTGTACTGGAGCGGAAAAACTTGGTGCTCGTTGCGCGTAAGTGCTGTACGAAAGTAAAAGTGGTGATTGCTAGTCTGGCTTAGGTTTTCCTGCTCGTGCGGAAAACTGCTCAAGGGCAAAATAGTGTTGTGTGCGCCAAAAAAGCAGGAAATTTGCGTAGATCTTGTCGTGAGTGTTACGGACTGTCTTCAGGAAACACGTTATCGCGGACGAAGCCCTGGAGATATTTTTATTACCAGAAATTACCGGATAATTATTTATTCCTATCTTTTTTTGTTGTTGTTTCCACCCAACTAATAGTGCTAAGTGCGAAACTGCAGGACCTAATATTTTACTTTGTTGATGTCAAACGTTACGAATTTTTGGTCGTTAGCAGACAACAAAAGGAAGTTTTTCGTGAACTTCTGAGAAAAACCAAGTAAGTATAAACTTAACGGGAAAGCCAAAACGAAAATAGTTTCAGTTTTGCCTGCTCGTGCAAGTAAATTGTATGGGCTATGCCGGAAGAGAGGGGGAAAATATTCTACCGAAGAAACTCAAAGCCCGGATTGCTTGCTTGAAGTCAACGAAAATTTGGTGTACGTCTACGTTGAACTCCCAGCACTTTTTAAGTACCTGATTGACTGTAAACAATTGGTCTATTCTCGATCTACCTGCCCTAAAACCACCTGATACTCCCCAATAATATTGTTGGCGTACGATCCGATTTTATTTTCTAAGATTTTAAAAAATATTTTGCACGCCGTACAAAGTAGTGATAAGCCTCTATAATTTTCGCACTGTAGCTTGTCACCTTTTTTGTGGATAGGGAATATAATTGACTGGCTCCACTTGTTTGGCATATATTCTTGCCGCCAAATGTACAGTATGACTTTGTGAATAGCTTGATGAACACTACTGCCACCATATTTGATGAGCTCCACTGGAATCTCATCAATACCCGGCACTTTATTATTCTTTTGGGCTTTGATGATGGAACAAACTTCATCCAGAGTTAGTGGGGCTAATGGAAGCTCTCCGCAGACATCTATAGGCTCCGATGTTCTGGAGCTGTGCAGAGGATTAAGGAGGTGCTTAAAATATGATGCCCATATTTCCTTAATCTTGATTTCATCAGCGATTATATTGTCGCTGTCATCACGACAGAGCGTGGTTTTGGGCTAATAACCACGTTTCAGGCTTTTCACTACTTTGTATGCTTGTCTTGTGTTATTGCTCGCTAAACTTACATCTATACTTCTCAATTGGTCATCATAGTATTTTCTTTTCTTAATCCTAATTATCTTATTCGCTACTCTTCTGAGATTTTCATAGTGTTCTCTCTTCATCCTGGTTTTCTTACCTACTATTCTTTGTACGTCTGATTCTTTTTATCTAACGCATTCTGGCACTCATCATCGAACCAGTCATTCCTCTTGCGCCGGACTTGATGTCCGATCGTCTGTTCTGCCACGGTTCTGATAGCCGCTTTCACTCCCATCCAGAGCTCGTGCTAGTCTTTGACGATGCATCTGACAAGATGGGAGCCAGCTGGTTGTCGAGGGTCTCTGTGAAATTTTCGGCCACAGACGCCGTTTGGAGCCTTTCGATGTCAAATTTTCGTAGCGGGCTGGTCTTCGCTGAATATGCCTTTGACATATGCTCGAGGCCCAACGTTGTTGGATTAGAACATGATCGATCTGGTTTTGTGTGTTGCCATCCGATGATACTTAGCTCATTTTATGAATGCGTCAATGTGGGAAGCAAGTCGAACGTATGACTAGGTTTCTGCTACATGTAAAGTCAATCAGGCGCTGGCCGTTGTCATTTGTTTCATCGTTGTGGCTATATCCTCCAGTCGTTCGCCGATGAGATAGCTCATTGCCAACGTTAGCGTTGAAATCAACCAAAATAATTTTTGTGTCCTTCGTAGGCAATGAGTCGACGATTCCTTCATTTCTTCGTCTTTTTCTCGGGCGGGGCGTGAACATTAATCAGCCAGATTTTGAAGAATATCGCTTTTATGCAGATCGTACACAACAATTCATTGACTGCCTTAAAATCAATAACGTGCGATTTTAACTCCCTATCTACAATGAAGGCCACTCCGACTTCTCGTTTTCCAGTAGGCTTTCCAGTTTTGAATATTGTGTGCGATCTCATGTCTTGAATGTCGTTTCCAGTTCAATTGGTTTCCTGGACTGCCTATATTTTTAATTGATATTGACTGGCCTGGTGTAAAATGTCCTTAACAGCGCCAGGGTAATTGAGTGATCTGACATTCCAGGATCCAATGCCATGGTCCTTTTTTCGTTTGCGAGGTCGTTTCCGTGAGTCCGATCCATTCCGAGGCCTATCTACAGGTTTCGAAACAATTAAAGGCTTTCCAGGGACGGGAAGTTAGCCCGTCGCCCAACCTCCATTCCGGCGGCATGGTTATTACGTCGATTCCGTTATCAGGGGCGGAAGATTCGCCTTCATCCTCTTACATCCTCACAAAGTAGGTGTAAGTAGGATTTAGGAGCAGAGCTGTAAATGTATTTACAGTTATGAGCATTTCTCGATATTTAATGTTACATTATTTGGGAACCAGTAAACCCAATGTGCACCCCGAAAGCATTTACTACCATTTAATTGGGGGGGTTTGGGATGAGGAATCATGGAAGCTATGGGTCGGGGAAACAAGCGGTTCCCTCTTTCTTTCTCAAACGGACTTGGGACCGTTTATGGCGGAGTTGCTACTTATCCTACTGCTTCATATTCCATCGATAAATTGCTTACTTCACTTTAAAGTTTAATATGGTTCAGCGACCAGTTGGTAATTATACAGCAGGGCAGTTGATAGGACTACACATAGGAATCTCAGGAACACTTCATTTGCTAATTTCTTCATATGTACGCCGTTACCTTCTCGACGTTAATCACATCTGACATCTGCAGTGACTTAACGCTGTGCCTTTCAAACCGACGAATCGATATAGGGAGCAGGTCAAAGTAGGTTTAGTTTTGCCAAGAACAGCACATATTGTATTATCCCTATAATTACGTTTGATATTATTGCCTCTTGCGAACGGGAAATTGACTCAATTATTGTTTCAAAAAGAAACACACGTACTCATTTATATTTTGGTCTCTTTTTCTCAAATATCTTTTGACTTTGCCTCTTGCTTTATCACAATCTGATTTAATAATCATTTATATTTTCTATTAAATTAATACGAGTGCAATTTCACCTAGACTTTATATGAGTTGCAGCACGAAGGTGTTTATTTGAAAAAGAGACGACAGCGGGTTATGTGAATTTCTGAAAATCCACACGAAGTATGATCCGCTCGGCTGGAAGGCAGCCTTGACTACCTCCAAAAAGTCGATCGATTTGACGTTTCAACTCTGGTCATCTTTTGATTCGTAAGTGCGAAAAAATTTTGTAGTGGGCCCTTGGGCTATCGAAAAAGAACCCGCCCCATGACACCGAGAAGCTAGCTTGCCAGCGCACTAACCCGTCTCCAGACAAAGCCATTTCCAGCGTAGCAGTAATTCCGCTCGCTGAGGCAGCAGACCACCGCTGCAGTCCTTTTTGGACAGGTTAATACCCACTTAAACACTACATTGTTTCGTTCTAGAGGCTATATCCTCCAGTCGATGTTATTGCACAGTGCTAATCTCAATGTTAAACAGATTGCCATCATTAGCCAAAAATTTGGTTCTGAGACATCTAGTGTTAAATGTTGACGCTTCCTAAAAGGGCTGTTATAAACTCCGATCATATCTTGAAGCCATCAAAAGTAGTAAACTTCACTCATATTTCGCTCTAAAAGATCGTAAAATAGGGTTTTTCCAATCACCTGACGTGCTTAACATGATTTTTCCAATTTTGACGCTTAGTTGAATTTGGTCGCACACCAGCCATATGTAAATGTTTGATCAAATTGTTCATGATAAATGCCTAATTTAGTTTATATAGGAGAGATATATTTATTTATAGCACCTTCAATCTGTCTGAAAATATTTATCCTTTCCAAAATATTGCACACCCAACCCTTATTTATGCATGCTTACGTTCCGACTCCTCACTGAAACATTCAAGGATTGACATGAACTCAAGTATGCTGTCGGAGTTGTCGTTATCCTTTCACTCCTTGCATCAATTCAATAGCTCTCTTAACCCTCGTTTGTACATTCAAATTCCATAGCAAAACATTACGAAACAAAGGGTGTCGAGTAAAGAGGACATAAATACGAGAAAAGTGTTCTGTCTGTCAATAACGAATTGGCTTTGCTCAGTACACCAAAGAAACAGTCAGGAGCGATGTAGTGAGGTCGGAAATCGAAGTCCATTTGCAACAACTTTAAATGTACCTAGATCCCAAGCACTTTGTCTTTCTGACAGTAAAAGCATACTCTGCGGACTACAACCTCATTCTACCATCATTTACCCTGGCCTACCACTCCCAAGTCCCAACCACACCATAATCTTTGACGGAGGAATAACCGAGTCGACGATGAAGTAAACGTTTCAGTGATGTGAGGGTGGCTTCCATCCTCAATGCCAATTTCACATAGAGGAGAAGCTCCACGTGGCTCCCTATTTTAGCTAGTTGATACTTGATACCTGATACCGAACAATCTGCTCAATACCTTGTACATTGAAACGAAGGCCAATCGATTTAGTTCCGCACTAGTAAGTATCTGCCGGTGAACTTATATCCGCCTTTGCTAGGATGATGGCACAAAGGCCACTGAATTCGGATCTTTTATGAAGCGTTGGGTTTTTAGCTTAAGCTCATCTATATAGAAGCCAAGAAGTGCGGCATGATTTGAATGCGGCAAAGCTAAACGCAGAATTTTTTTGGTGAACATTAAGTATGGAAAAAATATTCAGCTAAGATTACTTCAATATGCAAAGCAGGTAGTGAATTGTCGTTACAATGACGTGGAGTTTCACTTTGAAAGGAGGTTCCGCCATGCCGTGGCAATAATGAGTGAATCGTCCCAAAGGCGTTCATGCAATAGCTCGGAAGTTGATGATAACGAAGGAAATATCTATGCTGAATGTGAAATACTGGAAGAAATTGCGATGGAATTGGTAAAGAAAGAATATGGTTACGTGAATATTAATACAATAGAATGGTTTTCAGATTGGATTCTGGTTCTGGTAATACAAATTTAGTTGCCATTTATTAGTCCATACGGGAAAAGATGTTTTTTTGATTTTATTGAGGATAAAAAGTATGAATGTGTATACAGTGGTGGAAAAAATATTAACAACATTATTTATTAATGCAATTAAATTTATTTCTGGGCAAATATATATGAAGCATACGAGTATACCGGTTGATATATTATAATGCGTTGCAAATACTGAACACAGTTTTATATAAAATATAACAAAAATCGTGGAAAGTTTTTTTTCTGCTGATTTTAGCCTGGAAGAAATAATAGAAACAGAATTAAAATGTGTTACTATTTTGAGAAAGTGATGACATTGCCGTTAGGATGTATTATATTCTTTTAACATTTTGTCGTTCATCCTTTGCTTTGCACACATTTGTCCCAGAGAATGCATCAAATTGGCACATGTTTCAGCAGGATGGGAGTACCACGCAGTCTGAATGCTCGACCATAATTGTTCCTTGTTTATTGCTCCATGGTCCCCTTTCTTGCGCTTTAGAACTGCTCATAGTTGTTCTATAGCAGTGTTTTTCAATCTTTTTCTATACGCGACCCCTTTACAGGATGAAAAATTCTCACTACCCCCTTAAGACATATACTGACAAAACTTTATTAATTTAAATGAGTATGTTTACGATTTTCTCTATTTTGATACCTATCTACAAGTGGAAAGAAGTAGTCTACCCCTACGGGAAAGAGGCGTGATTTATATGTATGTATATATATGACGGCCTCTGTGGCGCAGTGGGTGAAGGCCCGGCTACGACGCAGAAGGCTGCGGGTTCGATTCCCGCCGGGTGCAAGTATTTATGCTTAAGAAATCAATATTTGTCTCTGGCCTGGGTGTTTTCTTTTTACAAAAAAAAGGATAATATCGACGCCTGCAAGGAATAACATAGTAACTCAGTTTTAGGCAATTTTAAGTTCCAATCATATTCGTGCTCGAATATGATTGGCACTTAAAATTGCCTGCGACACCTGCAAGGAATAACTCCTTGCAGGTGTCGATAAGTAGTATATCCGTTATCTGGTACCCATAGTACAAGCCTAGTGCTTAGTTTGGGGCTAGATTGCGCTGTGTAGAACGTTGTGTAATATTTATTTATTTATATATGACTAGCTGCGCCCCGCGGTTTCACCCGCGTAAGTCCCGATCCCGCGGGATATCGGAATAAAAAGTAGCCTACGTGTTATTCCAGGCCTTCAGCTATCTACATACCAAATTTCATGGTAATAGGTCTAGCGGTTTTTACGTGATTGAGTAACAAACACACATACGTGTACACAAACTTTCAGCTTTATAATTTAGTAGAATACCTATCTATTAATTATTTATTTGTATGCCAAGGAGCCGCGAAAGCTTTGAAAGGAAGTAGCTACGAGCAAACTTGGTAGGCTGAGTGCGGATCTGACTTGAACGCGGGCGAAATTTTGCGACGTTGCCACACCGCATCGTTGCACCAGCGCGAGCGAGAAGCACGTATCGCGCCACCCGCACACTAGCACAGAATGTTATCTTGTTTCAACTCTTTCTCACTTCGCGGCAGGTCAGCGTTGAGTTTGGACGTTAAACATTACCGTGTTATTGTTTTGTTTTTTCACTTGCTTGGCCCAATTATAAAATAGATAAGTTTCTCAAAAGATCGCAGCCTTCAACATCTGGTACAAATGTTAGTGGTGAAGGTGAATCAAAACTGAAAAAAAAAACATTATGACGAGAATTACTTAAAATACGGGTTTACAGTCATAAATAATAAACCTCAATGTGTAATTTGCGGCAGTGTTTTATCTCGTGAGAGTATGAAACCGTCAAAACTCCTGCGGTATCTTACGACCAAGCATCAAAAAGAAGCTGATAAGCCGTTGGAATTCTTTGAACGAAAATTGAAAGCTGTTAGTCAGCTGCAAAATACTATGGTCAAGGTAATAAAATAGTGTTGTCCTAGTCTTGTACAAAACAGTAGAGTTGTAAAAATAATAACAATTAAAAATATTAAAATTTTATTCCTCGAAGCGCATCTATGTTTAAATTTTGAAAAGAGACTATCGATATTAAGTAATTCGCCCAAAAGGGGGTTATGAATTTAATTCAATGTATTATTTATTTATTTAAAAAACTAAAAAGAATAGTTTGGTTGCGTCTCAAAATGGATGCGCTTCGAGGAATACCCCATTTTTCCAATATCTTTATTTTTTTAGTGTTTGCATACTGCTGAAATTAATTGCAACTCATTGTTAGTGTGCAAGGCTTGTGCGCTTTTTATTTGTTAGTCATGTATTTTTTTATATATCATATTGTTTTATTTGTTTTAGGTATCCAGCGTAAACGACTCAGCATTATTAGCTAGCTACAAAGTCGCATATTGAGTTGCTAAAGCAGGGAGCCGCACACAATTGCAGAAAATCTTATTTTGCCAGCTGCTCTAGATATGGTCGAAATTATGGTCAACAAGCAGGAGGCAAACAAGTTAAAAAGCATACCGCTTTCTGATAATACTATTTCACGCAGAATAAACGATATGGCCAATGATATTTGAGATCAAATAATCGAAAATTTAAAGAATAGTCCACATTTTGCTTTGCAGTTCGACAAATCTACAGATGTATCCGATTGTGCTCAGTTTGTAGTATTTGTGCGCTTTGAAGTAAATGACAAAATCACAGAAGAAATATTGTGTTGCAAAGCACTTCCTGCAAATGCTTCTGGCCAGTGTTTGTACGATATGTTTTTAGAAAGCACTTGTAACTACGACATTGATTGGAAAAAATGTATCGCTATTTCCAGCGATGGAGCGAAAGCCAGGACTGGTAAAAAAAGCGGACTCGTTGCGAAATTAAAATCAATAATGGCAAACGCATCATGGACACATTATTTTCTTCATCGTCAAGCTCTAGCAGCTAAAGTTTTACCGTCTGATTTAAATGACGTGCTTACGGAGGTAATAATAATTGTGAATTCTATCAAAGGTAAAGCCTTACAAACCCGGCTGTTCAGAATTATTTGTGAAGACATGGGTTTGCTTCATCACAATCTCATTTATCACACAGAGGTCAGGTGGCTTTCCAAAGGAAAGGTATTAACAAGAGTTCTAGAACTAAAAGCTGAACTGTTAATGTTCTTACAAGGTTCTAAATCTGAATATGCTAATCATTTATCTGACCTTGTTTGGCACTTGAAGTTAGCATTTCTGGCAGATCTTTTTAGCCATCTTAACAACTTAACCAAGGTACCTTCAAGAGAGAGAAGAAAATATCTTAACAGCTAAAGATAAAGTGAAAGCATTTCATGTTAAACTTCGAATGTGGTCATCTTCTCTGCAAAACAATATATTTGAGTCTTTTCCGTGTGTTCAGAAGACTTTTGATGATAATGCAACAACCCAATCACTTGTAGTAAAAGCTCACACTCCTTCTATGATACAGAGCTTACATAATTTGCAAGAGGAATTATTAACATACTTTCCAGACTTGCACTCTGAAACTGACAATGGGCGTACGTGGATTTTGGTCCCTTTCTTGGATAAGTCAATAGAATTGGCTATTGTGGCTATTGTGCTCTGCTATAAATCTGAAGGAAAAACTTGTAGATTTAGCTTCTGACGGCGTGCTGAAAATGGAATATCATTTGCAAAGTATTGACGTGTTTTGGATGAAAAGAAAACAAGAATATCCAGAGCTGGCAAGGGAAGCTCTAAAATCATTAGTGCCATTCGCCACCTCATACTTGTGTGAATTAACATTCTCCTCAATGGTGGACATTAAAACTAAAAAGAGAAACAGACTACTGCTAGAAAATGATTTAATCATAAACGTTTCTAAAATAGCACCACGCTTTAAGATTTTTTTGAAATATAAATAAGCACATCCTTCTCACTGATATTGTATTTTTATTGTAGTGTAGAACCTTGTCATTTCTCTTTTGCCGTCGATCACCCGAATAAGGCTTCGCGACCCCCTTAGCAAGGCTTCGCGACCCACAGATTGAAAAACACTGTTCTATGGAATTAAGGTAGGGATCGCGATGGCTACTCAATATCTGTTACTTTATTATGCCTAAGCCATTCTTTCACTAGTTTGGAAGAGTGCTAAAAGTCATTATTTTGCATAAACTCCCACTTCAGTGTCATTTCCTCTACAGCAAATGGAAGCATTATTGTGCTTAAGATTTCTACAACTCGATTGCACACGTTTCGCCCTTTATCCAAAAAATCAATCCAATTCTAGAAGCTGAAGAATACTCCCAGACCATAATTTTACCTCTACCATGCTTTATTGATTTCTTAGTGTATTTGGTATCGAATTCGGCGTTCTTCAAACGTCGCAAGTACATTTTCCCATCAGAACAAAAAAATTTAATTTTGGTGACTACAGGATGTTGCTCCAATTTTCATAGCGGACGTGTTTGTGTACGAAATTCAATATTTTTTGAATATTTCGTTTGGTCAAATATGGAACCTTTCTGGGGGATCTATAAAAAAATATGCTTCAGTCAACCGGGATCTTATGGTACAACTTGTGATTGGTATGTCAAGTTCAATTTAAGCTCAATTAAAGAAGCAACTGGATTTTTTTGAAGTTACGCACCGGTATAGTGTCAAAACGGGGTATTATTTTTCGTTTTCTTCCTAGAGTCACCGGTGTGGGGCGAAATGGATCATTTTGTACACTTTTTTCTTTGAACTTTGAAATAGTTTTGGATATCTCACCCATTGCTTTTCGTCTTTTAGTAGTTTTTTAATCAACTTGTGCTCAGTATTTATTCAATGAATTGCACGACCCATTTTAGCAAAATTTTCCCTATATTACTCTAAATTTTTCTATAAATTAATACTGATAGTACAAAAAACGCTAGTATCAGAATATTTTGATGGAATAAGACAGAGCTCTACTAGAAACTATCGATGGTTGCGTAGAATTTCCCTCATTTCTATTATTTTTTCCAGCCTGAACTGACATCTTATTCGCAGTTTTTACCGTTCAAGATATTTAAAACCTGATATGCTGCATCATTGCAAAGTGCAGTTAGATAGCAGTTGCTTACAGAACTAGTGTTGCAGAAAGACCTTTTTGGAAGCTTAGCTTCATTTACATAGTTTCTGCAAGAAGAGTGAGCCCAGAAAAAGCGTACAGGAGTACCATCAGGGAAATATATAAATACTTTAGTCCTCCAACCTGGTTGGTGTCTACACTCAGCTTACGGTAGAGTACAATAATCTAAGTTCTCAAACCTGAGTACAATAATCTAAGTTCTCAAACCTGATTGTGTCTACTCTTAGCTTACAGTAGACTACAAGACAATTGGATATTCATTCACTGAGAATAAACGAATCGTTAATACTAAATTAGGTAAATTTTATTTGGCTAGAGTTTGAACACGTGATTTATTTCATTGTCAGAGATCTGTACTGAATGATTACTGTCAAGTCTGTGGACGCCGTCATCGAGCTTTTTCCGAATTTCTTCTTTCTCGCCCGTTCTATGCTGAGGATGCGGTTACAGGCTATGTGCGATTGTTCTTTTTAGCGCACTCATTGCTGATGGGTCGTTTACAGGCAATGTACAGTTGTGGTGCTACAGTTCAATGTTAAAGGTTCATTTATAAGCAATGTGCAATCGTGGCACTACATCACTCACTTCCGAGTGACATTGTTAGCCGAAGATATTTCGCGGAAACAAAATGTGATGAATGGCCATTTTTCGTTGATTTTCACGATGCGGCTAAGCTGTAGCTTTTGGTGAAAGCAGTGGTAGCCTTTTACTGGGCGGATACGTCCTCCGTCCTTCTATTTGGGTGTTTATCAGAGGAAGACTGCGTTGGGCTGCTACCGTCGATGTGAATCATTCGTCGCGACGTGGTACCCGGTACTTTGGCTGCTGTTTGTTACGACGCTGACCTGTGGCTATTGTGCTCTGCGATGCCCCCTTGGTCGGAACACCTTGAACCTGTTGAGCAGTGTGAGCGTGTACCGTTTTGAGGAAGGCAGCCTTGAACCGCTCGATGGAAATATTGGCTGTGCGTCCATTGATATCGATACCGTTAAGGGAGTATGAAATTCTCCTAAGAACTTTGTCTGGCCCCGAATACGGCTGAGTCACTGATTTTTTGACTGCGCCAGTCCGCATAAACACGTGCAAGCATGTCCTGAGATTTTTGTTTACAAGTTGTAGCCGCAAGTTCCGTTGAGCTTTGGTCGAAGGGTGCAGTTGGTTCATCGTTTCCCTTAATTTATTAGGAGCTCATGTGGCTTGACGGCTGTATCCTCCTTTGTGGTTGCACGTAATCCTAATAAAACGGTGGGCAATATCTCCGGCCAAGACAGACTTTGCTCGTGGCACATGATTGCCACTTTGAGCGTGTGCTGCTACGTTCGATTAACCCATTAGAAACAGAGTGATAGGATGACGTTCTTGTTCGATCACATCTGATGAAGCGGGTAAGCGCCTTGAAAAGTGACGACTCGAACTAGAGGCCTTGATTCGTTATAATTGTGCATAGTACGTCAAACTGAGCTACCTAGTTATTGAAAAATGCTTCAGTAACGGTTCCAACTGCTTAGTTAGTCAGCGATGTTGTCTCAGGCCACCTTGAAAATCGGTCGATTACCATGTGGCAATACTTGTAACCTTAGAGTGGTATCAAAAGGCTGATAATGTCCAGGTGTACATGTTGAAACCATTCATCGAGCATGGGAAAGTTTTGTGCCGGATTTTTTTTGGTGGCGGCCAATTTCCCATTGCTGGCACGGCACGCAATTTCCTGCCCATACACGCAATTTCGTGCCCATACTCACACATCTCATTTTATGTTTGTGCATATGTATTCCCTTGATATAGACTTGAAAATAGCTCAGCTGCTTGGATGTGATGAATGATGAAAAACGTCGAATAACTTTTTACGCAATATTAATGGAACGAACGGGTTCACTTTCGAAAGTGACGCGTCAGCCATCAATCCTACGTTATCACCAACGATAACACGTTGTCAGACAAGTGACGTGGTATTGTTTTGCAGGTGGTCTTGCAGTTCTGCATCCTTTTGCTACTTAAGCGCAAATTCATTCATATTAACCACGGATGGGACTGAGATTCTTTCAATCCGTGGCCACGACGCTGTTGGTAGTTCCTGAAGTGTATCTTATGTTCATAGAAAACTGGAAAATGAAGCCCGGATGGCAAAGTTCCCGTCGTGATGCTTAGTTAGATTGTCGCACGAGTGCGCGGGTGAGTGGCTTATGGTCCGTAAGAATGCCAAACGTCATGCCTTCTAAATAGTACCAAAAGTGATGTACGCTGCTGTACATTGCCAGCAACTCGCGGCCATACATGCTGTCGTTGGTTTCCGGTTTGGATAACTTTTTCTGATAAACAGCAAGCATTAGTCACTTGCTTGCTTGCAGCTGCCCGAGCACTGTACCTACCGCTATGTCTGACGCATCAGTAGCAAGCCTCAGCGACTTGTTTGGCTGAAAATGCACCAGAAGAATGCTGTCGGCCAGACTTTTGCCAGATTTCTGTTGCTAGTGAGCAAATGATTGGCGTTTTATTATTTTTCTTTGAAGAGGAGAGGTAATTGTTTAATGGTGCTTGCAAATTAGCTGCATTTCGATTCAAGCGTCGATAGTAGTTCATGAACCCCAGAGGCTGTACTTAACAGCACCAGGGATGGTGGGGGGGAATCCTTGTGCATTGATCACATAACCTAAAAATTCAACATATGTTTCCTCCCATGAGCACTTGACCGCACTGATTACTGGTCTATTCTCAGCAAGGCGTTCGAACACCAACCGTAGATGATCTCTATGTTGGCCCTCTGATTCGGAAGCGGCCAGGATATCGTCGAAGTAGCAAACACAGCAGTCGAAGCCTTAAAAAATTCCTGATCCACAAACCGCTGGAACGATTGCGCCGCGTTGCTTGGACCGAATGACATTGCAGTAAACTTATACAGGCCAAAAAGTGTCATTATCACTTCTTTGCAATGACCTCTTCTCTAATCGGGATATGGTAAAATACCTTGAGTAGGTAGATTTTGGAAAACATGCGTTTTCTGGCCAAATAAAAATTTATATCCTGAATGTGACGGGTTTGATGACTATCTGGCACAGTGGCAGCGTTTAGTCCTCGCACGTTCACCAGGAAACATCTTTCTTTCGAACTGGATACAGGGGGATTGCCCAAGGGCTGCTTGAAGAGCGACACAATTTTCTGTCTTGTTAAAAATTGGATTTCAGCTCTAGCGATCTTCAATTTCTCTTGACTAAACCATCGTGGGTACTCAGTAATAGGCAAGCCTTTGGTAACGATGTGATGCCTGATCGTATGCGTGACCGTTTTAGCTTTAATGGCTGGATTGATTGTACACGGAAATTCCCTGAGTATCTCATAGTATTGTAAGTTCTTCAAGATACTCGATACAGATTTACTTTGACCTGAGCTAATCCATCCTCTAACTGCAATCTTTGACGCAGTGTTGCATAGCCTTTGCTTTTTTATGTCCACCAATAACCCATAATGATTAAGGAAGTCCGCTACTAGGATTAAGTGTGCAACCTGTGCAGCGCGAAATTGCCACTAAAAAGAACGTCGAAAGCCAAAAGTTTCCATAAATATCGATCGGTGTGCGATTTGCGGCCAATAATTTGTAGGTGACGCGTTAAAGTTTTGTTCGCACTGAGGTTAAAAGAATGATAGACATGTCTACGCCCGTTTCCATTACAAATTTTAATGTTGATTTTGGATCACGTATTTCAATGCGATTTTGACAATTCAGCTATTGAAATAATGATTTGAGAAATTTTCCGTCGATGAAATACGGAAACGGCATGGTGGGCAGCAGCGTATGACGGCCTCTTCAAAGCGCGTGTGATAAAAACAACAGTTCACTACTTGCTTTCTCGATAAAGTCACGATACATGTTTGGCATATTGGATGCTGACACTGATAGTGCTGCAAGCCTCTGCTTCTGCAGCTGGTTGGATTCTGTTCACGCTCAGCTCAGACGTTTGTCGGGTAACGTTTTCATCTTAGTAAATTGTAACAGGCTGTGTATTATTATGAACCTGCGCTTTGGCAATAGCACCGCTTACAGAACAATTAGCGATTCTACAGCCGCAGCGAGTTTGCTCAATTTGTCTGAATCTACTACAATAAGGTTTAATTGTTTGAGCGTGGGAAGGCCTTAAATCCACAATGCTTTCAATGTGGCGTCGGACGTGAAATTTCCAGCCACCGGCTGTAATTGGACCAAAAATTTAGATGGTCACTGCTCTTGAAACTTTAGGCCATGAAAGCACAAATGCGGCTTCATATTTTCCCGCTACGGATGGCAACTCTATAACG
Source organism: Odontomyia ornata (assembly GCA_963969285.1). Classification (NCBI taxonomy): domain Eukaryota; kingdom Metazoa; phylum Arthropoda; class Insecta; order Diptera; family Stratiomyidae; genus Odontomyia; species Odontomyia ornata. The sequence continues at coordinate 377,631,670 of OZ017738.1, forward strand.
TCAGCCATTTGCGTGATGATTGCTATATCCAGTTCCGAGATTACCTTGTCCAAATGGGCCGTATCGCTCAAACCACAATTCCATTTTGTTCTGCCAAAATTGTGGGAGTTCACAGGTGACAACTTGGATTTCTGTCCCTTTTCGTGTCATGCTTATGCCAGTGGTCGCTTGGCTGTTTGAGCCGCTGTCTGCATCATAAAACTTGTCGTTAGCCATAATTATCTGTTTCGGCGGAGTCACCAAAGTACAGATGATGGTAACACCAGAAGAATAAACGTGTTCCATACAGAGGGTGTGTTCAATGCTTACGGTGCGTTTACAGGCAATGTGCAATTGTGGCACTACAGTCCAATGCAATTGTGGCGCTACAAGTTTTCATTTGCACATTAGATATAAAATAATGGTAAATGCTTAGTGAAATTTAGACCGATAACTCGAGCATTACTAAGGAAATGGGTTAAAAAATGCAGTCGAATCCCATTTGCGGATACAGTTATATGAAAATTTAGTGGAGTTTATGTAGAATATTTGCAAGGACATCAAAACGATGGTGTATGTTTGGAAATGATCCAGATTTTGCTGTTTGGTTAGCTTATTCATGCATTTAACCGCATAATTAACTATTCACAAGGTGCTCAAATGGACCCATCATAATCAGGGAATTAGAAAAAAATGAATTGAACAAAGATTTAGTAATTTTGCGGCCAGCAGTAAAGATGAAAAATTCATGAAAACTATTGAAACGATAAATGATTCAAAAAAAAAATTGAAACTACTGCAAAGTTTGATGAAACGAATCCAGGTAAATATTAATGACTACTATTTATGAGTAAATTTGAACTGCCTTTAGAAGTTTGGCTAATAAAAGAAATAAAAATATTTTATATTTTGTCATATTATATGCATCATGGATCTTTGAATTTGTCACATTAATTCCTGAATTTTTCCTGCATTTATCTTTATACAATGTTTTAAACTTTACATAATCATTTGCAAAACGAAGCTAAACTTCCCACCGGACACTACCAGAGTGCCTTACTGCTGTTTTTTTTCATGGGATTCTGAAATTTTGAGCATTGTAGGCACCATTGTTTCTATTATTTTTCCACTATCATATATATATATATATATATATATATATATATATATATATATATATATATATATATATATATATATATACATATACATATATATATATATATATATATATATATATATATATATATATATATATATATATATATATACATATATATATATATATATATATATATATATATATATATATATATATATATATATATATATATATATATATATATACATAATATTGTTTTTGAGCGAATCATATTTTCCTCAATCGATTCTGGCTTTAAGTCGGTGTTTGCCCCACATGCCTTAAAGCGAAAATGTTATAACTTACCTTGGCAACTGTATCCATTTTTGTCCAGCTCGAAACCTTCCGTACAACCACACTCATACATTCCATAATGGATTTCGTAGCATAGTTGCTCGCAAGGACTATTTCGCCCGCATCGCCCTGCAATGGAAAGTGCAGCAATGTAGCTTTGTCTGTAACTTATGATAAGTCAATTTCATAAAATACAATGCGATAAGCAGGAAAAACATATGGAGGAATTGACAATATATCCAGCACTTCAACACAATTCCACCAACTAGAACTTATTATAACTAAGAAAGGATATCTGTATGTTAAAACTCCCATAAAAACTAATCACAAGACATAGTAACATCATATATAAAAATATACAAGCAATCTTTTTAGGGTTTTGTTAAATAATTTTGCAAAATCCTACTTAAAATCGCGTCCTGTCTGTCCGTCCGTGTGTTACACCACTTTTTCTCGCAAACTACCTTAGCTAGAAACATCAAATTTTGTATACAGGTCTAGAGTGGTGATCTCTTCAAAGTTCAACTACAAAAATTTTATAGGGTATTTAAGGGGGGTCTCCCCATATAGAGGAGTCGCCCCCAAAAAAAGAATTTCATCAAAGGTAGGCGATAATCTTGATGAAAACTTTTCAAAACAGGTCTTAATTTGACAACTTTTGTTTCAAGGGACGCACAAGGTGGAGAAATAAATGAAAAATTTGTATCCCCTTCTCGCGATTGGACACCAGTGATCTGAAAAATCTGAACAAAATTATGGAAGTAGGTGTTTATGAGTACAACAACAACAAATACCTTAGAAGTCAAAATTCGCTCAACTTTGTTAATATCAATATGATATTCGAGTTTCACATTTTCCCCAATAAAATCGTATACGTACCCTTAAAGTGATCGAAATTGGATATTTAAGTAGTCCTACAAAAGGCCCTTAAACTTTGTAAGTTTGGTGAAAATCGAATGATATACACGGAAGATATAGCCATTTGAAATTTCTCCAATTATAACAACAATAACACATGATTTTGATATTTTATGGACTTTCCATCGAATCAGTCACTGCAGTTCTAATTTGGTCTTCTTCAAATTTTTAAGGTGTCAGCCGCTGTCTAAACAGCGGGGAGGGGGTCACATGTGTCAGCTGTTGTCTAAATAACGGGAAGAGTGCGCTAGGGAAGGAATTCTGTAGTGCCGGTGGGCTCACATGATCGGCTTCAGCAGGAGTTATACTAGGCGCTCCGGATGCTGCGAAAACGTTTGGTGCATTGAACGGTTCTCAGTGTACCAGTCATATCCGGTGGGTCATTGATTCGATGCAAGTTCTGCTTCAGCTCTTTAAAAACCGGCTTAAATCGTTCTGTCGACACATAGACCAGGTGCTCATTGACATCAATTTTGTACAGCACTTCCAACTGCTGCTGGAGAAACCGATGTGGTCCTGAGTAAGGCGGCAACAGGGGACTGCGAACTGCATCCACACGCAAGAAAATATGTGTGCAACTACGGAGCCTTTTGTTAATGAAGATTGTTCGGTCGTTTCGGTGGGCCGTAAGCATTGGTTGGACTACCCACACATGCTTTCGCGGATTTAGGAGTAAATTTTGCGGGCTGACCGTTGGACTCCCGGAACTGATGAATTCACCTAGAATTGATAACTATGCTTCGTATAGCAACTCCACACATGGTGCATTGACATCCTCTTTGTAGCTGGTACATAGTCCAAATAAGACAATGAGTAGAATATCCGGCCAGGAAGGCCGCCATGACACATAATTGTGGCCTTTAACGTACGGTCCCAGTGCTCATTAACTCCATTGGATGAAGGATGATAAGCTAGCGTTCTAATACTGCCACTTCCAGAGACAGTGGCAGGTGACTTAAATAGCGACCATCGAACTGGGCGCCCTGATCCGAACCGGGCGACCCAGTTATTGAACAACGCTTTCGCCAAGCTGTATGATTGGTGATGGGAACGGCCTCTGGCCACCATGAATAACGATCGATCATCGTTAGGCAATACCCAAAACCTTGCGACAGAGTGAGTGGCTCCACGATGTCCAAATGAATTTGTTGGAAATGACCGTCGGGAACCAAAAATGACTGTATCACATTTCTGTGATGACGAGCAACCTTCAAGCACTGGCATGACACACATGAACGAGCCCAAAAATGGATGCCCCTTCTCATGTTTTTCCAAACAAACTTTTTTGCAATAGCCTTGTAGGTAGACCGACCACTTTTATGCGCCAGTCCATGAAAAATTTCAAAACCTTTCTTGCTCAACAAAACTAAGCCAAAGATCTCGGCCGGAGTAGAGACTTGTCGTAAACCAACTGCTGATGCAAGCCGCAGGAATGATAGATAAGTTTCAGCGAAGTCTTGTTGCTTCCGAGCAGCTGTTGTAGTGCCATGTCGTGTCCTTTTTCTCAAGCGAGCTAGTCCTCTTCGCTGACACAAGTCAGCATCTCGATCATACGTAAATGAGAGAGTGCGTCTGTGACCTCGTTGCTGGCCCCAGATTTGAAACCCAAGTCCTTCGTGAATTGGGATACGTAATTAAGATACCTATGTTGGCATAGCGAGGCTTTGCTTGCTGATTGAGCAAACGTGTACATGAGCGGCTTGTAATCGGTCAGGACAAAAACCGCAGAGCTTTCCAAGTAGTGTGAGTAATGATGGACGCCGGCATATAAAGCGAGCGATTTGCAGTCATATACGCTATACTTTGACTCGCGCGTAGAATGCTTTCTTTAAAAAAAAACCAACAAAGACCACCGAATATTTTGCTCTGTAGTCAGCCCGAGGGGTTTATTGGCCTAAAAATGTACGACTAATATAAATTCTGCCAAGCTGTTCCTGGACTTCATGAATGCCTCCTCCTTTTCTGGGGCCACTCAATTATCATCCTATCCTCTTTCCTATTTCCTTTGCATAGCCTGTTAAGTGGGACTTGAAGCACAGTGGCGTCGTGGACAAACCACCGATAATAGTTCAGCGTTTCTAAGAACCAACGAAGATCTTTAACCGTGACAGGCCTTTTCAAATTCCGGATCGCATCTACTCGAGACGTCGGGGCGCGTATGTTTTCTCGCTTATAACGTGCCCAAGGTACTCTATCTCGCTCACACCAAGCACGTACTTAAATATAGTACATTAATGATAACGTCGAAACTCGATAAACATTAAAAAATCATTCGCAGACGCTGTAAATACTTCTTCTCCAATGCCGATGCAATCAGGGATTGGGCCTCTGCAGCACTTTGTCCATGAAGCGCTGACAAATCTCAGTAGAGTAAATTCAAACCATCCAGACCAGAGCATATCTACTAACAAGCAATTTCACATAGAACAAATTTCGCATCTAACGGTAGTTAACGTAAAAACCGATTTGTGTATGTATTGCGTAAAATTAGAGATCGATTTGTGTATGTATTGAGTAAAATTTATTTTCCTCTCAAATTGTTAGAAAGGAAAGAAAGAAATGCAAAATAATTTCTCTTATGTTATTTTACGTCCCTTTCTAATCGGTGGTGCAGTTGCTTGTTAGTTTATATGCCCTGGTCCAGACGGAGAACACACACGTACCAATCATTCAGTTCGGCTTGCATAATTAAATGTTTCTCGTTCATCACGAATTCACTATCAGTGCTGTCTTGGCCTTCTGGCCCGCCACATTTAAATTTTTTCATTGGGACGTCATTGTTATGTCCCAAAACGAAAAAAACGTTTGTGTGCAGTGACAGAAAGCAAGAAATGTCAATTGAAGACTTTGACATTTCCGATCACAACAAATATTATTGGCGCCCAAATGGTAAGTTGCGGAGTGAAATTTCATTTTTCTTGTTTTAATCAATTATTCTATTCAGAAATCAAATGGAAATACATCGGAATACACTTTTGGAAGTACCAGGCGAAATTTTAAGAAGCGCCATCGACGTTGTTGGAAAGAAAAAGTAATTTTATTTGTAACTTTTCAGTGAAGTTTTAACATCGTCATTTTAGGTAGCAGAACGGGCAAATTCAATCTTCAGGAAGGATTAGTAGGATACTTAGAATCCAAGGTAAGAAGACATATTCTTTAAATTTTATAATAAATCAAATTCGTATCTTTTAGCATGGTGAGAAAATGCGCAGTCGCGCGGTGCCGGAGAAGGCAAGAAGGTTCTTCGCAGCACCTTTTTACCTTTCCAAAAGCGGAATTGGCACGAAACCTGTGGTTGAAAAAACTGCAGGCAGCGGGGGAAGCAGCAGAAAGTGGCCACGTCTGCGCAAATCATTTCCGGGAGGATGATTTGCAGATCTTCGATGTGATCGAGGAGAATGGCAGTAAGTTATATGTATTGTAATTTTTTCTCAATGCCTCCATTTTCTACCACTTTCTCCGTCACTCTTTCATCCTTTCTCGACGGCTGTGCGATGTGAACTTCACATTTTGTCGTTTGCTCAGGTTTCCTAGTGAATACAGTAAAACTTCGTTATAACGCTCTTCAAGGGACCGAAATAAAAGAGCGTTATAACCAGGAAAGCGCTATAACCGGGAACATATAAAATCTTCTGACAGAAAGCCCTTGCACCAAAATATAATATTACATTTTAGTGCAAGGGCTTTCTACCAGAAGATTTTATATGTTCCCGCTATGTCTTACAACCCCTTAAAAGTTTACTCAAAAAAAATCTGGAAAGAAGTCCAATTTAACCAGGAATACAGTTTATTTATAAAGCTGTTAATTATACCAAATATGTACATTTGAACTTAAAATAATATTATTTATTTGATTTATCCGGGTTAAAATATTCAGTAATTTTGTTTTTGTTCATAAGTAAGCAACATTCTAAAATAGCAATTTCTAAATTAATTATGTTTTGTAGCATATTTTCTCAACCTTCGTAGTAAATGCAAAAAAAATGCGAAGTGTATCGATGTATGATTTATTTTCGTTTTCTTCTGCTCCACTTTCCCCGTCTTATTGCATTACATTTCGTTTCTCAATTAAATCTTCAAGGGACAAGATTTCCTTTCAGGTCGATGTCGAACTCAGCAAATTCTTCTATCTCGTCAATCTGTAATCAATTAAAATGTTGTCGACTACTTATGATAAAACTAAGTAATCAAGAGAAATTTTAAAAAGATATAAGGATTTTGAGAGAGAATCTATACCTCTTCAGTTTCTTACTGTATTGATAAACTCCCAACTCCAGCGTTCTTAAAAGAATTCAAAATTTACATATATTAGCCCAAAGCATGATCAGCCCTCAGAGATAAAACCGACTAAAAGGATAATTGTATTTTATTTGGGTAAATCCGGAAACCAATATGTGTTGAACATAGCCGGATCACTCCAGATGAAACCAAAAGTGGAGTGCAGATCATAAGATCTGATAATTTGTACTGATCAGTACAAGCGTCATCTAGACATCAAGTATGCACATTGAAAAAGAGGCAAACTTGATGAACCAAATAAAAAAATTGTTTAGTTGAACAATTCCGACGTTTCAAAAGCTTACATGCTTTTCTTTTCAAACCCTAAAAAATGTTATTAACACTTTTAAGCTTTGAAGTCTTGAGACGTGGGCATTTTCTAATAAACATTTCTTGACTCGTTGGATTGAGTGTGGAGTTTTTATTTCATAAGTAGTTTCTTTTAGATTGTTTTCATAGTCATTAGTATATATTCTGAAATTAATTGCATAAGTTACATTTAGTTCTTATTGTGTAGCATATAGCGAAAATTACATTATTTGACTGTAATTTAATTTGTTTGTGCATACATCATTTTCAATTCAAATTCGAGTGAATTTGCGGTAACTGTCCACATCCAACTTTTTTGATATTCTAGAATAGCGAGATGAAAATTCTAAATCATAGTCCAAAATTTAAAAGAATCGTTAAAGTTTAACTGTAATAGATTAACATTTATGTTATAAGGAGATGATTGTGCATCGAAGTTTTGCCTGAAATTTTTTTGCGCCCAAGTTTCAGGTATTATCCTCACAATGTTTCAAGGGATGTGAACGTTATCATTTCAATCAAATATATTTTAAGGATGATCACAATCATAAGAATCATCTGAGCTGTTTAAACGTTTCGATAGACATGAACTCATGAGAATATGGCTTAGAGGCCATGCAAATCTTCTTTTGGTGTGGAACTAATTTTTAATCCTTACCAACTTAGCAATATATAACAGTTATATTTAAATGAATTTCATTCATTTGTGACTATAATTTAGAAGACTTAGAAAACGATTCAAGGATACCAAAAATTTACTTTTTAGAAATAATATAGTCTAGATGTACACCATCACTTTTAATGTAGGAGTCCACATTAAATGAGTGCCATACGGTGATGGCTGCCTTTTCATATCGGATATTTTCTTTCAACTGCTCAACTGTTGTTCAACCTAGAACAGTTCTGCTCAACTGTTGTTCAACCTAAAACAGTTCTGAAATGCAAGGAGACTTCAATATTAACTTTCTTTTGAGATACCCCCTAGTTTTGAGAAACTGTTCAGAATTTTTAATAGGCTATTAATTTATAGGAACAACAATCACCCAACGCGAGAAATGGAGACTGCTTCCAGGATCTATTCCTACAAAGTTTCCGTGGGAACAACCTAGGATTAGTGTAAATATTGTTAAATCGCTTGAAAATCGACTAGTAATAAAAACAGTCGATTTTCAAAAGATTAAATTTCAAAATTTGGATGGTCTGATGAGCAACAAAATTAACTTTTTGTTAGATAAGTGGGATATAAGAGTAGAGGATAATGTTCTGTTTTTATATAAAGTAGAAATTAATGAATATCCCCAAATAAGATGTTTTTTAAAAATTAAAAATGATTTTAGCACCGAACTTTACGTGAATAATACTAAAGTAAAACGTGATTTTTTAAAACCTATTCTAGGCTATTATCAAGAGTGTGATAATTTGGAAAAAATTATTAACTTATTAAAATTTTTAGATACATATAACTTCAATGAATTTGCCTTTACAAGCGAGCACCTATTGAGTGAAGCTTTAGATAAATTATCATGCTTAATCCAAAATGAAAAAAGGCAGGAAAAAAAATGTTTTTAAATTAGAATTCATACGCGACCAACTCGGATTGTATTTTTATAAACAACCGCGATACACTCCAGATACCGTAATTTTCTCAGCATTATTTTACCTAAGATTTCCAGGAGCATATCATAATTTACGAAATATTGTGCTAACTTTACCTAGTAGATCAATGCTGCAAAACTATTTTTCTCCTAATTCCTGTACAGAAACAGAAAAGTATTTAAGTAAGAAGTTTAAAGACCTCAAACCATCAGAAAAATATGTAATGCTCCTTTTGGACGAAATCTATGTTAAGCCGATGTTAACATATAAAAGCAATAAGCTTGAAGGTGTAGCTTTTAACGATTTCGAAAATTCATGTTCGCTTGCTAATACTATGCAAGTCTTCATGATTTCTTCATTCTTATCTAAGTATAAAGAAGTCGTAGGCTTCTTTCCGGTTCGGAAGTTGACGGGAGAGCAATTGCAAAAATATACGTTGGAAACTTTGAATATGCTGCACCGAATCGGATTTGAGGTCGTTCGTGTAATTGCTGACAACAATAAAGTAAATGTTAGTTTGTTTAAATTGTTTTCGCCGTACAATCAGTTACAACCATTTGATAGTAGCAAAAAATTTTTTTTATGTTTGATACTGTACATTTATTAAAAAATATAAGAAACAATTGGATAAATTCGCATCCAAATATGTTTTGTTTTCCCGATTTTGACAACGAAGAGGAAAAATTAACGGCAGATTTTAGACACCTTATAACTATTTATGAATATGAAAAAGGCTTGACAGTAAAACTTGCCCCTAAATTATCATTAAAATGCCTTTATCCTTCAAGCCTAGAAAGACAATCGGTTCCTCTTTGTTTAAAAATTTTTGATGAAAAGACAGTTGAAGCTGTTAAAATGTTTGAAAGTATTTTGGGCTCGGAATGCCACGGTACGGCAAAATTTTTATCGTTTATACACAAATGGTGGATGGTTGTAAATGTTAAGCAGCCTGGAAGAGGATTCCGTATCCGCGAACCACTAGCTCTCCCAATAAACAACGCGAATTGTGAAGGCATGGTTTTTTTGAAGTCATTCTTAAACTGGCTTAACTCATGGGATAGTGATGATAGTTTAGAATCTATTACAAAATTTACTGGTAAACTTTCAAAGGAAACTTCTACTGCTTTAAATTTAACTACAGCATCCCTGATTTGTTTAGCAGAATATTTATTAGATCATTTGAAGTTTCCATATGTCTTGTTAGGAAAAGTTCAAACTGATTCGCTTGAGGCACGTTTTTCGCAGTACCGAAGAATGAGCGGATCAAATCATAATATATCGGTGCAACAAATTTTGAGTCCGAAAGAAAATTAAAAATATCATCGTTTTTAAAAATTAATTCGAGTAATAAGGGAGCTGTTTCTTTGCGCGATCTTAAAGTTAATTTTGCTGAAACATCGACATCTGAAGTTGACACCATTGACTTTGAATTAATTGATAAAGTGATTCTGCGCAGTATTTTAATTGATGTAGATAGTGAAAGTAGAAATAGTTTAATTTACGTAGCCGGATATGTTGCCCGTACAGTTATTGAAAAAACTCAGTGTTTCACATGTCGTAATATCTTTTGTACGGAAAGAGAATTAGAAATCGAACATGATGAAAATCTTTTATATTTTAATGCTCTTAACCGCGGTGGGTTGAAATGTCCTTCAGATGTATGCATAGATATGTCTGTTATGGCATTTCAAACATTTCAGACTCTAGTTTCGCGTGATTTTGAAAAACAATTCCTTATGCTAAGATTTCCAAAATCATTTTTAATAACTTTATTGATTAATAAATTAGATATGTTTACGGAAGAAATATGCAGTGATTGCAAAGGACCATGGTTAATTCACATTAAAAAATTCTCTTCAACATGGTCAAATATATTTTTGAATAATTACAGTAAAGCAAAGAGCGATATATTTCACTGGGTGTAATATGCTTTTAAATCCTTTGTAAATAAACAATTAAGTGTATTCTTTTATTATAATGAGCTTTAGGGAGAACAATGTATGTAAATATAATTTAATGTTTGCCATTCTTACGTTTTTATAGCCAGTTTACATATTAATTAATTTGGGATAGGTACATATGTAATTTATCAAATTTAACAACCATTATGTATTCCTTTAATGTTTCTTCCTTTTTTCAGTATGTGTCTTGTGTTTGTCCTCTGTGATGTGGAACCCCTATCCAGCATCCCTTCATCCAAACGGGAAATGATGAGCAATATCTGATCCCACCGGCGTTTGTGTTGTGTTCAAACCTAACTATACATTTTTTCCAATTAATTCAACATATGTAATAATATTAATTTGATGAATTTTAAATAATGTTTTTGAGATTAATTTTGAATATCGATATTGTTTAAATTTAGAGTGCCAATTGGGCCATTACGTTTTGTTAGATTAATTTCTAGTTTTGGACTAGCTTTATGTTCTTTTAAATTTTATAATGATTTCATTAATAAAGCGCATTTGAATTTGAACCTAACGATGTACAATTTAGGAATGTTTTAAGCATTCATATTTTTATTAAAAATTATTGATGTATATGAAACATACTATTTTCTGGCTCTTGACTACTTTTTATTTGAATAAAATGAACATTAAATGTTAGAACTTTTTCTTTATGTGCTAAGTTTTTAAATTAATAAATATTAGCATGAACATTAACAGTTTTTTTACTAGAGTAAATAATACGAATAGTAATAGACGAAGAGCTAGTAACATTTTTACTTTGGTCATTTCAACAGTCGTGAAAATTTACACACTGAAGCTTCTATGCCAGCTGAACAAGAAAATTCATTCTGGCAGTCCTCCATGGCCGGGTTATACCACCATAACATTTCAAAGAAGTTGAGGACTAATTGTAATTTGTACCGTTTTGATTCAAGAGATTCCAATCAATAATATTGTCTATCACAAAAAATTATTGCCTAAACGTGTTCTTCTCTCTAAATGGTTGCCAGGATACTGCAACCATTTGCCTGAAAAAAAGGGCAGAGAATACTCTGGTAACAATTTTTTGTCATCGACAGTATTATTGAATGTTATCTCTTCAAATATTATGAATTTTACTTCCAAACAAATTTAACATTAGTCCTGAACTTCTTTGAAGTGTTATGGTGGTATAACCCGGCCACGGAAGACAGCCTGAATTGACTTTTCTTGTTCAGCAGGCATAGAAGATTCAGTGTGTAAATTTTCACGACTGGTGAAATGACGAAAGCAAAAACGCCCTATAGAAACCAAAATGTACCCTTAATGTTGGCGCACAGACGCAATGGACAAAAACATGCAAGTGCTGCCTTTTGCACTTCAGCGTCAGTGACGATTTCTCCAATTGCTGCACCTAAGATCGTATTGATTCTAGCAGAAGAACTGTTGTCTGGAAATTCTAATAATTCGCAGAAAACATTGAAGACTCGAGGGGTCACACAGCAAATTGATAAAACATCTAATGCCGACCGAACAGTCTCAGCTCTGCAACATAGAATGATATAACGTATTTACTACTCACTGAGGAAATAGACATACTTGCCACTGTTGTTCCATTCATACGAATAAGCGATAATTCTGAGTAATAGCGTCACCCCACGCAAATGCAATATTTGATCAACAGGCCCCCAACGGGCTTTAGGTGGCAAATTTTCCTGTAGAGTTCTCACTTGTTCGCTTATTTGTTCTAAAGTGCATTTACTCGCTTTGAAAGAGGGCTGCTCTGTAGCCATATTCGGGCACTGTTTCCTCATAAAGTGTGTATATTTGAAATACAAATGACTTTTCATGTATTTCTTTAGAGAGACGCAGACATGACGAACCAATTGCCTGGCAGCACATTCTTCATCGTCATTCAAAGATGGAGGGTCATCATAATCAGCAAGAATTGGTAGTGTTGATATCTAAAGTAACATGAAAAAATCAAATGCAAATCATCATTTCTGAATAAAGAAACTTACCACGTTGTAAAGTTGCCGTAGACCGTCCTGCCGATCGAATTCGTCCAATATTACTTTAAATTGGAAACACAATTCAAAAAACATGGTTGCATGACATCGGCCAGAATCATGAGAACATCCTAACAGCCACAATGCAAATTTGATTAATTCTGTAATAATTGCGCGGGGCATTGTACAAATACGTTCCATGGCATCTTCGCAGTATGCCAAGTAGTAAAGTGTAATGGAAACTCCTGTGGCAGCCACACTAGGATGTGGAACTTTCAACAATCTGAAATCTGCGTACGTACCTCCTGATACTCGCCCATTGATGTCAGGTAGCGTAATATCAGCATTTGTCAGACTTCAAATAGTTGGAAAGAGCGCGTCTAGGAATTACAGAACTAGGGAGTCTGTCGAGCACCATCAATGTGTCGACGTTGAAAAACTGTTGATAATACTCGATGGTGAGGAATGCATATGCTATATCCTTGTCGCCTCCTTTAGTTGTTGGTACTTCTTGCGCCTTAAGAGCGCTGGCACTTGCAGACATGTCATCAATCAGATCTTGCAGTGGATCCCTCGAACCGGTGACCTTTGCGCCAAATTGACACTAATTTCAGCAGTTGCTGGCTGGTTCGCACTTTCTCTGTGAACGGGGGTGAACTTCTTAAAACTTAGCAAGTCTTGAGATTAAATCTTAGGAAGTCTTGAGATTAAGAGCACTGGCACTTGCAGACATGTCATCAATCAGATCTTGTAGTGGATCCCTCGAACCGGTGACCATTGCGGCGAATTGACACTAATTTCAGCAGTTGCTGGACGGTTCGCACTTTCTCCGTAAACGGGGGTGAACTTCTTAAAACTTAGCAAGTCTTGAGATGCCACCACTTTTTAATTGAGATGCGAGATGCCATCACTTTTTAATTGTCATTTTCATTGTCAAACGCAAAATGTCAATGAAAACATCATGGCAGATTTTTGTGCTTTTTGTTGTCTTTTTTTAACCAAACAGTGACGACACAACATGATGATTTTTTGGTTGTTTTTTCCACTCACTTTGTCTCACAGTATTTGTGGCGGGCCAGAGTATGAAGGCCTGTGCTGTTCATCATTATAGAATCTGAACTTTCTACAGTACTTGTACTCAAGTCGGGAGAAATGGGCAGTGGATCATCTTTGCGACGTAAAACTGGCTTCAAAACTGATAAAACTTCAGGATATTTCAAGCTTTTGCACTTTTTTGAACTAATACCAACTACGTTTGTCACACAAAAGTAGCAATCATCAGAGTGTTTTTGCTGCTCTCTCCAAAGAGATGGTGATGAAAATGGCAAATAAATTTTTTCACCCATAGAACATTTGTAAAGCTTTGATCGAATTGTGGCACCCATTGCTTTTCTGTTCTGCTCACACTAAATCCGAAGTATTGCAAATACGCATTTCTCAGCGATTCAGTTATAACTTTCCTCTTCTTTGAGACAATGTACCCCCCACAAACATAGCAAAAATAATTTAGTTTGACTGCACTTATTTGTCGCCATTATTTTGATCAATTGCTTTTCGATAACAAACCAAAAAAAAACGTTGTGACACAATAAACGTATACAAGGAACTATCGTTATTAGCTGTTAGCCTGCATGACAAAGCAATACTCGCAATGTAAAAAATCTAAGAAACTTGACATGATGGCAGGAAACGGGCAAAATTTTTTAATTCAGTGAGCAAAATTACTTGGAAGAACATGTTTGCCTACCTGAGCCAAAAAATTTACCGAAATCCGTAAACCTGTGTTATTCATGTTGTAATTGTATAAAATTGATATGGTTATAACTTAGTTGATTGTGATCTGATGTTCATAAAATTTTGTAAGCATTAAACCTTATATTAATCTATATAATTTTAAGAAGTTTACGAACACCGTTTTGATGTTATGGGGAAAACGTAAAATCTACAAATCATACTGTTTTTAAGTGAGTTGAGTGAATTACGATCTCCGAAGTATTTGTTTTCTTTGTACTCATAAAGACCTACCCCTGGGATTATTTTCAGATTTTTTAAGCTCAAAGGTGCCCGCAAGGGGGACACAACATTTTGGTACTTTTTGAATCCCCCTCGAACCCTTGATACATAAAACGGCTTTTTAATCCAGATTCTAAAAGCTCCAATCAAGACTTTTCATTTAGTATCTCACTCAACTACCTCTGATAAAAAAAAATACTAAGGGCTACATTGTTATAAGAGAGGACCCCCTTAACAATTTTTGAAATGTTTGATAAGAACTAAGCTTTTAAGAAACTACCATTTTTAACCTTTTCACAAAGTTTGAGCTTTCTAGCTTATATAGTTTCTGAGGAAACTTGCTGTGATACACAGACAGGCGAACGAACAAACGAGTCGCAAAACTAGTAGGCTTATATAAAAAAAAATTTACGAAGACTTAACAGGTCTACTTCAGATTTGCATGCACAAGTCACTAATAAGGCTTCGACTGCAGTATGTATTCGTTTGGACTCCTTTGGATCACCTTCATTGTTTCAAAGGAGTGAAAACGCGTCTTCTCATCACAACCAAGTTGAGTTGACAGAGCCACGCTTATGTTAGAAGGGTTTTGTACTTAACCTACAATATGCAGATATGTAGAATGATTTAATTCAAGAACATTTTCATGACATACGAGTACACAAAAAATATATTTCTTTCATGGCATGCACAACAAATATATTCTCCATTTTAACTGGCCAACATTTTATTTCAATATTGCTAAAATCATTGAACGACCGAAATCTTAAATGTTTTCAGGGTTTTATCTGTCCGTAAGTTCGTCCGTCCATCCGTGTGTCACAGCAATTTTTCTCACAAACTAGTTAAGCTAGAAGCATCAAATTTTGTACGTGGGTGTAAAGTGGTGGTCTCTTCAAAATTCAATTACAAAAAAATTGTATAAGTTATTTTATAAGGACATGTAACAAACGATTCTGCGAGCTACTGTCGCAATTTTTGTCGTAACTATTAATAACATCATGATCAATAAACGAATGTACTCGAAACCACAAGAATCAACCAAGCATGATCAATATCTGAAACTGACGTCACTACGGGGTATTCAGAATTGCTCGAATATTCCAAGTAGTTCTCGCTAGAACATACGCCCATATACGAGAAATAGATTGAATGACTAGAGACCCTATATAAAGCCGAGCTGAATGAATGGGGGAGAATAATAAAACCACTATAGTAAAACTGCGACCTGTTGGAGCGCGAAGTTAAGGCGATATTGATTAATAGTGAAGTGATTGTCGTTATTTAGACAGTTGAAATATAAATTTGTAGACAAGTGAAAAATAGTCTTTTAATTAATCTTTGTAAAAATAGTGGAATTCATGATTGTGCATTCTTTGTAAATAAACTCTTTTAACTTAATTTAAAAGACAGTGCGTTTTCACTTTCCCGGAATAGTAAACTGCATGGCCGCGAACCAAAACACGTGACAGTGGTGTTGAGAAGTGAGAAAGAAAATTTTGAAAATGTAAACTTTTAAACATTTTTAAAGTACACAATATCCTCCTCCTCCATGGGAGTCCCACACTGCCAGACTCGGGGGGCATAAATGCCTTCACCTCCCTACCACAAAAAAAAAAAAGTACACAATAGTGATTTTAACGTGGAAATTGGTGGAAAAAAAGTTGCAACAATAAATCTGGCTACACAAGGTACAAAGGCAGTACTAATTGCGAGCTTGCGTGATGCAATTGAATCGGAAGGCGTGTATCTGGATTCGGGTGAGCCTTCAAATACGAAAAAAGGCGCAGAAGGTGGAGAAGCAAAAACATCAAAATCAGAGGAACCAGAAAGCGCCTTGATGCAAATGTTAATGTTAATGCAGCAAGAGCAGCGAAACAGTCATCTAATTGAACTGCCAAGCTAAACGAATAATCAGTGCAACTAAATAAAGAGTCATCTAGTTCAAATGCGAAGCTAAATGAACAGTCATCCAGTTTAACTGCGAAGCTAAATGAACAAGCAGTGAAGCCGGACAAACAAGCATTCGAAATCATGGCAGACATTGCACAGAAGCTGGAGGAGCAATCAATGAAGCTAGACCAACAGGCAATGGAAACCAAGGCAGTTTTGCAAAAGCAGTCAACCGAAATTAAGGTGGAGCTCGGTAGTCTGAACAAACAAATTAAATGCGTCGAGGAAAAGGTATACTAGGTTGAGGAGAGAATCAACTATGAGATCAGCCAGGTCGAGGAGAAAATCAACCATGAGATGGAAAAAATGATAAGAGAATTGGAAGCAGCAAAGGCAGTAGTAACCACCTCGCCAGCTCCGCTTATAACCGCAGCGTAAAGCACAGCTAGAAATGTGAAAGCACCAACATTCGACTGGCAAACGGTCTGGAGCATTGAAAGAACCCAGTTTGAAGCCGCCGCTAGGGCAAATCACTGGAAAGAGCAGGAACGAGCAACTGCATTGATTTTTACCTTAAGAGGCCTAGCTGCCAAGCTTCTGCAGGCTATCTCCGTTGAGTTGCACTCAAATCTGGCTGCTATAATGAATGCGCTCGACATATGTTATGAAGATGATTATCTGAAGCAGATTTATCGGTCACAGCTACGACATCGGATGCAGAAGTCTAGGGAAACCTTACATCAGCTAGCCCAAGATATTTAGCGACTGGCGCTTTTGGCTTACCAAGCTTACGACCCAAAACATCGAGATGACGCAGCGACAGAAGCATTTATCAGCGCATTAAAGGACTAGGAATTGCAACAAGCCGTGCGTTTAGCTCCAAAACAAACGGTTAAAGACGCATTTGTAGTGGATATTGAGTTCCATAAATGTCCGTGAAGGACTGCAGCGATGTTCTGCTGCCTCGGCAGAGGAAGGTGTTGATTCCTGCCGAGAATGCCCTCGTCCGGAGACGCGTGAATGCGCTGGCAGGCTAGCATTGCGGTGTCGTGGGGCGGGTTCGTTTCTCCGGCACGAGGACTCACTACAAAACATTTCGCATTCACGAATTGCTTGCAGAGTTCGAGAGGACGACCGAAGTCGCAAATCTGTAGATAACCTCCACGAAGGAATTACGACTTGTTGCGAGAACAAGAGAAACCTGAGAAGAAAGGCGAACTTGGGGTAACCTCGTCTTTACCCAAGTAAATTCAGGGCCCACAAATGAAAGAGGGGCAACCGGGTGGTGGTGGAGCCCCTTCATGCCCACCCAACCGGAATAAATCCAATGTTAAACTGTTGAAGTGGCCAGGTATTCCTCTTCTGAGTGGAAAACTCATATAACTTGAATTATATGAACTTTCCCATCAGAAGGGGAGTACCCCGGTGACCAGTTTATGTCATAGAATTATACAATTGAATTGCATAACTTTATGCCATAAAAGGGCACTTGGCTTGGGCCACTCAACCCATAAAGTCTCCTGAAACAAAAAAATTTTTAAGTACCCGGTGGCTGGCTCATATTTCGGGGTGGAAGCCTGCCACCGTACCGGGTCCTATACCCGATTGGAAAAGACCGGAAGGAAAAGACCGATTTTCCATTTAATCCATCATTTTTTTTGTTTTTATTCGAACAACGTTAAAGCAATGGAACAGTATGATTTTTCTATGGCAATCAGCACAGCAATTTACAACACCATATTGAAAAGCATTTAATCGTTGAAAGAGGGAAATTGATATTAAAAGAAGATTAACATTATACGAAAATTCATTTTTTTCTCTGATTTCCTGTAGTATTATAATTATTGTGGTTAGCTCTTGTAGATGCCACACTTTCACCCTACATGCATTATGTAAAAAAAAAATTCTTACATAGATTTTTTACGACGATTCTTCTTCTCTCTTTTTTTTTTTTTTTCTTTTTTACAAATTCAATAAATATTTTTCAAAAAAAATATTTCAATAAATATTCAATAAATATATATATATTTTTTTTTTTTAAACTCAATAAATATTTAATTAAAATTCAATAAATATTTTTTTTAAAAAAATTCGATAAATATTTTTTTGTTTAAAAAATTTCAATAAGTATTTAATAAAAAAATGTTAAGAGGTTACTTACAGTACCTTTCCCTCGACGACGAGCGCTCGCTGACGATGTGGAGGTAAGCAAGTCCTGAAATTTTTGGTAGTGAAGAATCGCGTCCATACATCAAATTTTTAACACACGAGTATTAAGACATAGAATAACTCTTAAGGGTGTATAAAATCATCTAAAAAATTCAGCTATCAAAGTGTAAATACATATAGACTTCCTTGAATATCAGAACCGTATGGTCTTCGAACGTGGTAATGCTCGCTGCTACTTCTTCTACGGCTTTTAATGTTTAATATTGCGTTTATATGCAATCCGTTGGTCAATATATGGATTGAGTGATTTGACTAATTCTTCTGGATCTAACTTTCCAGTTGATTTATCACTCCTTGTTGAACTATGTTTGAATACACAATGCGCCTTTTTGCATACAAACGGTGTGGTTTCCCAGAAACAGGGAGTACGGTCCCGCCGTTTCCCAATCAACATGTGCCGCTCCGTAATATGAAGATCTTCACCTCGGCCTTCCAACCACCTGTTGCACCCCACTTCGGGACCTAATGCTGATGGCTCATGGCGATGTTGGCAGCTGCTATCATTTTTTTTTACAGGCACGGTCGTAGAAAAAGTAGCAATATCTGAAGTTCCTTTTTTTTTTTTTTTTTTCTTCTTCTTTTTCCGCTGTGCATCCACAGGATGGTAGAAGATGTCTCTGCCACAAACGTTTTCTTAGCACGTCACCCTCGTCAACCATCCAACCATATTCCTCCAAGGACCACCACGAGCACACAAATCACTTGTTGGCACTGTATCGAATCCGTCTTCTCTACGGAGCGGTTTATGGGAAACTGTTCCCTGAAAACATCTTCGAGGCAAACGCAATAACCTCGCTCGTACCATATGGAAATAAAAGTGCCATCTATGTGTGAACATGCGGTGGTGATAATGCACACTCATTTCGGTTATTTTTAAAATTCGAAATTGTTTATTTTTTGTAGATTCGATTAAGTTTTCAATTGAAAGCAATTTATGTTTATAATTATTAGGCGTAATTAAGGCGGAAATAAATCGAAAGAATAGGACAGGCACGCGTTAATTACCCACAAACAAAACAATTTTTAATTAATATTATGGTTGGAAAGGGTAAAATTTGACAAATTTTGTGGGGTTTAAATGATACAATGATTTTATCGTTCCTATAATTTAAGGGGTTAACCGTTTCGTTCTAAGCATTTGCATACCGCATTACACCCAATTAGTTAAATTATGTTCAAAAGATATTGTAATAAAATCACTACACATTAAAACAGTTTTAGAATTTTGTTTCCCGGGTGTTAAGTACAAAAGAAATTTTTCCCTTTAATTATTTTTCATGCGAGAGAAAAAAAAAAAAAAACGAGTGTCGCGATGAGGAAGGTGACTGAAGGGTTACTCCTTGTTGAATTGAGTTGGTGCGGTGTGCCTGTGTCAGCGCTGCTTTTAGAGCCATAGCTCCTAGATTACTACAGGGCAGCTAATTTTCTCGTGATCCCGAGGCAATGCGGATTGCGAAAAAGGAGCTGAAGGATATTTCTGTGCATCATGGGTTGGCTTCGGCGTCGGGACTAGAGATGACGGACAATAAAAGAAAAACACAATTGACAGACGGACGGACTGACTTATGTTAATGTTTGCCCGGAAATATACAACCCTTGTGCGTTTGTTGAAAATATATGCGGACGGACAAACAGACGTGACTAATTATCTATCGACGCAGGTCCTTCGCGTGGTATATTCCCACTTCTTTTCCCGATGGATCCGTTATCAAGTAACGGTTAGGTCCCATTACCTTCTTTATGCGGCTTTTCAGGAATCGCCTATCCAGCTTGGCGTTGTAATGCCCCGCGGCGTCACTTTGTCGGAAGTTTCGCCGGAAAACTTCATCTCCTTCTTTGAAATTAGCAGATCGTGACCGGAGATTGTACTGCGCTTCATTTGCACTACCTGCGGCCTTAATCTTCCGTCCGATTTGTTGGCGGAGGTCTCCTAGACGTTCGTGGGGCTCCAGCGCAACGACGGGGTCTCCCAAACACTTTAATTGCCGTAACAGTCGGTATGATTTACCATGGCAAATCATGTGCTGTCCAAAGGCGGCAAAGTAAGGGGCGACACCGGTGACAGAATGATACGAGGATCGCAGGGCGCATGTGATGGCAGACAATCGACGATCCCAATCCTTTTGAGATGGGTGGACGTAGGAACGGATCGCAGCCAATAGGGTGCGGTTCAAACGTTCTGATGCGTTGGACTGAGGAGAGTATATGGGCGTCAGTTAGTGTTCAACGCCATACTGCTCAAGTAGGCTCTTAAACTGCCGAGACCGGAACTGTACTCCATTATCGGAGTACACACTCTCTGGAACACCGAACACATGGAATACCCGGTTCTCTAAGAATTTCACGATCGATGGAGTTGTGAATTTACGGATAGGTTCCACCATTGGGAATTTTGAGAGCTGATCTAGAACGACTATAGCTCCGATGTGTCCCATTGAAGACCGAGGATATGGACCGAGTAGATCGATGTATAGACGCTGGAACACGCGTTCTGGAACGTTGAGTTGACCCATAGGAGGTCGAAGAGGCTGGTTGGGCGCTTTGGTGCCTTTACAGGTCTCACAGGCGCTCACGTAGTCTTTGACCTGGGGTGCCATTTTAGGCCAAAAGAAGTATTTCTTGAGTCGCCGTAGTGTCCGACCGTACCCTCCGTGGGCACTTAAAGGATGGTCATGTGCGCGGAAGATCAGATGTTGTGTCATTTCCTCCGGTACCCAGAGTTTCCAAGACTCTTCTTCCTGCCATGGATCACCAGTGGCGTATTCATTTCGTCTATACACATAGCCGTCTATTACCTTCAAATCAGGCAGCTGTGTTTTTTTGGGTCGCTATGGTTTGCCTCAACTCTTTGTAGCTATCTGATTCGAAATGTGGGCTGTCCAAATCTATTTCGATGGGGTCCTCGTCAGTTATTGTTAATTCGGCTCCCTCTGGGGAAAACATCCGTGAGAGAGTGTCGGGTACGATGTTCTGGGTTCCTTTCCGATGTTTGATGGAGAACTTAAACCCTTGCAGTTTAAGAGCCCATCTGGCTAGGCGTCCACTTAAATCTGCTTGGTTCATCAACCATTGTAGTGACGCGTGGTCCGTGATGATCTCGAATTGGTGGCCCTCGATATAAGCTCGAAACTTCTTCACAGCCATTACCGCTGCCAAACATTCTTGCTCGGAAACAGTATAGTTTCTTTGGGCCGAATTTAGCTTATTAGACATGAAGGCGATGGGAGCTTCCTCTCCTTCGTCGGTCAATTGCACCAGCACGGCTCCTACTCCATGTTGACTTGCGTCACAATGAATGGAAAAGGGCTTCGTGAAGTCGGGGCTGTGCAAGACAGGAGCTGATGTGAGGGCTTGTTTAAGCTCTTCAAATGCCTTTCGGCTGATTCCGGTCCAAACGAACTTCCCCTTCCGCAACATGTCTGACAGGGGCGCTGAGACTGTTGCATAATTCCGAACAAACCTTCGGTACCAACCGCACACACCAAGGAAACGTCGTAGCTGCTTCACAGTTTTTGGTAAGGGGAACTCATCGATCGCACGAGTTTTGTCTGGATCCGTTTTGATAGTGCCATGTCCTATGACATGTCCGAGGTATCGGACTTCTTTCATGACAAACTTACTTTTCTGTACGTTGATGGTGAGTCCCGCCTTACTGATGTGCAGGGCTACTTCTTGTAGGAGTAGGAGGTGTTGATCGAACGTTTCCGTGATGAGTAACAGATCATCAAGGTACACGAACACTTGGTGTTTTAGGTGAGGTGGGATGACCTTGTCCATCAACCGAGTCATCGTTTGCGGCGCGTTACACAGGCCAAAGGGCATTGTGACGAACTAATATAATGGTCGTCCAGGCACTGTGAAGGCGGTCTTGTCCCTTGACCCCTCATCGAGTGGAATTTGCCAGAAGGCGTCTTTTAGGTCGAGACTGGTGATATAATTGGCTTTCGGTAGTCTCCCTAGTATTCCATCGATGAGTGGAAGAGGGTACGCGTCCTTGATGGTAACCGCGTTTACCTTACGGGCATCAAGACAGAGGCGGACTTTACCTGGCTTCACCACCAAGGTCACCGGTGATGACCAGGCGCTTTGGGACTCTTCTATGACCCCTAACTCGAGCATCCTATCTAATTCCGCATACACCAATTTCTCCATGGCTGGCGAGATGGCGTAGTGTCTCTGTTTAATCGGTTTACTATCGCCAACGTCGATGGCGTGTGAGACTAGGGTGGTGCGGCCAAGGCCTTGGGTAGCGTAAGATGGGAAAGCAGCAATGGATGCTTCCAGGCGTTGCCGTTGGTTAGACGTCAGGTCATGCCTATCGGGAGTAGAAGTGATTTCGTTGACATTTCTGGTTTTTAAAGACAAATCGGTGAATAAATCGGAGGCCAGTCCAAAGCGAAGGACGAAATCGACACCAAGGTATACGTTCTGAGTCAAAGACGGGATAATGTAGAAGGTAATATCCTTCGTCTGACCCCTGAACGTCACGGGTGTTGTTAGTTTACCTCGTATAGGGTGTTTGGTGCCATCAGCTGTACTGATTTCAGTGCGCCAGGATTTAATCAAGTTCGGGTATTCTTGGAGCACTTTCGAGCCAAAGCTCGAGGCAAGACAACTGATACTGGCACCCGTGTCGATCAATGCAAACACGGTCTCGCCCAACACTTTAATTGGATGATAAGGTCTGATCTCATTCTCAGCAACCTCCGAGATGTTACAAGAGTGTAAGGTTCGACGGCAGGTGCGCACTCTCTTGCGGAAATTCCGCCAACGACGGGTTGACCATTTTGTCGTGCACGAACGGGAAGTGACGACTTCGGAAGCAAATATTCGCTCTCGAGCCACCCGATATTCCTGCAGTCTAACATGATAAGGTTTTAGCGTGCGTACCTGAGGCTGCCGCGGTTCTTCTGGCAGTGACTGCGATGGTCGTTTTAATATTGTCGTTGGTGAGGTCTCCGGAAGAGAGTGAACATCCGCAGTCGTAATAGTCATGGCTGGTGGGTTAACGTCATGTTGGTTGGGGTGAGCCACTGATTGAGGAGCTACTGTTGGGGTTTCGAGTACCGCTGAGGTGGTCGGGTACTCTTTTGGCCGTTTTTACGTGCGGCACATTCAGAACAGTCCGGGAAGTAAGTGTCCGGCTTGCCGCAACCGTAGCAGAAAACCTTACGTTCTGCGCGGCATGAAATAAACCGGTGTCCGGTTTGGCGACAATTCCAGCAGGTCGTAAGACTTCCCACTGCCGCTACAGCAAGCTGGTCTGGGTCCAAATCATCCTCCAGATCTAGGGTGGTATAATCTGGGGCCAATTCCGCGATTCCTCGTCGAGGACCCGTCCTGGTTAGTAAGTATGGCCGGTCCCGTAGGCCTTCCTCAAACCCTTCTATGCGACGCACATTTCTCAGCAGGGCCTCCATACTCTGTGGATCGGAGTTCACGATATGCCGACGAATCTCCGGTCTCAGATTTCGCTTTAGCAGGCGCAGAATTTGGGTAGAAGACAATGGCTCTGACAGCTGGTCATTCAACCGAAGGATATCGGCTCGATATTTATGGAAGGACTCGTCCGGACGCTGCCATCTAGCATTCATCTTATCCAGGACTAATTCGTCCATGTCGACCGTAGGGTATTCCATGCGGAGTACCTCCTTCAGCCGTGACCAGCGTATGGATGGTGGAGCTGAATGTATTCTCCAATATGTCTCCAGGGCTGCTCCCCTAAGCAGCATAGGCAAGTACCCTGCGAGCGCTGTGCGGTCTCCTGCTAGCATCTGCTCAATCAGTGACTCCACCCGACTTATGAAAACCTCTACCGTTATCGTGTTGGGTTCCCCACTGAAATGTAGATTCCATCCCTGGATGATGCTGGGGATCTGTGTCGGCTTCAGCCGATACATGTCGTGTGGATGGAAGCGTTGGTCCGGCGGAATCACGGGAGCCTGATTTGGTGGCGGTGCTTGGCTCAATCGGGGCCGGTAAACTGGAGCCAACGGATTCATGGCTGTACCTGGCCGGATCCGTTCGGGATCACGCCGCGAGTCTACTGGGAAATCCCACGGATTTGGGTCCGAATCCCACATAGGAGGAGTTCTTGGCCGGGATGGTGCGGGGTTCTCTCTCTGGCTCTCTAGAGAGGCGAGCCGGGTGGACATGTCCTGTACGAGCGCCATTAGATCTCTTAGAACTGTGGTTTCCACAGCCACCGGTGGACTCGCTTCTTCTGCAGGCGGAACTGCTTCAGCCCTGTAGTCATCGTCTCGTGCACTCCTTGTCGTGGATGGAAGGGGTCCGCTTTTGGGGACAGCTCCACTTGCACTGGAGGACTGAGGTCGTTCTGTTGCTGGCTGTGCGATTTCCCAAGGCTGACGACAGAGCGGGCAAGTGGATGAGGTTTGCCGCAGTTGTGCCAAACACAGCTGATGTAGCCTGTGTCCGCACTGCAACCTCTGGCTTGTAGTTTCGTCCATGTCCTCGTGACAGATGGAACACAATAGAGCTGGTCCGGCATCCGACCGCAACTTTCTCCTTTCGGGAGTTCTTTTTGTAGGCATTTTAAATCCAAATGGTTTTCCTAATTAAATACCTAGATAAATAAATAATGAAGAATATGGGTATATAAGATTAGCTATATGAATAATGACAATAATGAAGAAAAGGTGAGAAAAAGTTACTAAAATTCTTATGTGGCCGTCAGTGGCGAACTATCTCAGAACCTCACAAAAAAAAAAAAAAAAAAGTATGAAAAAATTTAAGTGGTGATTGAACTATCAAAAAAAAATATAATAACCGGTCTTTCCCTTCCGTCCATCCTCCCAAGTATGGACACCATGGCACAATCCTTCCAAAACGTTTCAGGGACACTCTCTTGTGGCACCATGAAAATCAGGGTTCAGAAGTGATCCCTCATTAGCAAACTTCTCAAGTTACAGCTTGTCAGCCCAGGGTGGGATTCTAATCCACAAGCAGCGCGTGTCTTGTCATGGATAGTCATGGATTAGCTAATCAGCCAATCACATGAAATCAAAATCCATGTAATTTAAGACACTTAGGCACCGCTGGTTTGGGGAGCGGATCAGAATCCTCCGCAAAATAGATGTTGGGATAATAACTTCCGAACACAAAAAGGGACTCTAATATCATTTGGCCTTACTAGTTATACAATGGTGGTAAACCACCAAAGTATAAGTCAAAAGCAGGACCAAACGACATTGATGTCCAGGGACTACACACGTTCGAAAGGTATTAGGCTGCTGGGGCACGATTAGTGCAAAAACCCTCGGGAGTTATCTACCCGCCAAAATTTCTAACACCTAGTGGGAACACCTGGAGACGATGGACTGTCTCGTGCTCACGACTGATGATACAGCCGGGCTTTTCGGGCCCCACGTTGGGCGCCATTTGTAGTGGATATTGAGTTCCATAAATGTCCGTGAAGGACTGCAGCGATGTTCTGCTGCCTCGGCAGAGGAAGGTGTTGATTCCTGCCGAGAATGCCCTCGTCCGGAGACGCGTGAATGCGCTGGCAGGCTAGCATTGCGGTGTCGTGGGGCGGGTTCGTTTCCCCGGCACGAGGACTCACTACAAAACATTTCGCATTCACGAATTGCTTGCAGAGTTCGAGAGGACGACCGAAGTCGCAAATCTGTAGATAACCTCCACGAAGGAATTACGACTTGTTGCGAGAACAAGAGAAACCTGAGAAGAAAGGCGAACTTGGGGTAACCTCGTCTTTACCCAAGTAAATTCAGGGCCCACAAATGAAAGAGGGGCAACCGGGTGGTGGTGGAGCCCCTTCATGCCCACCCAACCGGAATAAATCCAATGTTAAACTGTTGAAGTGGCCAGGTATTCCTCTTCTGAGTGGAAAACTCATATAACTTGAATTATATGAACTTTCCCATCAGAAGGGGAGTACCCCGGTGACCAGTTTATGTCATAGAATTATACAATTGAATTGCATAACTTTATGCCATAAAAGGGCACTTGGCTTGGGCCACTCAACCCATAAAGTCTCCTGAAACAAAAAAATTTTTAAGTACCCGGTGGCTGGCTCATATTTTGGGGTGGAAGCCTGCCACCGTACCGGGTCCTATACCCGATTGGAAAAGACCGGAAGGAAAAGACCGATTTTCCATTTAATCCATCATTTTTTTTGTTTTTATTCGAACAACGTTAAAGCAATGGAACAGTATGATTTTTCTATGGTAATCAGCACAGCAATTTACAACACCATATTGAAAAGCATTTAATCGTTGAAAGAGGGAAATTGATATTAAAAGAAGATTAACATTATACGAAAATTCATTTTTTTCTCTGATTTCCTGTAGTATTATAATTATTGTGGTTAGCTCTTGTAGATGCCACACTTTCACCCTACATACATTATGTAAAAAAAAAAAATTCTTACATAGATTTTTTACGACGATTCTTCTTCTCTCTTTTTTTTTTTTTTTCTTTTTTACAAATTCAATAAATATTTTTCAAAAAAAATATTTCAATAAATATTCAATAAATATATATTTTTTTTTTTTTTTTTTTTTTTTAAACTCAATAAATATGTAATTAAAATTCAATAAATATTTTTTTTAAAAAAATTCGATAAATATTTTTTTGTTTAAAAAATTTCAATAAGTATTTAATAAAAAAATGTTAAGAGGTTACTTACAGTACCTTTCCCTCGACGACGAGCGCTCGCTGACGATGTGGAGGTAAGCAAGTCCTGAAATTTTTGGTAGTGAAGAATCGCGTCCATACATCAAATTTTTAACACACGAGTATTAAGACATAGAATAACTCTTAAGGGTGTATAAAATCATCTAAAAAATTCAGCTATCAAAGTGTAAATACATATAGACTTCCTTGAATATCAGAACCGTATGGTCTTCGAACGTGGTAATGCTCGCTGCTACTTCTTCTACGGCTTTTAATGTTTAATATTGCGTTTATATGCAATCCGTTGGTCAATATATGGATTGAGTGATTTGACTAATTCTTCTGGATCTAACTTTCCAGTTGATTTATCACTCCTTGTTGAACTATGTTTGAATACACAATGCGCCTTTTTGCATACAAACGGTGTGGTTTCCCAGAAACAGGGAGTACGGTCCCGCCGTTTCCCAATCAACATGTGCCGCTCCGTAATATGAAGATCTTCACCTCGGCCTTCCAACCACCTGTTGCACCCCACTTCGGGACCTAATGCTGATGGCTCATGGCGATGTTGGCAGCTGCTATCATTTTTTTTTTACAGGCACGGTCGTAGAAAAAGTAGCAATATCTGAAGTTCCTTTTTTTTTTTTTTTTTTTTTTTCTTCTTCTTTTTCCGCTGTGCATCCACAGGATGGTAGAAGATGTCTCTGCCACAAACGTTTTCTTAGCACGTCACCCTCGTCAACCATCCAACCATATTCCTCCAAGGACCACCACGAGCACACAAATCACTTGTTGGCACTGTATCGAATCCGTCTTCTCTACGGAGCGGTTTATGGGAAACTGTTCCCTGAAAACATCTTCGAGGCAAACGCAATAACCTCGCTCGTACCATATGGAAATAAAAGTGCCATCTATGTGTGAACATGCGGTGGTGATAATGCACACTCATTTCGGTTATTTTTAAAAAATTGTTTATTTTTTTTAGATTCGATTAAGTTTTCAATTGAAAGCAATTTATTTTTATAATTATTAGGCGTAATTAAGGCGGAAATAAATCGAAAGAATAGGACAGGCACGCGTTAATTACTCACAAACAAAACAATTTTTAATTAATATTATGGTTGGAAAGGGTAAAATTTGACAAATTTTGTGGGGTTTAAATGATACAATGATTTTATCGTTCCTATAATTTAAGGGGTTAACCGTTTCGTTCTAAGCATTTGCATACCGCATTACACCCAATTAGTTAAATTATGTTCAAAAGATATTGTAATAAAATCACTACACATTAAAACAGTTTTAGAATTTTGTTTCCCGGGTGTTAAGTACAAAAGAAATTTTTCCCTTTAATTATTTTTCATGCGAGAGAAAAAAAAAAAAAAAACGAGTGTCGCGATGAGGAAGGTGACTGAAGGGTTACTCCTTGTTGAATTGAGTTGGTGCGGTGTGCCTGTGTCAGCGCTGCTTTTAGAGCCATAGCTCCTAGATTACTACACATTGGCTTATAGTCTGAACTTTGAGGCAGCGAAAAATGTGAGTCGTACCACTGCCCGTGTTCGCAAGGTAGTGGCAGACGAGTGCAGGTGTGAGCGCGTAGAAATTGAGCGAGATCCGCATGTAAATGGTGCGCCCAGATGCTGTAACTACGGAGAAAAGGGGCACCTGCAAAGACACTGCAAGAAGCGAAGGAAACCGAGCTATTGAAACGGGTGTGAGCTAAGAGAAGATCCAGACCAAGTCAAGAGCCGGGAATGGAAGCCCTTCAAACTGAGGGGTCAGAAAACATGTAAGAGCCAACTTCGTGGAGCAGAGGTTACCTAGGAGGGTCGACGTCCTCAGCATCACCATCACCGTGTCAAGACTACACCATGGAGAAGCAGACTTATGCCTTCCGGGTCAAGTTGATGGAGAATATTGCACAATAACAATCGACACTGGTGCAACCAGATCATTTCATCATATTTCACAAAGGCAGGACTTTCTTATCATTGACAACTACGGGAGAAACTGCACCTGTCCATGGAGAGGTCAACCTCGAGATATAGTTGGGAGACCTTGCGTTCCGACATAATTTTCTAGTCGCGAACATTATGGATGACTGCATTCTCGGAATGGATTTTCTGCGACCACATGGAATCATGTTGGATTTGGGCAAACGGGTATTAAAATGGCGGAATGTCGAAGTATTGATGGAGGATCCCAGTGCCTAAATTCCTAAGATGAATGCGGGTATATATGCCAATAGTGATGTACTGAAATCTTCCAAGAGCATTGTATGGGCCAAGCTTGACGGTGATTCCGGAGACCACCAATCTTACCTGATAGAGCCACCGAAGATGTTGGCATTGCGCAGTTTGATTGTGGGTCATAGCTTTGTAAGATCTATAAGGAACGGATATGTGCCAATTAGAGTCCTTAACATGACCAAGGCTGAACGAATATGGTAACTCACGACATAGATACACAGGGAGGCAAGCTGATTCGGCAAGCACTGAGACGCCTTCCTATAGCCAAACAAGGAGAAGTGAGCGCACTGATCTCGGACATGGAAAAACAAGATATTATCGAATCTTCTGTCAGTGTTTGGGCCGCGCCAGTAGTTTTAGTAAAGAAAACGGACGGTAACACTCATTTTTGTGTCGATTATAGGCATTTTAACAACGTCACTTAGAAAGATAGTTATCCGCTTCCACGCATCGACGACATCATGGACACTTTAGCCGACGCAAAATGGTTTTCTACACTCGATCTCGACAAGAAGGACCGAGAGAAGACCGCATTTTCAGTTGGGACTGGATTGTGGCAGTTTGTGGTGATGCCATTTGGGCTTTGCAATGCTCCAGCCACCTTCAAACGCCTGATCGAATACGTGCAACGTGGCCTAACCTGGAAGACCTGTTTGGTGTACCTAGATGACATCATTGTTATTGGGAGAACATTCGAAGAGCATGTGCGAAACTTAGAAGAAGTTTTCTCCCAATTGCGACTGGCGAATCTGAAACTTAGTTCCAACAAGCGCACCCTTTTCGCAGCTGAAGTAAAATACCTGGCACAAGTTGTATCAGCAGAGAGGTCAAAATAGACGCTGAGAAAATTGAAGGCGTAAAAAGCTGGCTAACATGAAACAACAAGCACCAACTACGAAGTTTTGTTAGGTCTGACGGCCTACTATCAAGGGTTCGTCAAAGAATTTGCCAAAATAGCTAAGTGTCTCCATAAGTTAACCGAGAAAAATCGTCCGTATGTCTGGAATGAGCAATGCCAGGCAGGCCTTGAGATCTTGAAGGAGAAGCTATGTGAATCACCTGGTCTGGCATATCCTAAACTCGGAAAAATGTTCGTCGTTGACACCGATGCGAGCAACGGCGGTATTGGAGCTGTACTCTTCCAGCAGATCGATGGCGAAGAAAGAGTCCTCTCGTACTACAGTCGAGTTCTCTCAAAAAATGAGAGGAACTACTGCGTGACCAGGAAGGAGCTGTTAGCTATAATAGAGGCCACCAAGCAGTTCCACAAGTACCTATATGGCCAGAAATTTGTTCTTCGAACATACCATGCGTCGCTGAGACGGCTGCTTAGCTTCAAAAACCCCGAAGGACAAGTTGTGAGATGGATCGAAAGATTGCAGTCATACGATTACAAAATTGTTCATCGGAAGGGCGGAGTTCACGGAAATGCTGACGCCCTATCTCGTCGTCCATGTCCAGCTAACTGCAAGCATTGCCGACGGATTAAGGAAAAGGAGCCAACCGTTGATCTGCGAGGGATAACGGCCAAACTCGATGAAGGTTGGTCATCGGAGGAGATTTGAAATGCCTAGCTTGGACCATTGCTCGTATGGAAGGAGATAACTGGGTGAACTGAGTGGAAGGACGTTTTGATGCATGACACCAACCTGAAAAGCTATTGGCCACAATAGAACTCCCTTCAGGTAGAGGGTTGCGTACCCAAGCGGAAATGGGAAACGGCGGATGGCAGCTCCTATATGATTCAAACTATACTTCCCAAAAGCCGAATCCACGATGTGGTTAAGGAAATGCACGAAGGATTCTCGGGAGGCCACTTTGGTGTTAACAAAGACCTTAGCGAAATTGCGGGAATGGTTTTACGGGCTCCACGCTCGAGAAGACGTAGAGGACTGGTGCCGTAGATGCATAATTTGTACTTCCGTCAAAGGTCTTAAGGGACGACTCAGAGGACAAATGCAAACCTATAGCGTGGGGGTACCGTTTGAAAGGATTGCTGTTGACATCGCAGAACATTTTTCTAAATCCGAGCGGGGAAATCGATACACGCTGGTTGTGGCTGATTATTTCAGCAAGTGGTCCTAGGTCTACCCTATTCCGAACCAGGAAGCAACTACTGTCGCCGAAGAACTAGTGTTAAATTGGGTCAGTATGTACGGCGTACCTTGTGACCTATATTCGGATCAAGGCCGAAACTTTGAGTCACTAGTTTTTGGCGAAATATGCGAACTGATGAGAATACGGAAAATCAGGAACACACCACTGGATCCCCAACCGATGAAATGGTCGAACGTATCAACGGCACACTCAATAAACACCTGGCCAAGATGGTTTACGAGAATCAAAGGGACTGGGACTGGCAAATCGCGTTATTCTTGATGGCTAATAGAGCTACCGTACATGCATCGACGGGCGAAACCCCAGCCTAAGTCATTTTTGGAAAGACTATGCCTCTGCCAGCTGATATAAAGTTCGGAACACCCCTGAGAAACCCCAAACAATCTCGGAGTACGCAAGTGAGCTAAGGCAACGGTTGAACCAGATACATGGGACAGTGCGAAAACACCTCGAATCGGCTGCTGACGACATGAAGACCAGGTATGATCTAGAGGCAAATTCTACTGGCTTCCAGCAAGATGACTTGTTGTGGCTATATAACCCACAACGGCAGAAGGCTATGTCTCCAAAGTTGCAGCATAATCGGGAGGGACCATATCGAGTTACAAAGTGAATCAACGACGTCATATATCGCATACAGGAATACCGTAAGCCGAGAGCCGAACCGTCTTGCTCCATATTAAATCCAGGAAGACTTAACTACCACTGGCGATACATCTTGTCGGGGCGAAAAGAACTGTGGTGGGGGCAGTGATACATGTCCGAACAATCAAGCACAAGCATGATCAATATCTGAAACTGACGTCACTGCCGGGTACTCAGAATTGCTCGAATACGCTAGGTAGTTCTCGCCAGAACATTCGCCAATATACGAGAAATGGATTGAATGACTAGAGACCCTATATAAAGCCGAGCTAAATGAATGGGGGGAATAGTAAAACCACGATGGTAAAACTGCGATGTATTGGAGCGCGAAGTAAAGGCGATATTGAT
The DNA here is from genome assembly GCA_963969285.1 of Odontomyia ornata. Lineage (NCBI taxonomy): Eukaryota > Metazoa > Arthropoda > Insecta > Diptera > Stratiomyidae > Odontomyia > Odontomyia ornata. The sequence goes on from OZ017738.1 coordinate 377,664,269, forward strand.
TAATAGTTAAATGATATTCGTGATAAAACATTTAAAATATAAATTTGTAGACATGTGAAAAATAATATTTTAATTAATCATTGTAAAAATAGTGAAATTAATGATTGTGCATTCTTTGTAAATAAACTCTTTTAACTCAATTTAAAAGACAGTGCGTTTCCACTTTCCCGAAACATTAAAATTATTGGCCGCGACCCAGAACACGTGACAGTATCTAAGGAGGGCCTCCCCATAGAGGGGAGTGACTACAGAAAATTGCATCGAAAATAGCCGATATGGGTATCAAATGAAGGGTCTTGATGAGATCTTTTCACAGCAGGTTTTAAGCTGACATTTTTTGCTTCGAAGGGCGCACAGGGAGGGGAATACACGAAAAATGTGTGTCCCCCCTCCTTGCAATCGGACACCTGTGATCTAAAAATCGGAAAAAATATGGAGGTAGGTGTTTTTAAGCACAAAAAGAACAAATACCTTAAAAGTCGAAATTCATTCTACTTTATGAATAATAGTATGATCTTTGATTATCACAATTTTCCCAATTAAATCGTGTATATATCCTTAAACTCAACAAAATTCGATATTTAAGCAGTCTTGCAAAAGATCCTCATTCTTTGTAAGTTCATGAAAATCAAATGATATACACGGAAGTTATATATATATATTTGAAGTTTCTCCAATTACAGCAACAATAGCACATGATTTTGGTATTTTATGGACTTTTCATCAAATCAGACCCTGGAGTTTTGATTTGATCTCCTTTAAAAAAGATCAATAACATAAATGATTCATGATTTGAGTGTTTTTTGTTATTTTGCGAGAAAATGGCGACCTTTGTGGATAGAGAAATAATGGATTTCCTTTTAAACGTGCACATCTCTTTGACATGTATCTTGACTTTGCTCGTTGCTGGTGACTACATTTCGGAGTAGTTGGGTACAACACCCTGCTGACATGAAGGTAGGTCTGTTTACTCAAAAAAAAATCGTAAATTTGCCCTTCCCCTGCCCCCCTTGAAGCTGATACGGTAATTTTAAGACTTGTTTTGAACAGATCTCATTGAGACCTTTCCAATGATAGCCTACTCGACTACCAATGGTGAAAATTTTTTTGTAGGGTCACCCCAAGACTTTCAAGAAGTCACCACTTCTGGCCTTTATACAAAATTTCATGTCTGTAGCTTTTATAGTTTCGGAGAAAAACTGCTGTGACATACAGACAAACAGACAGACGGACATATATCGCGAATTCCTCGTGTTGTATTTTAGTACAAAACCCTAAAAAGTAAGGCTCGATGACTTTTCTAGCAAAAGGAAATTTGCCAGCGGGTACCAAATAAACCAAGTAATGGACTACCTTGGAAATGTTTCCGAAAAGGCTCTGGACGTATTCGAACTTAATGTGTTCAGGTAGATATAGTATATGGTCCAGTAGAGCATGTAGCAGAGTGGAAACTTCATCATAAAGGCAAGTTGTATAGTCTTCATAATGATGCACCGATGTCCGGATGCGTAAAGCTACGCAAACCGGAATGAGCAGGATATGTGGAAAAAATGGAAGACCCCATGCTTCGCAGATAAACGTTGAACGGTAGAGCGCAAGAGAAACGTCCAGTTGGGAAACCGAGGAAACGATGGGAAAATTCAATCGATACTGACAGCAAATCTCTGCTTGGGATTTCCAATTAGCGAGCGAGATCGCAGAACCGCGAAGATTGGAGATAATTGCCACTGTAGTCGGTTACCACTGGAGGCGAAGGCCTGACTCGGTGCTAAACCATAAATAAATATACTGACATAATGCATTTATCTTGGCCAATGCACACTTCTTTTGCCAATTTTCTTTCGTTTTTTTAAATATCCTTTGTTGTGAAAATTATTTCCATAGACATTTTAAAACAGTTAAATGTATGATTATCAATTCATTTTATTCTTCGTTTGAAGTAATTCTGTTCATTTGGCTATCGTTATATCAGTTTTGTTTCTTTCACAAGCTTAATCGTGCACAACGGTTCCTCTTTAATTTCTCTGTGTTCAGTGTTGAAGTCCTTTGAAGTAGAGCCAAGGTGTGTCTAATTCAAAGTTTGACTTTAGAGCTAAATTTAATTGCAGCCTAGCTTCATTAAGTCAAAATGCTGTTCAACATTCTAAGGCATTCAAGTTCAACACTTTGGTAATTACTTGAGCATGCTTTTGTTCAAATTCCGTTCATCAGGAACAATGCACCTTAAATTCTGCTAACTTTCTCTTGCTTCGCCTAGTTACGAACACAGTTTACAGAAACAGTTGGCCAACTCGTCAATTAGCGATCATGATTAACTCAACACGTTTACTTATATGCATTCTGTTCCCTCACTCCCTCTTTATACGTCAACTGTGAATTAAATTCTTGGAGCAAGCCTCTTACACTGCCGCTAATTATTACCTGGCACTCTTGTGATATAACGCTAAATGCTGTCTCCACGGGGTTGAGCTTCATCAGACAAATTGAATATTTTATGGACGTCAAATTACACTAGGATGGTGGCATCAAGGCTGCTTACATTGGGTTTTAAAACAGTTTCTGCGTAAGCTCTTGTTATGCAACAGTTAGGTGCACTCGAGTTATTGAAAGCCATGAAAATGCCATCCACGATTTTATTACGCATTTCCTAGAATGATGTAAACGTAAGAAATCACGCTCGGGCTGCTTTGACATGGAAACGCTTTTGCCATGGAAATAATGTGATAAAGGATTGGTTTGTTGCTCGTGGAGTATTCAGATAAATTGAATTTTCGACTCCTACGCCGGAATTTTGAAACTCGTTCTTTGGTGGAGGTATTGCCTTATTGTTTTCGCCTTGATATAAATTTTCAAAGAAGGTAATCAAATTGACATCGAGACTAATCAAATCCAGCTCTTTAGAACCTGCCGTCTTCAAACTTAATTAAGTTTTATTTACAAGAGGATTCCTTCCATGCAATATTTCCTCGAATGAGCGAAGGACATGGAAGATCCCAACAAATGCCCACCAAAAAAGAATTATATTGTATGTCCGTTTGTTTTATCTTGACCGACTTTTCACCACGGATTGGGTCGACACTTAACGTGCTGCCACATAACGCTCAACGAAATCCGAGTCCTTCGAGGCGTTTGTCCATGTCGCCAAGCATACTAGGACTGAATAAAATTAATGATCCGGAAGCGAAGGGAAATTTCTGAGAACCATTAACGCGATGACTCTGTCTTTCAAAAGCAATCAACGTCCTTTAAATGCACACACGCCCCACAGATTTTTATGTTATTCCAACTATCTCCAGGAAAAGTGAATGAGGCACCACCCTTAAGTTGCCGAAGGGTTCTAACGGACAACGCTACTCACGTTGTGGAGCATTAGGGACATAAGCTAATAATCAGTGGTTGAGAGTGTTTTCGTAAAACAGCGAAGATTGCCCTTGTCCATTCTCCGTTCATGGCCAATAGAATTTTATTGTAATTGCCTGGGAGGTGTTATGTCTGTTTGGCTGGACCAAATGCTTTGGAAAGTATTAACAGTTAAATTGTTTTGATTGGGACGGTAATTAAGAGTTATTGGGTTATGTTAACAAATTAATACGAAATCAATAGGAAGAAAAATTTGGTGGGAAATTGAGGATAGTTTGTTTGTACAATAATTTATTTATGTTTCTATAATCAAGCACGATTTTTGTATATTATTATTTGAAATTGTACTTTATTGCAACCATGAAGTCATTGCAGCTGCAGACAGAATATGGCAGATGATTCTTCAATCCGGGGTGGCATATTGAGGCCGGTTAGCGCTCAGTCGTGTCGTGGGTTCTTTCCAGTAGTTTTGAAAACAGTTCAGTTACGCCGTGGAAACAGTTGGAAAGTTGAAACAGTGACAGAAGTGTATCAAATTCAGTAATTTCACTTCAACCCCTAATTTAAAATGCACACTTCATTAAATGAAAACTACTTGTGTTGTTTGAATATATTCTTAGTTTTCACATTTCCCCCACACTTGGTACCAATTCATTGCTCACCAACCTAGACCCGTTGTTTATATATGTCATGTGGATTTTTATATATTCTTTGAAAATTCATCGGCAATGATCATGCAAGCACACTACGATTTATTTCATTTACACTCATCACCGCGAGTTACCCGTTATAGCACTATTTCCACTTTAACCACCATTTTGATCTCAATTGCCCTTAGTCACTCCTTATTAATTTAATACGCATTTGTGTAAACAGGAGCATCTTAAAAATTTTCACAACACTGCTATCCATCCACTCCCAGTAATGTTTCGCACAGCATCCCCTAAGGTACTCCGTCTCAACCAGACCTTTATTCACCCGACTCTAGCTACCCACTTCATTGACTATCCTTCTCTACCAAACTGATCCCGCGACATATTTTCTATTCTCACTCTTCCGCTGCCGTTCAGATTTCACGTAATTGAAATTCATTACACTTCAATCCCATTCTCCCTGTTAATCTTTCACACTTTTGCCAAATGCAATACTTCCAATTGCATACATGGTAGTTTCCATATACAATAACCATGATAATGCTCAGCTGTACTTACATTTGACGAAATTAAAAACATTTTTACCCCTGGAAGAATTTGAACCCATGGTCCCAGTAGAATTCTAGATTGAGAGTGCAATGCTCTAGTGCCTACATTAGCTTCCGAAATTCTGAAATATTAATTTTTGAGTCTTTCGTTAAGAATTTGGCCATGAGTTTTGAAACAATTGAATAATTTGTAGTAATCGAGCAGTCACACAAGCAAACTGTTCGAAAACCTTCCTGACCCTTAACCAAAATTTTATTTGCATTTTTAGAAAAAGATTTCATTACTACCATTCATAATTGTAATTTATAAGATATTATTTTTCTTATTATTATTATTAAATGTAATTTTATATCAATTTTCCTTTATATTACATTTAAATGTTTCCCTTTAATTATATTCTTCATCGCATTTAACTTTTTATTATGATTTCAAATCTTTTTTCGTTTTTATTTTCTTCTGTTAATTTAAAAATAAATTAAAATCTGCAAATTAAAACTTCAGATATGGGAACACTGATTAAGGGCATCCCGTCCGTGTATTGCATTGCTGCATGCAATCTAACTCGGCTGAGGGAGCAGCTATATTGAAGCTTTCGTTACGAAAGAGAAAAATAAAGAAAGGACTTGGACGGATCGGGGAGTCCATGGAAGATTGTGAAAAGGCAAACACGGCAAACGGGTTGTGAGCAATTATTATTCACGAACTTTATAGCGCTTGTATTGTCAAGTCTTTCATTAAAGGATATGAAAATTAGTTTTGGTGTACCAATTCGATCATTTGGGATACCGTTTCGCAGCAGAGTACGAGCGCTTCCAACAAAATAAATCTCACCCCAAGAGTGACTGATTCGTGACGAAAGTTTCTTTGGAAGGATCGTAAAGTGCAAGGTCGAAAACCCCGGTTTTGCGTTATTCGAGCTCGAGGTTGTCTACAGCCCAACGAGAATCGTCCCAGCTGGGCACCGGACCGTCCTTTCGCATTTCCCTTGCGCGGAAAACGTGAAAAGCTAGTGCAGGGCATCCCACGATTGTGATGTGTGTGATTAAATTTAATATCGTTGTCCAATCCGCAACTACCCACCATACAGTCCATGGAACGTGACCCGATCGAAAAATCGACGCCCGATCAAGGAGTGAGGAGTCGCGCAAAACCCCACGGTTACTCTAAAACCCAACTACCTCAAGTTGTTGCAAATTGCAATCGGGGCTCAGAAGGCAACAAGGAATTCAAGTTCCAAGAGTCGTCGTTCTCCTCCCAATCATGAGATCGTGATTCAGTTATAGTAGTCGTTCTCAATTTCAGTAGCGGATGGGCATATCCGTCGCATTTTTTTTTTGTTGGCTTAAAATATTTGTCGAAGTTGTCCAGTGTGATCGTGGAACATAAATTTATTGTTAAACTGCTGCAAGAAGGAGAACCTTGAATTGCCCAATCAAACAACTTGATGCTGTTTCCACTTGGCCAACAATAAATAATTGCATTCGACGTCTCGTTCCAAAACACACAAACTTATGTATGGCTTTCAATCGAGAGCTAAGAGGGAGTTTGAACAGTTTTGCTCGTGGGTATATGTTGGTATGATGAAAATGAAACGAGCCACTTACAAGAGCTCGTATCTAGTTCACGGTCACAGATTGACTTCTCCCTCCATCGATTCGCATTTGGAACGAATTGTGCGTGCAATGAGAAAAAATGTCCGGTATGAATAACGCTCTACGAGTCAAACAGCAATTTCGCCAAAAGGCAAAAAGAAAAACACGTTAGGAGTTTTGTGCTCGCCTGCCCGTGCTTAGTTTCCCATTAGCGAATTTTAGAAGGATGGGAATCATTGGTTCTGACAGATGTTTTGATTTCGCGTATTGTTTATGATCTAATATTCGGATACAAGATAGAGCTCTGAACATAAAGATTCTGGCGGTGAGAATAATGAAAGCATGACGAGTATGTTGTTCTCGGTTTTGGTGACGGATTACATTTGAGCAAAGCGTATTATCGTTTGTACGTGCTGTGTTTGCTTAAAAAATTCAGTTACAAGTCATCACTATAGTTTTTGGCGACAATTATTTGTACGAATAAAATTTATGCAATTGGCCTGAGTGGAAATAGTTTATGTGGGGTTTGTAAGGATGTGAGTGGCTGCCCAGAGCCGCCACTGCCGTCAAAAGTGCTCACGCTTGATCGTAAGATATTGTAAAACTCCGCTTGTCGCGGTTCGAATTTGGGCAGTTGACAAATCTGCAGCAGCAATTAAACTTTGTAAGCGAATCCAGTTGTGGAGTATAGAATTCTCAACGCGAGTTTTGGGAAGCAACTGGGAATAGAAAAAAGTATGAAAATGGAAAGTGCGATTGAGAGCTGAACCCGCGAACGTGTGAAAATGTGCGAACAGAGTCGCCTTCCTCGTCATTATCCATCTTCATTGTCGTTGTCGTAATGGTAAATAATTAACAAAGCAAGTATCTACTTTCGAGCGTGCAACAATCGTGCAAAAATTGCGTGAAAATTTCCGAAATTTCACCAAACCCTATGTGCGGGCTCCAGTTTTCCATTTTGCGCGAATGTTCTTCATTTCTTCAGCAGTCGCGGTCGTTTCTTGTTAATCAGCTCATACTGATTTATGTATTTTCACCGTGAAGTGTGAGCCAACAACGAAAACCACCGTGCCCCATTCTTATTCAGATTCGCCCATGAAAGTTCGCAATTGGTGATGATTTGGGTGGAGAAGAAAAACGTTATCCCCGTAGGTCTGCATTGTGCATTCCCAGGACTTATACGATTTAAGCGCCTATTTCCACATCAGGCTTTATGGTCAACGGGACAGCTGCAACCGGGCGGTATCATATTACAAATCAATGGAAAACATTATAAAATTCAAGTTTTTTGGATAACATTTTTAAACTACTATGTGACATTTTCAAATCAGCCGTCGCAGAAATCCCCAATTTCAATCAGTGCTGCACCCAACATGATTTTGGTTCGGTTTAAGCTCTTCTCATTTTGAGTTTATCCGTTATTTTCGTTACTTCTGCTTTATTTTGAAAATCATATGTGAAATTGTATGCAAAAAAAACCACGCAGATAAATTTCTAAAATGCACAATTTGCATGTAGTAGGAATAGTAAGTAAAAATAAAGTGAAGAACCTCATTTTAATGGGCAGGATAAAATTTCGTGTATCCGTTATTCTGACGGCGATATCAGAGTCTCAGGCAAATTCACAAGCCTCAACACCTTCAATAATATTGATTTGATAAAGCTGCAAGCCATCTTAATAGGACTAACGTTTTAACTTGAAGTGAATTAATCGGGCTGTAACTTTATTCAAATTAGGTTCAAGACAATTGCTTTTCATGATATGTATTGTAACTATATGTTTTGGGTCTTGATGAGTGACCAAACCTAACCTGTGCACACGTGAAGTTTTGTCATATTGACCTTTAGGAAGAAAGCTGTTTAATTGCTCCGTACTTTTTTCTTTATCGAAACATTCCAGTTTTTTTATTAATGTCAAATTTGGATAATATATGTATAACGTTGCCTATTTAGAATTGAAGGATAATAAAACAATGTGGAATTAATGTTAATAGAAACTTGGTCTTTCCATTTCGTTCTACCTGACCGGATATAGGGTCCGCATCGATGGCAGGCTCCTCCGCTAAAATGGGCTAGCATCGGGCGCACTCTTTCCTTTCTTTGTTAACAGACGCTCTTGCCGGGTAAGGTGGCCTTACGCACGCGTGCCTATTAATGGCATAGTGTTATATGATTCCCTCACATAATACTATGACATAAATTTGCCACGTTTATATCTTTCATTTAAGGAAAAAATTCATTCAAATTAAGTTTGCATGAGTTTTTCACTTAAATGAAAATTATGGCCAGGCTTACGTTTGGATCTTGATCTGGTTGGGAGGGTGCGAAGGGGCATCGCTACCATCTAGATGCCCCACTGTTATTTGTGGCCCATAAGTCTCGTCGGTAACGACGAAGTCATCTTAAGTCCGTCTGTTTTGAAATAAAGCATTAAACGCCAATATTAAGAAATATGAGTTGATGTCAAATGGCTAATTTGGTTTTCAAACTAGGAGTTTGACCATATATGCGGTAACGAAGGTAACTTCTGGCATCTGTTGAAAACTAAACAACAAAGAATGTGTTGAAATGTGTCTCATTGATATGGAGAAAGCCTTTGATGTGATGTGGTTGGATGGACTAATTTTAAACTCCTTCAGGACAGGCTCCCAGACGTCTTTTTGCCAAGATGTGCAATATGTTGTATTGGAAATCATTTTTTGCTATTGATGGAAAGCTGACAATAATGCGTGACTTTCAAGTCTTGAGTGGTCTACAGCAGGAAACAGTTACTGCGCCTCTGCTTTTCTCAATATTCAAGCATTTGAACGGCTTTGATTTCAACGTCTCGCCAACGCGGCCATTGGTAGCATTTGCTGATGATCTGATCATCTATACGGCAGACTGAAAAGTCACAACAGTTCAGAGCAATCTTCAAAAAATGTTTAACGATGTTCAGCAGACAATTGGGAAATGAAAATCAATGCGCAGGAGTACGCAATAATTTTGTTTCAGACAACGCTGCAGGGGGTCAGACAAGAACTGAAACGTAATTCGAAGGATTTCCACATCATGGCTGGTGATGGTAGTTCAAAACGGGTTCCACATAAATCCTGGATTCGATACCTCAGTGTTCATATCGATCAGTATCTGTACTATACTGAACATGTCAAAACCATGCTCAGCAAAGCACAAACAGGAGTCATGGCGCTTCGACGACTCTCAAAATTATCTGTTACAAGACCCTGGTTAGACCAGTTTTGACATATCGATGTCAGGTCTGGTACAACCGGAGTGCTAGGACTATGGAAAGATTAAGAGCTTTTGAAAGGAAATGTCTTCGTGCATGTAGTAGTTTATACAGAAAGCATAAGATGGATTGGAAGTATTAAATATCGAATAGAAGAATTCATCAAACTGCTAAAGTGACAAGAGTCGATATCCTCATATTGAGGTTTCTTCGGAATCATATTGCAAGATCTATAACTTTGAGTGAAAACCCCTGGATTTCACAGCCGTTCCACCCTACACCCCAATAATTCCAATGCAGATACTCATTTGCTCCATTTGTTGGGGTTGGTCGCACTGGGATGGAGCGATCTAGGTATTGGTGGCTGAATGACAACGTCTAAAATGTTCGTGTTTATTTTGTTGTTTTATGTTTTCCTCTGCATAGTTTTGAAGTTCAGAAACTTTTCTCTAACAAGTTAAGCTGTTAGATGAACAACAATTGTGGTTGGTATTGACTAGAATTTAATGAGTTTTTCACCCTTAAGGACTGCAAAAATATCAAGTGTAGAAAATAACATAACGATGTTATAAATGTATTTCAGTTTAATTTTAAACTAAACGAATGCATTTCGGTCGGTATTGCAAAGCAATACAAAGGCAAAGCTTTTGTGATAATTGTTTCAATAGTAGTTTCGCATTTAGCGCTGAAAATGATCAGCAATACCAACCGAAATGCAGTCGTGTGGTTTTAAAATTAAAATAAAATACATTAATAACGTCTGAAGTATTATTATTTTATTTTTTACACTTGATTTTTTTTTGCGGTCCATAAAGGTGTAAAACTCATTAAATTTTAAGCATGCATCTAGTGTTGTTGTTTGTTTGTGTTGAAAATTAGGAATAGATTTGAATATTTAAGATAGGTATATGTTATGTTTATCATATTAGGTTTAGAGATAAGGTTTAACGTTTAGGTTGGAAATATTTCGAAAGCTTTTTTTGGTATAAGATAACGTTTTTTGATTCAATTTGATTAGAATTAGGTTATAACATAGTAATTTTTAATAGTTCTGGTTAGTTTTTTTCTCCTTTTTCGTATTGAATCATAAAATATGTAATAAATTTCATTAATCTGAATTTGATATTGTCTTTTTAATTTTTTTTTAAATTGATAATGTATAAATTTAGAGAGCCATTTAGGCCATTCACTTTTCGTATTTTTATTGTTTGGGCCTCAGGAAAGTATAATAACAGTTATTGTGGAACTTAGCTTCAGCAGCAACTAAGTTAAACTCATATTCAGTGCCTAGCAATAGCAGCTTTTGCTACGTCATCAGAACGAGTCCGGGCTACCTTTAAAATGGATTTTTTTAATTCATGTGTGGATACATTATATATTTTACGAGGAACATTCTGCGCCTTCTTCTTTTCACCTTTTTCATTTGCTTCATCACCGCAAAATAAGCAATATCTTTTAAAGCAAAAATCTGGCTCACCTACTCGTGCTCTATCATCAGGTGAACTTATCGTGGATGTAGTACCTCCTTCTTCTGTCTCGCGCGGTCTTGTAGCTGCAGCAATACTACTATTACGAGTATACATTGTACAACACTACACATGGACTATCACCGATTGCTTGTCTTTCAAGTATTCAAAAAACTTATCATTTCTTTCAACACTTGCATTAATCAAAGTCTTCATTCCACGATCAACAACAACAACTTCACATTCTTTCAAAGGTTAATCACACATCAAGCAAACTTCTGACATTTTGACAAAATTATTTAACGGCACAAATTTGAATTGAAAATATTGAGTAAGCACGTCTGTTCACTGTTAAGAAATTTTCAAAACGAGCAATATATACTTATTTATTTCATTTACTTACTTCGGAAATAGGCAGGTATGCGACCCTCCACACTTTAACAATGACGTAGCTGGCAGATGTTACTCAAGGTTACGGACAAAGGGAATTGGGGGATGACTGTATAGTCTTATGCTTTAAAATATTCATTCGATTTGTACAATCTTTATTGTGTAAATAACATCTTTCTTGGTTTTAACTTATATTGAACGTCCGATGGCATATAAAGAGTCTATAGAATATGAATTTTTCAACTGTTAAAACGAGTCGTATGAAAAAATTTCTGAACAATTTTTGTAGCAAATTATATGATCTACAACTTTTTTCAGACATATTTTTTCCATAAAACTTACCGTTTCGGAGAAAAATTGAAAAAACCTGATTATTTTGCGTTTGACCCCGGATAAAATTTTTGGCAGGAATAGGATTAAAAGTGATTTTTGACATTTAATATGTCATGGTTTATTTAACGCCTATATCAATTTTTGGCTCCATGTGAATTTTGGCTAAGTTAAACGTCTATTTTGACTCGGCTAGAGGGTGAAAAGCATTTGAAATATTAACAAATTCCCTATAATTATTTCACATAGTTTTGTGTAATTTTATCATCTGCATGAATATTAAACTATTTTGTGAACCAGTGAATTATTTTTGGAATGATAATTTAGACAGAGTATTTAACTGTGAACCCGTAAATTATTTTGGAATGATCATAACATAAGAAGGTTGTAAGAAACCGCAACGGGAGGGGATACATCCCTGCATGTGGACCTCCCAAAGTTGCCCTCATTCTTTGTTGAATATAGGGGCTTTCACACCAAGGGATGAAAGGTATGAGGTTTTGCATTAAGGCCATAACAATTTTGTATCTGTAACGTTTAAATTTTTGACTGTCAATGCCAAAACAATAGACTAAGTCAACATTTTCATTATGGTAAAGTTCATGAGCCAGCAACATTCGGAAATTATTAAAAATTACTATTAATTACGACTATCGAAAAATCATCTTCAGCGATGAAGCTCATTTTTAGCTCAATTTCTTTTATTAATAAGCAAAATATGCAGCAAACCCACATGTGCTTCTTGAGACACCGAATTTGCAAAAAAGTACTGTTTGGTGTAGTTTTCATGCCGAAGGTGTGATTTCATGCCGGAGAGCGCTCTCGTGCTATGTTGGCAAATTATTTGCGGCCAAAATTGGATGATCTTGATATCAACGATATGTGGTTTCAAAAAGACGGTGCCACTAGCCACACAGCACGCATCACAATCGATTTATTGAAATTTATTTATTGTTATGTCTTTAGTGGAAAATCCTATACTTGAAGATGAACCTAGTCATCTAAATTTTGATCCGGTTTCGAGTTTGCGTGAGGGCAAGAAATGCACCAGGTTGCTCATTTTCATATATTAGCTAGCTTCCCCGTTGAAAACGGAGGAGGACTTATGTCATCTGCACGTTATGCAAGCTGATAAACAGTGGCGGCGCAAGGCGTGGACGACGGGGACGACCACCTACGGTCTCGCCCTATAGGGGCCTCGCGCTTGAGAGCCTTTTCTAGCTCAATAAAAGTTTGAAAAGTATTGATACCAGTGAAAGCAGTGAATGATTAGACTCAGAGCTAAACAATAAAACCATTCGAATTGCTAGCATTTGGCGTCACACATCAATTGTCCGGTCCATAATATAGCATACTGAAATAGTGATCACGATCAACTCAACACCAGTAAGGCATTTACGATGGATGAGACCATCGGGGGCGATCATTTTGGCTTACAGTATTCTTTCGAAAACGCCCTCAATGTTGTCTCTCACACCACAATTGCACCCTATCTTCAGTGTGATATCTACAATTCTAGTGTAACTTAGAATTAAATTGTACTTATTGGATTCCTTGACCCTTTCGTAGAATGCCAGCATACTTCCGTAAAGCTCAAAAGAGGTATCCGATGACATTTACTAACATATGCATATCTCACTAAATGTTTGGGCTGGTGGAATTTGCATAAGGGCAAGCATATCATTCCAAGAATAAATATCAACCTTAAAACGATATAAAGAATGAGTTTTCTGTATCGTGGAAACAACTTTTTAACCGACTTCCAAAGGAAAGAAGGTTACCAATTCATATATATATTTTTTTTGTATGGTCACGCATAACTTTTAAACGGAGATCGATGGAAGAGTCCTGTTTTTGGCAAATGATACGCCTTTTTTCCAGTTAGGTCCCGTTTAAAGGATAAGAAATTCAAGTAACGGTAAAGCACTTTTACCGTTAAAACTGTTAAAACTAAAAAATTACTGGCTTTCACCCCGATTTTTCAGCATAACTGATCGACGGGTGTACGGATTTTGATTGTAGAGGTTTCAAATGAAGGACAATATATTGATCTAAAAGCAGAATTGTAATCCTTTCAAGGACTCTGTAGATATAAACAGTTCTATATGATACATTGACGTCGGGAAATTGAATTTAAATAATCTTTCGCACGAAAAGTGCCAATTAGTTGGCACTCCTCAAAGATCTGGTGATGGATGATAAAAATGATCAGTATCCTTAATTTCCTGCATAAACGGTATATTTTAGTTAATCATTCCTACCAGAAATAACCAATAAATTACTTCTAAATGTAGCATAAATACAATTCAACAATAGTTAGAGGGAACATTTCAGGATGCTTTTCTCTTCCGAATTCATTCTCTGCTTACCGATGAGCTTAGTAAAGGATCCTTCTTACATCCTTAGACGTAAACGTTACACATAGGATTTATCAAATTCCCAGAAGAAATAATAAGGACTGAGTGATTGCAAAGTATAGAGTTGATTCGTTACTTTCCAGTTAATATTATTCATATGCCCAGAAGTCTAAAATTAGTAATTTCCATCCTAAAGACCGGCGAGAATCGCAACCTAAAAAGAGATACTTTTCCTTTTATAACTGATCATAACTTTACAGATGAAGATGAAAATGCATAGCCGAGTTTTCATTGAACGATAGAGTATAATTATCTTGAAACTTTCATGAAAATTAGGTGCCATAGTTAACTGAAAACGAAGGAGATGGGTATGGAATATACGTGAAAGAGTGATACGGCTAAGAAGGATCTTTCTAAGTAAATTTCTTGACATTGATTGCGGAGTAAACTTTTTGTTTACATATATAAAGACATATGTTTATACACACATATAAATACATATATATATATATATATATATATATATATATATATATATATATATATATATATATACATATATATATATATATATATATATATATATATACATATATATATATATATATATATATATATATATATATATATATATATATATATATATATATATATATATATATATATATACGAGTATATATATAAATAAATATATATATATATATATATTTATACATATATATACATATATATACGAGTATATACATATATATATATATATATATATATATATATATATATATATATATATATATAAATATGTATATATATATATATATATATATACATATATATATATATATATATATGTATAGATGTATATATATATGTGTATATATATATATATATATATATATATATATATATATATATATAGTATATATATATATATATATATATATATATGTATATATATGTATATATGTATATATATATATATATATATACATATATATATATATATATATATATATATATATATATATATATATATATGTGTGTGTGTGTGTGTGTGTGTGTGAGTGTGTGTGTGTGTGTGTGTGTGTGTGTGTACATATGTATATATATATGTCTATGTATATAATGTATTTATATACATACGAGGTCTGTTCAAAAAGAACCCGGAATTTTTAAATTTCGCGGGTCTGGAGAGCCCGATTGTCAAAATTTTTTTTTTTAATTGTGTTGGTATACATGCCCCTAAAGAATTATAAAATTTTCAGCCATATTCATATTCTGTGGTGGTCACTAAGGTTCGACGTGTTTTTATGAGCTCGGCGATTTTTGCTGAAACTGCTGAATTTAAGCCAATAAAACCATCGCATGAACATCGCTCAGGAGCTGTTAAATGACGTCAACGATGATCCAAGTTTGCTTCAAAGGGTCATAACTGGTAATGAAACATGGGTGTATTGGCTATGATGTCGAAACCAAAGCACAATCGTCCACCTGGAAGCATTCAATGTCACCAAGAACGAAAAAAGCACATCAAGTTTGATCAAATGTCAAGGTTTTGCTTACTGTTTTCTTCGATTATAATGGCATAGTGCATCAAGAGTTTTTACCACAAGGTCGTACGGTTAATAAGGAGTATTACCTTGAAGTTATGCGACGTTTGCGTGAAGCAATCCGAAAAAAAACGCCCCGATTTATGGAAAAAGAATTCATGGCTTTTGCACCACGATAACGAAGGTACGTTCTCGAGTGAGCAGGTGCTCACTCGTCGTTGCTTGTTCGTAATTTTTTGGCCAAAAACAATACCGTAGTCATGCTCCAACCTCCATATTCACCAAATATGGCTCCGTGTGACTTTTTACTGTTCCCAAAGTTGAAGCGACCCATGAAAGGTCGGCGTTTTTCCTCGGTTGAAGAAATAAAGGCCGAGTCGCTGAGAGTGCTCAAGGACATATCAAAAAGTGAATATCAAAAGTGCTTCGAAGATTGGAAAAAACGCTGGCATAAGTGTATTATATCTGGGGGGACTACTTTGAAGGGGCTACATTGATGTAGACGAATAAATAAATATTTAAAAAAAAAAAAAAAACCGAAAATTCCGGGTACTTTTTGAGCAGACCTCGTATATATATTTATATATATAACAGGGATAGAATAGTCCGATAATAGAGTTCCGTTCACCGATTTATAAAAGTAGTATACAGTGTCCAACTAATGATTTCTCAATTTTAACTTACATTGAGAACACAATTGCTGACGAGACATTGATTTATTTATGTTAAAGTAGAGTTTGATTTCCATGATATTCTCCCAGTTCTGTCATTGTAGGACCTCACGAAGCTTATCTTGCCTTACGCCGCCGCTGCTGATAAAAGATAATCGACAGATAATCTGAGCTCGTACGGGTGAAAAATATTTTGGTAGTGTGGACTTTGCCCTGGCGAAAAAGGCCCGCCCCATGACACCACAGAAAGCTAGCTGCGTGCACGCGCACGTGTCGTCAGGCAAGGTCATTCCAGCGAAGCCCAAAATTTTAGCTCGCTGAGACAGTTACCATGCCCTGCTTTCCTTCGCAGACTTACATCAACACTTCAGCTAATTGTTGGGAACATAGACTGTCAATTTTTATTGAATGCAAAATATAAAATCTCCGTCAATTATTTTTTTTATATGATATCCGTAGGCCAATTCTCTTTTTTCCTTAAAAGCTGGCGGGCTTTTTAGGGTTTTGTAAAATAATTTTACAAAACCCTACTAGTTTCGCGACCAGTCTGTCCGTCTGTCCGTCTGTCTGTCCGTCCGTCCGTGTGTCACAGTAGTTTTTCTCAGAAACTACTTAAGCTAGACACATCAAATTTTGTGTGTAGCTGTAAAGTAGTGATCTCTTCAAAGTTCAACTACAAAAAAATTTTATAAGGTATTTAAGGGGGGTCTCCCCATATAGGAGAGTGACCCCCCGAAAAAAAAATTTCATTGAAGGTAGCCAATATGGGTATCAAATGCAAGGTCTAGATGAGAACTTTTCAAAACAGGTCTTACTTTGGCAAAATTTTCTTCGAGGGGCGCACAGGGAGGGGAAATACACGAAAAATTTGTCCCCCCCCCCCCTCGCGATTGGACACCTGTGATCCGAAAAATCTGAAAAAAATCAGGATTGTAGGCCTTGGTGAGTACAACAACAACAAATACATTAGAAGTCGCAATTCACTCAACTTTGTTAGTAATAGTATGATTTATCGATTTTCTGTTTTCATGAATAAAATCTTAACGGTACCCTTAAATTCAATGAAATTCAGTACGTAGATGTTTATTTATAAGATTAATTCATCCTGAAAGTTTCATAAAGATTGAATCATATTTAGCGAAGTTATAGCGGTTTGAATTTTCCTGTATTACTATGGAACAATATGCCCTGCATTTATTACTATGGCAACATATGGCTATGGAACAACATGAGCTTTTTACCGACTCAGACACTACAGTCTTGCTAGGATTTGCATGAAAATTTCAGGAATGATAGGTGTCATGCATATCGTTGAGAATCGGTTCAGCTAGTGGTATCAGTAATCGTAAAACAAAATAGTGGCTGTTTTAAATGCGAAGATTGAATAATTTTGAGTTATTTTTTCCCAACTTCAACGTTTAGGGTGCATGCTTTGAACACTTGATTCAATTTGATGAATGACTGAAGATGAGTACCTACAATTAATGCTCATAAGTGAAACAAGTCAAGGAGGTGGGAGAGATCTCCTAGCAAAAAGGGTTTTGTAACCATTCTAGGATTCGAAAAAATTGGCCATGAATCGATGATAACAGTACAGGAGAGTGGCCCCTGAAACAAAAAAATCATCAAACGTAGCCGATATGAGTATAAAATAAAAGTTCTCACGGGAGCTCTTCAAAGCAGTTGTTAAACTGTCAGTTTTTGCTTCAGTGGGGGCAAAGGGGGGAAATACATGAAAAATGTGTTTCCTCCGTCGCGGATGGACATCTGAAATAATTATCAAGGGAGATATTTATGACCAAAAACCTCAGACGTCGAAATTTGTTCAACTTTGTTAATAATTATATGATCTTCGTATTTCATATTTTCTCCAATAAAATCGTCTTTGCCATGTTTCTTGATTTTATTCGATCTGGTGACTGCATTTTGTAAATTGAATACAAAACCCTTCTGACATGAGCGTAGGTCTGTTTACCCAACTTGTTTTCTTGTGTGAGCAGACGTGTTTTAGTGTCTCACTGAAGATGAGTCAAAGAAGTTCAAACGCGTCTGCTCACACAACAAACCAAGTCCCGGTGGCTTTCAAAGCAAAAAATAAATAAAATTTTCTTGGTTTTTTTTTCATTTTTATGAAGTTATTTATAGATATAAAATCATTTCATATGCTTTTTGAACAAGAAACACAATTACATAAAGAAATATTGAATTTTTATTTTGTTAGTCTATCAGACTAGTGTGTAGTGATAGTGTTACTCAAAAATAAGATTAGTGATCTAGGGTTAATATAAAACTCTTTTTCTACGGTTATAACCTTTACTTCACATTTAGAATGCATATTCGACATATTTTCATATTTCGTATACTATAACATACATGACACACCGATAATAAACAGAATCATATATGACAAGCACGCACATCTTCTATCTTGAAGTCATTATGATTATGTCAGACGACTTCTTCTTCACAGCGTTGGCACTTGTGCCCGATTTGCATATATGTTTGAGCATCTGCAATGTATCCTTCCATTATAACGACGTTAATTACAATCAAATTGAATCGATTTCACAGTGAATATATTCCATTAAATTATTCATCCTTGCTTGAACCAGAAGAAGTTGTCGAGCGGAAAATGTGAAGACACAAATTGAAACATGATTTCAAGAAGTTGGATAATTTATGAAACTTGAAAGTAATCAATTGTTTTAAGGTACTTGTCATCGTACGTTAACGTTATTTGGATGATTGCATGCATACTTCGGCAATGATCGGAGCAGTCGGGAGCCCCACAACGTAAGGACTCCGGAAAAATGTACAATCATACAGTCATATGTACATTTGTCCTAAAATCGTAGCTCGGCGACTCGAAGGGAAAATGAAAATTGATGAAGTCGGAGTTGCAAACCGAATAAGATCTTCCGTTTTGGATGGATAAAATTTGTCTGTGTAATGGTTTTGCTGAAAACTTTTCAATTTCATTTTCAAACTGAAATGAGATTAAGTTTTATGTTGAAGTTTTGTGAAAAAGTTTTGTCGTAGGGGAGCGTCTGATTGGTATCAATATTGATTGTTCTCCAGTGATTCCAAGATTTGTTTAAATGTTTTTCTTGCTGTTTTTGTGGAAATACATTTATTTTCTCTCAAATCACATATCTACTGTGAGACTAGTTTTTGTGTAACAAAGATATAATGGTTCAGCAGGGATGAATATTGTTTGTAAATAAGATCCAACCCGAATTACGAGTAAGGCTCTTGGAGTTAGGATTTTTTATGCGCGTATAATTCCTTCTTAGTCTTTTTCGTAACCGTCAGCAATTAGTTAATAACGTTTAAAATTTGCTCGACTTACTTGTCCTTACAGCTATTAAACTAAATATGCATACAGATACAAGTATATCGTACTTATATGCAGACCAAAAAGTTTTCCATGAAAATTCCATTAATCATGTCGAAGATGTCATCCTTTAGTCGATCACTTGAATTCTAACCAAGTGCGGACTTTTTCGTCGTTTTCTTCTACTTGTGCTCAGGAAACTCTCTTTTGCAATACCAACTGACGTTTTCTCATTCGACAATGTTTTACTTGCCCCCAGCCAATTTCAAATATATTATCGCCCATTAGATGGAAAATGTCGGGCTGATGCCAGGAGGAAAGAGTTTGAGCTTCACTAAAACTCTTCGAAAAAAGAAAAAAAAAATCAGACGAGCAAGAGAGGAAAAACAAGGCCGAAACCATTATCCAAGAAAATGTACTTAACGAAAATTATAAAACTTTTCCTTCTTTTCTCGTTACATACAGCCCACCGAAAAGGACTATGTAACCAAAATATCTTCGGTTGAAGAGAAAATGATGGAGTTTAGAAATGCGAACTGTTTTTGAAAACTTGACGGTCTTCAATGTTTCAGGCGCCATACTTTCGAATAAAAAAATGTGAGCGTAAAGTTTTGCCAGTCGAATATTCATTCCTACTCGTGGCTAACTGTGAAAAATGTTAGGGTCGAGACGAAAATTTATCTCTTCGGCTCCAAGCAATTCATTATGAATTTGTCAATATACACCCTCTGCTTGAATTTTGCAGGCCCTTCATTTTCTTACATTTAAGGAATGAGTAATTCCTGTTTTTCAGGTTTTTATGGTTTGTTCGTTTCTGTCAACGACGTTAAAAATATCTCAACTGGAACGGTTTCGTCAAGGACATTTTTTTCAAATGAGTAATTTTCATTCAATAAAAGTTGATTGGTTCTCTACAGTAATGTACAAATCGTTTGATTTGTATTTGTAGTGATAACTTTTGCCAAATTGTGTCTCAAGTACAGTAGTCACCGCAGTTGCAGACATTAGCAAGTTGGAAGAAGATCACGTAACCCAGGGTGGTATACTCAGGCCAAGTAGCGCCCAGACATGTGGTATGACTTTCTGGAAAATCTTCTGCTTACACTTGCTCACATCCATGCTTGCGACAGAATGGCGCCCAATAATAATTTCTATAGTTTCTTTATGTTAGTTATTTTACGGTATTTTAAAATTTCTAGATTTGTTGGGCGTTAGTGCCTGACTTGGATAGTGTTCTGTGCATTCAAGGGAAATATTCATGTTTTGTTTCTTTTGATTTTAATTCTTATTATGTTTTAAACTCTTTTAGACATTTAATGATTTTCTTTTGATTTAATTTTGCTTTAGGTTTTTGATCATGTTGTTCGCCGCAGTCGTAGTACCGTCCGCTGCTTTAGATTTTATATTTCACAGTCATCACCAGCTATGACAGTGGTCAGGCTGTGGCAGTTGGAGTCCTCCAAATTTCATGCCGTTGGCTATATTTTTCTGCACGATATAGTTGAACATTAATTCAACTCTTAGAACTAGCAAACGCTTTTGCCCCTTCCATCATCCATCTGGTTCCAGCTTTGAGATTTGTGCGTCTCCTGTCCAAGCCATTACAAAGTCTGTGGTAATAGTCGCGTAGTCAGCTCTTTGAGGTGACAACATGAGTGGAATTTGCTTTCAGGTTCTATTGCTACATATGTCAGATATTGTTGCGGTTTTCTGCTCTGTATGTTCCCAAATTCTAGCCCTTATTGCATTTAAGGTAATTAAAATGTGCCTTGTTCCCGCATAAGAACAATCATTTTGAGAGCAGGCATAATCAATTTTATTAATTCAATTTGTCAATAGCGCGCCCGCACTCTTACCACTTGGTTATTAGAATATTTTTTTCTTTTACCATATTATTTTATCATTGCGAGTTTATATTTTATTATTGATTTGTTTAATTGATTTTGTTCGCTATTGTGTTGATTTATTTTTTAGAGGATTTTGTTGAGTTTAATAAGTTTTAGTTTGGTTTTTTGATTTTTAATTGTGACCCCGACGAGACAGAGCGCTAGCCAGCCTCAATATACCACCAACGATCAGGTAATCTTGCGCTGAAATTCTAATGTCTGCAAGTGCAAGAACTACCGCTTTTGCGACAGTTGATTATAGTTTTTGCACAATAAAGAATCAAACTAAGGGTAGTCTGATTTCTATATATTTTACTTATGCGGTGTCGCATTGTTTAAATTAGATTACTTTTTAGGGTTCTGTACAATTTTTTTTAAATGCCCTATTAAAATTGGTATCTACTAGTCCGTCCGTTAATGCGTCAAAGCTTAGGGCAAGAAATTGATATTAAATGGTCTCGAGCTAGTGCACTGGGTTTACTGGTTACCCAATGATGGGACTTTATATGCCGAGAAATGCTTAAAACTGCAAATACACCTACAGC
The DNA here is from genome assembly GCA_963969285.1 of Odontomyia ornata. Taxonomy (NCBI): domain Eukaryota; kingdom Metazoa; phylum Arthropoda; class Insecta; order Diptera; family Stratiomyidae; genus Odontomyia; species Odontomyia ornata. The sequence goes on from OZ017738.1 coordinate 377,686,178, forward strand.
TCTGCTAGTAAATCCTACGTACACCTCCTTTGTGGTAATCGCCAGATATTTTTAACTTTTGGTAAAAGGCTGACGCAAGCGAATGAAGGCGAGTCTTGTGCACCCAACAATGGTGTTGAAAGTAATAACCATGACGCTGGAATCGGGGTTGGGCGATGGGCTATCTCCTTGTCCCTGAAAAACCACACATTGTTTCAAAACCTGCAACAGAGCCTTGGAATGGATAGGACTTGAAGCAACGACCTCGTTACCGAAAGAAGGACTGTCGCTTTGAATCATGGAATGTCAAATCACTGAACAACCATAGTGCTATCAATAACCTTTCACCACGGGTCAGTCAATATAAATTAAACGTACTGGCGATCCAGGAAACGAGCTAGACTGCAATTGGTATTTGTTGCGGATAGGGAGTTCAAGTTGCACGTAATTGATTCTAAGGCAGTCAATAAGCGATTGTGTGTGATCCGTATAAAAGCAAAATTCTTCAAAACCGAAGAAAAGGACGAAGAAACGAAGTAAACGTTCTTCAATTTCATGGAAAACTAGTCGATTCATTGTCTGTAAATACTATAAAAATAATTCTAGGTGCTTCTTACATTGGCGCATACATAAAATAACTTGGTTGAATGGTTACACACAATCCAATAAAGATAGACCTCGAGCGCACTTGACTTTCGTGTATACTGAGGAGCTAATTGTAACTTGGATCATTACTTGATCATATCAACCTATTGATGTCGTGTCAAAAAGGCGTAGTCGGCAAAGATCAATTCTCTACAGAAACTTGACACCAATAGGCTCCCAACAGCGTCCGTGGCAAACATTTCCACGTCGCTGAAACAAGCGACGAGCTGCGGGTGGAAGTAAAAGCGGCAATTAAGTCCACGGTAGAACAGATGTTCGAACAGTAAGCTTGGTGCAAACAATATGATTGGTTTGATGATCCTAAAATGTATTGGACAAAAGGAATCAGGCGTAGAAACAATATTTAGGCAAGAAAACCAGGATAAAGAGAGAACATTTCAAAATCTCAGAAGATTCCAGTAGAGCTCATTAAATATGGCTGCAGCGATGTTCAAAAAGCCATCCACAATGTCATCTAGCACATTTAGCAACAAGAAAATATGCCCAACTAGTGGAGCCTATCAATTTTATTACTGACAAGCAGGTACTTGACAAATGTTGGGAGTTCAACAAAGACTTACAACAGGTTTTTGTGGACTTTAAACAAACTTGTGATGGTACTGATAGCAATGAAGTATACCACATAATACTCCGCTTTGGTATCCCAGCCAAATTAGTCCATCTAATCAGAATGATAATGACGTTGACAAACTACCACACAAATATCGGACTAAAATAGGTAGACGCGTTGGCACCAGTGTTCACTTATGCAGGGCTACAAGCTAGCCGGGCTACAAATCAATGAGAATAAAACAAAATTCGTGATGAAGTCGAAGAAAAATACCTTAAATACGCAAAATATCACAATTGGTGAGTACAATATGGAAAATGTTGGCAAATTTGTGCATTTCGGTGCCCAAATAACAAGAATCGATAGTAAAAGAAACAAAATACGCAGAAGAATGCAGTTCACAAATAAAATATTTTATCCAGTTTTGAAGACCTCGAAGACCAGCTGCACACACAGGAAAACAAAACCCCAAGTATTTGAATCTGTGATAAGACCTGTGTTATGCTATTGGTGTGAAACATATTGAACGTTTTCGAAAGACGAGCCTTGAAGCGAATAATCGGACGAAAGTCAAACGGAGACCAATGACGAATTCAATATGAAAATGAGCGGTATGAAATTTTTGATGGGCTGGAAGTGTCAATGACTATAAGACTGGGGGAGCTGCATTGGGCTGGCCACATGAATTGTATGGATAAACAACGGATACCTAAAAGGTATTCATTGGGAGAGCTGAAGGGCAAAGACCAGTGGGGAAATGAAGGAAACGCTGGTCTGACTCTGTTAAAGAAGACAGTTCACCGATGCTCAGATTTCGAAATTGGAGGACATGGTTAATAAGCCGAGACAGTTGAACGTGCTTTTTGTAGGAAGTGAAGAGCCTAGAAGGACTGTAGTACTACGAAGGAAAAGTGTAAGAGAAACTAGAGCTATCAAATCCTTTGAGTAGCTCCGAAGTTTGTGATTGATGAAAGTTTTATAGCCAAAAAAAAATCAAAGGATTTTAACGGGGGTTTCCCATTAGAGGGAATTAACCCCTCACAATTTTTTTTCACAGAAAATAATTGATTAGAATATCAAATGGTCATGTCGGAACCTTGAATATTCATTGGTAAAATAGCAAAATCGATAATGGGGTAGGCACGGCCAATTTGAATCCCTCCTCGCGGTTGAACGCCTGTGGAACCGAAAATCTGAGGAAAATCGTGGAGACGCTGGTCTGACTCGGTTGATGAAAACAGTTCATCACTGCTCGGATTTCAAAATTAGAGGACGCAGTCAATGTATCGAGACAGTTGGAGGCGCTATTTGCAGGGAGCGAAGGCGCTATTTGCAGGGAGCGAAGGCTGTGATGCTAAGAAGAAGAAGAAGAAAACAAAGAAAATTACCTCAGGCGTTGGCACTCACTAAACTTTGTTAGTAATAGTATGAAATATAAATTTTGCATTTTCTTGAATAAAATTATGTACGTAGCCTGAAATTCAGTTAAATTTGATGTCCAGATGCCTATTTATAAGACGAATCCAATCTAAAATTTTAAATAGATTGAATAATATTTAACGGAGTTATGACGATTTGAATTTTCCTGTATCACAACATGAACAACAATACATGGGTATGTTATAATGTGCGTTTTCAATTGAGTCAGAGACTTCGGGCTTGCTAGAACTTAAATGAGATCTTCAGGAATGATGTTTATAATGAATATCTTTGAGGATTCGTCCGATGAGTGACATCAGTATTCATCGAATAAATTTGTGGCCGTTTTCAATGAGAATATTATTTAAGTTTGTGTAAGTTTTTCCCATTTCCGAAATTCACAGTACATACAAGCTAATAACTCTTGATGGTAGCTTAAATTTTTTAGGATGAAAAAATCATGGTAGTAAGTTAAGAACAACAATGGCAAACATTTTAGAAATGGAAATTTTCACTCAATTTTTGTTAATAATAATAGTAAAATTCATAAATATAATACTTTCCCCAGTAAATTCATATGGGTACGCTTAAATTTACAGAAATAAAAAGTCCTTATACTCTGTGAGTTTCAAAAAATCGTATCGTATTTACAAAATTTATAGCCGGTCGAAATTTATACTATCACAACAAAAATATGAGGAGGGTTCAAATATGAACCAGACAAATGCTCTGACACGTTTATTTACCATCGAAAAAACTTAAAAAAATTTGCAGTTTTTCTAGATACTCCTCCTTACAAGTTACATATTTTGTCCACTTTTCCGGAAGCTTTTTATTGCAGGTATCAAAGAATTCCTTGGGCAACTCGGACAGGCGTGTGCACACGAACTCCTCTGCCTCGTCGTTGGCGTTGAGTTCTTGACCTCCGAGGACTTCTTTCAGTAGTCCAAACATGTGATAGTCACAGAGTGATGAATCTGAACTTAGGGGGGCGTTCCAGTACCTCCCATCCCTATTCCGATATTGTATCGAGTGAGAGACGCGCGATATGAGGGCGCGCGTTATCCTGGAGAAGAATCGCACTTATTGCTGGAGTGCTACTCCGTTTCGAGCGCTATTTTGCGATATTGAAGGTGTTCGTAGATGATAGACTTTACACTACCAATACTGATGCCGAGTTCAGCCAAAATGTCTCAAATATTCATCCTACGGTCCTCCAAAATGAGTTATTCTACGCGGCAAATATTGTCGGGTGTGATGCTGTTTCGCGGTCGACGATCATGCGGCTCATTCTCGACGGTTTTGCAACCATCTTTGAATGCTTTGGCCCATTTAAATACAGCAGCTCTACTCAGGCACTCACTAACTACAAAACTGACTTCGCAAACGCAGAAAAATTTCCGTGTTTTTAACGCCTTCCCACACTAATAACGATGACAATATATTGCGCAACGGCGGTCGGCACTTGACGTTCGCACATGGTCGCAGCACGTGCGTGAAACATGCACTCCCGACTATGCCACCGCTGTTTGCAAGGGACCCAGCTATCGCATAGTCAAGTCATGACCTTCAAAACATACATGCGAGCCTCGTATTTTACGGTTTTTACCATTTGTGCTTTCCATCAAAGTCTTACTACAAACTACAAAGCTTAACAAGCTATGTAAATAAAAGCCGTTCTACCACAAACATCACCAAATGTAGGCTGACTTTTTGCGTAAATTTAAATGGGATTATATGCAGAAATCTGGAAGTACCGATAAAAATGGGGTTTTTGTACGTTTTCTAGTTAGGTTTGAACAAAAAAATCAATATGATCCACGGAGAATATTGTAGCGCTCTTTATGAAGTGAATTTAGTTTCAGTTCATACATTCGTTTATATTTTATTGAGGTTTAAAATTAAAAGAATAGGACTCTGTGCACCTCTTCAAGCTAGCTGTTGAACATGTTTTTTTATTTAGCTATTCTAAAAAGTATAGGGGTACAGTTGATAGTGCAGGGTGAACTTCAAACATGCATGGAATGTGTTTTGTACTTTTTCATGTAAAACATAAATGCATTGCGCCATACAGCTCACGAAGGTTGTCACAAGTAGGCTCACTACTATAAATGCAAATTTCGCCAAGAATGATTGTTATACTTCCGTCATTTCCGTTCTCCATCGAACCAGGCGCCACACTTTTGATTAGATCTTCCCCAAATTTTCAGCCAAGATGAACAACAAAAATACCTTAAAGATCCCATTTGGTGAATGATATTTGTAAAATTGCAAGAAACTTTTAAGCGAATATTTATTTGTTGTAGATATTGTTAAAGTTTTACTTGAGTGTATTCTGCATTTCGATGTCTGATTATTGTAGGTTGAGTAACAAAATGGACTAGTTATTGTCAGCAAGCAAAAACAATAGCGGAGCAAACAAACACCATGGCAGAGCAACCAAAGACCAAAGCTGCTCGCAAGGAAATGCCTTCGGACATGATGGATGCGGACGATACGACCGCAATGAATTCAAGCTTTAACCAAGACGTTAACTTAGTTAGCTGTAAGTTAAATGAATTTATATTAGGGAAGGGTAAATTAATCGTGAAATGTAAAACCCCGGCTCCTTTGCCAGTACCACCCACACCTAGCATTTTCATAAAACCAACGCGACTAACAATCGAACAAAGAAGGTGTGGTTCCCACCAATTTTTATTGAAAATCGGAAGGCAATAGTGCTTAAAGGCATCATTGATAGGTAAACCCCTACCGATGGTACTCGTCATGAGTACCGAATTACAAAGCTGTCAAACTTCTGAATAAAAGTCATAGTGGACAGGCTCCAGGCCCATGACTACATCATGAACCTGCTTAAAAATACGGAACCAGCGGGATACTCGTTCACCCCTAAAGAAATGAAAAAGTGTGTCGTGATACTGAAAGTTGTTAGTTCAGACTTTGAGCTGAAGCAGTTCAAGAGGACATAGCCAACCAAATTCCAACATTAGGCCTCGAGTCTGTCAGCCCACTTACCACTGCATGATAGAAAATAAAATCGACCTGGAATTGTTAAGGCTTACAGTGGGATTGGAAGATGATAAGAACGAAGTAATTAAACTGCGCTACGTTCTGAACTAACGAGCCATATGGGAATGCCCCGAAATGAGCGATCTGGTTCAAAGCTATCGGTGTCAAAGATTTTGGCACGTATCCACCAATCGCGGATTCAAGATATGATGTGTAGCATGTGAGGAGGAGCACACTTCAGAAAGTTGCCCCAGATAAAATATGGACAAGCCCAAAACCGCTCCACTCTGTGTAAGACGCATAGGAACCCAGCCAATTTTTCCGGCTGTCCGGAACGAAAAAGGTTGTTGGACACAGCAATCGAAAATAAAGCCAAACGGACGGCCTCAGTTCATATACTCACCGCTCCCTAGCTGTCAACATACTACACCAACGCCTACAACCCTACACTACTTCGCTCCTCTTTCCAACTGGACATCATATTCAGAGGTTTTAAGAAACGGAGCTCCACCCTAAACTTTTATTTCACTGACTCTTAATCCCGTCGAACGCCTACAACAGATAACCATGGAGTGGCTAGGAGTCTCTCCCAGTGAACTCCTATCCAAGGTCAGGGCTTCCCTCCCACACTTTGATGCCACTCCTGATCAAGAGAAGCCAATGGCTCTCCTCAATTTCTATTTCAATCTTTATGGTTGCAAATAGACTAACCATTCTTCCCCTAAATATCAAATCCCTGATTTCACATGACTCTACATTGCTGATTTGGTTGGATTCTCACAACCCGACCCCCCTCTTCTGAACGAGACAGTTCTTAACCCTCAACACAAAGTCTGTGTGGATAACTACCATGTGCTTCGTAATGACAATGGCAGACGTACTGCGATACTGTTTCGGGATGATTTAGATATCCATCAAATCCGTTTAGAACAAAATAGTTCCTCATGTACGCCAGAAACTCTCAACACCAAGCGACCCAATGGAAACCCAGCCAAAATTCTTATTGGTTCCGTATACCTACCGCGCAGTCTAGGTCCCCAGATCCCATTTACACTTAACCAAATCCTCGCAACAGCCTCATCTCACGATTAATTTACACTAGGAGCAGACCTTAATGCCAGACACGAACACTGGGGGCACTACATAAAAAATACTAACGAGAACTACCTATTGGAATGGTTCCATGTAGACGCCATCCTTTCAGCATCCATAACAAATGCTGGGTTCCCAATATTTCCCAGAGGGAATTTATTTTTAAATAACTTCATAATATCCTCTGACCTCAACGTTTGCACGATTCCCTTTACTTGCCCCACATTTAGCTCGTTATTGGACCATCATGGCCTCTATCTCAACATAATCTTTAGGTCACACATACCAGCTCCTACTTGCTCACTTCACTACAGACCGTTTAATTCCAAAGACTGGTCAGAATTCAGAAAATACCTCAAAGACCTCCTTTCGAATCTTCCACCGGAAAATATCATTTTCTCAAAGGCACAAATAGACTCTCATATACACTAACATCTGCCATTATAGTGTCTAGAGCAGCATGCCCCCTTCCAGAAACCACGCAGCCCGTAAACAACTTCTTTAAAAGCAGATTGATATCACTGCGAGTATCTTCAGATGTTTTTAAAACTATAAATCAACTCACAGCCCATAAGAATTCCAAATTCGATATTGAGAAAGACCCTATAAAGCGAGGGAATGAAGTCTTCACTGCACAATCTGACAAGATCGTTTCATGTGAGGAAACAACTATAGTGTTACCGTGAGTCATCCAACACAGCTTTGAATAACAACGCTAAAGCGGAAATTCTACTAACGACGGAAGGGCACGAGGGATCTTACTTAGCTGTATTCTCCAGTTATAATATAGCATCCTCTCCATAACATCCGGCCTTCGCCGGATTTTTTGCGTCGAAAATAGAAGTAGAAGATCTCCCAAATGCCTTAAATAACAAGCTATCTATCAGCCTTGATGGCATCCCGAACATAATACTCAAGAAGTACAGAAAGACCATCTCCTCCTTCTTGACGATATTATACAATAATTGTATTAATAATAGATATTTTCCGAAACCTTGGAAAGTTAGTAAACAAATCCCAATACGAAAACCAGGCTGGGAAGGTAACATTCATAATTTCTGGCCAATTTCCTTTTTGCCTTACATGGGTAAACCCCTTGAAAAGATTATTCTGCAATACATCAGCAATTTTACTAGTCTGCTGATGCCCAATTTTCAGTTTGGACTTGAACGCGAACGATCTATGGAGCAAGCAATGATGCTTTTGCACAATAGCACCACCCGCAATCTTTTGTGGAAAGATTGCACAGTGGCCTGTGCTCTCGACCTGAAAAAAAGCGTTCGACTCAATTTGGATCACCGGTCTCAAGTACAAATTGAAAATGTCTTCCTACCCGTTCGCAATCCTCAGAATCCTATACAGCTTCCTTTCAGAATCCTATACAGCTTCCTTTTGGATAGACGATCCCAAATTAAACTGCGGGACCTCATTTCAAATCCTATCCCTATCAACTCGGGAGTCCCACAAGGCTCTATCCTCAGTCCTGCCCTGTTAAACTTTTTCCTTCATGATATCCCACGCAAAAACTGCGCGACCATCGTTGATAGTGCAAGCACATATTGCTGTTGAAATCATTCCCCCCAAGGAAAATATGAAATACCTTGCGGTCAATTTTAACAATCGACTTAAAGTGAATAGACACGCCAGAAAAACCCTCAATAAAGCGAAAACAGTGTCCGCAGTTATTTCATGTCTCTTTTCCTCGACATCAGTTTACCCAAAAGTTAAGATCTTAATGTACAAAACTCTTATTAGGCCGATCATACCTTACCTAGATCGAACTCAAATGTTGTTGAACATGCAGTTTGAGGCTTGCTGTTGAGATAAGACTTGCTCTGGTACTACTAAGGCTCATATATGTTGTTGATTATAACGATGGTTGTGGCTATTATTGTAGTTCTTAAAATAACATACACTTGCAAGTTACATAACTACATTTAATACCTTATTGCCTAATCGTTATTTGATCCCAATCATTAAAATTGTACGAAAAATGAATCCAATACCTTGGTCTGGAGTCTCCTCAAAACTTTTTAAGCATCTTTGTATTTAATTAAGTTAAAATTTGGGTACATGCTGCCACCCCCTGGATCCCCTGATGCATAAAATGACGTTTTTCTTTCAGATATATATAACATAGTTCTCAATTCGACTACATTTGGTTTAAAAACATTTTAGGGGCTTGTTCGTTATTAGGGGGACCTCCCTTAAAAAATTTTAAATTTTTGGTAAGGCCTAAGCTTTTGAGAAACCATCATTTCTGACCTTTCCATAAAGTTTGAGCATTGTAGCTTTAATAGTTTCTGAGGAAACTTGCTGTGACGCACGGACAGACAGACAAATGGACGGACAGATGGACGAACAGATGGACGAACGGACGGACAGACAGGTCATGAAACTAGTAGGTCTTTGTAAAAAATGTTTTACCAAGACCTACAAATTGGAAAGCTTTCTTCTCACACGCATCAACAATATGAACTGGCAATATCTGGACTACAACCACCTCTCATTGACCTTTTTAAAATCACACTTTAAGAATGTCCAGCACTTAATCCGTTCATATTACAGGAGTAAAGTCAGTAGCTAATGGGTGGAAAAACTGTAGGATCCAGAGGGCTTATTTAAAAAAGTGAATAATACATTTTCTAAGAATTCAAGAGTGAATATTTTGAGTCTCAAAATCATTAGTACCGAGATGGATCTTCTATATGTATAGGGCTGAAACCGAAATTAATAATATGGAAATAGGGTTGTATGTGTAATGATTTCGCTTTGCTTCATCCTGAGATTTCTCGACGGAAAACCAAATCGACCTCTCATTGGTTAAAGACATGAAATCTTGGGGCGCATCAGTGAACTGTGCCTCTTAAAGCCTACATTTTTGTCTGCTCGCAGTCTATTTTGAGATTGGCCAGCTAGTTTGCAAAGGTTCGCGGGTCTTGATACAAGTAGACCACGCTTAAATACAATCTTTCAGCCACCGATTCAAAGTGCCCGTTTGTAGCATGTCACGAATTTCATCAAAGGTAAATTTAAAAATTCTAATCTACGCTACCGCAGCTTTTGCGGAGTTTCCAACAATTCGAGACGAACAACCCCCAACTCACGCGTTCCTTATCGACGTACTGACGCGATGCTGAACGTAAACTACTCCAATCCTAACCGTAATATTTCACGCTAAGTAAAATCGTAAAACTACAAATAAAGCCTTGCTCAAGCCAATGGCAACGATCCAAATAAGAGACATTCACTGCGTCACGGACCTGGCTAATTCAATCGAAAGGGAGCTCTCTATCGTGGGCAGAGTCCAAACGAGGCTGACACAAGAAAATCATAGAGGACAACGCACGATTATCATTGACATTTTCTGAATAAGGGCAATGCAAGAATAGGGTGGGTTGTCTGCAGGATACGCCGAAGTGCAACGCCTCTTCAAAGTTTCAAATGAGTTGGCTATGGTCACACCACACAAGCGTGCAAAGGACCTGATAGAAGTTCCCTGTACTACAAATGCGGTTAAATGGGATATAAAAAAAGAGTGTACTAAAGATACATCCTGTATTCTTCACAAGGATGCTGATCTAAGACTGGATCATGGACAAGTCTTGGGATCAGGTAAATGTGGTTTTCCAGACGTCGTGAACTCGACTATGAACATCATCACGACTGCTTGCAATGCTTATACGCTCCTTCGAAAACCGAAGCACGGAAAAGACAAACGAGATACTGCGAACATTCTTCTCCGCCCATCTCGTCCGCGTCGACGCTGTTCACGGTGAGACAACAATTGTTCACTCTTCACAGAGCTGAAACTGGAAGAGGCAGTCCTTTCAGTGAAAGTGAGGGAGATTTCATGTCTTGATAGGGTTTCAGCTGAGGTTTAGCAACTCATCTTTCAAAATTGCCCTGTTTCAGCTGAGGTTTAGCAACTCATCTTTCAAAATTGCCCTGACTCAGCTCAGCACATTCAACGCTTGCCTGTGGGACGGAATTTACCCGGTACGATGGAAGGTGGCAAGTCTCGTGCTGATCAGCAAGAGGAAGAGAAACCCTGAATCGCCATCTGCATACCACCCGTTATGCATGCTAGACACTGATGGAAAATCACTAGAGAATTCCAGCAAGAGAAGACTCACTAACGTAATTCGTGCTGCTGGGGGCCTATCCTCTCGGCAGTGCGGTTTTACAGCAGGCCGCTCCACCATATGTGTGATTGCAGAAGTGGTGAGCACTGTCCAAAAGGCAGAGACATATAGCCGCACCAAGCGACGGATCATCCTACTAGTGACACTCGATGTTAGCAACGCCTTCAACTCCACTAGATGAGTCGATATTCTGGATATGCTGAAACCCCCTTCTCAAGTTCCAGAATATCTAATGCGGCTTTTGAGGGGCTGCCTGAAGGACCAAAGCCTGCTATACGACACGACACAGGTTCAACAAAGGATAGAAGTTACATCGGGTGTTGCCCAGGAATCTATCCTTGGAGCGTGTCGTTCGATGGGCCACTGAGACTGGAGATGCCAAAAGAGTTGCACTTGATCTGCTATGCAGATAATTTTGCGGCTCTGGTCGTTGCACATACGATTGAACACGCACAATTTAAGCTAGGTACGGAGAAAACCGAAGTGGCTATCTTGTCAAAAAGAGAGTCCCTAGAGTAACGGTGATCAGTATTGGAAACATACCAATCGAATCAAAGCTAGCGGTGAAGTACCCGGAACTACTAATTGACGCAAAGGCGTGGTAAGATTGACTTTTCTCTGCCCCAGTTTTTGAGCAGGCATGGATGTTTTCAGCCTTACCTGCACAAGATTGGTAAGTCACAGACGTCTACATGGAGAAGGGAGAGCTCACCCCGAATATTACAGTCACGGTGATGCTCGAATCGGTTGGCAAATACATCCAGATGGCACATTATGTTCGGGCGGTCCTAAAAAATAGAAGGAATTCACAGCAGCCGGGAACGTCACGGCAAGGGGATTGCTAATCTTGCAGCTTCCCTCTCCTCCCACTAGGAGAGGGATCCCCCAGCCTGAAGACGCCTCACGGCGAAACAAAACGAAACCTGACCCGAAATAATGTGTCAAACGGTTCCAGGCTGGGTTCTCAGGTTGACAGGGGAGGTTTTGAGTAGGTGTTCCAGTCACTTGCGAGCATGGGAGTCCCACACTCAGTGCGTAAATGACATTCTCTAACCAACTGCAAAAAAAAAAAAAATATATGAGGATGTAAGTCATTTTGCGAGGAATAAAAATATCTTAAAAATTTAAGTTCTAGGAAACTTTCATAACCAAGTTTAAGGATAATTTTGACAAAAGTATTTACAGCAAAGTTTTGCAGCACTACTGCTAGGAAAAAATACGATGATTATAAAATCTAGCATAATTTACCTAATCCGAATCATAAGCCACTTTATTAGATAAATTTACTGTAACCGTGATTATAGCCTCCCTTAACTTGGAATCATATAAACCTCTTTTTCTGAAATTGAATAATTTAAAAAAGCATGTACAATATAATGAACATGTCGCCATGAAACATGGCATAATCTATTTAAGCTGAATAGAATTTGCTTCCAGCAAGCAGAAGAGGTTGGGCGAGTGAAAAATTAACGGGAACCAAGAAAGCCAGAATATAACCAAATAATATAATAACGAATGTGATGCTCTCAGCATTCCTTTCAATATGTAAATTAAATCACGTGCAAAAAAACCACGCTCACTATAGGGCATTTTAAACGAAGCCATACATCAGTAGCGTGGCGTGGCAATGCAGCAATAGCATAAGGATGTCCTTTGGCTTTGCTTCGCTTTTATATTCTACTTTTTATTCCATCACCATCATCAGCAGTAGGTTATTTTCCGCTCATCCTTGCAATTTTGACTCTTGAATTTAGAAAAGAAAATTATGTGTAAGGATTTGGTGAAATTTCATTCTTTCTTAGCGTCTCAGCACGAGCGTAACTTTTGTCCTTTTTCAGAATCTTAACCACCTACACACAAGGCCACAACAATGTTTGCAAAAGGTAAAAAATAGTCTGGGGATGCTCGCAACAATGGCAATTGATGGAGTTATTTTCGGAAGCAGTAGAGCAGCTGAATACGTTGACTACTGTTACAAGAAAATTAGGAAATTCATCAGAATAGACTTTTTGGTTAATTGAATTGAATTTTTTTCCAGTCCTTGACTTCGCATTCTGAAATGAAATTTATAAACATTTTTCAACTCTCAAGGCTTAAAAGAGGTATCAGTCACAAAACCAATTACTAAGTAGATAATACAACGATACTTTAAAGGTTTTTGTTGTTGACACCCTCATAAAAAAACAAAAATTAAACTTTCAGTTACTCTCGAACTATTGTTCGCTGAAATATTATTGTTTTGCGTAAGCAATCTTTCTGGTCAATGTTACAGTATCTTTTGAATTGGCCACTAAATTTTTTGTACGAACATTTTCAAATCAATCTAGTAAAACTCTGCATTATTATTACGTTATGCATGTATGATCACAAAGTAACAGTTTGATTGCAGGTTTGTCAATGCTATTATTGATTGGAGTTTTAAATCAATGTTCCCAAACCTCCGATTTCCTTCCGCAATGCACGATAAAAATCATGTCCCTCTTTTTACCATAGGAGAGCAGGTAATCAGTTTCGCAATCATGTTTTTCCTCTTTTCTACTAACTTACAAAACCTTATTGAAGTCGCAGTTAACCTATCCATCCATCCAACGATGCGTCACCATAGAAGCTACAGCCATTTAACTTATAAGGGATAGTAGATATGATTGCCTCTTAAAAGTTTGGCTATCATAAATGATCTCAGGGATTAATGTTTTTTTTTTACCAACGGTGGTCTCGTTGGATACGAAATGAAAAGTTGTAATGAGAACTGTTCAAAACAGGTCTTACAAAAGTTATGAAAACTTTGTGTTCCACCATCACTATAAATGTGATACCCTTGGAACAAGAAGATCATGAGGGTAGTTCTTTTTGAGTACAGCAACATCAAACACCTTCATATTCAAACATTACCTGACTGTTTATAATAGATTGATTTCTAAATTTCACATATGTATTTCTTAATAAAATCACATTAGACTCTTCAATTCAATTAAATTTGATACAAGGGCAGTACAACGTGAGAATTATATATACGAGTATATATATATACATACATATATATATATATATATATATATATATATATATATATATATATATATATATATATATATATATATGTATATATATACATATATATATATATATATATATATTTATATATATATATATATATATATATATATATATATATATACATATATGTATATATTTATATATATATATATATATACATATATATATATATATATATATTTATATATATATATGTATATATATATATATATATATATATATATATATATATATATATATATATATATAAATATGTGTATATATATATATATATATATATATATATATATATATATATATATATATATGTATGTATACATATATGTATATATATATACATATATATACATATATATATATATATATATATATATATATATATATATATATATATATATATATGTATGTATACATATATGTATATATATATACATATATATACATATATATATATATATATATATATATATATATATATATATATATATATATATATATATATATATATATATATATATATATATATATATATATATATATATATAGGGTTATCCATTAAGGACATAATAATTTTTTCTAGCAATAAAACACAGAAATATTTGAGATATTCAGTTCAAATTTATTGTGAGTGTAGTACAAGCATTGATTTCAGTCATAGAGCCCGTTTACAGCAACCAATTTTTTAGAACCAATTTTCCACCACTCTGGCACACATTTCGACCGAAACGTTGGCAATTTCGCGTTGGATCTTGTCTTTGAGCTCGTCTAAAGTTACTGACTTGTCTGCATAGACCAGTGACTTGATATAGCCCCATAAAAAGAAATCCAATGGCGTTAGATCACTTGAACGAAGCGACCAGTCGACCGGATCATTTCTCGAGATAACACGTTCCCCAAATTTACCTTTCAATAAATCGATTGTGAGGCATGCTGTGTGGCGAGGGGTATCATCTTATTGAAACCACATATCGTTGGTGTCAAGTTCATCCAATTCTGGCTACAAATAATCTTCCATCATAACACGATAGCGGTCGTTTTCATCCACGAAAGCACACCTGCGGCATGGAAACCGAACCAATCAGTAATTTTTTGTGGATGCAACGATGTCTCAAGAAGCATATGTGCTTTGCTGACCAATATCGCATATTTTGCTTATTAATAAAGGCATAGAGTCCGAAATGAGCTTCGTCACTGAAGATGATTTTTCGCTGAAATTCTTTATTGTCTTCAAGCTTTTCCAGAGCCCAATGATAGAAGTTTCAGCATTTTCAATGATCAAGTGGCTTTAGTTCTTGAGTTCATTTGATCTTGTAACCTTGTAGGCCAAGATCTTTTCGCAAAACACGCCGCAGTGTCATGTGAGCGATGCTCAATTCTTGTGAAGGACGTGAAATCGACTGATTTGGCTCATTTTGAATCTATGCACTTACGGCTGTGATATTTCCCTCGCTTCGAGCGGCACGACGTCTTTCTGGCGCCGGAACGTCTAATAGTGAGAATTTGGACTCGAACTTGTCCAGTATAAACCACATAGCCTGCCAGGTGGGACGTTTACTATGGCCGAAATTTGGAGTAAACGCTCTTAAAGTTGCGAACACCGACTCAGAATTCGGTAGTAATTTTTAATGATTTCCAAACGTTGCTGGTTCATAAACTTTACCATGGTGAAAATGTTGACTTTATCTGACGTTTTGACATTGACAATTTATTAAAAAAATTTCAGGGTGCATTCGTATAAAGATAAAAAATTGTTATGATCTTAATGGAAAATCCAATATATTGTTACATGTACAAATAATTCTGCGAGCTACTGTCGCAATTGTTTTCACAACAATAAAGAACATCAACAAAACGAATTTACTTGAAACCACGAGAACCTACCAAGCATGAACAACATATGAAAGTGAGTCACTGCTCCATTCGTTCACTGCTGGAATGTTCCCGCTAATTCACCAATGTACGAGAACTGAGTTGAATGATTAGAGACCCTATATGAAGGCGAGCTGAATGAATGGGGGGATCATTCATTTGACCGCAATAAGAACTGCGATAGTGTGTGGGAAGCGATATTGTTCGAGAAATAGAAAAGTGATTTTCGTAATAGTGAAGTGATTTAGAAGACAATTGCGATAAGAAATTTATGGACGAGTGTTAGACTTTTAATAGTGAAAATTAAAATTAGTGAAAGTGTTAAATTGATTATTGTTCATTTTTGTAATTAAATAAACTCTTTTAACTTAAATTAAAAGACATTGCGTTTTCACTTTCCCGGAACATTAAAATTATTGGCCGCCAAGCATAACACGCGACAATATAAAGGGGAAAACAGTATATTCATTCGAAAATTTGGCAAACATCTACAGATATATTGTTTTTATCTAGATTGCATGATTCCTCAGCTGAACTCTTAATGTTTCTTACTTACTTACTTATATGAGTTTGTTATATATAGGGCGGGCCACACACAAGTTTATTTTTAATGCATTGAAATGAACAAAGCTCAATTTTTTTCTTATATTTTGGCTTTGTATACAAGAACAAACCTTCCCGTTAGTTGTGAAATACAGTTTCATTCATATGGCTGCCACGGCTGCCGTGACAGAAGGCAATCCTCTCAGCCCAATTTTCCAAGACACTTTTGATGGTCTCGGGCCTTATCTGAGCAATGGTTTGTTGAATATTTAATTTATGTGCTTGAATCGTTTGTGGATTTTCCGCATATAATCAATTTTTCACAGCGCTCCATAACAAGAAGTCCATCGGTGTCAAATCGCGGCTTCAAGGGGGCCAAATGACATCGGCAAGGCGGCTGATTACACAATTTCCGCATTTTGTGCGAAAAAGATCGATTGATTGATGAGCTGTATGGCGTGGCGGGCCGTTCTGTTGAAACCAAAGGTCAGTCAAGTCAAAATTCTTAATCTACAGCCACAGAAAGTCGGTTGTAATGCCTCTGTAGCGCTCCCTGTTGACCAAAACAGCATTTCCAGCCTCATTATCAAAGAAAAACGGTCCAATGATGCCACTACTCCAGAATCCATACCATTCTTCCACTCGCTGAGGATGCATTAGCTTCTTGACAATCACGTGTGGGCTTTCTGAGGCCCAGATGTGGCAGTTTTGTTTGTTCACAAAGCCGCCGAGATGAAAATATACCTCATCGAAGCATTTGATTTTTTGAGAAAAATCAGCATCCAGTTTGAGCTGGTCTAATGACCAAACTCCGAAGCGAATGGTCATTTAGCTTCAATCCTCAAATATAGATCTTGTAAGCAAATAATCCTAGGTCTTCATGCAAAATTCTTCTCAGGATCCTGCGACTAATGTTGAGTTGCTGCAGTCGATGGCGAGTTGATGTTCTTGGATTGAGTCACACACTCTCGGCTACAGCAGCCACATTCTCCAGGGTGCACACCGTAGGAGTACGGGAACCGCGAGTATTGTTCACTAGCATACCTGCTTCATGAACTTTCTTCACAATTTCGCGTACAATAGGCGCAGTGGTTGCATCATTTCGGCCATAACTTCTTTGAAAAAAATGCACTGTTTGAGCAGCACAGCACTCACTTTGGAAATAATATTTAAATATTTCCTAACGATGTTCAAACGTAAATCGTTTTGCGGAAGGTTGATACTGACTCACTTACATAATTTTGAGCGAGAAACAGCTGTCAGTGCCAAAATAACAAGTGATTTACAAAGAAACTACTATATGGTGCACCCGGTATATATAGATATATATATATATATATATATATATATATATATATATATATATATATGTATGTATAAGGTGCGTTCCAAAATAAACGAGACTGAGCTAAAATATAAACGACAGGAGCTTTGTTCTGATAAATTCGAATTTATTCATTCAAAATAGTCTCCTCCGGCACTGTTTTGCGCGATCCAAAAGCTTTTCGAAAGAGTGTTTCAGGTCATTGACCGTAACGTTCTTCAGGATGTCGGTGCAAGCCTTTTGGATGCCCTCTACTGATGCAAAGCGTTTTCCTTTCATAGCCAAATGCAATTTTCTGAATAGGTAGAAGTCACTGGGAGCCATATCAGGCGAAAATGGTGATTGATCGATGGTTGAAATTCGATTTTCAGTGAAAAAAATCAGTCTCAAGAGTGGATCGATGAGATGGTGCATTATCATGCAATAAGCACCAGCTTCCTCCTTTGCGGTATTCAGGCCGAGTTTGATGAATACGATGCAACAAAAGCTTCAAAACGCCAACATAGACAATTGCATTGATGATTTGGCCCATTGGTATGAACTCGTTGTGGACAGTTCCCTTGGAATCGTAGAAACAAATGAGCACCAACTCGATTTTTGACTTCTCCAAACGCGATTTTTAGGGAGGTGGCTCATCTGGGGCCTTCCATTCGGTACTTTGACGCTTGGTTGCGACTTCATATTGGATACACCAAGTTTCATCACCAGTTAAAATTTTGTAAAGAAAGTTTTCGTCTTTTCGCGCCACATTAATGATGCCTTTCGAATATCGAATTCTGAGCAATTTTCGGTCATCAGTTAACTTGTGCGGAACAAATCGCGCACAGACCTTTCCTAAGCCCAAACGATCAGTTAAAATGCGATAAATCGATGTTTTCGAGATATTCAACTCCGATTCCATGAACTTCAACGATGATTTTGGCTCATTTTTGATGAATTCACGCACAATTTCGATGGAGTTTTCAGTGATCACTGATTTTGGGTGGCCCGTATGTTCATCGTTATTGAGGTCCTCATGACCATCTCTGAAACGTGTAAATCACTCATGATTTCTGGCACGAGATAGACAATCATCACCACACACTTTTTTCATCAATTCAAATGTTTCGATAAACGTTTTACCGATTTTAAAACACAATTTGATGTAAGCTCTTTGTTTGAAATTCATTTCTGTAACGATGACACAAACAAACTGTCAATTTAGACGCAATGACTTCGCTTCCACCGAACCGAATGCTACCAAACTTTCACTGGAAATCATGGAGGGATGTTACTTTTCAACACACTATCTCGTCTATAGATGCCACCCCCAAAAAAAATTTATGACAAAAGTCTCGTTTATTGTATGAATATATGAAGGGGGGCTCCGATTTCCCATTTGGTTCGGAGCCATCATGCATCGTACATTGTTCTTGCAAAAGATTGTTTGAATTCGATTCACTCAGAGTGAATGCAAAACAAACAAATAAATACCTTTCATAGCTCATAGAAGCGGGAGCACAGACGAAATAGAAATCCAATAAAAAAATTTTCTGTAATATTTAGTTCAATTTGTATAGTAGATAAGGAAAAAAAACAATCTTAATTAGTGAAGAACCGAAGCAAGACGCAAAAAAACAAAATAAAAAACTAAAGATAAAATTTAACGTTGCACTTTAAAAATCGCATTGTTGTTTACTTACATTCGTCATTGAAAGACAAAATAAAGAAGAAAGATTATGAACAAAAATAAGCACATAAATTTAGAAAGAAAAAACTATCGAAGAGATACATAAAAACTCTTACTAGAAGTTGGTGTAAAATAAATATTTAAAAAATTTGATTAATAAATAAATAAAAAAAAATTAATAATCAGCTAAAACATTTGTTAAATGACTTCATGATGGCCTTTTTATAATGCATTCAAATAGTTTGAAATACATAGCGTCAAATTTTGAAGAATAATGACAATTTAAAGAAAGTTTTCTTGAAAATTTTCAAGTGATATAAGAGAGTTAGCTTAAAGTAAAATTCAATTGATGTTATTATTGTATATGCAGCTTCTTAGAGCGAAATGAAAGTAGAATGGATTCACGCATTATGTTGGCCAACTAAGAACCTTTCAGTGGAATAGTCATAAATCAAATTAAGTAAACGGTGATCCAACCATAATGCACGATGTTAATTTTGAGTCACACCGTAACGTTAAGTTTTCTGTCCAACTTAATTTGACATTTCTTTGTTTCAATGTATGATAAATTCAACCATGGGGAGGTGCACAATTGAACAGTGCATTCAAGTTGTTAAAGCTTTTTACGAAAGTGGGAAACATTGCTGTTTTTCGCGATAGTGTGGCAGAAGAACCGTCAACCTCGACTCGTCGTCGTTTCCAACAACTGAACATCTCACGAAAATCACTGATGCCAATTTTGAATAAAGATTTGAATTTACACGCCTACTAGGTTCAGTTGACTCAAGAGCTGAAGCCCACTGACCATTTCAAGCGTCGGCAATACGCCAAATGGTTAGTTGAACAGACAGAAGAGAATGGTGACCTTACAAAGAAAATCATCTTTAGTGACGAGGCACACTTTCACCTCATTGGATTCGTTAACAAGCAGAATTACCATGTTTGGGTCAATGAGAATCCACAAGTGATTGTTAAAAAGCCGATGCATCCACAATCGGTGACTGTTTGATGCGGTTTTTGGGCTGGCGGCGTCATCGGGCCGTACTTCTTCGAAAACGAGGACGGCCAAACAGTAACTGTGAATCGTGTTCACTATTGCGAATTGATAATGGACTTCTTGTGGCCAGAAGTTGCGGTTATAGACCAGCACGATATGTGGTTCCAACAGGATGGTGTCACTTGCCACGTAGCCAATAAAACAGTGGCTCTTTCACATGAAAAATTCAATGGCCGTGTTATCTCACGTTGTGGCGATGTTAATTGCCGGTGTCAAATCGATCATGCGATTTGACACCGTAGGACTTCTTTCTTTGAGGATATTTGAAAAAAAAGTATACGTAAATAAGCCACAAACAATTCAAGAGGAAAAAGATGAGATAATTCAGCACATTAACGACATTGAACCTCAATTATATCTCAGAGTCATTGAAAATATGGACCATCGGATAGAAGTATGCCACCATAGCCGTGGCGAGCTTTTGGGCAATATTTTGTTTCATAAATAATTGGTATAAATTCTTCTATTATAATAAAAAATAATTACACAATTCTTTGAAAACTTTTTGTTATATTTACAATCAACATAGTGCGTTGTGGTTGGGCAACCCATGACCTCAATGCAACATGATCACCTAATTCACAACATTGATATTTAACTTTAATTTCATTCAGTAGTATTTTATGTGAAAATGGTTATTTCACCATACGATTCACTTTTTCTATCCAACTATACCCGAACACTTTTTTAATTGAATAATTTGAATAATTACAAGAAAAAACAAGCATTACCATTCAAGAAAACAACTACTCTACGATTTATCATTGCACCAATTAAGAAAGTTAACAGTTTGTCAATTAAATTTTAACCCTCCAGTTCCTATATTATGTCTTCTGTTGAAACTTTGCTCTAACTAAGATTTTTGTATGCTAGAAAGTTCTTTCAAAATTATAGCTAAATTTTGCTACTTTATAGTACTGCACCGTATGGGTTGCACTAGGCAAAGGAATAACAATACAATACACTTTATGCTTAACAGTCGTATGTTTTTTATTGTATCAGAATTAAAAGTTGATCACAGAAACATAGAATCAAATACATAATAGTATTCTTATTTCAAAATATTCAGTGAAAAAAACATAAAACTTCATTGAAAAGCTGCCTGAAATTTATACCAACAGTGAACAGGTAGGCCCACTTCATATTTTTTGCACATGAGTTTGGTGTTTTTGTGGCATTTTCGGCATGGCATTTGTCCACATGCAATTTTTTTTTTGCATTTTCGATTCGATCTCATTCGTTTATGGGTTAATCCGTAATGAAAGCAGTAAGTTTGAACTACATCCCTTCTGAAATCACAATAAGTTTCAGGTTAAAAATAGGTTTCGTAGCTGGCATCCATTCTAGCAGGAAGCGACGAGACCAAAAATGAAAAGCGGATACCACCATTTTCTACCCTTCAAACTACATCTTAGGGATGCTACATTTTCATCGAATCTATCTGCTCCAAGCATATATCGATTATACATTGTAATGACGTTAGAGCAATTTACAGTAATGTTTGTTCTCTTTGTTTCCACAAATCCAATGCGATCAACTTTATGGATTGGGTTCATTCCATGGCAATTCAAAACAGCAGTGACAATGCTATTGTCATTCCATCGTAAAATACAAAAATCTTTCACGGCTCTGATGGTAATTGGCCCTCTTGCAGTTTTTTTCATATCAGCTATGGAAGAAAGTTGACATTTTTCGGTTCTGTTCTCCCTTATAGTGTCGCAGATACCGTAGCCTTTGTTGGTCATCTGATGTACCAATGGCAGTCCTGAAAAGAAGTTATCGACGTAAATGTTGTAGGGGCCACATAAAGAAGGAAGCCTAGATGATAGTTCAGGTAAGACTGAAGCCCCCAAACCATGCACTTCTTGTAGCGGCAATAGGGAGCTCTTTGAACCTTGGTAGAGCACAAGCGAAATAAAGTAACCACTTCGCGTTGCCACGGACCACAATTTATATTCAAAATGGATAGGCTTTCCTTTTGTACGCTGTCTTGGTCCATGGCGACCATAATATGGTACCATGGATTCATCGATTGCAATATGGGATGAAAAATTGGTGTCGAAATTGTCCAAGAAATGTTTTCTCTGTAAGGAAAAGTATTTTCTTACTATAGCGAATTTGTCACTCTGAAGCAAAGAGTGGTTGTCACATAAGTGCAAATATTGTTTTATCTCAAAAAATCAGTCACGTCTCATGCTTTGGGCTACTAGTTTATTATAGGTATCGCTCTGTTCTTCTCAAAGCATGCGCATGTATTTTGGAGCACGTAATTTTTGTAGCTAGCGTGTGTGTTGGATGTTTCAACAAGCAAATCCAATATCTTCGAGTTGCATATTTTTTTTGACACACTCAACATGAGACAAAGCGGGACCTTGATGAATTAATAATCCTGATCTTTTAGAAAAGTAACTTTTATCACTTTTCCATTTTGTATCAATTATTTCTTCTGTGCTTTCCTTTTTGTCTGTTTTTTTTCGGATGCAGATGGTTGGTTTGATACATCAAGATCAGGTTCAAAACCAAGGTCAGACTCAGATCAGAAGTTATTTCGAGGTCATCGATATTTGAGCCGAACTTTAAAAGGGCTATTTCTTCATGCAATGGAACCCTGAAAATAAAACAAATTCGATATTCGAAGAGTTAGCTACTGATATGTAGCACGCAAGTTATGAAAAATTATTTACAATAATAATAATTTTTGAAATTCTAAGACGAGTGATATAAACAGTTGAAGATTGATTAAAAATATCAAAAACAAAGGTTGCTAAGTCCTAGCGTATTCTACAGGGTTTTGAGGCAAATGTTTTATCTTTTCCTCAATATTTTTGCACACATAGAACCAACAACTACTTCAAAACTAATAGAGTACAAAAAAGCAAGAACTAACGTTTTTTGACATGACGACCGAAAATCAACAGGCTGCTCTGATGACACTTCAAAAGAGGAATGTGACTGACTTTGGAAGATTATTGTCAATTTTGATAAACGTCTAGTGGCTTGAGGCAGCTGTCGCACGTTTAATAGCTACTAAAGACTGCATGAGAAGCTTTTAAGCTCACAGACTGACGAATTGAGCTTTTTAAAGCAAACAAGAAGAAGTGCACCCTGGAGGGTGCATTAGAAACTGAAGAGTTAAGTTCTGATATTTCAACAGCAGAAATTAGTGTAAGAATAAAATAATATACACAACGATGCCATCAATAGCAATCTGCACATTCAGCTTCTTTTTCTATAACCTAAAATATTTCGCGAAAAATCAGAGCGTGATACTCTATCCCTTGTATCGTTAGAATCCAACCATCGATATCGCTTAAATCATTTCAATCTGAACGTTCTTTTAATATAAGGGAAAATTAAAATAATTTAAGGAATGATTGAAATAGCATTGGATAAGTTGAAACAATCGAAAAATATCCTGTAAATTATTGTAATTTTTAAGATATAGTGTATCCCCCACGGCAGAAGAATTAAAATTATATTGAAGCATCAGTTACTAAAATATATTTTTAAATATATATATTTGTTGTCTCGAGATAAAATTCGATTAAAATTGTTGCTTTCTTTTCAAAACGATACATGAATCGTCTAGAAAAATGAAACCATGAATTGCTAATTTATTACAGACTCCTTTTCAGCAAACCCGTTCTTTTCCAGAGGGAAGCGGCGACGAAGGTGAGTATGCCGCAAACGGGGTAGGGTTTCAATAATCCACGAATGTTCGATTTTGGGTTGCGGTCGGTACACGGCGCGGTAATTTGGTTTTGGATTTTATTTAGAGCTAACTGTTTCGGTTTTGAATTCGAGTAGTTTATTTCGGGCACCGCATTGGTGAATATTCGGGAGCGCGTGTTTTTGGTGAATGGTTTTGTATTGTTCTTTCCTTGAATTGAAAGGAAAAGGAAACTGAAGTAAAGTAGGTTAAAGTCGAGTCGGTGGGAGTTGTTTGACGCGTTTTAATTCGGGCATTTGAACCGATGGCTGATTTTTGTATTTCGGACTTTGTCTACTCGCGGAAGACCTGCAATCAAAATTACTATCCGAACTAGCAAGCCAGACAGTGGCCACTTCGGAGTAGACAGAGAGAGTCCAGACTTGTTGACCTGATGGGTACGGTCCGTTAGTATGTTCCCAGGCTTCACGTCTAAAACCGATGAGAAGTCGGTTTAGATTTGCTTCGGGGAATCTATATTGAACGAACGAAAGAGAAAAATAAAAACCATCAAATATTGTTCATCCATACGATTCATGGTGCCAGCCCATTGCAGCTGCCGCAGTCTTACAATCGTTGAGACCTCTGGCTCATCAAAAATTTCATACAGCTCATAGTTGTATCGAATTTGCCATTAGTCCCCGTCTAGCTTCGCTCTTATTATTAGCTTCAGGGTTAGGGTCCATGTTTCCCACCCATAGCATAACACAGGTATTATCACAGATTTGTATACTTGAGCTTTGTTTTTCTGTGTATGGAGCCGGTCTTCAAGATCGTCAAAACTGGATAAAATATTTTATTTGCTAGCTGTATTCTCCGGCGCATTTTCTCTCTTTCATTACCCGTTTTTGTTATTTTGGCGCTCAAATATACAAATTTGTCCACATTTTTGATACTGTATTCGCTAAGTGTGATATTTTGGGCATTTGAAATATTTGTCTTCGACTTCGTCATGAGCTTTCTTTTGTTCTCTTTAATACGTAGCCCTACTAGTTTTGCTTCCCTGTCAAATTTCAGGAAGAGTTCTTTGGCAATTGTTAATGATCGTGACAAAAGGTTAATGTCGTCCGCATAGCCTATTACTTGGCTTGACTTGTATAGTAATGTACCTCGTGTATTGACAGGTAGCTTTTTAATGATGCATTCCAGAGCCAGATTGAATGTCTACAGTTAGAAGGAGAATGAATAACTATGCTGATCATAACCAGCAATGAATATATGCCTAATTTAAAGCTGTTATAATTTTCCAAAAATTATTACTTGCTTAGGTTGGTAAGTCACTATCGCTGAAGGGTTCGTTTATCATCTATAAAATTTTAATTATGAATTTAAAACGGTCATTTTATTAGTCAACTCAATTACTGCTGATTGTTCTATTGATTGATTGTTCTATTTGATCGTTTTCTAGATTGAATTCAATATCAAAAGTGCAATACTTAATCTGTTACATAGGGAAAAATTGTTATTTACAAATTAGTACACATACTCAGCTTCAAGCTGCCAAAACGATTCCCCCGTTCCAAGCTAAAGAAGGTACGAAAACCACTCTTAACAAAACGGGCAAAATTAACTTGGCGATAATTCTATATAATTTATTTTATCATTTTTAGAGAATGTTGAACTTTTTTTTTTCCTAAAAATTTGTTTTAAGCTTTTAACCATCATACTAAACTTAATTTTTCTGCTGTTTTTTCAATAAATTATGATATATTACTCGTTATTAATTCCTAAACAGAAAATTTTATATCTATATTTTAAGTAAAACAGTTTACAGCTCCAGGAAACTTTTCAAAATTGTAGTATATCACATTCAAAGAACCTTGAATTATTGAAGGCAAACTTCGCAGAGCCTACGCTTACTAGTCCCTTCAGGCTTTAACAACCATCCATTAGTTGTTTCGTTTCCCCGCGCAGAAAGAAAATTCTATTCAGCACTCAAGACCGGATATTGAATCAGCTAAAGGTCAAAAGACTCACATAATTTATAAAAGTCAACTCCAATACTCATAAAAAAGCAAATCAGATGGATGAAATTTTTTCATAAATTCTTTCAACAATAGGTGTATATTACCCTATGAAGGAGCAACAGATGTTCCATTGTTCATTTCCAAGTGTTGCCAAGTCCATAAATTTTTAATAAGCAAACGAAAGTCCCAAAAGATGTTTTATTTAATATGTTTTTTTTTTTTTGAATGCCTTTGCCTTAATCAATGATGTGTATGCCAATTCGAAAGATAAACAAATCACCGAAAGCTATATAAATCTTTTTATTCCTGCCAAATCGGATCAACTGTTTCACTTCTATGGCAGTACTATAGTATCAATTTCAAAGTACTTTCATACACACTTCACAGGTCATAAATTCTAAAAATTCCCTGGCAGTTTAAAGAAGCTAGTCAAAGAATGCAATATATACTTGTATATGATACCACGCCATACTAACATTATCTAGATTCTGCTCCAACACTCAGAAATTGTAAAATTTTCACACATCCTCCATTCATCATGAGGAAGTGTACATAAGAACGCACGCTCCACACAATCCAACGACCCCTTTGGCAGGGCATGCTTTTACTTACTATGCTTCGATGTGTAGTCCTTGTACCCACAAGGACTCGCATTATTCTCCCCAGGCGTTTCAGTATCGGAATTTCTTCTTTGGTAATTTTTAATAGCACATCGCCATCGGGAAAATAGCATATGAGAATGTGCTTGTGTGTGTGTGTGTGTGGGGGGGGGGGGGGGGGGGGCACTTTAAATTAAAGCCGGGGACTTCTTTACGCAAAAGTAATTTCAAGTTTTGCAATATCCAACACAATTTACTACGATTTATAGTCGGTGGCTGCAATTTGTTTCGTTCGTTTCATGGTTAATTTTCTTCCTGCCGCTGGCTGCCATTCCCTATCCTACGTGGTAAAATGAATGAATGTATTTTTCGTACAATAAAATTTCTCTATATGTGTGCCAATGGAGTGTTTTCGTACAGTCATGAACGAAGACTCATTTATTAGTTTACGAAATGTTTAATAGCTATAACCGCCCCCGTTCCGGCGAAAAAAAATTATTCTATAAGCTCATTAAAACTTTAAAATTTATCGAAGTGAGGGTGGAGTACCAAAGTTATTCGTAGCACTTAAAATTTGCAATAAACTTCATCGATCGCTATGTTCGAGGTATATTCGATTAATTTGAAAAGAAAAAAAAACTGATATTCGAAGCACGTCTGGCTAAAATAAAAAAGTTATTATTCGAAAAAACTTCAATAATTCTTATCTGAATTTTTGAATTTACGATTTACTACAGTAGGTTGGTTAAGAACTTTTGACTAATCTATGAGTTGAGCCTAAGTCATTGTGGCATAAAATATACAGAGAGGGCAATAAACAACGTTTGCCACGTAGCTGCCCCTTTTTTTACAAACACTTCCAAATGTTAGCCAACACCATAGATGTCAGAGAGAATGGATACGAAATGCATCGCAAGAATTGAAGCACTTTATGTTGTAGCGTGAAGTTTGCGCGTTATTAACTGTTGATTCGAATTTCAAATAAATTTGACATGGCGTCTTCCACTTATTTTCGCATCTTGAACTAAATCAATTTTCCGTGCGGGTATTCTAACTTGAACGATATAAAAGATTGAACATGACTTACCCTACGAAGGATACGTCCGTGACATGCTTCCTATAACTGTTTTTACAATCCCACACACATCACTACATTTTTCATTTTCCGACACAAAAACACTCGCGATCCGTTACAAACTTTTCAGTTTAATCAATTATCACACTTGCAACGCTTTTGCACTAGATTCAACACGGTTTACCTTATAAAAATTGTTTTGTGTAAAATTTCTAATTCAGCTTGATTAGACGTCTTCCATCAATGTTGAATTTTCACAAATCATATGTTTTCAATCATATGGTTGATATTTTGTTGACAATTCGGGGGTTACAGTACAAGAGGAGTGGGATTTTCATGAGAGTAACCAGAGAGCCACTTGAGTGTGTGGATGCTCTAGCGGCGTGAAAGGCGGGAGGGTTTCAATTCGTATGGGAGAGAAAGGCATGCATATAGTAAAAGTCCTTCACTCACGTATAGATGAAAATAAGCTCATTTCGCGTCCATTACTTTACAGCAAAACTGTTGCCATCAGATTGATTTCAGTTGATAAAAATATAGTTGAACTTTAATGGATTTAGGAATTTAACGCAACTTTTTACTCTAAGAGCTTGAAGCGTAGAATTTCGCATGACTCATGAAAATATAATCTTTTCCAATAATAAAATCCCAGAAGTGTGTGTTATTGTTGTTGTAATTGAAGAAATTTCAAATGGTTACAACTTCCGTGAGCATGGCTCGTTTTTCATCAAACTTGCAGAGTACCTAAATATCGAATTTCGTTGAGTTTCAGGGTATCCATACGATTTTGTTGGGAAAAATGAGAAATTTGATGATCATACTATTATTAACAAAGTTAAGCAAATTTTGACTTCTAAGGTAATTGTTGTTGTTGCACTCATAATCACCTGCCTCCATATTTTTTTCAGATTTTTCAGATCACAGGCGTCCAAACGCGCGGAGGGAGGACACCAATTTTTCGTGTATTTCCCCTTCCTGTGCGTCCTCTGAAACAAAACATGCCAGTTCAAGACCTGTTTTGAAAATTTTTCATCAATACCTTTCATTTTATACCCATATTGGCTCCCTTATATGGGGAGCTGCCCCTTAGAAACCAAACAAAATTTTGTTGTAGTTGAACTTTGAAGAGGGCACCGTTTTACGCTGTTTCTGGCTTATATCGTTTGCGAGAAAAAATGCTGTGATACACGGACGGACGGACGAACAGACGGGAAGATAGGTCGCGATTTTACTAGGAGTTTTAAAGTTATTTTACGAAACCCTTAAACGAAGTGCGTTAAAAAAGATGAAATAAATTTTATGTAGGCGGTGCCATATCAGTTTTTCCCTGTTTCTTTGTGATGGTGCACATGTTGAATATTTTTATGTTGAAATAGGGAACTATAATTTGGCATCACTTCCCTAAAATTTAGTGCATCCTTTTCAGGGCATTTCGAAGTCAGCTTCTTTTTCTTTTTTTTCTAGAAGAATATTTACTTCACCCTTTTTAAGCGGCAAATTTTAGGTAAATGCCTCGAGAGAAATTTACCTATTGCGGAGAGTACCTTATATATATATATATATATATATATATATATATATATATATATATATATATATATATGTATATATATATGTATATATATATATATATATATATATATATATATATATATATATATATATATATATATATATACATCTATATTTGTATATATATACAATATATATATATATATATATATATATATATATATATATATATATATATATATATATATATATATATATTATATATATATATATATATATATATATATATATATATATATATATATATATATATATATATATATATATATGTATATATATATATATATATATATATATATATATATATATATATATATATCTCTAAAGGGTGGGCCAACCATAATGCGCGATGTTAATTGTGAGTCACACCTTAACGTCAAGTTTTTTGCCCAACTTAATTTGACATTTCTTTGTTTCAGTGTTTGTCGAATTCAACCATGGAGATGTACACGATTGAGCAGCGTGTTAAGGCTGTTTAAGCCTTATATGAAAATGGGCGTTCAAATCAAAATGCATTTCGTGCACTTATTACCCGCAAATTTCCAAAGGGGGAAAATGTTAACCGACGAATTCTCTGTTTCCCCCGTATGGTCACCACTTTATTGCGGCTACTCCGGCGGAGGCTCCACCGTCCCCAATCTAGCTCACCCGAAGACAGGCGTGGGCGCCACTCGTCCGCTTTCCGAGCCTCCCAAGGGGTCGTCCGAACGAGAAGACGACCGCCGGAGCATAAACTATCGCTTGGCACTGAAAACCGAGACACTCACATTCGCTACCCTCGCCAAACACTACCACCACCGTTAAAGCTTCCAGGTCTTCTTGCCTGGTCACCGCTTCCGGGAAAATATTTCCCGACCCGCACCCCTCACAACTGGAAAAAAGTTAATTATTTGGTGAAAGGAAAGATCGAATAATTAAACGTACGTTAAGTTTATTTATCAAAAGAAAACAATTCAATAACTTAAATGTTAAAAGAAAGCCACTTACTTTTACTTCCTAACATAAAAAAGGGGCCCTCACTTCCGTTCGCTCGATTTGATGATCACTTTTCTTTTCGCAGCTCCACCGTTGCTCGCACATCCAAAAAAAAATCTGCACTGCTCAAAAAGAAAGAAGGGAAAAGAGACCGCCCGCGCCAATCTTCTCGGTTTAAATAATCTTACTGAATCCCGTTTTTTTTCTTTTTCCCTTCCATCCACCGGGAAAAACTTGTTTTGAGTGACTTTGCACGAGTAACTCCCCTCGCTTGTTTCCGCTCAACCTACATACCACCTGTGGCGATCCTATTGGGAATCAAATGTACTATCGCCGAATGCATTGATTCCATCTCCATTGTCTGTTATTGTTGATTCGTCGTTTATTCATCATTTCCTTCGACCGACGATACGAGTGCAGCACCACTTGTCATTTGCTTGTCTGCTGTGTCGTCTTCGGCGACTGATGATGACGATCATTTGAATCTTTGGTTGGTTTCGTTTGATCATACCCATTTGTATGTTTAATTTTTAGCAAATATTACCC
This sequence comes from Odontomyia ornata, assembly GCA_963969285.1. Lineage (NCBI taxonomy): Eukaryota > Metazoa > Arthropoda > Insecta > Diptera > Stratiomyidae > Odontomyia > Odontomyia ornata. The sequence continues at coordinate 377,717,000 of OZ017738.1, forward strand.
GCAATTTATTAAGCCATGGTAAGGTCTTTTATAGAGCCTTATAATGAAACTAGTTTATAATCGGATGAGAACTGCAACAACCCACGAATTAGCAAGTTATACTACAATGTCGCGTGAGTGATGAAACAACCATCTTTAGTCGCAAATGAAGACTCTCCTGGCCGGAATGTGGGATTTGATGTTCGTTTAACCTTCCTAATTGCTCAGAAATCTTTCCCAACAATCATTGGGATTCAAATGTAACTTTCCATGTCTTAGCATTGTGGGCCTTATCGACTGATTTAACGCCGATGATGCACTTGCGCCTATTAGGCTCGGTACGTACGGTACGATGTGTCTTTAGAGTTTTGGATGTTTCATCATATCTGCCACAATCACTGCACTCATGCTGGAGTGCACAAACATTGCATTGGGATGGAGCGGATTTAGAGTACAAAGCCTTATGACGATGCAATTGCGTTGCCTGACTACATGTTTTGCCGCATATGTTGAATGGATGACGAATGTTTCCGCTACCGTGTGTATTTCGCATTTCGTTTTCGAACTCGCGCTGGTGCTTGGTGCCTCCGCCGCTTGCTGCTGGTTGCGTTGTCCATAATTGTGGCGTGTGAAACGGAACCGACCTAGCTACATGAGTTTAAGTACATTAAGTTACAAAGCAAAACTACTATGTGGCTTCCTGCTTGTAATTAAAACAATTATTAAGCTTAAAATTATTGTGTGGCTTCTGTTTGTAATTAAAATAATAATTCTTTCGTAAATGGAAATTTAAATTACTTGTTGATAATTACATCATCAGACTGCCAGAAACAAACAATTAATAAAGTGCGGCTCGGTATTGCGTAGGTTAAACTCTTACGAAATCGCGTATGGTAGTGTTCGGTGAGCAGCGCTACGGAGTCTCAATGTTCACCCGTAACACACTTCCTGCCTTTTTAGTCAGCATAATCGACCAAATGTGTCCACAATCTTGAGAATTTTGCACAAATTTCAGCAAACCGGGTCTGTGGGAAATGTGAAATCAGCTGTGCATACTCGGCCAGTTCATTCTGCAGAAAACATTGCTGTTTTTTACGATAGTGTGGGAGAAGAGCCGCCAGCCTCGACTCGTCGTCGTGCCCAACAATTGAACATCAATCATGCGAATTTTGAATAAAGGTTTGAATTTACACGCTTACAAGGTTCAATCGACGCAAGAACTGAAGCCTACTGACCATTTCAAGCGTCAGTAAAACGCCAAATGGTTGGTTGAACAGACAGAAGGGAATAGTGACTTTACAAAGAAAATCATCTTTAGCGACGAGGCACACTTTCACCTCAGTGGATTCGTTAACAAGCAAAATTGCCACATTTGGGCAAATGAGAATCCACAAGTGATTGCTGAAAAGCCGATGTATCCAGAAAGAAGGACTGTTTGGTGCGGTTTATGGGATGGCGGCGTCATCGGGCCGTACTTCTACGAAAATGAGGACGGCCAAGCAGTTGCCATGAATGGTGTTCGCTATTGAGAGATGATAACGGACTTCTTGTGGCCAGAAATCGATATGTGGTTCCAACTGGATCGTGCCACCTGCCACACACCAAACGAAACAATGGCTCTTTTGTGCGAGAAATTCAATGGTAGTGTTATCTCACGTTGTGGCGATGTTGATTGGCTGCCATGATCATATGATTCTTTCTCTGGGGATACTTAAATGAAAAAGTACGTCAATAAGCCAAAAACAATTCAAGAGCTAAAGGATGAGAAAATTCAGCAAATTAACGACATTGAACCTCAATTATATCTCAGAGTCATGGAAAATATGGACCATCGAATAGAAGTAAGCCATTGTAGCCGTGGTGAGCATTTGGGCGATATTTGGTTTCGTACATAATTGTCATAGATTCCTCTATTATTATAAATAAAAAATATTAACATAATTCTCTGAAAACTTTGTGTTTTATTTACAATTAACATTATGCGTTTTGATTGTATATATATATATATATATATATATATATATATATATATATATATATATATATATATATATATATATATATATATGTATATATTTATATATATATATATATATATATATATATATATATATATATATATATATATATATATATAATATATATATATATATATATATATATATATATATATATATATATATATATATATATATTGTATACATATGGGATACAAAGAAATTTGTGACCACTCTAGAGGTCGCAATTTTACTCCGATTTTCACCAAATTTTTAGGAAAGGTGTATTGGGTAAATATCTCGAAATCTCTCCACCGAGCAAAAACAAAATGATGGCTATTTTAGACGAAAAACCGTAGTTTCTGTTCTGGCCAAAGAAGCATATAGCTCCGATTTGGATGAAATTTGCTACAGATTTTCATTAAGCAATGTGATGAATTTTACAATAAAAATGCTAAGTCTACGATAAAAAATGCTAATTTGTTTTTGTAGTTGTAACCAAACCTTACCAGCGATGTTCATGAGATTCAGTACTTTGGTAAAGACTGTAAGTACCTAAAGAACTATGTAGAAAAACTAGAGGTCAGATCTCAAGAAACAAAATGGCGGCTAGTTGAATCTCGGAATTTCAAAGGGTTCTAAAAGTCGCGGTTCAAATATGCGATTTTTTCACATTTCTGTAGCCTAATTATGAATGTTTGTGCTAAGTTCTTGTATTGTGCAAAAAATTATCAAAATTGAATGTTGGAAATTTCAAACTTAATATTTTTAGCTGCGATTTTCACTAAAAATTTAATTATTATGCCCTGTCTGGAGAGAAACTCCATTTGAACAAGATTTAGCACATTGATTGATGAGACCTTAAGGCACAAACATTTAAAGTTCTGAAATTAAATGCATGCATTCAAAATGGCGACTCCCAAAGGTCAGAAAGCAAGTGTAATTTGTTATTTTATTAGCCACTGAAATAAGCAATACTTTTCATGGCAACGTTTCTAATGGCTTAACTTGGAAGTAGTTATACAACAGACCATTTTGAGGGTATTGATAAAATATTTTTATAATACCTTACTATAATTGCGACATGTCTGTTCGTCTGTCCTTCCCGTCTGTCGGTCTGTCCGTTCCTCCTTTCCTTTGGAAGTCGGTTGAAAAGCACACTAAATAAATAATAAAAGAGTAATTTTTTTCTCACATAACAATATTTTGGCAACTGTAATCATTGATTGGTTCTCACCAGATATTCTGACGGTTGCTAAGACCTTTTGATACTGTAATTTCAAGCCTCAAGAAATGTGAATTTTTTAGTTAATTGATAAAATCTAAAATTGCCATTTGCAGATCATCATAAATAACGGCGATTGAACTCCCATATAATTATTTTGGTGTTACACTCATGCTAGAAATTTGGCAATAATCAATCAATACTGCCAGCGTCTCAGTGTGGTGATTTATTGGAATGTTAAAAGGTCTGTAAAGGACTGCAGCGATGAACTGCTGCCTCAGTAAGTGAAGATTTCGGTGCTCGATGGAATTGAGGAATTGTCTGAGGACGAGTGAATGTCCTGGCAGGCTATGGCTACGGTGTCATGGGGCAGGTTCTTCTCCCCAGCACAAGGGCCCATTCCAACAGAATTTCGCATTCACAAATTGTACGATAAAAATATCTCAGTTCGATGGTGTCGAGGCCTAGGTAACCTACCGAAAGAATTAACTATTGAAACGCTACTGGCTGAGCTCGAGTAATGCGCGTGGGACATAAGGAGATTTTGTCTTTACAACTAACATTTACGACCCCTACTAAGAGTGGGGCATCCAGGTGGATCCGTTGTAGATGTGGCCATTTATTTGGCATTTAAATGAAAAATGAATGCAAAAGTAATTCATATGAACTTTTCTGTCGAATCCATTTCAACTTAAACCTTACTTTTTTTAAATAATACAAACAACAAAACTAGGTTGAACCGCGGGAATTGATGTCTTATTCTTAAGTTTTCATATTTAAATTTTGAAAAGCACGATTTCATAACAAACAAGAACAAACAAGAACTTCAATATTCATCAATCTCGTAGTTCGAAAATGTTCCTTCCAGAATTTCTCTTGTTTTTGAGTGGTTAGCTTTTCCAAATTCCTGTAAAACCATAAATTTTAATTTTGTTACTATGAGGACGATGCTCAACTCAACCCCCGGCAAGACATTCGACGTCCAATCTTAATGCTTCAACCGAAGAACGCACTTCATCATGTATCAGAATGCCACTGTATACGACAAAAACCACGTACGATAAGTTTGCTTGGTTCCGAGCCGTCAGTTTGCTTCTTTCCATGCAAAACTCGCACTTTTAAAAAATTTTATAAGTTCATACCTAGGCTCGTTACACAAATGAAATCTTAATTAAACTCCACCTCAGAAGGTCCATAAATCACTAGTATGATCGCGAGACTATGTTCATTTGTTTGTTTAAAAAGATATAATTCCTGAAGATTTCTTGTATTGAAAAAATTAAGCATTATCTGCTCGGGTTTCGCGAGCTCATATTGGCTACGTTTGGAGCTTGGCGTTGGAAAGGCGTAACTAAAGGGTTGAATGTATAGGGGCTGGTTGAAATGAAATTACGTTTGGATCGAAAGAATATGGGGGTTGATTTGGTGTGAATGTGGTTACAAATAGAGCACACCTTGTTCCAATCTGACCCTGTCTAACGCCTTCGGGGCTAATTCTTCGAAACTTGTTTTTTTGATGTTAAGCAGGTACTGGCGGAGATTAAGGCCAATAACTCCATTTTTCAATGCATCTTTTGCGAAGTTCTTTAATTGCAGATTAGCGATTGCGATTGCCTCTTAGCCGTATTTAATTGCAGCTGCTTCTTGGCAACGTTGAAGTTTTCGTCGTAAACGAGATGTGAAGGCAGTTAAGGTTTCTGAAGAGGTTTGTTTACAGATAATCAATTCATTTACCAACTCTTAAAATATATCCCTAGGTAGGCAGAACTGATTTAATAATGCTTCTGCTTCATTAAGGTTACTCGTGAGCATGTTGGAAAAATCTGCATGGAAGCTTCGTGTTCCCGGATATTCAAATAATTCCACAATTGTTTAATACAACCGATAAAAGTCTGAAGCTCAAATTCGAGTGTTGGACTTGAGATCCCCAAAAACAAAGGGATCATTTGTCCCATTAACTTCGCGACTTTCGAGTAGTTGATCATATTGCTGGTTTTTAGGTATGGATTTTGCTGAGGTTTATCGTTTACCATGAGGTTGTGCCGCAGAGTAGGTGGTTTTTGGAGAACATTATATGGTTCAAAAAATAATTTAATGTCTTGAGACGTAAGGGTTGGCTTGAGCGATTGCGATAGGTCTTGAGGATTGGTTATCTTTAATAGAGGTCAAGATGCTCCTTTTTCATACCTCTATAAAATGGGAATCATCTCCATACTTCATTCTCCTTGCTATATCTTTATCATGCTACGATAGTTCCTAAGCTTATAGAAAGCGTTTTTAATGATCAAATATAGCTGGTAGTGGGTCCGTTAATTTCGGTGGCATAACCAACTTAGATGGTTTCTCGCATTTTTGGTTATTTTTTCTGCTGCCCTAATTATGCTTCCTTTGAAAATAGTGCAGTCAAAGCAGTTGGCCATGATGGAACGTTTCGACAGTGTACAGAAAACAATACAAGTATATGCTATTTAGGAGAATGTCACACTGGGTAGCTCAAAATGGGTTGTATGAGCGTTTAATTATTTTTTTTATAAAACATTATATTGCCCAAAATGTGTTCTATGAGATTTATTCGAAAATGTTTAAACTATTGCAGCGATCTTTTCGTTCGGAATATCACGACTTGTTAGTTTTGTTTGTTTGTTGCTTCCCATCTCTACTCCGCAAAATTATTTTCACTTCAACACAGGGTTATCTTTCATTAACTCAAATGCCAATATCTTCAGGATACGGTTACATGTCATCGGTACCGACCGTACTCGAACGTTTTCTTATTATTTTCAGGCAAAACTTATATTCTCTTTGCATGATTATCTCACAGATCTTATCCACCATTTTCCTTGAACTCACTAACTTATCCACTTTAAAAAAGCGATCGGAGATCTCACAAACAAACCAAATGTCTGACCTTATCGAATCCACTCTCACAGATTAACACTTAACTCATTTCCACGCCCTCGTACCGATATCACTTTTTCGTAATCCAAATATTCATCGCTACAGGTCTTAATCTCAAACTCGACAAGTTCGTCCTCATCCACTTGCTTGAGTTCTCGCCATGCCGGTAACAGTGGATTCGTTTCCAAGTAGAATGCAGGAATCACTTTACTCGTTTTGTGTAGCGCTGGTATTGCCATCACCAATTATTTGATCCTATCGTTATTTATTTTAATTCAGATATTAACATTTATTAATAAATAACAATTGGTTTTTATTAATAAAATGGTACATCAATGATGGTAGCGGTGATAATGACGGTGTTGTGTTTTGAATTGTTCCACACTTATTGCGTTACTATTATTATGAATTTGCTCCTTTTTGTGAAGTCCCTTGAGCAGTTTGCCTAGGCGGGCTGGTCAAATATTACACCAGACACAAAACCATTATATAATTTACATTTTATACTTCTATTCCTATATTGATTGTCGTCGAATAGGTGAGAGCTACACCTTAGACTTGCCAGGCTCCTGGCATGCTTCTTATTTAAGCTATAAGAAGAAAATATATTCCAGGATGAGTCTTATTTAAAAAAAGAAACGTTGCAAGTTTTTAGATTCTTAAACGTTCATGTCAAACTCTTACATACCTATTTCAGGGCTAAAACGAATATCTCTTGATTCAAAAGTACGGGTTTTACTTCGAAATTTCCCATATTTTAAACAAAATGTGACTTTTTCATTTCAAGATTTAAACATTTCGAAAGAAAGTAAGAATTTTCAATTTATGCTTCATATTTTCCAAATCAAGCCACAGACCTGTTTTTAAGTGAAATTTCAGACTTTTCAGAAAACTATTTTTTAATTCTTGTCAAACTTGACCTTAACCTAGCTTTTTTTCAGTCCGATTCCGCATTAATGTGTATTTTATGTACAAATTTGAACAAAATATAGAAAACTGAACATTTTAAAGACCAGGTGCATGCACAGGAAAACAAAGCTCGTAGTGTACAAATCTGTGATAAGACCTGTGCTATGCTATGGGTGTGAAATATGGACCCTAATCCAAGCATCCGCAAACATATTTACCCCCTTCAAAAGACGGGTCCTGAAGCGAATAATTGGAGCGAAGCTGGAATTCGATACAACCATGAGCTGTATGAAATTTTGGACCAACCGGAGGTCTCAACGATTGTAAGGCTGCAGAAGCTGAAATGGGCGGGCCACATGAATCGTATGGATGGACAATGGATACCCTAAAAGGTATTTGTTGGGAAAAACACTAGTCTGACTAAGTCGACGAAGACAGTTTATCGCTGCTCGGATTTCAAAATTGGAGAACACGGTCAATGGACCAAGATAGTTAGAGGCACTTGTCGCAGGGAGAGAAGATCCGAAAGGGGCTATAGCGCTACGAATAAGGAGAAGAAGAAATAATTTTTAAAAGTGATGTGTGCGCAGCAGTTCTTTTGGAATGTTTTGTTAATTTTCAGGGTTTGTGCGTTAATTTTTACGGTTTTTCCGTGACTACTACGGTTTCGGGAAAAGTTGCTATGTCACGTAGACAGATGAATGAACAGACAGACTTAATCGCTTTCAACAAGATTTTGTAAATTGCTCCAAAGCCCTAAAAATTAACAAGAGACTCTGAAAGTGCTGCTGTCCACATCTCACTTTAAAATTCAAGTTTTCCAAATTTTGTTGGTTTTCTTTGCATAAAATACACATTTATATTGAGTGGAACTGACAATCTAGTACCCACAATTTTTTCAAGTGTTAGTTTTGTGTTGAAAACTAAATTTTCTATTTTGAAAAGTGCGAACTTTCGCATGAAAACAAGCATGTGACTTTTTATTTGGAAAATATGGATCATGACATGAAAATTTTAAGTTTGCTTCTGAATTTTTAGAACTCCTTATTTGAAAACTGAAAAATTTAGAACTGAAAATGTTGCATCGGAAATGAAAGCGGGTGCTTTTGTCCTGAAATTCTTTGATACAATATAAACTGCCCCCTATAAATTAAACTTTTTAATTATGTCAGTGGGACTACAAAACCTGAATGTATAAAAGATTCAGTTAAGTGATAAAAGTTTGAACCAAAGATTCAGCCACAGCTTTATAAACAATGCCCTTAAACGACTAACAAAATATAACTAGATTATGAATGAAAGTGTCCACTAGCTTTAACTGATGACTATAAATTTACCTGTGTGGGGATAACCCTCGATGTCCGCGAGAATTTGTAATTTCCACAGCTTATCATTATACTTTTCATTGTCGTTTTTGAACTCAATTCAACCTACAAACAAAACATCACATACGATTTGTACTTTTTTGCGCAAATGAATTTGTCTGACACGAATAATTAAAGAAAATGTCCTATGAATCGCTCCGAAAATGAACGTAAACACAAACTATTAAATTATGTTAGTGAGTCAGTACTAACCTTCCATGGAACGATACGAATCGATTTATGCTTGAACAACGTTTGGAGATATTGAAATCTTATTTCCAAAGTGAGTGCTGTATTGCTCAAACAGTGCGTTTTTCAAAAAGAAGTTTTGGCCAAAGTGAGGCACCCACAGCGCGCACTGTACGGAAATTTGTGAAGAACGGTAGTGAGAGAGGCATGCTAGTGGACAATACTCACGGTCTCCGTACTTGCACGCTGCGCACCCCGGAGAATGTGGCTCCTGTACAGGAGAGTGTGTGACTCAATCCAAAAACATCAACTCGCCGTCAATCACAGCAACTCAACATTAGTCGCACGAACCTGAGAAGAATTTTGCACAGACAGATTATTTACTTGAAAGATCCAAATGACATCGAAGCGTTATCACTTTGCAGTTTTATCATCAGAGCAGCCTAAACTGGATGCCTCAGCGAGTGATAATGTGGTGGGGATTCTGGAGTGGTGGCATCATTGGACCGTTTTTCTTTGAAAATGAAGCTCGAAATGCTGTTTCGGTGAACGGAGAGCACTACAGAGGCATGATAAGTGAATTTTTATGGATGGAGATTGAGAATTTGGACTTGACTGACGTTTGGTTTCAACCGAATGGCACGCCATGCTATACATCTTTTGCGCACAAAAATCGGAAATCGTGTAATCAGCTGCCTTGGCGATGCCATTGGCCGTCTTGAAGTTGAGATTTGACACCGTTGTACTTATTTTTATGGGGCGCTGTGAAAGATAGATGTTATGCGGAAAATCCGCAAACAATTCAAGCACTGAAATTGAATATTCAACAAACCATCGCTCAGATAGGACCCGAAACCATCAATAATGTCTTGGAAAATTGGGCTGAGAGGATAGCCTACTGTCGCGCCAGCCGTGGCAGCCATAAGAATGAAATTATGTTTCACAACTAACGGGAAGATTAGTTCTTGCGAATAAAGCCAAAATATAGGAAAAAAAATTGATTTTTGTTCATTTACATCCCATACATAGAACAAAATATTCTATATCAAACGCACAACCCGATACTCTGATGTATTAAGCACTTCCAGCAGTATCATTAGTCTACTCTTGTTTTGAACAAATAATAGAATAAAATAAAAGAAGAAAAGTAAATACAAATTATTGAGTATGTGTCAAAGAGTAGAGCATAAGGTAAACGTCCAGCGCGAAGACCAAGAACTCGTTGGGAAGACACAATTGAAGCCGCCATCAAATTTTTGCTGCTAGTAATCAACTAGTGAATGAGGTCGCAGAACTGTGATGATCGGGCGAGATTAATCTTGGAGGCCAAGACATGGCTTGGGCTACCGTGCCATAGATGATAATAAATGGTCGATTCGTCCTATCATTATAGCGACGTTTCTGAAGAAATAAAGACAGTAAATCATCACCTCTTCTAGGAGCATCAGAAGAAGCGTTCACTGCACATTTCGTAGTAATTCATATCTACGGATTAAGATTTCCAGCTTAAACAGATAGTCAATTCAAAAGATAAAAATATTTGCTAGGACTTTTTTATTTGAAATAATTCACGGGAGCTTTCACTTGATATCACCCAAAAAAATACAAGTACATGTGCCTCTACGCCTTTGCATGCGTCACCATATATTACTACATAACATAATTTATTCATTCAATTATTTATACGGGCACATTATCATTGAATTTGTTACTAGATACATAATATATCTACTCATAACCCGTTTTTAATTTGTTTTATCGTTGATAGCTGTGGAGGTTTAATTTATTAATATTTAGATGAACATCATGTAAGGATTCATAAATTTATCGCAATTTTCGAATAAATTCAATTTGAATGTTAATAAGTGAAAATATTGACATAATAGTTTCCAAATTAGTTTTTCATGAACGTCACAAAATTTTGATTCTGATCCATTAAAAACCCAGAACTTTCATTCCAAGCCACTAAAATATGTGAGTAACCCCTTTTGCATTTATATGATTGAAAAAAATAGTTTGATTGCAAACTATGTTTTTAATTTCAATGAAGGCATGACTATCGATTTTTGTGCATTTTCACATAAAAATCAATTATTTTATTTCATATCATTTTGAATTTTTCTCTGACTTTATTTTTCAACATGAAATACTGTAAATGTGTCGGTTAAAATGATATATAGTAATATTTGGTATGAAAAATGAAATGGTGAAACATTTTCACAATAAAATTTCATTATTCGAACTGAGCACACGAAGAGCAAGATGATAGAACTCATAAATCCAATCAGTAGCCCTGGCGAAACCGATATGGCGTGTGCCTTCCTCGAAAGTACACCCTCCTTGAAATATTTTTATGGTCAGCGTGCATGGGGGATAACATGTTTATTGCAGGGTTGTCCAATGAAAATTAAACTTGATGATTTCTAGTGCAAACGTTCACTCGATAGTGAATATAGAAAAATTTAATCCCATGGGATTAGCGATTATTATTCCTTAATTGAGATAAAGTTACAGGGGGGCTCATTACTCTACTCAATCTATTGATTGTATGCAGTTATGAGTATTCTGGGTTAATGTTATCATTTGTAAGCATTAATTGTATTAACATGATAACGATTAAGTAATGTTTTATTTGTTCCAAAACGAATCAATCTCGTCATATAGACGGTCCTAAGCTCGTTTGAGGAAGGAGGGGGGAACCCCTTTGTTTCCCCAACCCAAAGCTTCCATGATTCCGCATCCCAAGCCCCCCAACTACATGGTAGTAAATGCTCTCGGGGTCAAACATTATGTTTAGTGGTTTCCCAATAATGGGACATTAAATGCCGAGAAATGCTATAACTATAAATACATCTACAGCTCTGCTACTAAATCCCACTTACACCTCCTTTATGTGGACGTAAGAGGGTGAAGACGAATCGAAGTAACAACAATGTCACCGGAATGGAGGATGGGTGTCAAGCTAACTCCCCGTCCCTGGAAAACCCTAAAATATTTCAAAACCTCCGGAAGGGCCTCGGAATGGATTGGACTCACGGCAAAGACCTCGCAAACGAAAAAAGGACTATGGCATTGGATCCTAGAATGTCAGATCACTCAATTACCCTGGCGATGTTAAGGATCTTTTATAACAGGCCAGTCAGTATAAATTAAAAATAGTGGCAATCCAGGAAACGAACTGGATTGGAAACGACATTCAAATCCTAAGATCGCACACAATACTCAAAAGCGGGAAGCCTACCGGCCTTTATAGTGGATACGGAGTTCGAATTGCACGTTATTGACTTTAAGGCAGTCAATGAACGGTTGCGTGTGATCCGTATAAAAGCGAACCTCTTCAAAATATGGCTAATAATCATGCCCCGACCAAAGAACCGGACGAAGAAATGAAGGAAACGTTCTACAATCACCTGGAAAGACTAGTTGAACCTTTGCCTATAAACGACAAAAAATAATTCTTGGTTATTTGAACGCTAAGGTTGGCGATGAGCTATCTCATCAGAAATGACTTTAGGATATAGCCTCCACGATGAAACAAATGACAACGGCCAGCACGTAGCAGAAATCTAGTCATACGTTCAACTTGCTTTACACATTGACGTATTCATAAAATAGCCTGGGAACACTGGATGGTAACACACAAAACCGGATCAATAATGTTCTGATTCAGCAACGATGGGCCTCGAGCATACTTGACGTCCGTACATACTGAGGAACCAATTGTAACTCAAACTAACCTACCAATGTCGTATGCCAAAGGTATATTCAGTAAAGACCAGCTCGCTACAATAATTTGACATCGAAAGGCTCTGAACGGCGTCTGTGGCCGAAAATTTTACGGAGATCCTCAACAAGCAGCTGGCTCCCATCTTATCAGACACATCCATAAAGATAAACAACGAGCTCTAGATGGAAGTGAAAGCGGCAATTTAGACCTTGATAGAACAGACGATTGGACATCAAGCTCAGCTCAAAATAAATTATTAGTTTGATGATGAGTGCCAGGATGCGTATGCCAAAAAAAAATCAGGTACACAAAGACAACGTAGGTGTAAAAGCCAGAACGAAGAGATAACACTATGAAAATCTAAGAAGAGTAGCGAATAAGATAACTTAAATAAAAAAATATACCATGACGATAAATTAAGAAGTATAGATGTATGTTTAGTGAGCAACAACACTAGACAAGCATACAACGTATTGAAAAGCCTGAAATGTGGTTATCAGCCCAAAATTTGCGCGATGACCTCGGCAATATCATCGCTGATGAAGCCAAGATTAAGGAAAGATGGGCATCATATTACAAGAACCTCGTCAATCCTCCGCACAGTATCAGAAAATCGGTGCCTTTAGATGTCTGCAAAGAGCTTCCATTGGCTCCACCAACTCTGGATGAAGCGTGTTTCACCATCAAAGCCCAAAAGAATAATAAAGCGCCGGGCATCGATAAGATTCCAGTGGAGACCATCAAATATGGTGGCAGCAGTGTTCATAAAGCTATTCACAAAGTCATCTAGCACATTTGGCAACAAGAGCATATGGCGAAAGAGTGGAGCCGATCAGTCATTTTCTTGAGGCAAATCACTAGCTTGTACGACATACAAAATATTTTCAAAAATCTTAGAAAATAAAATCGGATCATACGCCAACAGTTTTATTGGGGAGTATCAAGGTGGTTTCAGGGGAGGTAGATCAACAACAGACCAATTGTTCACAGTCAAGCAGGTACTTGAAAAATGCTGGGAGTTGAACATAGACGTACACCAGCGCAGGAACGCTCACAGAGAAGAATGGAGCGAAAGTGCTAAACCGCACTGGCTCCAAAAAACTAATTACTCCTGCCGTCAGAAAGACCGCGTGGATTAGTGAGGAAAAGGCGCACAGCAGCGAAGGCGGATATAGATAAAATGCTAAAAAATGACATTCTGCGGTCTTTTTCTAGTGCACGGGCTTCACCATAGATGTCAGAGAAAATGGATACGAAATGCATCGCAAGAATTAAAGCACTTTATGATGCAGCGTGAAGTTGGCGCGTTATCAGCTGTTCATTCGGATTTCAAATAAATTTGACGTGACGTCTCCCACTAAAATTCGCCTCTTGAACCAAATAAATTTTCCGTGCGGGTATTCTAACTTGAACGATATAAAAGATTCAACATGACTTACCCTGTGAAGGATATGTCCCTCGCATGCTTCCTATAGCTGTTTTTGCAATGCCACACACATCACTACATTTTTCGTTTTCCGACACAACAACACTCGCGATCCGTAACAAACTTTTCAGCTTCATTAATTATCACTTTTGCAACGCTTTCGCGTTAGCTTCAACACGGCTTGTCTTGAAAATATTGTTTTGTAAACAATTTCAAATTCAACTTGATTAGACGTTGCCCATCATTGTTCAATTTTCACGAATCATGTGTTTTCAATCATATGGTTGATATTTTGTTGACGATTCGGGGGTTAAAGTGCGGAGTGCGATTTTCATGAGAGCAATTAGAGAGCCACTCGAGTGTTGAGATGCTTTAGCGGCCTGAAAGGCGGGGGGGATTTCAATTTGCATGAGAGAGGAAGGCATGCGTATAGTAAAAGTCTTTCGTTCACGTATGGATGAAAATAAGCTCATTTCGCGTCATATTGTTATATATTCCACGGACAGAACAGGCCCTACGTTTTACTCTTGATGAGGCGTCAAGCATTTGCTGCAATCCACAATTTTTCTCATCCAGGCGTAAGGTTAGCAGTGCAGTTATTAAAATTTAAATTCATATGGCCATATCTAAAAAAGACGCAGCACAATGGAAAATTCAACGCTACATCAGAAATGTTTCTAGTCACATTGACGTTTCAAGTTCAAGGTTCGAACATATCAATCTAAATATTATCACTCTACCCATAGTCAACAACTACAGGTACTGTTTAGCAATGATAAATCGATTCTATTGTTGGCCCAAAGCAACTTCTCTGTTTGACATAACAGCCGATCCCGTAGCGAAGGGGTTCTACTTGAGTTAGATGGCCAGATTCGGTGCACCTAAAAAAATATCAACAGATCAAGTCATCCAATTTGAATCTTTGCTGTTTCCTGCCTTGGCAAATTTGATTGTTGCCAAAAAGATATAGACAACGCCATACCATCTGGTGTTAATAGCATGGTTGAAATGCGGCATAGGCCATTCAAACTGCATTAATGTTTCATATTTGTAATCAACCAACATAATAGCCCGAGCTCCTTCTAATGGTCCTCCTAAGTTTACGAACAGCAATGAAGTAGGACATCGATGTATCTCCAGCGCAGTACATGAAACAGGACTTAACCATTTCACACTATCTGGATAATAACTCGCACGTATTTATGAAGACGGATGCTGTTCACAGGTCGCTTCAACCACCATATATTGGTCCACTGTCTCAACTGCTTCGGATAAATAAATTGCCGATTCTTCACAGAAACTCTACATAAGACCAAAATGATACTGTAATGAGTCATGTTCTGCGAGTAAACTTACACTGTAGCATTTATGCCCAGGAAACGCTATAATAGTTTTCAAGTGACATAAAAGCTAACATGCTGCTACGAAGTATGCAACATTAAAGCAATACTTAACTAGCATGGTACTCTGTGGAATCTAATACCTCCACTATCTGTTTTTGGAACAAAGCTAGTTTTTCACTGCTAAACTATGGACTATACTATCTAAAAATGAAGAGAAAGACATGCAGTCCTCTGATAAGTGAACAAAAAATAAATACACAAGGCGGATGTCCCTGCCACTACTACAATAGTAATACCAGTTTCTAGAGATGTATTCCTTTCAATATTTTCTAAAGCCATCAGAAGGACTGCAAAACATGAAGCAAACAGATCTAGAAAGAGAAAATGTCGAACAATATCATAACGGCAAGAAAGTTGAAAGACGAGCGAACAGCAGACATAAGGCCCTTACTGACGTTCAAACGATCAATCCGATCTGGTGGTCCAGTTGCTAGTGAACGCAAGAATAAGACATATAGTATAATCATTCCAGAAACTACTTATCGTAAACTTTGACAGATTGGTAATAAAGAATCCTCAAACTAGAAGGCGTTGGTTAATAAACTGAAAAAATCTAGAAACTGAATATATTTTGGTTGAAAGTAAACAATGAATTAACGTAAAGTAATACCTTGTTTCTAGCCCGCTATGAAAATTTGACATCGAAAAGCTCCAAACGGCGTCTGTGGCAAAAAATTTTAATGGAGAGCCTCAACAATCAGCTGGCTCCCATCTTATCAGACGCATCGTTAAAGACACGCAACACGCTCTGGATGGCAGCGAAAGCGGCTATTAAGACTGTGGCAGAACAGACGACCGGACATCAAACCCAGCGCAAGAGAAATTATTGGTTCGATGATGACTGCCATAATGCGTTAGACAAAAAGAATCAGGCGTACAAAGAAGACGCAGGTAGGAGTACCAGGACAAAGAGAGAACACTTTGAAAATCAAAGAAGCGTAGCGAATAAAATAACTAAAATTAAGAAAAAAATAAACTTTGATGACTAATTGAGAAGCATCGATGTAATTATAGCGAGCAATAACAAAAGATAAGCATACAAAGCAGTGAAAAGCCTGAAACGTGGTTATCAGCCCAAACCCAAGCTCTGTAGTGATAAAATCGGTAAAATCATCGCTGATGAAACCAAGATTAAGAAAAATTGGGCATCATATTTCAAAAACCTCCACACAGCTCCAGAACATCGGAGCTTACAGATGATTGCGGAGAGCTTCCATTGGCCCCAGTAATTCTGGATGAAGTTTGTTGCACCATCAAAGCCCAAAAGAATAATAAAGCGCCGGGCATCGATAAGCTTCCAGTGGCGGCAGCAGTGTCCATAAAGCAATTCACAAAGTCATCCAGCACATTTGCAAGAATATACGCCAAAATAGAGAAGCCAATCAATTATACTCCCTATCCACAAACAATGTAACAAGCTACAGTGCGAAAATTATAAAGACATATCACTAGCTTGCACGACATACAAAATATTTTCATAAATCTTAGAAAATGAAATCGGGTTATACGCCAGCAGCAATATTGGCGAGCATCTACGTGGTCTTAGAGCAAGTAGATCGCTGATATTCCATTTATTGATAGTCAAGCAGGTGCTTAAAAAATGCAGGGAGATCAACTTAGACGTACACCAAATTTACGTTGGCTTTAAGCAAGCATACGACAGTATTGATCGTAACGCACTGTACCAAATAATGCTTTGTTTTGGTATCCCAGCCAAATTGTTCCGTCTTACGAAAATAACAATGACGTTGACGACCTCCCAAGTCCGCTTCAACAACCAACTTACCGACGCCTTTATAAAAAATATCGGGCTAAAGCGGGGAAACCAGCTGGCTTCATTGGTATTCAATTTGGCTCTGGAGTATGTCATAAGGAAGCTACCTGTCGATACACGAAGTACATTACTATACAATTCGAGCCAAATGGTAGAGGTAGCCTATGCGGATAACGTCAACATTTTTCGCGGCCATTAACAACTGCCAAAGAACTCTTCCTGAAACTCGACAGCGAAGCAAAACTAGTAGGGCTACAAATCAATGAAAATAAAACAAAGCCCATGATGCAGTTGGGGAAAAATAATTCAAATACACAAAATATCACATTTGACGAATAAAGTATCGAAAATGTAAGCAAATTTGTATATTTAAGTGCCAAAATAATGAGAGCCGGTAATGAAAGAGACGAAATACGCCGAAGAATACAGCTCGTAAATAAATTATTTTTTTTCAGTTTTGACGATCTTGAAAACTGGCTGCATACACAGGAATACAAAGCTCCAAGTATGCATATCTATGATAAAACCTGTGTTAAGCTATGGGTGTGAAATATGGACCCTAACCGAAGCATCTGCAAATATATTTAACGCTTTTGAGCGACGGGTAATGAGGTGAATAATCGAATCGACGGAGACAAATGGTGAATTCGATACAACCATGAGCTGTATGAAATTTTTGATGAGCCAGAGTTCTAAACGATTGTAAGACTGCGAGAGCTGCAATGGCCTGGCCACATAAATCGTATGGATGAACAACGCATACCCAAACACGATTCATTGGGAGAACTGAAGGCCAGAGACCAGTGGGAAAACCGAGAAAACGCTGGTTTGACTTGGTCGACGAAGACAGTTCATCGCTGCTCGGATTTCAAAATCAGTGGACGCGGTCAATGAAACGAGACAGTTGAAGATGCTATTCGCAGGAAGCGAAAGCCTCAGAGGGGCTGTAGTGCTAGGAAGAAGAAAAATACCTTGTTTACATATAAATTATATGAAATATAGTGTGGATGTTGGTATACATGATTTTTCTACAAAATTTTTTAGCCATGCAACTAGATAATACTACTCTTCAGCGTTCAGGTGCAGTATTATATACAACGCTAGTTCACCGGCTGCTAAGGCAACTATTAGTTGCTTATGAAAATTCTTTTTGTATAACTACATGATTGAGTTGCATATTTAATAATTTTTTTTCTGAAAAATTATTACAGAAGAAAATTGTTAGAAGAAGGTGGTTTCGACATGTGCACTCATTCTCTTCGGGCCATCACTCTTATTAGATGCACACCGGTAATGGCGACCACCATGCTTAGAGGTGAGAGAGTTATATTAAATTTTCCTACTTATGCCAACTCAATATGTTTTTGTAACTGCGAATTATGTTCAGGTTAAATTTCCCCCTGTAAGTACTATCGTATGGACTTACATCAAATCGATGTGAAAAGGGTGAAATTATCAATTTAAAGTTTAGCGACTATTAGTATCATCACGACTATTTGCTTGCTTGCTATTTCCTGTCAACTTCGGTACGGTAAGTTTCTAGTATATAGGAAAAGTCTCACAACCTTTGACGAGAAGTTCACCAGTGGTTGACTCACGATGAACTATGTACTAGGTTGACAGCATTTAATTCCACCAAGACATGCCTTCGCAGATTGATCAACATCAGTCAGGCTTCATGCTGCTAAGACCTTTAGGATGACATAAATAGCGATCCGTGGCACCATGGCTACAAACTGGTCATGAAGAAACTTTGTACCCTCAATTTAAAAAACCTGGACGAGATAGTGCAGACTCGTTTCATTACATTTTGCATTAGAAACACCTGCAGGATGCCCATACTTCACTTGCAGGGAACTGGAAGAAGCAGCTCTGTCTCCATTGAAAATCGAGTCTCTAGCTTCACATAGTGTCCCAACTGATGTGCTGTTGCTGGCTTATTACATTTCTTATGATTTTCAACTCAGCACTCAGAACGCTTACCTTTCCAAAACCCTGAAAGAAAGCCAGACTTGTACTGATCAGCAAGGTGAAGGGCCATCCTGAGTCGCTACCTTTTGGGTTGTTCAATAACTAATGTTTTTTTTTTCATGTTTTTAAAGTAAATTTACTTATATTCACAACAAACAACAATCAATGATATATTGACGATTTTGATGGATGACGTTATGGCATCTTTCACTAAGTTGAAAATTTTCACGTTTGAAGAAGCCTTGGTTCTTGGAAGCGAAGAACTGGCCCAACTCATTTAAATATTCTGATCGGAATGGAAAGTTTTACCATTCAAATGGTTTTGAAGGGAGCGAATCAAATGAAAATCTAATACTGCTAAGTCAGGGATATAGGGTGGATGAGGTATCAGCTCCCAATTGAGCTCCATTAATTTTTGACGGGTTATCAAAGCAGTGTGGGGTCTGGCGTTACCATGATGGAGCATCACACTTTTGCGATTGGTCAGTTAAGGGTATTTATTCTTGATTTCTTCATTCAATTTCGGAAATTGATGACAGTAGACAGTTGAATCAATAATTTGTTCTCTTAGAGAATGCTCAAAGTAGACTACACCCTTGTAATCTTCCCACAAAGAAAGCATAATCTTTTTTTGGGCAATATTGATTTGGATGTTAATTATGGGGGCTCATATTACTTAGTCCATGATTGTTTTTGGACTACATTATCGTAAACAATCCACTTTTCATCATACGTTATAATTCTTTTTAGAAATGGGTTGTTTTGGCTACAATTCAGTAAAGAATCGCATATGATAATGCGTTTGGTGAGGTGGGTTTCCTTTAATTCGTGAGGAACCCAAACATCTACTTTATTTACCTAGCCAAACTGTTGCAAGTACAAGTAAACATCTGAGTTCGTTATTTTGAGCTTCTCTGCTTCCTCTTGAGCAGTGATACGTCGCTTCGATTAACTCCTTTATTTTTTCGTGATCAGTAGTGGTTGGGCGTCCAGTATATATGGTGCATCTTTGACATTAAAATTTCCAGAACGAAAGCGAGCAAATCTACGCTGGCACTGGCGATCAGTAAGGCAGTCCTGACCATAAACTTCAGATAATTTATTTCGAGCTTACACCGCATTTTTTCCCTTTCGGAAGTAAAACAATAAAATATGCCAATACTACTCTCTTTGATTGTCCATTTTCAAGTTTATTTTTAACCAACTTGTTGTTTAGAAATGACGCTCAGTTTTTGACAATAGACAGTTGAAAGTCTAATCAAGCTGGGCAAACAGACCTTCGCTCAAATCAGAAGGGTTTCGTATCCAATTTCTCCAAAATGCAGTCACCATCAGCGAATAAAGTCAAGCAGCATGCCAATAGGTGTGCACGTTTCAAAGAAAATCGATTGTTTCTCTATTTTCAACAGTCGCCATTTTGTTGCAAAATATCATAAATCACTCAAATCATTAATTCCGAAAAATATTTATGTTATTGATCCTATTTGAAAATTGCAAGAAGACGAATCAAAACGGTAGTGTCTGATTCAATGGAAAGTCCAAAAAATAACAAAGTCATGTGTTATTGTTGTTGTGATTGGAGAAATTTCATTAGACCTTCCGTGTATATCATTCAAATTTTTATAAAAATATCGAATTTTGTTGGGTTTAAGGGTCCCCATACAATTTCATTTGGGAAAATGTTAAAAAGCTGAGCGAATTTTCACTTCTGAGGTATTTTTTGTTGTTGTGCTCATAAACATCTACCCAATTATTTTTTTTAGATTTTTCAGATCACAGGTGTCCAATCGCAAGAGAGAGACCCAAATTGTTCATGTAGTTTCCCTCCCTGTGCGCCCCGTGAAGCAAAAAATATCAGTTTAAGACCTGTTTTGACAAGTTCTCATTAAAACCTTTCATTTGATACCCATACTGGCTATCTTTGATGAAACTTTTCATTGGGTGCCACTCCCCTATATGGGAAGACCCCCTTGAATGCTTTATAAAACTTTTCGCAGTTAAATTTTGAAGAGGGTACCACTTTACACTTAAGTGCAAAATTGCACTTAGAGAAAATTTGCTATGTCACTCGGACGGGCGGACAGACGGGTCGTGATTTTAGTAGTGTTTTGTGAAATTATTTTACAAAACCCTAAAAAAATAAATGATAATACAAGCCACGCAATCCCGACTACAGGAAATATGCAGTTCACGCTATAATGTATCAAACAACCGAATGTACCCTTATGAGGCGCATAACATTTAATATTGCGGAGAAGTTGTCTAAACTTACATACATACGAGGTATGAAAATTAAATAATGAGACTGATTCCATGAGAACCATATATTTAAAAATTATTCTACAACTCTCCCATCCTCTTCAAAGTAGTCCCCTAGGGCAGCTATACAACGATTCCAGCGCGTTTTCCATGCTTCGTAACATTTCTGGAACGCTTCGACTGGGATGTCCGCGAATGCCCTTGTCAGGCCCGCCTGGATGTCCGCAATCAACTCAAAATAAGTTCCTTTGACCACCGATTTTGTTTTAGGGAACAAAAAAAGTCCCAGGCTGACATATCGGGTGAATGAGGCGACTGTTGTAACACGGCGATCCCTTCAGAAGCCAAATACTGGGACACGCTGAGGGATCCACAGAAAGGTTCTTTGGAACCATCTTTACGCACAACCTTATCATCCCAAAATCGTCGGTTAAAATTTGTCTGACTATTTTACGGTTCATACCCAGTTCCGAGGCCAGCATTCGAATTGTTAGATGCCAATCTTAATGTTTTAGGGCGCGCACACGCTGCGTATTCGCATCAGTCCGCACAGACTGGTCTCTCGCTCCACGCCTCGTCTTTACACTTTCACACCCCTCCTTAAGCTCTTTTTGCCATCGAAACATTTGGGCACGACTAAGAGCACTATCATCATGCACTTTTACAAATTTAGCGTACGTTGTTTCGCCCAATCTGGCGCAAAATTTTATTGCGACGCGTTGCTCTTGATTTCGTTTCCCCATTTTCGTGACGAGCACCACCAACGCATGTCTATTCAACACAACACAGCAGGCGAACTAAACAAGCCAGAGCGATGGTAAATATATCAATGGAGAGGGGAAAGATGCCGGGGAAGGGGAAGGGAATTTCAAGGTCAGAAGTATACCACAAGCGCGGCAATAAAATCTCATTACTTAATTATCACACCTCATATTTGCAATTTGATCCCATCTTTTAAATCATATTTATCTGGATAATCTATGATTCAGAGACAATAAAACGTTTATTGTTTAGCTACGCAGGGTCGTGCTCAGTGATAAAATTATTGTCACTACACCTTAAAACTCTCAACTTATCCAAAATAGTGCAAACCTTGATTTATACCCTTGTAAAAACACAAGTTTCTCTTAACATTACCATATTAATATGCATTCGCTCTACGGGAAATCCATTCAACACAAGCAAACTATAGGATTTTACCGCATTGTATCCTAAAATCATTCATCTGCATTTTGTGAAGTGGTAACCCTTTCTACAAATTTCATGCACATACATAGATCACAGCAAATAGGGTCATCAAGTTGTCCATTTTACTTTTCAATTATACAACGATGACGATCCAATGTTCTACATGCTCATCTCAACCCATTATTTTCATCGCGGGTACAAAGCGACGTCCTTACGAGAAACCCTAACACGGGTGAGCATTGAATCCACACGAACATTTCCATTGTCTCATTTATGAGTAAAATTTGGTGGAAAGTTCACATCGATACATTTTCACGTGCATGCAAGAACCGTTAGGGAGATCATGTAAAGATATTGGAAGGATGGTGAACTCTAGATTGAAATTTATGTTATCTTTGTGTTTTTAAAATGAAACCATATTTTTGGACGTACATTTATGCTCATATTCTCTTGTTTTGAAAATGGGTGGTGGGTGTTCTACAGTATTCTGCTTTAGGTTTTAATTAATACGGATGAAATTGGAAATTTCGTTTCAATTGTACGTAGCTATGTATATTATTCTTAAAAATATAAAGCGTTGTATTTAACATTTTATTGCATATAGTAATTGGATCTGAAGATTAGAAATCAATTGTGTCGTGCACATAATATAGCTTGTGGTAACGTTTAAGAAATAAAAATCTAGTACTTTTAAAAGCAATGGGTTGCAACCATTTTGGAAGTATAAGAACTGTATTTCAATAAGTCACAATTTTATTCTACCTGAATTTAGCATGCGTTTCCTGAAATTTAGTTATAATAGAAAAGAATTTGCGATGTCTCAAAAAGAAACATATATACAATATAAAAGCTACACTACGTTGTTTTTATGCTCATACAAATTTCAAATGGAGGAAGTTTTATAGAATGCTATCGATTATCATTTAATTTTTGAAATTTAACAGTTTAATCCTAACATATTAATAAATATAATAATAATGATAATAATATAAATTAAAGTAATGATAATGTATAACAATAATCAAAGGCGATTATTTGTAGGTTCTGAGTTGACCTTCAATTACACCCTAATCCTTATACCCACTTCAATCCACTACCTGACATGTTTCCAGTTAGCAGATAGGCTGACCCATGAGTTTAAACATCACATATAGGGGTATTTGATCTTGTAAAGTGGGCAAAAGTCCATCAAATCAACTGAGGAATTTCCCAAAATTTTTTCAGCTGAGGATACCTGAGATTGAAGAGTATTTAAACCAACCTTATTAGTGTGTACCTAACGCCAAATGAACTGATATCATCTTTCCAAGCAAAGGTTAATACTTAGAAGGGCGCTGTCTCAAATGCGCATGGTCAGGCGCTCGTTGGGGAAGACTTCAATGCTAAAGCAATTGAATGGGACATGATTCAATACTGATCTGCGGAGAAAACGAGTCCTAAAAATGGAGGCCAAAACAGGGCTTGTCTTGCTGAGCTCCGGCTATATACTGACCTTCTGTCGGGTGGACTGTGAAGAAACCATGCCCAACGAAACATTCATCTTGGGAAGTACTAAAAGACTGCTCAACCAGTGATTATCAGTGTATACAGCCAGGTGCTCATGGCAGGTGCGCCGTTGGTGGAACATTTGCAGGGAAGAGCGAGTAGCTCAAGATGTGGCAAACTCAACTACGATAATCACTACGTCTGCTTGCATCGCTTCTATGCCCCATCGGAGACCCGGCGCGGTAAGTCTCCAGTATACTGGTGGTCGACTAAAATCGCCAAAAAGCGAAGAGAGTGTCACAAACTTTGACCTGATGCTCAATAGCGATGGAACCGCAATGAGGCACGCAACCAGTTAGTAGCATATAAGTTGGCCAAAAAATGCATTTGCAAAATGATTAATATCAGTAGAGTTGGCTGCTAGCAAGATCTAGAGGACAATGAGAACAGGGACCCAGGGGACTTTGGCTACAATCGAGTTATGTGGAAGCTTGGTGCCCTGCACATGCACTACATATGAGACAAAAAAGGTGCACGGACATTCCGTCCACGTTGACACTGTTCGCAGTAAGATACCAGTTGAATGCCCACTCTGGAAGAGACAGTTCCACCATTGAAACCAAAGAAGGCTCCAGGCGGAGACGGCATTCCAGCTGAAGTGTTGTAGCTCGCCTTTCACAATTGTCCTTACTTGCTGCTCAATACATTCAACGCTTGCCTGCAGAAAGGATTTTCCCGAAACATTGAAATGTCGCAAGGCTTGTACTAATCAACAAAGAGTAGGAAGATTCTTGGTCGTCACCTGCATACCACCCGTTATGCATGTAAGACACTGATAATAAAGCACTTGAGACACTTATCAAGGGATGATTTATTGTCGCAATTTATGCTGCTAGGGATCTAACTCTTGCCCGTATGGCTTTAGAGTAGGTCGCTTTATCATTGATGCGATGAAAAAGCGCAAAGATATATGTGGATCGCTTTGTTGATCACACTCGATGTTTGGAATGCCTTCAACTCTGATAGAGGGGTGGATACCCCTATATGCTGGCAACCACTTTTCAAGCTTCAGAATATCTTATACGGCTTTTGAGGGACTATCTGAAGGACCAAAGCCTGTTTTATGATGCAATGCAGGGCCGACGAAAGATAGAAGTCACATCGTATGTTGTTCAAGGATTCATCCTTGCTCCAGACCTGTGGAACGTATCATACGAAGGGCTACTGAGACTAAAGCTGCTGGATCAGCTGTGCGGATTGTGTTGCAGCACTAGTTGCTAGATGCACCGTCCAACAGCCACAACTTAGGCTAGGTATGCTAATGCATCGGGCGAGAGACTAGATGGCTCAGTATAGCACTGAGAAAAATAAAGTTGACATCTTGAAAAATAAGAGAATCCTCAGACTAAGGCAATCAGTATTGGGGAATCACTGATTGAGTTGAAACCATGCATAAATTGCCTGGGGTTATTGATCCACTCAAAGAGGAGTTTCTCTGAATAAATCAGGGCAACGATTGATAAAGCTGTTTCAGGCATATCGGCTCTGAGTTGACTTATGGACAACTACGGAAGACTCAACCCATCCATAAGGTGAGTGTTGATGAGCTCCGTAGAGTGGATGCTAATGTATAGAGCAAAAATATAGGATGACGATCTCAGCAAGGAGCTGTACCGAAAACATTTGGCACAGGTACAGAGAAGAGGAGCACTGAGGACTGTATTTTTGTTTGCAGGTGATAGTCATCGCAGGCGTGGTAGCCCGCCCCCCTTGCTAGAAATTGCCATATTATTTACCGGCCTTGAAATAAGACATGGGGAAGACAACACTCAAATACATATGGCAGCAATCCTGGCTATACAGCACGAATGGAGATGGACTACGCACCTCATCCCTGATCTGTGAATACGGGTCAATCGAATAAACGGCAAGACTGACTTTTTCTGACCCAGCTCTTGAGCGGGAATGGATGTTTTAAGTCTTATTTGCACAAGATTGGTCGTGCGTGGCCCCTCGACTGAAGGCTATGCGCAAAAGAGGAAAAGGAAACCTGCCACATATTTTTGCATGCAGAAGATGAGGTAGGCTGTGCCAAGACCTTGACAAAAAACCAGGAAAGCTCTCTCTCTGGATAGTCTTATTGGGCAGACACTTGCAGCGGTTGACAAATAGAACCATGTGGCACATTATATTTGGGCATCACAGCAGCCGCAGATATCAGGGTTATGGATCACTTTAAGAGCTATCCCTCTTCTTCCCTCCCCCCACGCTAGAGCAAGAATCCCCCAACTTGAAAGCACCCCACGACATAGTAAACTGCGACTTAGGTTCTCACGTTGACACGGGAGATGTTTAATCGAAAGTCCGGTTATCTTGTGCATCTAGGAGCCCCACACTCAGGGCGTAAATAGCTTTTACCTCCAAATCTCAAAAAAAATACAATGCCTAGTTAGCCCTAATTTATGAAAATCAATTGCAGGCCCAAACAGCATGTTCAAATGAGTGTTTGGGGATATACACCCCACCAGAGCAGTCTTGGTGGAGTACATGGCCATGAAAGAACTTAGATTTTGACAGGGGAAAAGCAAATTTTCATCTGGGGGCCGAAGCTCCATGGAGCTTGAAGGAGAAGTATTAGTGCTACAACAAATTTATGAATCTTTGACGCTCCTCTTGAGCTCTATAGAAAATTTACTATAGTTTGGTGAAATCGTTTTGCTATTACGGCCATCTCCTAAGAGGGAATATATGAAGAATGAAAGGTTTTCAGAGCAACATATATCCTTTAAGTACCGTGAAATAATTAAAAAAATCATTGAGGTAATTTAGTGCACCGATGAATATTTTCAGGCTAGTAAAATAGGGCCTCCTCGAAGTCGAAAAAGCAATTGATAAATTATAGCATTCATTAGAAACGAGTTGTTACCCTCAAAACCAGGGCTCACTGCAGCTTGGGGTTGTAGGTCCTGGTTCGCTCCATCACTGATGGGGGTGGGTGCCAATCTTCTACCCATACTAATACCCCTAGACCTCCAGACGATCTTGGATACAGCTAGAGTCATCAATATGCGCGTTGTGAATCTTGAGGAAAGCGAAAAGAGGCTCAAACAATCATGAAAGGCATAAATCAGATCACCTTTTATTGTAGTGAGCATGCACACGCGCTGTCTCATGCCTTTGCCAGCCAATGGCATCAATAGTAAAAGGTATGAGAGGGCAACCACGCCGCTTCCCACTTGACGTTCACTCGCATAATAATTATCAAGTTGTGTTACCTCATAGAGCAGATATACGGTGAAGGTAAGGAGACGGCAGCGGCATGCATCACACAAGCAAGTACGAATCAGCCAGCAGAAAGTAACAACCAGCGCAAAAAGAAGAAGAAGGAAAAGACAACTGCAAAACATATCTAAAAGCTCTTCTCTCTCTTCCCTAAGCGGCTCTTCAAAATAATCGGTTGAATCTCGGACATTTTGAATTGCCTTTTCAAAACTATATACATGGTTTTTTTTAACTTTAAGCACATCCAACGATCTGGATTGAAATTGCTAGAACAAAATCTCACTATGAGGTAAAATTTTTGGAAAAAAACTTCAATCAATAAATGAAATTTTCATCGTGCAAATATCTCATAAGCATATTAGCTTGGTTTATTGTATTGGTATCATTTTGTGAGTCTAAAACTATTCCGAGGCATTCAATCAGTTGTTTCTTATACATAAAGAAAACGTTGATAGTTCGTATATCAAAGTTCCATCTTGTTTGAGGAGCTATTAGTATTTTTCTTTTGACAGTTTCCATCAAAAACTGTGTCCGCTTTGCCGATCTTGCGAAAAAAATTGGGGAAAGCATGCAACATAGCAGAAAATTGTTGCACTATTTTGTTTTGGGAAGCGGCCTTACAATAATCAAATTCAATTGATCAGCGAGTACAGTGCACGCAGGGAAATGAACTTTTCATTTTTGCTGTACCCCATCAATTTTTCCGCTCATGATAGCAGCACCATCATTGAACTGCGCAATGAGTATATTCGGTGTAATATCCAGATATTGGAGTTTTTCTGTCAAATCAGAATAGATTCCACCAGCGCAAAGAGAATTAAGTAGCAAATACTTCCAAAATCATTCCTAATTTACACCAACTGAGCATCTGCATAAATATCTGTTGTCTCATCGACTTGAAATTGAAATAAAATCGCTTTTAGCAATAGCGGATCTAACTTCTACCTGGTAAACCTGCAATATCTCATCCAAAATATTGTTTTGAACAGTTTTGGATGTGCCCTTTAAAACTGTAGAAGATTCTAAATGTTGTTTCAGGACCTTATCCAATTCAGAAACGAAATCAATCAAGCCTCTAAAAACTCCCTGATTTAAAGAATCCTTCAATTTGTCATGACCTCGCAACGCTAATTCAAATACACCGCAAAAAACCACACAGTCTATTATTTTTGATAGTACGAGTTTGCACCTATTTTTATGAACTCTGTCGCTGCGTGTTTTTATTTGTAATCGATAGGCAGAATCTACTGTTGTCTTATATCGACAGTTCCCAAGGCCACCAAATTAATAATGTTGTCTGGATGTGATTGAGGGCAGTTATGTTTTTTTTATTTTTTTGGACAAATGCTAGATGACCTCACCTCTACTCCTTTCGCTGCCCATAATAAATGTCCCTGAAAAAGTAAGCGGGGGAAACAAGAAAGTCTATTTACCTTTCCACACCCACACAACCAATGTGCCTTCTCGTGAAACTCAATTTTAAAGCACCGCGTATTCCTTTTTGTTCTTACACTCACACGCTTGTTTAATATTTAAGAATGGTCGCGGTGGTCATATGTCAGATTATGTTCTTGTATATAACTGACACTGATCGATGAACCCTTTCATCGATCAAACGCTCCGCAAAATTGTACGAATTTCGTACGGCTCAGCTTAATCAATCGAATCCACAAAGGGGTAGCCTAGACCGCACTGGACTTGGTAATAACATCAACAAAATACACAGTTGAATAAATGGTTTCTTGCCTTGCAACTAATTATCTGCATGGCGGCCCCGATACAGTCAACTATTAAGTAGACTCCGAAATAAGTGGGCTTGTGGGCTACCTCCGTAAGAAAATATGAGCATATATATGTGTACCAGAAATGAATATTGAGAACAACTTTGACTCTGGTGCGGCGCTCGAAAATATGATGCATAGCCATATATTTTGCTAATCTCACGGTTAAATGTGCTTTTTTACTATAGAAAATTCCTTATGTGCTTGTGCATTACAGATATCACACGTGCATCATGATACAAGACACGGATTCATATTGCAATAACATGTTGTGTAGTAATCGAGCAGTTGCCTAAGCAAACTGCTCGAAAACCACCATAATACTAGTCAAAATTTTAATTGTTAATTTAAAAAAGTAACTATTTAAATTTGCAGTTAAAATTTGGACAGAGCAACCCCTTTTTAACGCAGCTCATCCACGAATTGCATCGAGGAACGATGGCTCGTCAACCGCCAAAGTGTGATACGAATCGGCAAGTAGCGAGCAATCGCGAGAGCCGCGCCGGCAAGCAGTGATTAAAAAGAAAAACTTGGAAATATGAAATCGTTTGGGAGGTTTTACGTCGCTAATTTAGTCAGGTCGTACGAAATAGCTAACGGTCTCGCTATTCGCGGTAGTATCTCACCTCTTGCGCGGTCGTTCATGGTTTACCTTTCAGTTGCGTGAGATTTGCATGGGCTGTAGGTGGATCCAACAGATTGGATTCGATTTTTGATTGATAAAAAACATCTCCATCACTTAAGTGCGCTATCTATTATCATACAAAATAAAAGCCCCCTTCTATCGCAAAACCTCGGAAAAATCATGGTTTCGTCGCGATATGGCTGCGGTCGTTCTGGTTTTTAATTTGTGATGGTTAAAAATATAAAAAATATATTTCGACTAATAGTTATATCTACTGAATAGTACTAGAGATCAAGAATCAACAATCTTTAAGATAGTTTAGTGCATTAATCGGAAATCGAAGTGTTATAGAAGTAATGTTGAATGAAGGAAGATAACAGACGGCGCGGGTAGTGCGCGCATTGAATGGCTTTGACCGTGAGTCGATGGTCGTGGCAGACACATATGGAGTTAATTGGCCTCTAATACTACTGATCTTCACATTTAGCTAAACCATACTAACTGCTGTTGAAACATTAATTAAGTCAGTGTAAAAATCATAGACGGATCAGGTTGATGGTAAAAATTTTAGTCTACTCAAAAGATCCCAGGCGGTGGCAATCGAACTTAGATTTTTACAACTGAACAATTAATTTGAATCGTTACGAACTGGTACCAGATAAAAAGTGCAACAGGTGTAGGATGTAAACACAAGTTAGACGGCTATCACAACAATTCCGCTTCGTCGTCGAGACGACGTTATTAAAAATTCTATAGTTATAAAAATTCCATGGCGAGCACGAGAGAATCAGCTGTCCCAACGACTGTTTACTCGAAAGGTGATCCGTAGTGGCAATCTGCAGTCATCTGCATATGAAGAAATCCTTTGCTGAGCACTGATTGCTTCCGGACCCTCCGGTTGATGGAAAAAAAGATTATAATATACGGGGAAAGGGGAACAAAAATGAAGGAAACTGTCAAGTAGAAGGAAGAAGAAATGAACTTTTCAGTGGCAGAAAACCCCGCAAATTTGGGTTTAGAGTTATTTCGTGTTTTGGGCTGTACCGTTCACTGTCCGAGGAGAAAAGTGTCGATAAGTGTGTGTCACATCTTCAATAGCCACAAAATAAAAGTGGTTGATTCGCTTTGTGCTCATGCGCTTGGAAGTTAATACAATTATTTTCGACTTAGCTTCTAACTGCAATCAGTTAAGCAAGGAATCCGTAGATTTTGTGCAATACATAATAGTAGAATGTTAATTGAAATTAACATTTTATTTACCAATAAGATTCGCTGAAAATTCTTAAAAGTGACCTATTTCAAATTTATTTAGATAGTCAAGTGATCGTGAGGAAACGCTTGCTCCGATGAGGTTATATACTAGAACGGCTGTCTTGAATTTTTTCTATGGTAGCAATAAGACTGAATATCAGGAAACCGGGCTGAACTGCCAGTGAGATACTTAGCTGGAAAAATTCGGTCAAAAACTGTTGGTCCTCGTGTTGCCTTACAACTAATTATGTGCAGAGCCTATCGAAGAAAACGACTGTGTGGCTGTAACTTGTGAACAACATCAAATGAGAACGTAAGAAAATGAAAAGATAAAAATAGAGTAGCAGTTTTCTTTTCTTTTGTTTCGAAAACCATGTCTAGTCATTTTAGCTACAAATCCTAGTCTGTATCGTAAGCATCAACTAACTAAATATTTGTATTTGAAATAGTTTGTTTGGAATTAAAATAACGTAAGAAGTAAAAATAAAAAATGATGAATAAAACAGGGAACTCGGTCTTTTCTCTCGTTTTAAAATCCGACCGGGTATAGGACCCGCTATGTTGACTGGCACCTCCAATATAATGAGCTAGCCATCGGGTGAACTCACCCCTTTCTAAGTCATTTACAGGTGCTCTTGCAGGGTAAAGTGGCCTCCCGCTGGGATCCCTCGTTTATGTTAAAATGTTATGTGATTCCATCGTATAAGACTTTAACATAAATTTGAATTGTTCATCTATTTCATTTAAGGGAAAAATTCATGCAAATTATGTTTGTATGAGTTTTTTACTTAAATGGAAATACCTGCCTATGTCTACATTGGATCCTGATCCGGATGGGGGGGGGGGGGTGCGAGGGGCACCGCTTCCATCTGGATGCCCCACTCTTATTTGAGGGCTATAAGTGTCCTCCGTAAAGACAAAGTCCTCCCAAGTCTCGTCTATTTTTGGCAAGTCAAGTTTGCTATTAGCTTTAGCAATTACCTTGGCCTCGACTCCGTTCGATCTGCATTTGTATCTCTTAATTCGTGAATGCGAAATTTTTATGTAGTGGGTCCTTGTGCTGGGGAAAACCCGCCACATGACACCGCAATGCTAGCCTGCCAGCGCATTCACGCATCCTCAGACAAGGCCAATCTCGGCGGACACCACCATCCTCTTTTGCCGAGGTAGCAGCCCTTTACGGAATTTTATCTAACCCAATTTCACTACCGTTGATAAAATAGATCATCAATAAGGAGTTGGCAATCGGTAAACTATTTTTTTTAGATTTTTATTGCTAAATTGAAATGATTATCTTTCTCAACCAGAAATATTAATTTTGATACTTCGGTGCATGAAAGCACTTAAAAACCAATCGCCACTAATGGGGAGATCAAAATATGAACCCTATAACAACCACGGAAGTCACCGCAGTTGCAGACATTATGTTTTAGCAGAGGGGTGAGTAATCCGGGGTGGCATACTGACGCCTGACTTCCGGGACACCCTCTGCTTGTGCTGAGCCACCCTACATAAAACAAAAACTAACACGAAGGGATAGGGACGGGAAAGGTGGAGGTGATTTTAAGAAATGAAAGATGATTGTTTCTATCACTTCATCATTTTAGTATTTTTATTTGAATCTAATTACGAAACGCCGATGGGAGCAGTCTATCCAAAGAAATAAAAACAAATCCTGTTGAATAAGGCCGCTTTTCGAATTTCCAATTGAGCAGACTAAAGTCAAATTATCGCGTAAACAGTAAAAGTGAATTGAAATGCAGAGCATAAAAGAAAATATGTACTAATGAAATATTAATAAAAAAAAGGCTATAAAATGACTTACCCCTTGTATGGCTGCGGAGCGCTCGGCAACGGGAAGGGGAACGGGGCACAGCTAGAAACTATGAAATTTTTAAAACAAATTTTCGAATCAAATTTTCTTTTTTTCTTTATTTTTACGCAAGTCGCACACTCTGACCGCTAGACGTTAAAATTGCTGATAGTCTTTTTAATGGTTCAGTGTAAATGTGCTCTATTGTCGTTCATAGAAAGGTCACAACGAAATTGATTCACTATTGGTCACCGATAATAAGAAGAATTCTCCTCTTCCTCTTCGCTTATTTTCCGCACCATTTGCTTTTAGTCACGATAATCCTGGATAATCCCAACTCCCAATCCAAATCTTTCCCCCTAACACATCCCAAATCACTCAACCATACCACCATCCAATTCTTGAATTTCCACCCAGTAATCCAATTTAAAGTCGATTCCAATTTCTAAATTAGAATCACTTTTCAGCTTCAAGATTAAAATTACTTCTCATCTTTCGAGATTAAGATCACTTCTTAACTTTCGTCTTAAAGTCAGTTTTCATTTTCCAAAACAAAACCACTTTTCAATTACAAATTAAAAGCACTTTTCAACTTTCAAACTACAATTCCTTCTCCAAAGTCCTAATTAAAACAAATCTTCCCTACACAGCCAAATAACTTCCTCCTCTTTTTAAAACCCAAAACCGAATCTTTCTTCTTTTAACGTCAAATACCGGCCGCCTTTTCAAATACAGAATTTCACTCCTCAATCCCGCTATCCCTTTCATTCTCAATTATCGCTGCCGCATCTGGGTAAGGTAATCGAAGTTCAATACACTTCGATTTCGCTACCCACACATGTTTTCCATATCGACAAACGCAACAATTTCCATTTTGCATATATGGCAATTTGCATAACCATGATAGCGTTTGGTTAGATGCAAGTCGTCATATATATATGGAAACAATTGCTTTTGCCGATATCCCAAACAGATTGTTTCCCTGCGTTCGGCGGAATTTGAACTCAGGGTCCCAGCGGACCCCCGGTCGAGAAGCTATGGCGCTACCAACGAAGCCACCTTTTGTTGATTTCCCATTCATCGACCTAGCACCTTCAACTATGCACTTTTCTTGATGGGCATGGAAATGAAATTTGTTAGTAGGGAAGCGTTGAATTTGAAAAAAATCATTTTCCTCCAAATAAAGGGAGCAGAGGCAAATTGTGATTGATTTTAATTGATCGGGGCACTAACAATGCTTAAAAATGGTAAAATAAAAGTTGGTTAACAGTATGTTTGGATGAGGAAATGGACTAAAATCCAAATATGTTCCCGTTGCTTAGGTTTTTGTTATATGCGGAGAAGTTGTTGGAAATGTAAGCAAGCTGGATTTGCTAAGGTAAATTTCACGTCAAACCCATACAAAGCATGGTAGCATCAGACAAAGCATGTAACAGGTTTCTGAGCGCATCAAGGATATGAGAAGTACCAGCTATCTAAAAACGAAAGTACTGATGAATATTAGAGTTTTGCAAGGAAACTTGCGGTAGTCCGACCGGTTAAGTGATTAGTGTGCTCACCTTGGAAGCCGAAGGCCCCCTTTCGTGTGATTCTGCAATCGAACTATAGGCCAATTCCATTATGACACATATTGGTTTAAAATCAGAACGTATCATAGCTGGATGGGCGGGTACACATCAAAAGCATGGTACTGACCATATCACCTTCTTTACTGCCGATGCGTATGATCAAGATAAGGAGATACTAAATATAAATATCTCTAAGCGAAATCCCGAAAGAGCTTATAATCCTTAAATAAAATTAAACAAAAAAACCATTATTAATTCAGCATGAATCTAGATAGAAAATTTATTGGAGGTTAATCTAATCTCTCAAAATTATGGAATAAAAAACCAACTTGAAGCGCCCTAACAAACATAAAATCAAAGTTATGGAATGAATACCAAGTCTGAATTCCTGTTTTGAAAAAGCGGGTGACAACCACTTATTAAACTATTATAATTGACATGGGAAAAATGATTTGGAATCGATTTCATAAATTTTATTTCATTTTCTTACGCGCCATGAGGTCAATTTTTTTTTTGTAAAAAATTTTTTCATCACAGCATTGGTGAGTTGAATTTCAAAAATTTTACACCAACATAATCTAAAAGCTATCGATAGCATCATAAAAAATATAAAAATAATAAACGTCAAACCTTTTTTCCTTGACAATTAATCGAAACTAACAAGAGCACCAAAATAAGAATAAATCTAGCTTTACGAGTAGAAAATGCTATTCACAAATTCTGAAAAGTGTTCCACTTTAGGTGTAAAATAAATCACAATTTTCGTTGCAGACTTTCTGACTTGCTAGGTCCTAGTGGTTGGTGGTTTTTTCAACGCAATTTTCACATGCAAACAGTCGAAACATTCATATAGAAGAATTTATGTCTCGCATTGAGAAATCGATACTGCTAACAGAATATAATACCACACATATGTTTCTATGTGTTCATAGTGTTCATAATAATGACAAAGCTGGGCACATATGAGCATAAGCTGTTGGAAAAGTTTACGCTTAAGGCGAAAAATTTATGGACATATGAGCTAAAGTCACTGAGTTCTCTAAACTCTTCATATCCTTGCAACCTCCTATATACTCGCACACACGAAAATACACTTGGCATTATATGAACTCCAAACTCAAAACAGCTCTGCGGAATCTACGATACTTTAAATCGGTTAAATGTTGGTTGTTGCCGAGTGGACTACCAGAAATTTTCCTAGATTTCATAAAATTCACAAAATATGGGAAATATGGTTGTTAGAGATTTACTTTGAAATACGATCAATGTATAAAATGTGTCGGAGATACGTTCAGGATAACATAGAAACTTGAATATATATGTAGGTTTGCTAGTGTGCATGTATTGAAGGACGACTGTAGGAATTGTTAGCTTTTTGTAGTAGCATCGGTGACTTAGTAGAAAATTATTTGTTTGCTTACACATAAGTCCATTGAACGTGTGCTTTTTGCTTTGAATAAAAGATTTCAGTTCATGGTGAATGCAGAAAATGAGAGAATCGAGAAAATTACGATGAATTTATTTTATTTTACAACCAAGTTAAACAAAATTTCCAGGAAAACATGATTTGTGGGAAAACATGTTGGCTAGTTAAATAGAAAAGCGGTTTAAAATAACGATGATTTTATTTTACTACGAATAAAATGTTTTTTAATTTGCCATCCGTTGTTAGACGGATTTAAAACTTTTCACTTAAAAAGGTTTCGTGGTTGGTGAATTCAAAGAAATTTGATTTCAAATAAAAATTGAAGCTTCAGAAACTGTTCTGTGTAAAATGTGTATGATTTTTGGTTAGTTTGTTCCACACGAAATTTACTTCAAACGTTTAAAAAACTGATGAACTCGGTTTATTTTTCTTCACCAGTTACTGAATATAAAGGCTTCTTTATAGTTGTATGGGTGCATATTTTTATACATTTACTATATTTTAATTCTCCTCAATAATCGTCGGGGCAAAATCGATTATATATTTCATTTCCTTTGTTGCTATCGTATTATGAAATATTATATTATTCGTTTTGTGTTCTTAAAATGGCTTTCCTTATTCTTTATAAAGCCCTTAAATTACGACAATCGTACTATCTCGTAGTTTCAGGCATACCTGCAAAGATAAGAATAAAAGGTTGAAGGTATTAATTTGGAAAAGTTAGAATGAATTAAAATTAATTTTGAAAAAATTTCTAGGTGGGTCAAAAGTAAGATGCTATTTGCACAGTGTTTAATGTAGCAATACTTTTCGTGCGATTTTTGTACTTATTTTAGGTTTTAGAAATTAAATTAAACGCAAATCTCTCAAATCATATCTAAATTTAAAAAAAAAAACATCCAAAAGATGCCATATTTCTACGGTATTTCAAACTTGTACTAACCAACAGTCTGTATATGCGAACTGCCGTAAGAAACTCCATGAATATAAATAAAACTAAATAAATCTGAGGTATTTCAAATTACTTCAAATGAGATGCACATAAATTTTACTGTAATTTATTTTTTCTTATGTTTTATAAATTTCACGACGCGACGTTGAATAACCAATTAACCGTACGCAATACTCCATTTCGTCTTTGCCGGGGACGATCACGGCCCAAAAATAAGAGTGGGGCATCCAAGTGGTGGCGGTGCCCCCATGCACCCCTTCCAACTGAATCCAAATCCAAAAGATGCTGCCTTGGCAATTTGGGTGAAGACCATGAGGTTTTGAGTGAGGTCGAAGAGGAATTGATTTCCTATATCGAACGAATAACAGTCGCGAGTAATAATCTCAAACGCTTAAATAGCGAGTTGAAACCTTTAATAAAACCTGAAGTGGAGCTAAAGGAGTACGAGTCCATAGTCGAATATGGTGACAAGGCAGCCGGCATATTATCTCGACTAAAA
The DNA here is from genome assembly GCA_963969285.1 of Odontomyia ornata. Taxonomy (NCBI): domain Eukaryota; kingdom Metazoa; phylum Arthropoda; class Insecta; order Diptera; family Stratiomyidae; genus Odontomyia; species Odontomyia ornata. Next base: position 377,753,991 of record OZ017738.1, read on the forward strand.
CAGCGACTTATGCGTGTTTGCGAACTATTATCGTCGATGACGAGTCAACTTCGGACCTCCGTTATGCTGGAACGTGCTGTAAATGTCGTGAAGCTTCCTAAATTAACGGTAAAGGTTTTCAGTGGTGAACCTCGCGACTGGCTTCCCTTTTGGAAACGCTTCCGGACAGCTCTTCATGATCGATCAGATATAAATTATCTTGCGAACTATTTAATTGGAAAGGCTGCAGAATTTATTGCCGGCTTTATACCTACCAACGCTTACTTCACTTCGGCAGTCTCTTTATTGTTGGAAAAATATGGTGATCCTGCTCGACTGATCGACCATACTATGCAACAATTTATGTGCCTTCCACACATACATTTTTGTGACGACTTAATGAACCTACAGAAACTGTTCAACAATATTGTTTCATATACCAGATCGTAAACAGCTTTAAACGTCCCTTCATCTCAATACTCTATAATGTTAAAGAGCTCAATTCTAAAATCTCTCTCTCTCGTGAGTTTGTGTTAGAGTTCCACCGACAGAATCCGTGCAATCGAGAACATTTCGATAACATAAGTGAGGATGCTGAACTAGACAATGATAATAGTAGCTCTACCGGCAACAGTAAAACTTGTTCTTTACGTAACGTGCATTGTGACAAATTAAGAGAGATCTTATTATTTCTAAAACGAGAAATTAATTCTTTGGAGAACGTCTCTTTAGTCGCTAGTAGCTCCAAAATTCACCAAGCAACGAACACAGGGCTTGTAACCACCACTAACGCGATGCCATGTCTGTTGTGTAAGAAGAGCACTCACACTGCCGAATGCTGTGATGGCTATATGAGTTCATCGGATTTTGGTTGTTGCTTCAAATGTACTAGTTTAGGTCACAATGCGAAGAGCTGTCACAACAAGCAATTAAAGAGCATTTCGTTTAACAATAACCACGCAACTTCAATGTGCGACCCCTCGTATAACGCATTCGTGCAAAAACAGAAAAGTCATAATGCCAATAAAAATAATTCCATCCATGAAATTTCCCAAGTTTTGCTACAAACAGCGCGAGTATTTGCTATAAACAATAATCGGTCTGTTACTTTACGCGTATTCTTGGATGGTGGGTCACAACAAACTTATATAAAAGAGAGAGTTGTTCAAGAACTAACCCTGAATACATACGATACGATAAAGTTGAAAATTTTCCCATTCGGAGGTGCAAAACATTTCCAAGGGAAAAAATTTAATCGGGTCAAAGTGACATTACGTAGTTTACATGACGAACGGTTCATTAACGTTCCCACGGTAGTGGTACCGGACATTTGCCCTGATACTTTTATTGATTTGGAAATCTTGAAAGGTCTCGTGTTAGTGGATGATGACTCGATCGCCACGATGCTACTAGGGGCCGATATTTTTTGGTCCGTCTTAACGAAAACATGGTCGCCATTAACACCTTATTCGGGTGGACCTTACAAGGTCCAATATCGGCAAATTTTATCCAGGTGCTCCCTGTGAAGTCCTAACAAATTTCTCACTCAATCTACAAAAGGTGACGGATCAAATCGGAAACCTTTGGAAGCTAGATTGTATTCTTTCTGGCGAAATGAAGATGCTGACGAATTTTGACAGCCTGATCGACGAACTTATTTGCAAAAGGGAAACTCGGCATGAAACCTCTTTATTATGGTTAAATAAGGATTGTGTTATGAAAGATAATCGTCAGGGTGCCTTGGCGCATTTAAGAAAGCTAATGGATTGCTTCAGTTGTCAATCGAAACAGAACTTAGAAGAATACCACGGTATTATACAGGAATTAGTCTCTACAGGCATTGCACGACGCTGCAATGACAATAACGAATCTCGCTCCTATTTCTTGCCTCATGGACCATTATACCGCGAGGATAAGGAAACGACCAAAACGCGTCTCGTATTTGATGCTTCGGCTAGAACGGGAGATAATGCTTTACTGAATCATTTACTATGGTCAAAGCCAAACTTCCTGCCTGAAATTTTAACTATGCAGCTGAACTTCCGAGTTTAAACATTTTCGGTGAAAATATGGAGGGTGCATATACAAATACTTTCACATATTTAACTCAGTTTTTATAAAATGTGTGACTTGTGCCCTTTTCAAAATTACCAATTCAATTTTCTATTTACGATTGTACTTTAATAACATATTATTTAAACGTTGCAATTATGAATTGATGACTCTGGGTTGTCGTTCTGCAGTAAATATAGAGGTATCATCGGCGTATAATGATAGTTCTACTCTTGGAAGCTGAGTGAGAAGACCTGCAGTAAAAATATTTTAAGGGACTGGTGAGATAGGTAAGTTCTGAAGAACTCCAACTTCAATTGTTTGCAAGCTTGAACATTGATTATCAATTCTGACACGGAATGATCTGTCTTCCAAGAAAGAGACAATAATTTGCAGCGGAATCTTGGATTGATGCGTTTTGAAGATTAGCCCTGCATGCTAGGCTTTGTAAAAGGTCTTAGCTATATCAAACATAACTATGTCTGGCAAGTTCCTATGGTTGAAGCCTGTTCTGATAAGTTAGACCTCTCTGACCAACTAGAGTTCAGTTGTGTGCAAAAAGTTAGATTGATCTTCCAGAATGATATCTGCATATATGAAGCAGAAAAGGTGGACGAGATAGTGCGAGCACTTTTCTCCGACGATCCCGTCCATGTTAACGCTGCCCATGGAAAAAAAGTCCAAAAAGAATATCGTACAATGGGCTACTGAGACTAAAGCAGCCGGATGAAACGCGCTTGATTGGCTATGCAGATGATTTTGTAGCGCTACTTGCTATACGCATCTTAACTATGGTAGGCTGATGCGCCGGGCGAGAGGCTGGGTGACTGCTCACGAGAACAGCCTAGCGCTGGAGGAAACTGAAGTGGTCATCCTGACAAAGAAGAGAATCTCTAGATTAAGGATAATCAGTATTGAAGAAGTACTAGTTGGTTGGCTGATCGACTCGAAAATAAGTTTCTCTGAGTAAATCAGGGCAACGGCTGAGAAGGCTGCTTCAGGAGTGTTGGCTATCAGTCGATTTATGGCCAATATAGAGAAACTAAACTCATCGAGATCGTTACTTTTGATGATGTCCGTAGAGAAGGTGATACTGTACGGAGCAGAAATATGGGGCAATGCTCTTATCAAGGAGCTTTTCCGAAAATGCACACAGGTGCACATATCGGGCAAATAAGGCGGCTGTTGCAACACGGCGATCCCTTTAGAGGCCAAATACTGGGACGGTCATTCATTGCTGCTTTTGCGCCTCAGAAAAGTTCCTTAGAACCATCTTCGCGCACAACTTTTTCTTCCCAAAAACGTCGGTTAAAATTTGTCTGACTGTTTCACAGTTCATACCCAAATCCGAGGCCGACATTTGAACTGTTAAACGTCGATCTTCACGGATTAGGGCGCGCATACACTGCGCACTTGCGTCAGTCCATACCTTGACCAGTCTCCCGCTCCATGCCTCGTCTTCCACGCTTTCACGCCCCTCCTTAAACTCTTCATGCCATTGAAACACCTGAACCCGACTAAGAGCACTATCACCATGCGCTTTTAAAATGTTAGTGTACATTTCCGAAGCTGTTTTGCTCAATCTGGCGCAAAGTTTTATCGCGACGCGTTGCTCTTGATTTCGTTTTCGTGACGGGCACCACCAACACACGTCTACTCAACACGACACAGCAGGCAAACTAAACAAGCTAGAGCAATGATAAATATATCAATAGAGAGGGGAAGGATGCCGGGAAAGGGGAAGGGAATTTTCAGGGCAGTCTTGTATGAATACAGGTAGTTTTAAAAAAACAATTACTGGATTGACAATACCACCTTTCAACAACTTATTGTGAAAAATTCATAACGGTACGTTTATTATTACAATACAATACATTTACAATACTTTCATTTGAAAGTGAAAGGTTTAAGTCCAACCGATATCAAAACTGAGTCGAATTCTACTCTGGGAAGTCTGTTCCTCCGTCTACAACGGTCAAATATTGGATAGCTGAGTTCAAGCGAGGTCGTACAAACTGCCAAGATGAACACCGAAGTGGTGGACCAAGTGAGGTCACTACGTCAAAAAATGGGAAGAAAATCCACAAAATGTTATTGGTTGACCGTCGTCTAAAAGTGCGCGAGATAGCAGACATAGCAGGCATTACAAAAAGTGCTGTACATCGCATTTTGACCGAAAATTTGGACATGAGAAAGCTGTGCGCAAGATGGGTGCCGTGTTTGCTCACAATGAAGCACAAACAGCACCGTGAGGATGTTCCATCAAGTGTTTGACAATGTTTCACGGCAATAAAGCCGAGTTTGACGTCGATTTATAATCATGGATAAAACATGGATCCATCATTTTACACCTGAGACCAAGGAGCAGTCAAAGCAGTGGACTGAAAAGGGAGAATCGGCTCCAAAGAAAGCAAAGACAGTTCAGTCAGCTTGCAAGGTCATGACATACGTTTTCTGGGATGCTCGTGGAATAATATTTATTGATTATATCGAAAAAGGAAAAACAATCAACGGTGCATATTATGCGGCCTTATTGCAACGTTTGAGTGATGAAATCAAGAAAAAACGGCCCCATCTGCCGAAAAAAAAGTGTTGTTTCATCACGACAACGCACTAGTCCACACGTGCGTCATTGCGATGGCTAAAATCAATGAGTTGAAGTTTGAATCGCTTCCTCACGCACCATATTCGCCAAATCTGGCTCCCTCGGATTATTTTCTTTTTCCGAAAAAATTGCTCGGCGACAAAAAATTTGCCAACAATGAAGAGGTAGAGTCTACGGTGAATAGCTATTTTGAGGAGCTTGACGGTTACTACTGTAAAGCGGGTATCGAAGCTATTGAACATCGTTGGGAAAAGTGTATTGAGCAGAAACAGTTTCGCAATTTTTTTACTGTTTTCGTTTTTAGGTTGGGTACTTTTGGGACCACCCTCGTAGGTTATATACATTTTTTGCTAATTTGATCGATCATTGTAGTTTTCGAGTCCAATCGGTTCTTGTTAGGGTGATGCTTTTTTGTTGGTGAAACCCAACATATCAGGGCCAATGATGCCGAGCTATCATTCAAAACGATAATTTTCCTGCCGTTAGCAGCTGATTCACAATGCCAGCATATTCTTCCAAATCCATCGACCTGCTGATGATATCTTCCAACACATTAAAGGAAACAAGTCAACTGAAACGATTTTAGAAGATTTCAATGTTCGAAGTAGTCGACAAGGATTGGGATGAGGAAAGACAATGCGTCACCTTTAATTTGTGCAAATACCCCACTGAGATGGTGTTTAGTGTTGAGCCGATTGGCATTTTCTTCAGAAATTATAGCTTGGGTGGTTATCCCGCCAACTCTGTTGATTGATATTTCTCGATAATTCTAGCAGGTTTTGTCATTGAGTAATTAAATAATACTGGAGTGGACAACCACGAGACCATGTGGTCGCAATAACCCCTGCGACCACTTTTCCTACTGCTACGCTCTTGTTTACAACCTAAGAGAGAGCTGCTGCTTAATGAAAACAAATTTTCATTCAATCCTAAAAATTTGTTTTCTATTTGAAAAACCTTCATCATTATGTGGAAAACATGCAAAACATTAACAAATTAACTACTTATATGTGAAACGAAACACTTACAGATCCTTTACGACTATAATTATAACACGAAGGCACTACACATTTCACTTTGAAATTTTGAAGTAATTTCACAGTGTCACACGTTAAAGTTATTCGGATCACAAGCACAATAGAATGTATGAACACTTGGAATGAATTCAGATCGCGAACACTTTTCACAGTTTTAATATCGGATAAAATTCGCGACAAAACTTGTCTGTCAACTTGACAGATAGATCCAATTGAGTGAGCTTCTGCAACAAGAAAGTGAGCAGCAAGAGGCAGAGGGAGAGGAAATGACAGACAGATACTTTGGAAGAGAGCAGAAACCAGTCGCATGTTCTCCTATCTGTTTTATATGAGCTTAGCTCATCCAGTTCTCATTAATCTGAGGTTTTTGTTCCACGACAACTCCATTAAGAGAGTTGAACCCATTTAATTCGGTTCAATAAAAATGCATGAAGAAAAATTAATTTGAAATTGAACTTATAAGTCTACATCTGAGCTATTTTCTCAGAAATATTTTTCTTTTACTCAAAATCCTCTCTATTTTACTGTATAATCTATTAATATCTCTATGAACACTACAATTTACTTTCAGAAGTTTAAACCCATTTAATTTTCTCCTCACCAATGGTTAGATTAAAATATTTTATAGGAACTAGCTGCGTAAGAAGTGATTTCTTAAGATATTTCAACTTAAGCATTAAATATATAATAATATAAAATGATAAATAAAATAATAAATTTGCATAAATATATTTCTATTCTACCTTTTTTCGGCATACATTAATGTTATTTACATACACCAATACAATGTTGAATACACATATATGATATATTTAATTTACATTTTAAATTTTATTTCTAGATCACTAGATATCTAACGCAAGTAAGAATTACTTTTCCAGTAATACTCAACATGACAAAACCATTCAAAAACTCATAACCGTATATTTATTGAGGTAACATGAATGATAACAATCTTTTAGTGATGTCTGCTCTTATCCAAATGGCCATCAAACATCAAACCTTAAATCATACCTAAATCACCACATCACCAAATTCGAGAAAACAGTGTGAAAGAAAACTTGAAATCCCGAATAAGTGAATTAATCGCTACCTTGGACTCCATTTCATGATCAACTCCACGAATGAATCAGTTGTAATAATCAGTGAGTAGTGACACTCAATTTAAAGACTCTAATTCACAGGGATTTTGAGTGAGTACTAATACCGAATACTTTCATGAACGACTATTCAATACTTATATTCACATACCTTTACTGAATTTTTACTCATTCGATTATTCATTGTCGTCGTCGTTCTCGAATTCAATCGGTTTTCATTAAGGTGGTGAATTTTTGTTGGTGAAGGCCAGCACACCTTGATTGTTAGAGCCTCTAATCGTTTAACTGTAGGCATGTTAATTAGATAGTGACGCACGTTTTGTCTCATCAGGATGGCCGTTCCACCTCCTCTACCTGTCATTCTGTCATTTCTGTACACAATGTAATAAGCGATACAAAATCATATTTCACGCTTCAGAAATGTTTACTGGATCAGTATGATGCCAAATTTATGATCAAATATAAGTTTGTTCAATTCATCATATTGCTAAAGCAAGGAATTTGTATTCCACTTCAAAGTTGAAATGTAGCTCAGTAAATTTAGTAATTTTTAGTGTTGGTGACATTCCTGATATGTAGCAAACATGGTTTGATTCATGTTTGCCATCATCTCTTGCATTGTCTTTTTAAATTTTGTTTGAATTTCAGCAAACATATGGGCCATGTTGGTTGATTAAGTATTTTTTATTTATTTTTGATTGAGTGTAAGCGTGTGCATACGAGTTGATTGTCTTTAAGTTAGCTATGTTCATTGAACTGCAGCAACCTTCTTTAAAGATCTTGTTACGATGCCACAGTTGACATATTATATTCTTGCATTATCTTCGGACAGGCTGAGAGATGGTGGAGCGAATCCCATTCAATACATCGAGGCTGCACATGTCAATTCCTGGACGAGCGACCAAACTGTTGAGAATCGTCGCACATACTCTACCTTATACGAAGACGCAGAGATTTCTGTTTCTGATTTTGGAATGAGGGCCTTGACCACCTTAGAAAGACCTTCTCTTATTTTAATAAAGAAGATTTCTAAAGGATTGAAACCCCCAGATTGAAGGTCTTATTTAATTTCTTCAACTAAAAGGGCAAGCAGGCTCCGATGATAACACACAGCTGCCTATCTTCTGTAAAATGTAGGGGTCAAACTGTGTTTTACAGGGTCTGAATAATAAGTAACCGGACTGACCTCAGGAAATTTTTTATTGGCAAAATATGTACAATTTTTCTTTAGAAATCTTCAAAGTAGTCCCCATTGGAGTCGATAACACGCTGATACCGAATTTTCCAATCCCCGAACGCTCCCTGGAAGTCAGCAACCTCGATGCTGTCTAGAGCCCTCGTCGTAGCACGTTGAACGTTTTCCAGAGTCCCGAACCGCGTCCCTTTAAGGTGTCTCTTGATCTTTGGGAACAGAAAAAAGTCCGCTGCTGCCATATCCGGGCTGCAAGGAGGCTGTGGCAACGTTGCCCTCGACTGTTTGGCCAACTGTTCGATAACGAGCAGGCAGGTGTGCGACGGAGCATTGTCGTGATGGAGGATCCACGAATCGGCAATCTCCGGACGGACTCGGCGAACCCGGGCGGTTAGTCGACGGAGCACCTCTCTGTACTGGCCGTTTACAGTTTGACCGGGTGGCACAAACTCTTTGTGAACAATGCCTTTCACGTCAAAGAAAGCAATGAGCATCGACTTCACCTTCGATTTGCTCATACGCGCTTTTTTAGGTCGTGGTGACGCTCGTGTTTGCCACTCCCAACTCTGCCGCTTCGTCTCAGGATCGTATTCGAAAACCCACGTCTCGTCTCCTGTAATAACGTGGTTAAAAAACTCTGGTTCGGTTGCTCCATCGTACGCTCCATTTTCACTCCGACGACGTAACTGAACACGCTCTCCGCTCTCGCTCGATGCTATCCCTCCAAGCGCATGTAGGCAACTGCTGTAGCCCAGTTCCCTTTACCTAGACCCCCACCACCACTACAGCACCAGATACCGGTTAGCAGACGCTTTGACGGCACCGGTTAGGCTCAGTCCGGTTACTTATTATACAGACCCTGTATTATCGGTAAGTGCTTTTTTCAATGTCGTCCATTATCTAATATTGGGTAATTAGGAAGTTGAGGTAAATTCTTTGAGCGGAAGGATATTATACATGTTACGTTTTCATTATGTTTAGACTCAGTGACCATTTTTTAGGGCTCCCTTAAATAATCGGTACGTTTTTGTCTTCTTGAGTGGTTGGTGTATTGTAGATTGTGTGAATATAGTGGTGGGTGATGTAGGTTATTTTCGATTTAATTACCATATGTGCGATGGTTGTTACTAGTATGCGTGGTGAACAAGTAGAGAAAACCTCATTCTTTTTATCCCTTTTGTTAGCTATATAGTCTATACACATTTCAGTTTCTGACTCACCAATATCTTCTGAGGTGGCAGAAGATTTTTTCGGAGAGGATGTCTTTCTTTAATTTCAGACTATCTTTTTGGAGCTGTACAGAAGGTTTATTCTTATAGCTAGTAAGTAATTTGGTCTGTTCAGCTTTTTTTTAGATAGTAGTTCATTTCTGCTTCACTGGTTGGCCAGTGCTGCACTGGCCTTCGCAAGAGTTTCTTGTGTTTGCGATAAGGTAACAAAGGCCCTGCCTAGTTTTAACGTGATTCTGCATAGCTGAGCAGCACGCGAAGCGATTTGTCAGTTCTTGTCTAAGAGGTCCGGTGACCATGCCACCGTCTGTCAACATCCAGTTAACCAAAAAGATATATCTAAATACCCAGTATCCGCCAAATATTTTTTCTACATGACACAAAATAACTAAAGTTAATAATAAATCGAGAAAAATCACTGAACACTCACCCAGAGTCCCTGACTGCTTTTGCTATCTTCTGCTTCCTTTTCCTTTGTTCTATCTCATTTTAATATCAAAAAGTCTTCTTTCCCTGTGCTTCACCTTGTTCGTTATTCTATCTTTTATCCTCGTCATACTCTAATTAAATCTTCCTATACGTATTCTTTTGAAATCTACTTTTTGGTTCCCCTACACTGCTTCCGTCCTATTTCCTTCTTTCTTCTTATCTGATTCCTTATTTCGTCATCGTCTTCAACATGACTAATTTCTTATTGATAAAACATTGATCCATAACTTTTTGTTCACAAGGAGAATCATCACTTTTGACCTCCTATACATCTGAGTTAAGAGATATATTTTTTTGTACAACATATCATCGAGAATGCTGCAGACATCCTTAATATCTATATTTCAATACTTCCAAAGAAACAGGAAATAAAACTAATGATAAAAAAATCCCCAATGTTTTCCATTTCACATCAGATGATGAGCAGCATGTGCAGATGCTATCGGAAGATTGTGTATACATATATGTATCTATGTGATACTTGTTATCTGATAAATTGCGTGGGCGTGATAGATTCGAACAAATTGAAATCAAAGGTCAAAGACCAAATGCATGCAACATTTATCAAGTGGTGAGTGGTCATATCAAATCAAAGGAAGCAGAGCTTATTTCTTCCTTGACAGCTTTTCAATATCACATTTATGTAGACATATGTATGTACTCATATATGTAAAATTGTACATATGATGTTGATGGATTCAAAAATGAATAAGCGATGAAATGTGCTTGTTCAGTTTTTCTATAAATACATTATTGTATACTTTTTCGTCATTTGATTGAAGTTTTAATTGTAGGGCGATAAATATTTACATTTTAATAATCTGCAAAATAACAATCATGGTTTAACTAATGGCTGAGTGAATTGTTGAGAAACAACTTATGTTCTATCCAAGTATAAAATACTTTGAGGCATCTTCTCTTTAATTAGGCTAGTCTTCGCTCAGATTATACATACATCAGAACTTATTTTGAAATTCCATTTGGTAGATAAACTTTCCACTGAAAATAAAATGTGCAACTGCGGAGGTCAAAGATTCTACTCCAACGATGAGGTGGAGGAGTTCGTGCGCACATAGCTGTCCGGGTTGCCCAACGAATTCTTCGATACCGGCATCAAAAAGCTTCCGGAAAGGTGGACAAAACGCGTCAATTGTAAGGCGGAGTACGTAGAAAACTGTAAATTTTTTCGATGATAAATAAACTTGACGGAGCATTTGTCTCGATCATATTTGAACCACTCTCGTAATTCTGGGTTTTGTCGATCTAGCCTGTATGAGGATTACCAACAAAAGTGGCCTATTCTTGTTATCAGTCCTGAAAATATTATGCTTCAAGAAGCACATGATGGACACTGCGGAAATGGTATTAGAGCAGAAGAACATCGCCGAAGCGCTACAAAACTCAGCCAGGAACTTTAAGAATTACTCAAGCTCTAGAAAAATGGAAGAATATTTTTCCAAGTGACTGGATGACATCGAAAATCTCTGTCACAATTTTCCAGAGAACAACAAAAAGCTAGTGAGCGCTGTACAAGACGATCATCCATACTTTGGTAAAAAAAATATTCGCTACAACGGAGAAGTTGCATGGATCGACTCATTGAAGGCCAACAACCGGTAATGGAGCATCACCAATGATCCAAGTAAACACAACCATATCGAGAAATGTTCCTGTATCAATAATTATGACAGCATCAAGTTATGCAACACCAACTGTCACGAAGCCAACGAACGGTCCACTTATATGGAATTCTCTACAAGCTATGGCTGCCATCATCCGGGTTTACCGCCTATAGTAATACCAAAATTTAACGGCGACTACCAGCAGTAGAAAATATTTATTCAGCTTTATAGAAGCAGTATCCACAATAATAATGCCATCTGGGCTACACAAAAAATGCAGTACCATCTCTCGTATCTCAGCCAGGAGCGCGGTCTTGCATTTGCAGCTAACTATGAAACTACTCTTGCTATACTGCAAGAGTAGTTCTCCGATAATTAACAGATGGTAACAACCTACATAGATACCATTCTGGATGCCAAAAAAGTTTCCCATAAGCGACCCATGTCTCTTCTGGCTTTGCACGACACGCTTTGTAATTTTTTAATGACATTAAAAGGCTTATAACACGGAGCATTCAGAGCCGATAATGGTTAGAATCGCTATAAGTAAGCAAATTGTCTACGCATATTGGAAGAAATCATTAAAAACACTAAATATATTCCCTGTTTGAAGGAAGTTTACGACGTTTTGATAAGGAGGCACTTGGGCCGAACGAGTTAAAAATGCCCACAAGTACAATGCAAACCACACCAAAGAAAACATTCATGTCATTGCCACAAAAGCCTGAAAAAGCGGACAAGAGAGCTCAAAGTAAAACTTATACATACCTATGCAAGTTCTGCAATGAAAACAATCATGCCATTCACCGTTACGATGGACTTAAAAAATTGAGTGACGATGATCCACATCAATTTGTTGCTGATAACAACTTGTGGAATAACTGCCTAGCACATGAGTTGGGCATTAAATGCAAGAGATAGATACAAGCTTTGAATGGAAGGAACCACACCATATATTGTTGCATTACTCAATCATTTAACGTAAGACTATCGCTTCAAACGTCGCTACCAGCAATGCCAAAACCACAATAAATGCAAGCACCTCTAGCCTAACATACATGGTCCTTCTTTTCACTGCAATAGTTAAAGCAGAATCAAGCTCTGGTCAACAAATTCCACTATGAGCCTTAATTGACGCGAACAAAACCAAAAAAAAAAAAAGTGATATTAACACCGGAATGTGAACCCATTTCCAGACCACGCACAGAAGAGATGATAATAGCTGATGCATAGTTTGCCTTCCTTTTACCAAGGATCTCGCACAAAAACCACTGGGTAAATCAAGAACCAGAGCTCTCTTAAGATAAAGGCAAATTGATAAAAAGTCCCTACAGATGAACAGCTGGCTACGGAGTTCAACGTCTCCCTCAAAGAATAATTGAAAATTGGACATATTTTTTTGTGGTAATGAGGTGAATGCCCATTTACGCACAGAGTGTGAGACTCCCATGCATGCAAGAAGGCGACTAGACTACCCACTAGTCCCATCCCCTGTCAACTTGAGAACGTAGCCTGGGACCGTTTGACACATTACTCCGGGCCAGGTCTCGTTTCGTTACGCCGTGAGGCACCTTCAAGCTGGGGGCTCACTCTTCTAGATGGAGAGGAGAGGGGAAGAAGAATCGCTAGACAAGCGAACCCCCGGCTGCTGTGAGTCACTTTTATCTTTTAGGACTATCCGAACATAATGTGCCACCTGGTTCCATATGTCAACCGATTCGAGCATCACCGCGACTATCTTCTCCTGGGTGAACTCTCCCGTCTCCTTGGAGAGGTCCCATCGCAGCCTGTTCCATTTCTATTCTGGGCAATACCGACAATCAGGGGACCGTAACTTACCAATCTTGTGCTGGTAAGACTGAAAACACCCATGCCCGCTCAAAAGCTGGGTCACATAGATGTCATTCTCAACATGCCTTCGATTTAGCCACAGTCTCACATCCAGGAGGAGGCACGCAGTCCACCTTTCCTTCGTGCAATTCACCCAAGACTGCTGCCAATCGTTGAGTGAGCACTTTCTCTCCTCGCGGACAACCATCTCCGTCGCATCTTCGTTTTGACGCAGATAAATATAGCGGCGCTCTCTAGCAAGGAGGCCGAAAGGTATCACGCCTGCAATGATTTTCACTGCCGAATCAGAGACTGTCGGATACGATGATGCAATCCTCAGCGCTCCTCTTCTCTGTACCTGTGCCAGGCGTTTTCGGTAAACCTCCTTACTGAGAGGGTCGCCCCATACCTCTGCTCCGTACAGTAGCACTGACCCTACAGCACTCATCAAGAGACGTCTTCCTGATGGGCTGGGTCCCCCTACGTTGGTCAGAAGTTAACTCAGAGCCCATACTCCCAAAGCCGCCTTCTCAGCCGTTGCCCTCATTTGCTCAGAGAAATTCATCTTCAAGTCGATCAGTAGCCCCAGGTACTTCACCGATGGTTTCGATACGATTAGTATGTCTCCAATACTGATCATCCTTTATCTAGAGATTCCTTTTTTGTCAAGATGACCACTTCGGTTTTCTCTAGTGCTAAACTAAACCCGCGAGCAGTCATCAAGTCTCTCACTCGGTGCATTAGCATACCTAGCCTAAGCTGCACTTGTTCAACGGTGCGTTCTGCGACCAGAGCTGCAACATCATCCGCATACCCGATCAAGCGCGACTCATCTGGCATCTCCAGTCTCAGTAGCCTGTCATAAGACACGTTCCACAGGTCCGGACCACGGATACATCCCTGGGCAACACCCGATGTAACAGCCATCCTTCATTGGCCCTGCATCATGTCATAGAGTAGGCTTCGGTCCTTTAGGTAGTCCCTCAAAAGCTGCATTAGATATTCCGGAACTTGAAAAGGGTTTTCCAGCGTATCCAGAATATCCCCCCATCTAGCGGAGTTGAAGGCGTTCCTGACGTCGAGCGTCACCTACAGGACGATCCGTCTGCAATAGCATCAATAGTAGAACGTCCTGGTCTAAAGCCGTACTGCCGAGGAGATAGTTCCCTAGAATCATGAAGCAGCCTTCCACTGATGAGTTTCTCTAGCACTTTCCCAGCCGTGTCTAGCATGCATAACGGGCGGTATGCAGACAGCGATTCGGAATTTGCCTTCCCCTTGCTGATCAGCACGAGCCTTGCAACCTTCCATTGTACCGAAAAAACCCCATCCCGTGGGCAAGCGTTGAATATGCTGAGCAGCATGTCAGGGTAAAGGTGATGGACAAGCCGCAAACCCTCAGCCGGAACACCATCTGGGCCTAGAGCCTTCCTCGCTTTCAGTGAAGGGACTGCCTCCTCCTCTTCCAGCTGTGTGAAGAGTGGACACTCGACTGCTGTTTCACCATGGACAGCATCAACTCGGATGGGATGGGCGAGGAAGAGTTCCCACACTATTTCGCCCATCTTTTCCGCATCATGTATACAAGGTTTCTGTAGGACATCAAGCTTCCACATAACTAGCTTTTAGCCAATGCCCCATGGATCTTGTTCACATTGTCCGCTAGATCTGGCCAGCAGTGAGCCTTGCTGTTGTTGATCAATTTGCATTTCCTGACCGACTTATATGCTGCTACGCGGTTGCACGCCTCACCATGGTTCCGTGCCCGTTGAGCCTCACGCCAAAGCTTGTGACACTCCCTTCATTTTTCAGCGATTTCAGTTGACCACTAGTACACTGGGGGTTTGTTTTTGACGGGGCTTAGAAGCTTTGCAAGCAGCCGTGATGATGCTTATGGTTGAGTTCACCACGTCTGGAACTTCCAGTTTTTCCGCCCCCTCCGAAGCTCCCTGCAGCGGCTCACCTGCTGTGAGCACCTCGACGTCCATCCTTCCGCTGTTCCATCTAGTTGTAAAAAGCCAAGAGTACGGACGTTGGGTGGCAACATCACTGATTTTAAGCAGAATGCCCTGATGATCATTGGCTGAATAGTCCTCTAATACTCTCCAATTGTGTATACTTCGTACTAAAGACTCCGAGGTGAATGTCACATCCGGTATGGTTCCTTCACAGCCAATACGGCGGGAAGTCGGCGTATTTCCGGTGTTTGGTACGACGAGCACCGTCCTGGCTGCCATTTCCAGGATTCGTTTTCCCCGCAGATCTGTTTGAGGCTTGCAATATTCGATTGCTTTAGCGTTGAAGTCGCCCCCAACGAGCACTTTGCCCTATGCATTCGAGACAGCGCCCTCCAGAGCATTAAGCTTGGCTTGAAAAGATGATATCGATTCGTTAGGCGTTAGATACACACTAAAGAAGGTGGCCCTGAGCACCGAACCCACACGAACCCATCTTCCCACCCACAACTCTCCGCTTGGAAATCACTGTTCCGAATCCAGATGGCGGCAGTACCAGTTTCGTGAGGATACTATAATGCAGGACTTTTATCATGATGTTGCTCACTCAGCAGCAAAAAGTTGGGTTTCATGTCCCTCGCACACTGTTCAAGCGAATTTTGGGCAGTTGAACTGCGGTGTAGTCATCGAAGTTCTGATTTTGCCTTGGCTAGGGCGTCCTGGAAAACCTGGCATTTTCCTGGTCCCAAGATATGTCCAAAATCAGGTCTTAGACCAGCATCCTTGTAAAGAATACAGTGTTCCACCTTCGTATACTCTATATAGACTAAAATAAGATATATATATTCGCAAAATTTAATTGAGATCAAATCGTAATCAAGTGAGTTATAGCCATTTCAATTATATGGAATTACAACAACAATAACACGTGTTTATGGTTGATACAGGGTTTTCCAATAGGAGGTGTTATATTGATATTAGAAGAAAAATGCCATTTTTTAATATAAATGATCGGATGTTTATTTCATTATAAATAAGAAGATATGCCGTTAATAGCAAAAACTAATTTCAGGCAAATAATCACTACGACCACGCTTACCTCTTCATGAAATTTTCCATAACCAAATCACAAAGTGGCTGCCCTATGTCCTCAATAGCCTCACGAATTTCATCTTTGAGATCTTGACTCGACGCTGGGCTATTGGCGTAGGCCTTCTCTATCACGTGGCTCCAAAGGAAGAAGTCGCAAGGCGTTAAATCACAAGATCTATTCACTTTTATTTTCTTTCAATTCACGTGAAAATTTAAGAAATAGTGTTTAACTTGAACATGTTCAATCGGCCGAGCATTCAGAAAAATCATTTAAGCTAGATAAAAATGGCGGCTGCACTGTGCTTATGAAAGAAACTGTGCATCTTTTGTATAAATTTAAACGATTTCATATCCAAGTATTGGATGAATAATTCAAGTTGTCGATTCACGCCATTAGAAAACTTGTTTCTAACCCTAGGATATTTACAAAGACTTTCTGTTAGGAGCACTCTCCTGCTTACTCAACTTGTCTTAGCTGCGCTCGAATACCGCAGGAATCTCAGTCTAGACCAGACTGTCTGTTAGTCTCAGTTTTTCATCCGTCTTCACTGTCATTGTATTAATCGTCGTTTTTGTCATTAGTACCGCTCTCGATGTACTGTTAACATTGTGGCTGCAATCGGTGGTTGCGTCGTCGTTGTTATTGTTTTTGAATTCTTTTTTGCGGGTTTTTTGATATTTTTTAAGTGGTTGCTCCAGATTTATTGCGTCCCCTCTCGGAGCCGCTATCTCTTTTCGTGTGTACAGTCGCTTTATGGTCCCATGGTTATCTTTGCCATGCGAGGGTTGGCACAAGCCCTTATGGGGACCAGTGCTAATTGGGAGTCCGTCTCAACCAAACCCACACTACCAACCCAATGGTGCGAACTTTGAACGTACTTCAAGGATTGCCAAGGTTTTATCAGGACGGAAACGGTATGGTAGTTGAATTGAAGTCGTTCATGCACGAGTGTCACCTTGGCCCAAAGCATCAATTCCAGTTCATTGTCCAAAGCGTAGTCCAGATTCAATCAAAGTCATTACCTGTCATCCCAGGAGGGAACCTCACGGCTCCCCCCATATCTTCGGGTCCGTTCGGGCGGCGCTCCCCAAAGAATGCTAGGCTCTAAGAGTGCTCTTTTTGACTGGCATTCCCCCTGCGGGAATTTCCTCGGGTACGTGGGGTGGAATTCCCTAAAGAATATTAGCCTCCAAGAGTATCCCTGTCGGCCAGCATTCCCCTCGCGACTCCATACATTGGCAACAGCAAAGATGTTTACTTTTAACCACACCCTGCAATAATCAAAGAGAGCAGTACCACGACGAAAATCCCTAGTCTGAACGATGAGTTGCACATTGGAGCAAGGACTCAGCAAAATTTGGCTCAGATATTGCTGAGATGGCGAAAATACATGTACGTTTACATCACAGACATCAAGAACATGTTTCGACAAATTTAAATCCACTGAGATGATCGAAACTCTCAAAACATTTTCTGGAGGAAGTATCTCCAATTTATGGTTAAGGAATATTAGCTCAATACAATTACGTATGGCATGGCATGTGCCACATTTCTAGCAGTTAGAACATTAACACAGCTAGCTCACGATGAAGGAATGAATGATCCGATTGCTTCATTGATATTAAGGAACGATTTCTATGTCAACGATATATTAACAGGCACGCACACTAAGGTAGAAGAGATTTTCTTTCAACAGGAGATAACAGCTCTACTAAATAGAGGTAGCTTCATCCTCGGAAAATGAGCTAGTGACAACCCAGAGCTATTAACCCACATCCTGGAAGACAAAAGAAAAGTTGATCTATCAGAGTTCCACGACGGCCTACACTTGAAAAAGCTTGGTACACATTGGAGTCCAGCCCACTTTAAAATCATCGAGTTTAATGAATCTAAAAAGCCTCCAAAAAGAAGACAACTGCTGTCATATATTGTAACAAAATACGATCCACTACAATGGCTTGCACCCGTCACGATCAAGGTAAAGCCAATAATACAGGCTTTCTGGAAGAGCGGAACAGAATGAAATGAAAAGCCAACCGAATAAAGTCTTAATAGCTGGAGCGAATTTGAATCTGAGCTAAAACTGCTAGAACACATTACCAGTCTTCAATGGAATCACTACAACATAAACTGTCAAATGGAACAGCACAGATTCTACGACGCATCAGAGTCAAATTACGCAGCGGTGGTTTACAATAAAATCATTGACACGGGCGGACTAACTCTCTCTCTCTGTGCGAAAACAAAAATCGTCCCAACCAAGACCAAAATTACTCTCACGAAGCTTGAACTTAATAGGGCCTTCTATCAGCTAATCGATTGACGATAAGATAAAGTCACTCCGCATACCTAATTTCAACATATATGCTTCGTGCGACTCAACAATTATCTTGGGATGGCTGAAAAAGAACCATCGTCATTTGCCAATAGGGTATCAAAGATTCAGAAATTGGGTCGCGGCGCCTGGAAATAGCAGCATAAGGATAATTCTAGAGGAATTAGTCCTGGGCAACTTCTCAAGCATCACTTGTTTTGGAATGGTCCAAATTGGTTAACACATCCTTGCCCCAATATTAAAATCGTTTCTACAGTAACAACAGCGGAAGATATAAGCAATATTTTTGAACATTACTCCAATTTTAACAGACTAATAAGAATTAGTGTGACTTGTCTCAGGTTTCATCGTAACTGTACTACGACACAAAAATTAAAGCGCAATACTAGACGGTTAGGAGCAGAGCAACTCGAAACAGCACACACAAAAATCAAAACAACGATTCAGAAAACAGAGTTTTTAGAAGAAATTGCTGAACTAACAAGTAAAAAGGGTTAAAGAAAATACTAAGGGCTCTAAACCCCTTTTTAAATGCCCATAATATTCTACAAGTTGGCAGTAGGCTCCGAAATGCCAGCATTCCTGAAGAAACAAAGTATCCAATTTTGCTCACGGCGCCATCATGTGACTCATTTAATTGTGAGGCAAGCCCTCTTGAAAATAATGCATGAAGGACTACAGCTTCTGCGCAACTGCTTAAAAACGTGATATTATATCATCAAATAATGGGTGATTTGCCTGCCATACGCGTAACACCAGAAAATGCTTTCACCTATTGCGGAGTAGACTACGCACAACCCTTCACCATACGAATGTCCAAAGGAAGAGGAGTAGCGGTCGTAAAGACGTACATTGTCTGCGTGGTAGCAAATGCCATACATCTCAAACTCGTGAGCCATATATCAACGGAAGTATTCTTAGCAGCCTTCAAACGGCTCACAAGCCAAAGAGGACCGGGAGATCTTTAGTAACCATGGCACTAACTTTGTTGGGGCCAGTAATTGGCTAGACAAGGATCTAGAAGAAGCAATAAAGAGATCAAGTAGTGAGTTAGCACGGATGACTGCAAAAGACGAAAGCACGTGGAAATTCATACTAATGTTCACACCTCATTTTGGAGGGTTTTGGGAAGCTGGTGCAAAGTCAGCCTAGAATCACATTTTGTGCCTTTATGATGAGCAAAATACTGTCCAAACTTTTGGGGAATTTACAACGATACTGTGCCAAATTGAAGCATGCTGAAATTAAAGGCTAATAACTCCATATCAAGCGACCCAAATAATCTTGAAGCCCGAACACCATAGCAATTCCTGATTAGACGACTTCTCCTGGCCATTCCAGAACCTGATATCTCATGAATGACACTACACCAGCGCTGGAAAATATTAACCAACATGCATCAAGCATTCTGGAAAAGGTGGGCGACCGAGTACCTGCAGCAACTTCAAAAGCGAACGAAGCGGGCAAGCGTGAGCGAGAATCACAGAAATTGCCAGCTCGTTCTCATTAAGGAGAGGGACACACCACCGACAATGTGGCCACTGGCAAGAGTACATGGCTTGCAACTAGGCGTAAAAGGAATTGTACGAACAATTACAGTCAGGAGCCATGGAAATATGCTGAAGCAAATAGCGATCACCAATTTATGTAAAAGTGTAGCGATCACCAATTTGTGTAAAAAGACCCAAAAATCGTACGAGCAATCAACTATTAGCGAAAACCGCTGCAAACATTGGATTGACAAAACCCAAACTATTTTCTGACAAATGCGAAGAACGCTGAACACCTAAAACTTTTATATCTAACTGTATGGAGCAGGAAGTTCTGGCAGGGCGAAGACAAAGTGCGCCTATAGACAAACCTAACAAAGCAAAAAACAACAAGAATTAGACCATGTACTCGGGTGAGGACTCTACTGAATACAAAAATACGCATATATAGTACCATCAGAAGCTTTGAACGCAAAAAGCAGCTCCAAACAGCACAAATTTGACATAATCAGGTCAAAATCAGGTTTTTATATCGAAAAACTGGGAATAGTGCACAGCATTTACGGTGAACTAAGACTTGAGGCAAATTTTTCGATTGCAGACTTAATCCAGGATGAGAAAAATATTCTTGCCACCGGCAAACAGATAGAAGATATTTGCCAATGCACTAGAGAGTTGACTGATTACACCCACTGTAGTGGCGTTCTGAATCTTCTACAGGTGAAACAAAAAGAGCTCCTTTGACAGACGAAAAATCTATGAACGATTACAGGCTCCAGAAAAAAGAGAAGCTTGTTGTCACGGAAACACTCATGTCATGCGGTCGTTAAAATACCACCCGAGCCAAGATTAAAAAGGTTAAAATAAAAATGTTAAAGTAAAAATAAACAAAAGCGAAAAAGAAAATCACCAATAGGGTTCAACGATTTAAACGCGAAGAAGAAGAAGGATCTGTACAAATTGATCCCGATGCTGACGATTATGATTTTGATAACTATGACGATGCTGACACATCCGTACCCGACGTTCCAGTTGAAACCACCCAGGCACACAGAAATTAACATGGGTTATCAAAGCGAAAGTATCTAGATAGTAATAGTAAGAAACTAACAAACAACAACATACCAATCGATACTAGTGCTCCCGACTCAAAAATGAAACATAAAAGGAATGAATTTAACCAGTACCAAATTCAAAGGACAGTGACGATGTCACTAGTAATCCAGGCCCAGAAACAAACAATAATAAGGGTACTGTTAATACTATAGTAGATGAAGATATTATTAAAAGCGTTACAAAATAAGTATCGGATATCAAGAAAACAATCGAAAATAACAATAATCAAATGGAGACAATCAAATAGGAAACTCAAATTATACCTAACAAAATTTTAACAAATAAACCACAAGATATTTTGGACGATAAAGTTTCACAAGAAGATGAAAATAATGAAGATGATGAGAACGATGACGTTGATCTTGACGACATGAATGATAATTATTAAATGATTGAAGATGTTGTGGAAGAAACACTCAAAGTCCCGATGACAAAATTGACTGAAATTTCCAACATTGTCCCAACAATATCGGAATCTGCTATAAATAAAATTGATATCGCCATCACAACCACTACGGGTTTACTTGAAGAAATACAACGTCTCTACGGACGACTGTTACGGAAACCACAAGTATACAAATTGTGTTTATTACTACTGTACCTACAGAGGGTGAAGAGGAAGAAAACTCGGCAGTTCCAACTACTTCAACATGCACAGCAACTGTACATCCAACTGTTATTGCCGAAAGTGATGTTGAACCACATGCTGAATCTACAAGAATTCCTCGCGTCGAGATTACTATACCACTTGTCGCAGAGACTTCGCCCACTATAACAACAACTGCACTCGCAACGACTACTCCTACTACCACAAGTACAACTATAACAACCACCACTCCTAAACCTACCACAACAGCAACATCAGAACTATCGACAGAGTAAATAGAACCAGAACCTACAAATTCATCACCGCTTATCAAAAATCGTCTTCCAAAACAACCTGTTACCGCCGGCAAACCATTCAGCTTTATGGAAGATGAGAAGAATCTTAAATTGGAATTGTTTGAAAAAATTGGAAATCCATTAAAATTGAATTCACGGATCCAATTTAATCCAGATAATAAGAAAATTGATGGACTACCGCTTGAGGATTCTGTCTCCTGATGGCAATTCAAAATGGTTGCCTCCGATAGAAAATGCGCCACAGTTAATGAAACTGTTGACATTGCTGTCCAGATGTATAAAGGCCATCATTATTCAAATTAAACTTAACGAAAAATTCCGAAATAATGTTGAATGGCAAATACGACTTACTCGCATTCGTAGAATTGTAGAAACACTGAATGATGATCCAATGTCAAATACTGTCGTGTCTGTGTTGGATCCTCATACAGCAAAATTTATTTATAAAAACGAAACCTTATCAAGAGATACTAAGTGTCCAGAAGATATATTGGATGGTCTTGTTGAACGACTAGATCCTGGCAAATTAACAGATTCACTGGTCCCTAAAATATCAGTGAAATCTGTAACTGGATTACCTGTCAGTCAATGTCAAAAGATACCAGTTGCAAGGCCGAAAACAACACCTCATATGACGACGAATTATCCGCCTGTGCTTAGAAATCAATAAGTAGAATACTACAATTAATCAATTGCCTAGTGGTGTTTAAATTTCCTGCTGATACATTTTAAGATCCCGGAGAGAACATTGATCTCAAATTATCACTTCTAACAATCGACGGACAGCCGCTAGATCTGTGTAATTGGATGTCGTTTGATTCGGAAAATCGAGAATTTTATGGAATTCCAAAATACACTGATTTTGGACAAGAACAATACCTTTTGGTTGCTGAAGACCATGAAGACCAACAACGTCGAATCGACAACTTAGAGCAAGTCAAAGTTTGAATAGTATTGGTAACGTTATAGTGTCTTTCCTCAATACAACCATGCAAAAGCCTCATCAGCGATACCCGAACGATGTAGAGATGGAGTCAATTCGTTTTGTTTGGCAACATTCCGATTCCACTATCCGGGCCCGTGTGAAAAACATTTCAGACAATATATTTAATTTGCTGAACATACATGTGGTGCCTAAAATGTGTCATACCGGCATGGATAACTTACCAAAAGGTGTTGTACCAAGAAGACTGAGGAAAAGAAGGAACGATCTGAAAACAAAAACTTTTAAAATATTATAATTACTTATCCGGTGCTTGAATACTTACGAGTTAAATTATGTTCTCTGTACGAGAGTGACGGTTCTCCAATAAGAAAACAAACAAACAATTGAACAAAACACAAGACTGACAGAATGTCTGTCACTCTGACATTTAAACCTGATGGGTGAATGTACCAAATGAAAGGAAATTTTGGACTTCAATTGCCCGGTGAACACCAGATGGGGGATCGCAATTAAACGTTGAATCGCCTAGAAGTGAAATTAACGACTCGCTGGTTGAAACCGAGCCGAATAAAAACCCTGGAAACAAAGAACGGATCCCTTCTCTTTCCTGGCGGACAAGGATTGACAACGGAGGATCGAGTGTGACGAGCAACAAGAAATTTTTTTTCTGGAATTTATCGAGGGCAGAAATTTACAACAGCGACTGCGGAATAACTAACGACCGAGATAAGGGAAATTGGTGATAGAAGATAAACAAGAAGCGCGCTGGCAGAAGAACTTCGCGACGCAAATTACTTCAGGGGCCCCCCAAATAGGTAGACGTAAGTTAAGTTTTGTATTTTCTGTAGCAAAAACTGATTTTTAAAATCATTTCCCATTATCATTAAATAAATAGTTAAATAATTAATCATATTTTTCGTCATTAAAAAAAATATTGCTACGGAGGTAAATTGTGCACCTGGCTCGAGTATGTACGGAGAATATAGTTCAGTGTGAACTGGTTTTTTTTTGGCGCGGGTGTGTTTAGGTTTTCACTCGGTGCGAGTTACGTCGGGTAAACTAATACCGGCGAAATTGTGCAAAGTGGTCGCCGCGGCTTAGATTAATCCTCCCCTGTTAGAAGAAAATAGTGTGTTCTATTTCTAGCTGTGTGAAGGGTGTTCAGCGGCCGGGTTTTTCGCTTGGCGGCAATTTGGGATCAGGGAATAAGCGAGTGGCGCCTCCTACGACCGTCTCCGATCGCAAGCCGGGTCCGAGGTCCTTGGCCGCAAGAACTCTCACGCAGAGGGTAACATTGTTTGGAGAGCTCCTTACTACAGTTTTTGGTGTTGATAAGGCCCACACTGATATTGTCACCCTCGATAAAAATCAACACAAAATATTGCTAGTCTTAAGTCAACAAAGCGTAGAACTGAATGCATGCATAACTAGCGTTATGCATCGCACTGGTTCCAAGCTTACACAAGTTACAATTAAATTAAATCAAGTGGTAGATCGGACAACAAAATGCAAAAATGGGTCACAAAGATTGATAGCAAAAATATTGGCTTACAAGTCACCTCCATTTATCTCACAGCAATTAACTTTTTTGAGGAGTTACAGGTGAAGTATTAAAAACCATTCGATAGTTTTCCATAGTTCATTGCAATTGAAACAATGCAATCGCAATGGAAAGGGTATCATCAAAGACTGGCCCTCACTTTGAGATTCTCCATACTCCGGTGAAAGCAACAACAATCGCACGCACCAATGAAAATATCTTCGTCTATGGCTACTTCCATATAATCGAAAGGGAAAGATACGAGCTAATTAATGTCACTGCGATTCCTTTCGAATCAGGTGTGCATCAATATCTGTTCCCTATCGTAAAAACTCCAACATTGGCGGTTAACTTCAATCAACCAACGCACTTCAAATTAGATGATGCACAGCTGAATACATGCACAATCGAAGATGAACGATACCTATGTACCCCAAGTATGGTCAAGAGCATAGATACAAACCTGAACAGTATCACCAACGAACTAGACAGTAGACCCAAGAAGCAACTGTGCCCCACCGTTGAAGTAACCTCTTCTCAAACAACATGAAAGGGACTTATGATGAGAAACGCATGGCTATTTATTGCAAAAACATCAAGTACAGCCTTTATTATCTGCAAAAATTATAGAAAAGAGATCTTACTAGAGAGCATCCGAATCATTTGCATCAAAGAGAATTACGCTATACAAACCAAGAGACTCATTCCACGATCAGAAATTACCCAGCAAAAGGGAGTACTGACGAGCTTCGCAAAAGAAAGGGCCCCAGCTGAGTTCGTAGACAAGGAATACTACCTAAAATCAATGGGCCTCATAGCAACAGTAAAGGAGCAAACTGATGAAGACTTGGATGCCGAAAAAATAGTAGGACTGCATCAGAAGAAAGCGTGTCGCTTGATGAAAGATTCAATATTGTTCTTACCAGTGGTGCCCCAACATGTTCAACAATTTAACAGAGGGTTCAAGAGTAATCAATGTCAATTCACCACCAGAAAATAATCAACATACTTTCAGCACTAATAATGACCGCAAATTTGCCCACCTGAGCTTATCAGCAAGAAAATGTTTACGCTCTGAATGGAAATCGATAACAATTATCAGCATAAGAAAATTATTATTGTATAGTATGCATTTTTGTTTTGAATTGACATTGATTTTGTATAGTATGCATTTTATTCCTAAGAATGTATTGTATTTAAGTTCGATGTTTCGTAAAAATAAATACATTCATTCATACACCAGACAAGGGAACGTGTTTTTCTTCACCTTCGTCATTGGATAACTAGTAATTGTAATTATATACATATATTGGATATTCTAAAAAGCATTGAGCCTTTTTTTGTCATGAGATGGTGTTCGTTGTCATATATCGGTCAATACTAATCAAATTGAGTCAAACTGACATGCATTTAAAATGTGACATTCCAATCTACAATTTTCATATGGACAGTTTTGTATTCGTCATTCGTGTCAAAAGTTGTATTCATTTAAAAATGAGGAAATTTCTGAAAAAATCGTTATATTTTACAATATCACTACGATCAAGGTGAGAATGCATCGCAGGCTTGTGAAAAAATTTGTGGTGTCTACGGTCAAGATACTTTATCAAAAGCCATAGTCAAGAGATGGTTCGCTCGCTTTCGTTCTGGAAATTTTGATGTCAAAGATGCACCTCGTTCTGGTCGACTAATCACTAAAAAAGTCGATGAAATCTTACAAAATTTTGAAGTAGACCCACACATAAGCAGCCATGACTTTGCTAAGGAACTGGAGATCCATCACCAAACAATTTTGAACCATTTGCATAAGGGTAAATACACAAAAGAAGCTCGAAGTTTGGGTGCCGCATGAATTAACACAAAAAAAAATTTATCGACCGAATTTCCATTTGCGAAATGCTAATAAAACGCAACGAAATCGAGACATTTTTTGAAGCAAATCATTACGGGCGATGAAAAATGGGTAAGGTATGAGAATGTCGTTCGAAAAAAATCATGGTCAAAAAAGGTGAATCATCACAAGCGACTTCAAAGCCAGGATTGACACCAAATAAGGTTATGTTGTGTGTATGGTGGATTGGAAGGGAATTGTTTACCATGAGGTGCTAGAGCCTGGCCAAACACTCAATCGGCTCTGTGCTGTCAATTCAAATAAACTGGTCAGAATTGATCAATAGCAAGGGCGTTGTTTTCCATCATGACAATGGCAGACCACACACATCTTTGATCATCCGGCAAAAATTCACAGAGCTTGACTGGGAAGTTTTGATGCATACACTGTATAGTCCAGACCTTGCGCCATCAGACTACCATTTGTTTCGGATTCTGCAAAACTTCCTTAATGAAAAGAAAATCACTTCAAAAAGGGACTGTGAAAATCACTTGGCCAAGTTTTCCGCCGATTAACCACAGAAGTTCTACACAGATGGAATAACGGCTCTACCCAAAAAATGCCAAGAAGTCATCGACAATAATGGACAATATGTACTGAAATAAAATCCATTTTAAATAAAAGAAATATTCAATCGAAAAATTATAAAAGAGGCTCGATACTTATTAGAATATGCAATATATCAACAGCAGCTGGTGTGGCTTCTCTTGATTCGAATTTCAATGTACACGTAGTATTCAAGCTTACAACTAGATATCCAAATAAGTTCTCTAGCTCCTAGCATATCCATCATCAATTTTACAATGTTCATTTAGCAAAACGGTATGCAAAACACCCCATCCTAATTTAAACTAACAAATGCGCTAGGAAGTGCCTATTCATATCTTCCATTTTCATTGGTGCCAAGCGCACCGTCTGATCTCACCTATCATTGCAGCCACTACAAAGTAATCATACTTAAGGGGGTTCCTTCTTTTTGTGAATGAAGGAAATGCTTTATGGTCGGCCCCATTATTTATGTTCCCTTTTCTGCCCATGTTGTTACACACCTGTAGCCTTCATGCCATAGTACAAGCGTGAACGCCAGAAACGACTTTCATAATTTATTTAAGGATATTCTCGACATGTGTGCTTATACGAGTGCTCGTATATCCTCCCATGTGCCAATATCTAACACGAGGTGCTTGCAGGCACAATTCAGCATTCCGTTGAAGCAATGCCCGTGGGAGAACGACTGTGAAAAAAAGTATGAATTGCATTCGCTGGATCATTCAGCAAACGCAAAATTCAAATGCGAGCCTGCTGCCTCCATGTTTCCATTACTGAAATGAATGTCTCAATGTATACAGAGTCATAATTCTCGTAGTAGATAGTATCTAGAGAAAGGAATCAATATAGGACATGGTCGTTGTCGGTACCGCTTGAATGCATGCATGCAGATTACTGCCTAGCTGTAGTGCACATTCATATTAAAGTATGTTCGTATATGTCCAATGAAACTGCATGTCGATGGCGCTCAGCCACGATAGGGAGCATTTTGTGGGATAAAGGCTTTTTGGTTTCATGTTTCTCTCCTGGCCAGCGCATAAGGATCTATGTAGTATATCAAGTTGATGCGGTCTGATGTTTGTTGCTGGCAGATTGTTCACCGTCAATTGCATGAGAATCGTTCCGCTTAAGAAGGAAGTGAAAAGGTTTCGACGATAAAAAGGAGTAGGATGGTCATTAAAAACTGTTCATTTCACAAGTGAAAACATTCAATCACATGATCCACCTTTCAATGGATGGGTTATGGCGATGATGATTTGAGCAGCAATTGCATGAACGCAATTCAAATTGCAAAAACATTTACACGGCACATATTCTAAGACCACTAGCTTAAACCAAATCAGTATCAATAGATTCTCAGTACGTTAACTTTTAACCGATAGTAAAACGTGAACTGCTATCATTGCATACATTAACCACAATGTTTGCCTCCTATTTACACAGCATGAACTCTAACGTTACAACGCGCCCACATAATTCGATTCTGTTTGGATTTTCCATCCCATACCAACAGTATCGAGACAACATCAGCTTGATCCTAGATGGCAAGGATTTGAGGCTAAACTTTGTGGTTTTGCGTACGATCGTGCTTTATGAGTGTTGATGAATGTATTCATGGTGGATTTATTTCAGGTTTATCAAACATGATTCTAACTGAAAATGAAACGTATGGTAACGTTACAGTAAGAACATTGAATATACAATTAATATACAC
Source organism: Odontomyia ornata (assembly GCA_963969285.1). Lineage (NCBI taxonomy): Eukaryota > Metazoa > Arthropoda > Insecta > Diptera > Stratiomyidae > Odontomyia > Odontomyia ornata. The sequence goes on from OZ017738.1 coordinate 377,782,658, forward strand.
AGTGGCAAATTAGGTGAGACATAGAGCAGAGATAATTAATTCAAACGTACATATGTCAATGTCAGGAGATGTTGGTATTCCACGCAAATAATGTACCAATATCTGGAACAGTTATTTTCATCCTAGAAAGATAAACATATGAAAACATGCATAAAAGATAGCCATACGCTTGAAAGGCGCACGATTTTCTAACTGTTAAATATGTAACAAAATAATAATGTTATCGCCATCTCTTACTCGTAGCGTTACACTAGAAACTTATTGCTGGTTCATCAAAGTTGCACAATAAATGAATTTAGTCTAATTGCAACCACCATCCGAGTTTTATTATTAGGTTATGGGCCCAGACTCACTTTAGTATAAAAAGGTTTTTGGCACGTGTTAGTTTTTTAAAATGTCGCAGAACGATGTTGTATAGCAAGCTTAGAGGTGGTGAGAATTATGACGACTGCTGTTTCGCGGCGTAAAATGTACTGGTTTTGGAAGGCATGGCGGACGCCATTGTAACTAAGTTACCGGCATCTGCAACTGCAGCCCGGAAAACTGCAAATTCGAAGGCGAGAGCGAAATTAATCTTCACAATCGAACCAGCGCTTTATGTTCAAATGAAGCAAGCAGAAACAACCTATGATCCATGGACAACATTGAAAAAAATGTTTGACGTTTCAGGCTTTGGGAGGAAGATTAGTTTACTTTGAAACCTCGTCAATATTCGCCTAGAAAATTGTGAATCTATGACGGACTACGTCACTCGAATAATTGGAACGAGACAACGATGGCAAGGAACACGTTTCAAGATAACGGATGAGTGGATTGGTACATTGATGCTCTAATGATAATGGCCATCGAACACTTGGGGATTGACATAATTGCAGATATTATCAAAACAAAGTTAATGGATATGTTTTCTGATGTAGGTGCTATATCTAACTTAGAAAATGCACTTTTCGCAACAAAATTTCAGAATTCACAGCTTGACAGATATGGCAGCACCAAACACGGCAGCCAATTTGATATGAAACAATCGTCAGACGTTAAAAATGTCAAAATGTAAAGTGTTTGAATTGTAAACAAACCTGTCAGTACAAAAATCAGTGCCCAAACTTGGATAAAAGTAAAAGAAGATAGTCAAACGCTTTAAGTGCCATATTTCTGACCGGAAAATTTAACCAGAAGAACTGATTTGTTGACAGCGGTGGCAGTAAACATACAAGGTGCCTTCCAAAATAAACGCGACTGAGCTAAAAAAGAAACGACAGGAGCTTTGTTCTGATAAATTCGAATTTATTTATTCAAAATAGTCTCCTCTGGCCTCGATACATTGTTATGCGCAATCCAAACGCTTTTGGAAAGAGTGTTTCAGGTCATTTACCGGAATGTCCTTCAGGATATCGGTACAAGCCTTTTGGATGCCCTCTATGGACGCAAAGCGTTTTTCTTTTATGGCCAAATGCAATTTTTCCAAATAGGTAGAAGTCACAGGGAGCTATATCAGGCGAATACGGTGAGTGATTGATGGTTAAAATGCGATTTCTAGTCAAAAAATCAGTCACAAGAGTGGAGCAAAACGTACATAAACCTTTCGTGAACCCAAATGATCGGTTAAAATGCGATAATTCGATGCTTTGGAGATACTCAACTCCGATTCCATGAATTTCAACGATAATTTCGGCTCGTTTTTGATAAAGGAAGACCGCAGTTCCTCTGTCCTGGAAGAAATCTGTAATTTCTTTGCAGGTCATTTTCATTCAGTGTATTCCTTACCAAACACCTCACTTCATGTAGATAACACTAACGCCGTTTTTGAAACAGCGCTTCAGGAACTCTTAGTTTCTGAAGATGATATCATTCATGCAATTAAAACACTGGATCTGAGCAATGGACCTGGCCCAGATTTACTTTCGCCTAATTTTCTATACCAGTGCAGTGAAGTATTAGTTTTATCTCTCCATATCATTTTTAATGTCACTCGTAAGCGAAAAATTTCCAATACACTGGTAATCTTTTCATCTGACTCCAATTAATAAAATCAAAAGCAAAGGGAGTGCTCAAAATGATAGGGGAATTGCCATTTTTTCCGCCATCCCAAAATTATTCGAAAACATGGTATGCTCTTAAATATCGCCCGTAATAGAGCAGCGTCTCAATGAGCAGCAGCATGGCTTCAAGAAAAACTGACCCACAACCACAAATCTAACAGTTATGGTCTCATACATACTTTGCGCAATGGAAAAAGGGCACCAGGTTGACGAAATTGATACTGATTTTAGTAAAGCCTTTGATCGCGTCAATCATAGGATTCTGTCAGAAAAATTGCACAATTTTGGAATCACTGGCCCATTGTTTCACTGGCTAAAGTGTTACTTCGAAATTCGGACTCAAGCCGTTAAATTTCAAGGGTATATGTCCAAAGAAATTCAAGTCTACTCCGGTGTACCTCAAGGCAGTCATCTCGGACCTCTTCTTTTCAACATATTTATATCAGACCTTTCTGATGTGTTATCCGATATGCCCCATTTATTTTATGCGGATAATCTCAAATTATACTATGGCATAACATCCCACAGTGATTCGATATTCTCACAGAACAAGATAAATGCTCAGCTTGAAAAGTCCAACACAAACAATCTATACCTGAACCTCGAAAAATGTCAGGTGATTAGTTTCTCTCACAGAACTTCAATTTTATTAGCTGATTATTACCTCGATAATACTTATCTTTGCCGAACAGACAGCATAGTAGACTTCAGTGTCTTCTTGGATAAGAAACTCCGTTTTAATTTGCACTATGATGAGGCTCTCTGCCAAGCTAATAAAATGTTAGGCTTCATCAAACGGCGTGCTAAAGAATTTCAGAATATGTGGGTAAAAAGACATTATACATATCATTAGTCCGCCCTATTCTCGAATATGCAGGTGTCGTCTGGCATCCTGTTTCTGATATTCATACAGAAAGATTGGAGTCTGTTCAAAAACAGTTCCTTCAATTTGCTCTACGATCTCAATATGACCCACGTAACTTTCAGAGCTTGCCTTCATATGAATATCGGTTGTCCATTCTATATTTCTCTTCACTTGCCTCCCATAGAATTTTGGCATGCTCTTGCTTTGCATTTGATGTCCATTGTGGTACCATTAAAGTTCAATATCTGATTGACAGGATATCCTTGAACGAACCAGTAAGATTTACAAGACATTCACGTTTGCTGGTGGAAAGTCGACATCTTACCATCTATGGTGAAAATGAACCGATTAATAGATGCTGCTAAATATTAAATAGCCTGAGCCATTGCTTTTCCTCAACTATATCCAGACTACAGTTTAAAACCAATCTATCAATATTCCTCTCTTCCTAGTCCTATATTTTTAACTTGTATTTTTGTTAGTGTAACCTATATTTTTAACTTGTATTTTATAACTATTAACTTGTATTTCTTTGTGATAATTTTGATGTTATACCTTGTTTCGTAAATAAATAAATAAATTTACACACAATTTCAATGGATTTTTCGATGATCACTGATTTTGGGCGGCCCGTATGTTCATCGTCATTTATGTCCTCACGACCATCTCTGAAACGTGTAAACCGCTCATGAACTCTGGCACGAGATAGACAACCATCGCCACAAACTTTTTTCATCAATTCAAATGTTTCGGTAAACGTTTTACCGATTTTAAAACACACAACATTATATAAGCTCTTTATTTGAAACTCATTTTTGTACCGATGACACAAACATACTGTCACGCAATAACTTCGCTTCCACTGAACTGAATGTAACCAAACTTTCACTGGAAGTCAGGGAGGGATGTAACTTTTCAACGCACCACCTCATTCATAGATAGCACCACCAAAAAAAAATTATGACAAAACTCTCGTTTATTTTCGAACGCACCTTGTATGACTGCGAGACGAGACTTGATCGCGAATCTATCACAGAACTTCGATACAAAGGAAATCATAATTGCAAATCAGACCAGCGTGTCAGTGCTTTGTTCTGGTGATGTAAACATAGTGACAGTCATGAACGATAGCGAGTTTGGCATCACACTTTCCAATGTACTGTGTGTACCAGAATTGACAACAAATTTGCTTTCTGTGAATCAGTTGATAGAAAATGGAAATAGGGTGATTTTCAAGGAAAATGCTTGCTACATATATAATCATTAGAAGAAACTTGTAGGTGAACCTGAGTTGATTAATGGCGCGTATAGGTTGCATACTTTGAAAGCGAATGAGACACCAACAGTGACAAATAGCAGGATATGGCATAGACACTTAGGGCGCATAAATAGTGGCAGCTTAAATAAAATGAAATAGGCGGTAGACGGAATTTCTTTCCCTGAAGTGCCAAAAATTGAAAAATTGGATTGTATTGTCTGTTGTAAAGGCAAGCAGGCAAAATCACCATACTAACAAAGCTTTTTGAAATCCGAAGGAATGCTAGACTTAATTCATGTGAATTTGGGAGGCTCGATGGAATGCTTGTCAATTGGAAAGTCTAAGTATTATGTTTTGTTTGTAGATGACTACAGTAAGATGGCATTCGTTTATTTTTTTAAACACTAAATTCAAGAATTTTCAATCCATGGTTGAGGAGCAGCAAAGCAGGAAAATCAAAACTATTAGAACATACAATGAAGGTGAGTTCTGCAGCCTTGAGTTTGAGAAGTATTCAGCGGAACAAGGAATAGTCCACCAAAAGACGAATGCTTACACACCACAGCAAAATGGCTTATGTGAACGTATGCACAGGTCTGTAGTAGAGAAGGCTAGATGCTTGCTGTTTGATACCGGACTAGATAAAAATTTTTGGGCTGAGGCTATGAATACTTCGGTATACTTAAGGAACAGATCGGTAGTTTCCGGACTGAATGATAAAACACCTTATGAGGTCTGGACAGGCAAGAAGCCGAGCATGAGTTATTTACGTATATTTGGAAGTACTGTCATGGCACATGACTCAAAAGAAAGACGGAAGAAGTGACACAAGAAGGCGAAGCAATTTATTCTTGTAGGCTATGTTGAGAATATGAAGGGATACACAGTATATGATCGTTATACTTATTCTGTGACCATGAGTAGAGACATCATTACGGAACATTCAAACCAGAATACAGTTGCTACAGCAGTACAGTGTAAATCTTTACCAGTTGCATCGGAGAACCGGCCAGATGTGTCAAATGACCAAAAGATCAGATCAGAGACTTCCAATTCTGAAGAAGAAGCTGACAATGACAGCGCTTTTGTACCAGATCTAAAAAATTCTTTGGTGAGTACTGATTATAATTATTATGATACCACCTCAGACTTAGAGATAGCACCTGTGAACCCAGAAATTGAAGAAACCGGAAAGAGAATTAGAAAAAAAACCAGAAAGATAAAGTATAAACGATTTGAGTCTTGCAAAATGTCAAAAAGGAGGTAATGGAGGACACATCATACTTGAAGAAGCTTTGTATGATCCTGAAAGTCAGTTTTTGAAGGCAGCTATACAAGAAGAGTTGAATTCTTTTGAAGAAAATAAAGCCTGGGAAGAAGTCGATCGTCCCAAAAAAAAACAGTGGTTCAATGGAAGTGAGTGTTTAAAAAAGAATGACAGCGACAATAATATGAGATATCGTGCAAGACTAGTAGTAAAAGGTTTTTCTCAAAAAGCCGATGGAGAATACTGGTACGGCCGGAATTCACAACAAGCGTGGAGACGACCCAGATCTTGAGTATCTCATTCAGCTGTGCAAAAAAGGGACATCCACAGAGACAGTTAGGAGTCTGATCAAATATCCTTAGCGTGGAAGGTTCCGAGTATCCTGCCGGACCCATCCTCAAGCTCATATGACACTCTCTCAATACAGTGACGAACCACTGCAGGAACAAGTCGTGGAACAAATTTAGCAGCAAATCGATCGGCTGCATTGCGCAAAGAGAAGTTCGACACGATCCTGGTTTAGCTCGTGGGGGTGAGCCCGAAGGTTGTAACGTTGAGCTTCCTTATGGTAGGCTTCTTTCAACTTAGCTCAGAAGCGGTCTTGTACAGATTGCAGATGGGCACTGTTCACACCTGAATGTACTTCTCCATCCTCAAAAGTATTCAAGCCTCTATAGAGGACGTACTTAAATGAGAATATAGGGTGAAAATCCCGTCGACTCACGAATTACCTTGCGGAAGGCAAAACATGATTCCGAAAGATTCTCATCCGCCCTGCTATGTTCAGAGCCTATGGAGGTACTGATGGCGTTCAATGTCAACTAGTTTGACCCCTCCGAGGCATCCGCTTGCGGTGAAATATGGCGCAATTGATTCCGCAGTGCAATGGTCCAGGACCAGAAAGTAGTGGGTATTTTCCGATTTTGAATGGGGGTATGAACCCACGAAGTCCAACGGGCGCTGCTTAGGTCTCATCGATGATTGTGGTGCAACCATAGGGGTCTCAAGATGAAACTTCAAGGCAGTGAGTGTGCTGAATCCCATCTTGATGCAAACGAGGTCAATAGTAGTACTTTTGTAAGATTCTGTTGTCCTACGAATTCCACAATGTGAAACCCGGAGATCATCATGACCTCGTACTATAAGAGCCTGTTGGTGCCCCTCAACAACCCATAACTTTTTTGGGGAATATCCAAAGTCAGCGTTACAGAAGAACCAGTACTGATGTACACACGGCCATCAGCAAGGTGCAAATTGTAAAAATTGCCAGGTCGCTTCAGGATTTGCTCCTTGAGATGTTCATACTCGCGCTCCTGTAACACAGACTCCAAAATTAAACCATCAATATGATTGTGCTCCAGGAGACAAATAATGAGCGTAAAACGTTAAGTGTGAAGGGTAAGTGAGCCAATTGACCAGAAGAGTCCGATTGCTACATGAGCCATTTTAGGCTAGCATGATCGGTAATGATGGTGAAAGTCAACCGTTTATATCTCTTCACACTTTGCTCCGCAAGCATTCAAATTCGGTAACGCTTTATTTGCGTTGTGCAGCGTTGAGCTTCATCGACATATATGCAATTGAATGCTTTCCACCCTCATCATCTTTCTGGAACGAAGCACTTTCAATACCCACTGCACTTGCGTCACATAGGATATAAAAGTACCTTGTAATATTGGGGTTTGTCAATACTGGTGTGGAAACAGCTACCTGCTTCACTTAATTGACGGCGCTGTTGGCAGCAGCAGACCATTTGAAGGAGCATTTACACTTAAACAAATCCGTTAGTGGTGTGATAGCCGACACAAAATTTGGAACAAAACGTCTGTACCATCCTGCCATGCCCATGAGCCGTCACACGTCTTTGCCCGTTCGGGGTTAAGGATATTAAAATATACCTGGAATCTTCTCCGGGTTGGTGCCAAGATATTTAATTTCCTACTTGACTAACTTACTCTTTTCGACATTGATGGTGAAGTTGGCTTCCCCGAGCAGTTTTGTAACATTACTCAGAAGCCCCAAGAACTCATCAAATGTTGAACTTGTAACAAACAGGTCATCTAGGTAAAGAAATACTTTGTCCTGCAGCTCATACAGTATTACTTTATGCATCGACCGACACAAAATATGGAGCGCATTACATAAACCAAACGGCATGACCTTGAAATAGTACAAGCGCCTACCAGGAACAGTAAAGGCCGTTTTTTCTTTATCTGCTTCATCCAACGAGTCTGCTTCATCCAAAGAGGTTTACCAAAAGGCATCCTTGCGGTCCAAGCTGGTAATGAACCCAGTACTCTTTAGCTGTGCCAACAGACCTTTAATCAGCGGCAATGAATAAGCATCCTTACCTCTTTGAGGCATTCTTACTTCTTTAAGGCATCTAGCGTTAAGTTATAAACGTAACTTGCCAGGTTTTCTACAATGGTCACGTGAGAGCTGTTCAAACTCTGACTTTCCTATATTACTCCCTAATATAACATACGATCGAGTTCGTCATACAACAGTTTCTGCACAAGGGGTGAGACAGCATAATACCACTGCTTAATGGGCTGAGTAGAACCAGTGCCAATGTGATGAGACACGAGACTCGTCCTACCCAAGTCTTGACGGAGTCCAGTCGCTGCTAATCCTCTGGACTCAAAAGGTTAAATTCAGGTTTTGGAGCCTCTGTGACTGCTTTGATAACGTTGACCTGGATCGGTGCTATTTTGTAGAGGGCCCAGAAGTCAATCCGAAGATACACTGCGTGCGTCAAGGATAAGACCACTGGAAATCTCATCAATTTGGTGGTGTTGTTAAATCACACCAATGAGGTGACCTATCCCAGAACGGATCCTTGTACGCTGATGCAATCTAAACATGAGTATGCAGAGAATGCATAGGCAAGCCCAAGTCCAATAGCAGGTCCAAGGCTATGGCTCCAAAGTTACCAACGCTGGCTCCGCTATTAAGCAAGTTCGTCAATTTACCACCTTTGATAAAAATCTCTGCGTAGGGCCTATTGTCGCCAAGATTTGCAACAATCGAGTCCACGCAGGCACGCTTCAAATACATCAAATACCTCAAGAATCTCCAGAAGTGATCCCGGAAGGGACGTGCTCTGAAACAAGTGGGTGATTCTTGATCATTACCCACTATTTCATTACTTTCGGCGTAGTTCGATACACTGTTCAGGGTATGATTACCCCTGGTGGTAAAACGGACATACGAGGCAAACTTGAGGGCTTATCTTTTTATGATAAAGCATAACGACAGTGTATAACATATGAATTAACAAAAGTTATGTTCAGCACACCATAAAAAAATTCCCATTGGCCATCTATTGGTTTTTCTCGAGCATGACATAGTAGAGCATATTTGATCAAGTGTATCGCCGACACCCTTTGTTTTTAGTTACAGAGATGAGGTTACTTTTTTTGTCACACGATGATAATAAATAAACCACAATCAAGGGCTTCGGTTTTTTATGACAATAATGTCAAATATCCGTCGTAACAAAAGATTGATGTGCCTTTTAGTTGAGATTGACTGTTTTTCAATTCCTCAGGAATTTTGCGTTTGTTAGACCTGATAGTGCCAACAAGAGTGAGCTTGTCTAGTTCCTGAAGCAATGATTTCGCAAGTGGTACGAAAGTAAACCGATTGTCACAGGTTATTTTTGATTTTTGCCATGAATAGCCCGGGATAACTCTTGTACACTATATTCATACTGATTCAGTCCATGAGTATTTGTGGCTCTTCTGATTAATGGTATAGCAAACATCATGTGCTTAATTCTACTAATGCATATCATAGAGTTTATTCATGTCCTGTTTATTAGGCTTATTGGAGATGTACATTCTGAATGGCCATCTTCCTCGAAATTCCAGCAATTGTTCGTCGATAATATCATGACTACTTGGAGAATACTTTATCTGACATTGATTTATAAAAAGTTTCCAAATCTATCTTACGGATACATAGGGATCTTCTTGCCAAATAAGGAGACGTAAGGATTTATCATCCATCTTTAGACATTTAATTAGGAGATCAAAACGTTCCCTGCTCATCACAGCCACATACAATGTTCCCGAGAAAATTCTGTCAAACAACTCTTGGGTCAATGAATTCATGTTTCTGGGTCATATATAGTATGACACATCCTTGTTGGACTTTTATGATAGATGTTCAAACATGTTTTCGTCCCATAAAAGTAGACCAGCAATGTTTATTCTAAATTCAAAGTATTGCTGGATTTGGGATAAGTATTGCTGGATTAGGGATAACTACACGATCTTTTTCACTCAAAAGATCCCATGACTGGTCTATTCCATATCGATGAATTCATCTCCATAGTCGCTCTGTAGATTTTCTTCGATCGAATTATCTAACCCGTGTCATTTCTCGACATTCATCCCCATGGCTCTCGTTTGCTCTGCACAAAACGGCACATTTTTCACTCTCCGTTAATGATTTCCTACTGACCATAAGTATTGCGTGAAGGACTCCCCCTAAGAATAAAAAAATGTTAAACACTGATGCACTTTCCATGGAAATTAACAACCTTAATCTTAACCAAGAGATAACCATACGACTTGAAACCTATGATATGCTCATAGCTGCTGAATTCCGAGTATATGCACCACATGGTTGAAGCATCCCCGCCAAGAAAGCTTAGAACAATGGCTGAGTTAGCTATGAAGCACGATTCATTCACCCAATTCGTGAAAATTGCTAGCAATATGGTCACCTCTCGCGCATCTCTGCAACGTATATCGTCTTTTTGGGATTTATATTGGATTTGGCAGTGAAATATGCTGTTTACAGGCTGTCATAGAAGTGATCAGAGCCGGGTCCAGGAATGAGACATAGGAGTATTTGGGGGCGACAAAAACGCAAAAGTGGTTAAAAAAACGGAATGAAATCAATTATCAATATACTTTTCAAAAGAAGTTATACTTAACTGTACCGAAGTCAATATAAATCAACTACTGGCCTCGCAGCTCAGATAGGCTATGCAAACGTATAACACACAACTACAAGTGGTGGTCTTACTATTTGATACGGATGTTACATAGCCCCAGATCCTCAGGGTGTTAAATGGCCCATGCCTATCGAGGAAAAGCTTCCAGGCGCAAAAAAGTCTATCGCGAACGGAGCCTCGAGGCTTTGCAAAATATCCAAAATTGCAACGAAAGACGTACCAGTGGCAAAGGGTGGGGTGCAAGTAGGCTCCCGCCCATCGTCATCAGTGACTACAATGTTATAGAAGTGGTGACTTTGGCCTCTCTCAAGAAGCTACACTAGAAAACACAATTGCTCTCGACCGCATTGAAGACGAACGGTTTATTGGGAGAACGGGAATTGTCGTCAAACAATCAAAAGCCACTTGCGGTGGACAAAAATATCAATTAGAATGTCAGAAATGGAGTTATTGAACTGAAGGAACTCATAGATTGCATCATTCACTAGAGGCAGAGGTGACTTTAGGTGCAAAAAGACCAAAACACCAAGCTCTCTAGTAAAGTGCCAGTAAATTCAGCTCCTGACAATATCAAAAGAATAGCAGCAGCTAAATCAAAGAGGAAAATGGAGAAAGAAAGAGATATCAAGCGATGCTACTAATCCTAACATAGAGATTCTGATAGGGTTAAGTAAGATAACCAAATTAAGGGGCCAACAAGATTTTTCTTGAAAAATGTGACAAAGAGCCTTCCAAAAAAGAATAAAGGTCCTTTCGATATAACGTGGAAACCAAAAACAAAGATAGACTCTGCGTATTGAGCTACCTAAAGGCAGATGACATCATAACTGCCATAAGAGCTGCGCGGTCAACCTGGTCCGGAGGTTTTCTGATGGAATTCGGATTTAAGGCTACCAACGAGGACGCATTTTGAGATGCGGTCAAAAACTTTTTTGAAGTCAAAGTAACCATTGCTTCGCTCGTTTCGATAGAAACTCTCAAAATAAGGGGCCTTGACTGTGTCACGAAAGACACAAGTCCTTAGTCTAAATCAAGTCAAAGTAAGACTGACAACGGAAAATATAAGGGGATATCGTATGACCATCATTGAATTGACGGATGAAGATGCTCAGCAAATCCTAGCGAAGGACAAAACCAAAAGGTTGGGCTATTCACTATAGGAGACCCTAAAGGAGCTCTCTGTGCTTTGATTGTACTTACATGGGGGCACAAAAAAAAGAGAATGCATCTTCGAGGCACAATGCATTCTCTGCAAAAATGCTAAACCAAAATCTAGTGACCTCAATCACATACTAAGATCGGGGAAACGCCGCGTTTACGAAGAGGCCCTAGTCAAAGCCAAACCAGTGCTCCGATGAGCCAAATCTTATAAGTTAATTTGCACTGAAACATAAACGCTCAGGACCTGCTTGAGTAGTTTGCGAAAGTTATAAAAGCGGACCTTCTGTTGCTCACTGAGCAGCATCACGACAAAAACTGACCAAATCTTGTACCCTGACAAATCTTGATCTGCGCTATTTGGATGCGAGGCAGCGCCCACCTACAGGTTCAGGGCCATAGACGAGGAGATGGTTTTGTGTGGATAAGATGCTCAGGAGCATCATTTTTTAGTGTTTATTTCATGCTGAATGAACTGATACAAGCCTTCTGAACTAGACTCAATGCGTTGGAACATGCTGTCTAGAACACATAGGGCAAAGTGCTCATTAGGGGAGACGTCCATGCTGGAGCCGTTGAATGGGGCGCGCCTCAATCTGATTGCAAAGGTAAGCAGAGCCTGAAAATGATGGCCAGAGCAGCATTATTGCCCTAAATACTGAGAACACCAATGCTTACCACCATTGGGGTTGTGTGAGTACCATACCCGATGTAACATTCGCTTCGGAGTCTCTGTTGCCTTTTAGCGTACATACGACCAGATTTCAGCCTTTGGATGGAAAACTGAATAGACGGAACTTGACAGGTTCACTGACGTGCTCGCGGCAAAATCACCACTGCTGTGAACTCCACTAAGGAGGCGAAGACCTACTGTTGAGAACGTGGTGAACTCAAATATGAATATCATCATATCTATTTGTGAGTCTTTCATGCCCTGTTAGAGACCCCGTCATGGTAAGCCTCCAGTATACCGGTGATCAACCGAAATTGCTGAATATCGATGGCATCCGACCAAACGCAGTCTAATACAGAACACTCGTGAGAGATCCACCTTTCATAGGAATAGAACTGGAAGAGGCAGTTCTATCTATGAAAGCAAGGAAAGCACCAGGACCAGATGGCATCCCTGCTGAAGTCTTGCGGCTTATCTGCAATCTTTGCCCTAAATTGCTGCTAAGCTGCTTACCTGCGTAAAGGGATTTTCCTGGAACGATAGAAGGTAGCGAAGCTTGTACTGGTCAGTAAGAGGAAAAGAAATCTTTGCTCAGCGTCAGCAATCTACTCCTTATGCATGCTAGATAGGGTTAGGATTGCACTCAAGAAACTCATCAAAGAAAGACTCACTGATATAATTCGTACTGCTGAGGGCCTATCTCCTTAACGGCATGAGTATAGAGTAGGAGCTGTGCCATTGATACAACTGCAAAAATAGTAAGCGTAGCTCGAAGCATAGAGGTTCACAGCCAGGCAAACAAACGGGTTGTACTGCTGGTGATGCTTGATGTCAGAAACGTCTAAAGTTCCACTCAATGGTTTAATATTCTGAAAGCACTGAAAATCCTGTTCAAGTTGCAGTGTACCTGATGCGTATTTTGAGGAACCAATTGACGGATCATAGCTTAGTCGATGACACGAATGGGGGTAGGTGAATAATGAATGTTACATTGAGTCAGACCTGTGGGAAATTACGTACGATGAATTACTGCAACTTGAGCCTCTAGATGAGTCACGCTTGGTCGGCTATGCAGATGATTTCGCGGCGATCATCACAGGGCGTTTAGTCAAATAAGCACAACTTATACTTAGTATGCTAATGCGCTAGGTAAGTGACTGGATGACTGCTCATGGAATCAGGCTTGCGCTGGAGGTAACTGAAATAGTCATCCTGATAAATAGGAGAATCGCTAGAGTAAAGGCAATCAGCACGGGGAAAGCGAGAGTTCACTCAAAGCTGGCTGTGAATTATCTGATCGTTCAGATTGACTTGACGATGAAATTTTTGAAGCAAACCAGGGCAATGGTGGATAAGACTGCAGAGGGTATTTTTGCACTCAGTCGAATGATGGCCAGTGTAAAGAGAACTGCCTCATCAAGTGGGGTACCGTCTGTGCTACTATTTGCATCTTAAAAATAGTGCAGCACTCTCAGCAAGGAACTGTACTGAAAATGCTTGGCACAGGTGTAACGACGAGGAGCGCTGAAGATAACACCTAAATATTAGACAGTCCAATGATTACAAGTGTTATATTTATCGCTCTCCTTGCGGCAGAGTGCCATAAAACTTACTTGCACAGAAATAAAGATGATAAAAAGACAGCTGCACTTGAAAAGAGACAACGCTCACTAGGCGATTGGCAATAATCTTGGCTTAGTTATAGGAAGAAAAAAAGGAACGCGTACTTCATTTCTGATTTGAGGCCATGGCCAATCATAGTCAAAGTAAAATCGACTTCTATTTGATCCAGCTCTTGAGCGGGCATGCATAATTTCAGTCTTACCTGCACAGGATAGGCAAATCACGGTCTACCGATTGTATATTCTGCGCTGATAAGGCCATTTTTCTTGCAAAGAGTAGGACCGGCTATGCAGTGACCTCGTGAAGGAAAAAGGAGAGCTCTTTCCAGATAGTCTAATTGGAGAGATGCTCGGATCAATTGATAAATGGAACGAGGTGGCATATATGTTTGCATTGTTCTAATTACTAAGAGAGAGCGGCTTGAGGCGTTGAAGTTTCTTTTCTGGCATTCCTTATCTTTTAGTCCCTTCCTGCTAGAAGAGGGATGCAGCTTGCTGGCACCTAAGACATAAAAATAAGAAGCCTAGCCCGAAGTAACGTCTCAAATGGATATGGATATTGCATTTTTGCCTATAAAATCAATAATAAATCTTTAAATCCGCCGAATAGTCGGTTTTTTAGTAGCAGGTATACGTAGCCTGAAAATTCTACAATGACCGGGCCATCAAGCCAAGTTACACCCGATTAAAAATTCACCAATTACAAAACAACAACACTTCGTACTGAGGTGCTACACATTTGCAACGGCCCTAGGTGATCCAGATATTTAGAAATTTCAATGCGCATTTTAAAAATGATTTGTAACATTGATCTGCTATCAAGACTACTCAAATGATTTGGTCAACACACTGAAAAATATGTTTATGGATTTAAATGCGTAATAATCAAGTTTTAGTTTTTTGAACTAAATTTATAGAAATTTTACATGAGTCAAGTGTTGAAATTCAGAAGATGTTATTTAATTTACTAATTGGCTTACAAAACAGACTGATTATAACGATTATTTATCTTTTATGAATCGACTTTCTTAAACAAAATCTTGAAAATACGCTCTAGCACCTTTCAAAGCGTTGCGTTTTTTAAGTATTCGAAATCAATGAAATATACGAACACACTTACTAGTATTTGAATACCTATTCGAAACCATGGATTCGAGTTCTGACTCGATTCTTTTTATAATGAGAACTAAAGTAGAGTATGCCCAACTCAAAGACATATAAAGTAATGGACGCGAAATGAGCTTATTTTCATCCATACGTGAGTGAAGTACTTTTACTACATACATGCCTTCCTCTCGCATGCGAATTGAAACCCTCCCGCCTTTCACGCCGCTAGAGAATCCACACATTCAAGTGGCTCTCTAGTTGCTCTCACGAAAATCCCACTACTCTTACACCTTAGCCCCCGAATTGTCAACATAATATCAACCATATGATTGAAAACATATGATTCGTGAAAATTCAACAATGATGGGAAACGTCTAATCAAGTTGAATTTGAAATTGTACACAAAACAATTTTTTTAAGATAAGCCGTGTTGAATCTAGTGCAAAAGCGTCGCAAATGTGATAATTAATCAAACTGAAAAGTTTGTTACGGATCGCGAGCGTTTTTGTGTCGGAAAATGAAAAATGTAGTGAAGTGTGTGGGATTGTGAAAACAGCTATAGGAAGCACGTCAGGGACGTATCCTTTGTAGGGTAAGTCATTTTCAATCTTTTATATCGTTCAAGTTAGAATACTCGCGCGGAAAATTGATTTAGTTCAAGATTCAAACATTAGTGGGAGACGTCACGTCAAATTTATTTGAAATTCATATCAACAGCTGATAACGCGACAACTTCACGCTACAACATAAAGTGCTTCAATTCTCTCGATGCATTTCGTATCCATTCTCTCTGAGATCTATGGCCCAACTCCACAAATCACCACTTCATTCGATTAATCAGATGTACTAAAATACTTTCGTTATAATTTTTTGTAGTGGTAATATATTATTATTATTTCAACTAAGGAGCAAAAAGTGACTCTAAAATCAGTCACATTTTTTACTTCCATCATCCCAACAGAAATTTAACCGAAATTTAAATTCAATAGACCATAAAACTCGTCTGCTCAATTGATTTTTTCTTTCGCAACATGCTAACAGTGAAAGTGCTTGTCTGATAAGAAATGACTAAAAACCACTTTTTCGGGTTGAATTCATGCCAAATTTATCAAATGCGAGGCTGACACAAGGAACTTTCCTCAACTATGTTATCAGAGTTGAGTGAAATATAAAACTTTCTTGGCACGGCGATTACAGCCAACCATAAAAGTTTGTTAAAATCCCTTATTACAGATAATGTGGTTATGAGTATCGACTTTCAAATACCAACATCAAATGCAGGAAGGGCATAAAGAGTGTATTGAGTGAATATATTTTCAACCCTTTTCGGCTGGCACGTTTTTGAATGAAAAGGGATAATAACGAATCCTTAGGAATTGAGTTGAAGAAGAGAGCTTACTTGAATGAGCTATGACGGTAAGTTGAGATGTTGAGATTCAAATACGAGTATATTCTGAAAATATTCGGAAGCCTTTGATAGTCGGTCAGAAAGTAAATGATGCGCAAAATGAAGGCTGAATTCTAAACTCATCTTTGAAGAGGGAAAATTTAATGAAACTGTCATACCCAAAGCGAAACATAGTAAATAATTTTTCTGGTTAGACAACAAAATGGACCTGTTCAATGATGAACAACCGATTTTAAAGACAAACTCGGTCAAGTACCATTTTTCAAGAAGTCAGTTAAACATCAATTCTTACTGATATGGCTCTATTTGTATCAATTTAATTTATATACCTCAAGCATCGAAAATAGTATATTCAATATCTTGACATCAGCCACAAGCCATCATGAATCGCATCAATATCGTTTATTATTCTAAAAATAACCAATCTCACTATCATCTACCCTGCCATCCTGCATAGTCATTTTCATTCTCATTCTCATCAAATAAACCCCATTTGGAAAGTGGTTCATTAAGTAATTGAATCACTCGTGTCTTTTGTAACAAATTGACCTTTTGCAAGGTTTCCTTCACTTCTCACAAGTATCCTTCCTAAGTCGTGTCTTGAGGCATTTTGCCAAGAGTCAAGAAGTCGAGGAGGATCTTGTAATCGTAGTGCGAAACAAAATGGTGAATATGTACCTTTATGAAGATGATAATGGGGAAGATGACAAGGATGATTTTATCTTGTAAGATGTTGATGAGAATGTTCATCGGTTAAATGCATGGAAATGATGAAGCCTTTACTGAACTCATTATGAGTTTTTTAAATAAATTTAATTTTTGAGCGGAAAATACCGTGATGAAATTTTCGAAGTGGAAAGTTTGACATTTTTATGTTTTCATTTTTGAAAGTATTAAGTTTACATTGTGTCAATCATAAGAAAATTATCTGTACAATAAGGACACTAATAGCATATACTTGAATCCGAAATTCATCTTCACATTAACATGTCGGTCAGGCCAAAATGATTGATTGAGTATCGATTGAAAGTAAATGTACGAGAATACTGCGAAATAATGTCAACATCATCCCATATTCGAAGCTTTATTGCCAACATAAAATAAACAAGTTGGGTAAACAGACCTACGCTCATGTCAGAAGGGTTTTGTATTCAATTTACAAAATGCAGTCACCAGATCGAATCAAATCAAGAAACATGTCAAAGACGATTTTATTGGAGAAAATATGAAATACGAAGATCATACTATTATTAACAAAGTTGAACGAATTTCGACTTTTGAGGAGTTTGGTATTGTCATACTCATAAATATCTCCCTTGATAATTATTTCAGATGTCCAGCCGCGACGGAGGAAATACATTTTTCATGTATTTTCCCCCTGTGCCCCTACTGAAGCAAAAACTGACAGTTTAACAACTGTTTTGAAAAGCTCCCATGAAAACTTTCATTTCATACTCATATCGGCTACATTTGATGAATTTTTTTTTTCAGGGGCCACTCTCCTGTACTGTTACCATCGATTGATGGCCAATTTTTTCGAATCCTAGAATGGTTACAAAACCCTTTTGCTAGGAGCTCTCTCCGAGCTCCTTGAATTGTTTCACTTATGAGCATTAATTGTAGGTACTCATCTTCAGTCATTCATTAAACTGAATCAAGTGTTCAAAACACGCATCTTAAACGTTGAAGTTGGGAAAAAATAACTCAAAATTATTCAATCTTCGCATTTAAAACAGCCACTATTTTGTTTTACGATTACTGATACCATTAGCTGAACTGACTCTCAAAGATATACATGACACCTATCATTCCTGAAATTTTCAAGCAAATCCTAGCAAAACTGTAGTGTCTGAGTCGGTAAAAAGCGCATATTGTCCCATAGCCATATGTTGCCATAGTAATAAATGCAGCGCATATTGTTCCATAGTAATACAGGAAAATTCAAACCGCTATAACTTCACTAAATATGATTCAATCTTTATGAAACTTTCAGGATAGATCAACCTTATAAATTAACATCATACTGAATTTCATTGAATTTAAGGGTACCGTTAAGATTTTATTCAAGAAAACATAAAATCAATAAATCATACTATTACTAACAAAGTTTAGTGAATTACGAGTTCTAACGTATTTATTGTTGTTGTACTCACCAAGACCTACATTCCTGATTTTTTTCAGATTTTTCGGATCACAGGTGTCCAATCGCGAGGGGCGGGACACATATTTTTCGTGTATTTCCCCTCCCTGTGCACCCCCCGAAGCAAATTTTGCCAAACTAAGACCTGTTTTGAAAAGTTCTCATCAGGACCTTTCATTTGATACCCATATCGGCTACCTTCAATGAAATTTTTTTTCGGGGGGTCACTATCCTATATGGGGAGACCCCCCTTAAATACCTTATAAAATATTTTTGCAGTTGAACTTTAAACCACTTTACACTTACACACAAAATTTGATGTTTCTAGCTTAAGTAGTTTCCGAGAAAAACTGCTGTGACACACGGACGGACGGACAGACGGACAGACGGACAGACTGGTCGCGAAACAAGTAGGGTTTTTAAAATTATTTTACAAAACCCTAAAAACAGTTCAAACAATTTCGTCGTGATTGAAATAACTTTATTTGAATACTGAAAAAAATTTTTTACAGGATGGATTCGATAGTATCACGAAATTAAATAGAGCAAATAAATATTTCTATAAAACAAAGGATATTTAACTGAATATTTAACATTTTCTTCTTCTTTTTGGTAGCACTATAGCTCCTCTCGAGTCTTCGCTTCCTGCAATAAACGCCTCCAACTATCTCGGTCCATCAACCGCGTACTCCAATTTCGAAATCCGAGCGGCGATGAATTGTCTTCATTGACATAGTAAGGCCAGCGTATTCACGGTTTGCCACTGGTATCCACCCTTCAGTGCTTTCAACGAGTACCTTTTTTGCGTAAACGTTGTTCGTCCATACGATCGCAGCTACTGCAGTCTCACAATCGTTGGGGCTTCAGTCTTGTCAAAAATTTTATACAGCTCAGGGTTGAATCGAATGGCCTCAACTAAGACTGCAGCAGAAGGAAGAAAGAAAAAATGCAAGCTCTGGACTGCAGAGAATGCAAAGTAAAGGAGAGAAGAAAGAATTTGGCGAAAAAAACATGTCAATGGAGTAAACCGTAAACACAGTGCAGCCAAGCGACAGCGTACAGGCCAACGTGTCCATGAGTTTTGAAAGCGCGGCGAATCGTCTTGGAACAAACGGCGACAAAATGAACGCAAATGTGACACCTAGAGCCAAAATGAACCGATAAAATACAGAATCCAAAGAGATGGCTTCTCCGGTTATGTTCGAAAGAAGATTTGATGGAAAGTCTATTAAGCTTCCTCCTATTTGGCTCTTTCTTATCAATAAGGACGCTAGCTTTCACCTATCTGACGGACAGCAGAGTGGCTTAAAACATAAAGTTTTCTTCAGATCGCCAAACGGTGCCAATGACGCGAGTGACCTAAATTCATTCATACCTGGTAATTTTATTCACAGATACGAAGTATTTAGGAACATAGATCTTGACGTACACCTGACTGAGGTTTTGGAACTTATGAAAGCATATGATAAGTTCGGAAATGAATTAACCGACATCAAAATCATGAACGCGGCCAGACTAAACAAAAGAGACCCCAATGATACAACACAGTACATCCCTACGCAGACGATAAAGATTACCGTAGAGGAAAACACTCTGCCAGATTATCTGAATATTGCGTACCATAAAAACAACCAATATTACAAATATAGGCCAAGACAGAGCAGAAACTGTGTGCAAGGATAAAATGCGTAAATGTCTCAAATGCGGATCGAATGAATGCGACGGTGGCTCACGATAAACGAGATATCTTCTTTGTAACAGCAATGTGCATATGGCAACTATTCAAAACTGGCCAAAATTGCAAAAATACAAAAATGAGGTAGAAGTTAGTTCTATCCACAGTATCATAAATAAGGAAGCCAGAAACATCAAAATAGAAACAGATATGATGTACTTGACCTAGAGAAGACCACAAACTTACAAGAGATAAATTCACAGATAAACGTAGCCACGTTGGAAACACAAGAAAAGTTATTACGAACGTATGCAAAAATTGCGGCTACACGCTCCAAAAACACGCATCCAACCAAAACTACCAGTAATAATGTTTTCTCGACTGCAAGAGCTACACAATTAAGTCCAAAACCGATACACACAAACCCGCATAAAACCCCAGAAACATAAAGGGTTAACGAAGAATTCAAAAACCTCCTACTATCGCTCGACCGTGCCAGTAGAGGAGTGTACTCACTCCTACTAAAAAGGCTGGTTGAAGGCTTAAACACCCTTGCAAATAATATTGTGGGAAGAGAGGGAACAGCGGTGCTAGCCGGGCCACCGGAGACAATGACGTAAGGTGGTCAACTTTCTATTTATTCTATTTTAGAGTTTATTCTTTTATTTATTTATTCATCTATTTGTAATAGGAGCCGCAATGCAAATATTACTCGGTCCGTGTTCCGTCTTTCCACTTTGTGTACTGTAAATGGCGCGGCGTCGTATCATGCATTAGCAGAAGTGGGTGTGTATCCATACTCGTATGAAGTATTAAACATATACAAACAAGACTTTGCAATCGAACGTCTCCCCATATATGGAGGCGACCCCTCAAAAAAAATTTTTTCACCATTGGTAGTCGAGTAGGGTGTCATTGAAAAGGTCTTAATGAGATCTTTTCAAAACAAGTCTTATAAATGCCTTATAAGTACCGAGAGGGGCAGGGAAAGAGGAAATGTACGAACTTTTCGCGTACCCCCCCCCCCCCCCCCTCGCGATTGGACACCTTCCATCCGAAAAATCTGAAAAAAAATCATGAATGTAGGCCTTCATGAGCACAACAACAACAAATACATGAGAAGTCGAAATTCACTCAACTTTGTTAGTAATAGTATAATTTATCGATTTTCTGTTTTCTTGAATAAAATCTAAACGGTACCTTTAAACTCAATAAAATTTTGCAAAGAGATGATTGATTGATCTTTTCTGAAAGTTTCATAAACATCGAATAGTATTTACCGAAGTTATAGCGATTTGAATTTTCCTGTATTACTATGGAGCAATATGCCCTGTATTACTATGGAAACATATGGCTATGGAGCCATATGCGCTTTTTACCGACTTAGACACTACAGCTTTGCTAGAATTTGCATGAAAATTTCAG
Organism: Odontomyia ornata; assembly: GCA_963969285.1. NCBI lineage: Eukaryota > Metazoa > Arthropoda > Insecta > Diptera > Stratiomyidae > Odontomyia > Odontomyia ornata. The sequence continues at coordinate 377,804,261 of OZ017738.1, forward strand.
GAGTGATAGGCATCATGAAGATGAGTACATACAATTGAAACAAGTCGAAGAGGCAAGAGAGAGCTCCTAGCAAAAGGGCTTTGTAACCATTCCAAGATTCGAAAAAATCGATGATTATAGTACAGAGGAGTGGCCCCTGAAAAAAAAAATCCATGAAAGGTAGCCGATATGAGTATCAACTGAAAATTCTCTATGAGAGCTTTTCAAAACAGTTCTTAAACTGACAGTTTTTGCTTCTGTGCGGGCACAGGGGGGAAATACATGAAAAATGTGTTTCCTCCCTCGCGAATGGACACCCGTGATCTTAAAAATCTGAAAAAATTATCAAAGGAGATATATATGGGTATAACTATAACAAATACCTCAGAAGTCAAAATTCGTTCAACTTTGTTAATAATAGTCTGATCCTCGAATTTCACTTTTTCTCCAATAAAATCGTCTTTGACATGTTTCTTGATTTTATTCGTTGCTGGTTACTGCATTTTGTAAGTTGAGTACAAAACCCTTCTCACATGAGCATAGGTCTGTCTACCCAACTTGTTTAACTTTAGTTACATAGTCATCTATCTTTTCATTCATCCCGTTATGCGTTCACTAATTCATATATGTGTGTATGTATATAAAATCAATAAATAGGAATACATGGACCCCAGGAGTGCTTCATCGCTCAAGTTGAAAACACGATGATAGGCTCAAATATTACGGGTCAAATTTTACAACTAAACATCCAACTAAAGATAATGACATCGGAGGGGAGTCCGTATCCTTCTACGAAAAGATATTAAATATTGGCACATCAAACTAAATACCAATCTAGAAGTGGTTGCAATGCAAACTTTAAATCTCAAAACTAACCGCCCAGCGTCACTACTACAACCTTCAAAACTGGATTGAATCAAATCAAACAACAACTAGATTTCACTATACGCACGGTGATAGGATGTGACCTGAATGCGAGACACACATATTAGGGGGATAACTGCTCAAACACTAAAGGTAAATACCTACTCGAATGGTTTGACAATCTGGGGTGCAGAATACTAAATACGGGAACCTACACCTTTAAAAGAATCACCGTTGAGGGGAAATGGTTTCAATTCTCGCGAGATGTTACCTTGTCAAACCTACCTTTTGAGATGACCAAATGGTGTGAAGTCAAGGATACTCTGTGTAATAACGGTCATGCCTTCACCAAAATTACAATCCAAATGGATTCTAGCACCTGGCGGCTATGTCAAGACAGGGATAGGATTGGTAATGATATCGCGACTGGCAGTTTCAATGAAAATTTTAAGGACATCATCAACACAGTAAGCCAAATCATCAACCACAACAACACAAAACGAAAAAAAAATCAAATACATTAACAAATACTAGTGGTTGAAGGATTTTATGAAGATCTGGAGCAGAAAAAATGTGGCTTTAAATAATTTTAAGTGCTTGAAAAACAAAACCTGGAGAGCTGGTTTACCTTAAACGAGATGAGATATGAGTGAAAAACTGCGGTCAGAGAGGCCAAAAGAAAGGATGGGAAAAAGCCGTCCTTAATGCCTGCATCGACGGTAACACAAAACGGTTCGAGACTTTTATTAACATTATCAAAAATCACAAAAACAGAAACTCAAGTGGCCATATGGACAAGAACATAAGCCTTCGATTCCTCCAGAACATAAGAAGCAAGCAACATTCCAGCACCTACATCACCAAGGAAGCTGTTAGGGACTTTACCCTAGAACACTTATTTACAGCTGAGGAGGAACATCACATTTTCAACGGACAAAGGAAGCCCAACCAATTGATTACGGTAGATTAAAAATTCTTGCTACAAACAACCCTCAATGCCTCCTTGAGGCTATTAATAAAGCGGTTGTTGAGTGCATAGTCCCTGATGGATGCAGGATGATTAGCATTGTCCCAATACTGAAACTTAACAAGAATCCAATACAGCTCAGTAGCCATAGACCGATCTCACTAATAAGTGTCCCAATTAAAATGATAAACAAACTGATCAAACTGGACCATTTTATAGAGGAAAGCAACATATTGGCCTCAAGTTGCTACGCATATAACAAGGACAAGTCAACCTCTGCCTACCTTAACACATTAATGCTCAAATTAGAGAAAGATAAAAGTTACAGTTTCGAAATGGCCATCATTGTCGATTTTTCCAACGCCTACAAACATTTAGATTTCAACCTGCTAGAACATACGCTAGTCAACATCGGCATCAGCACTCTATAAACAAACTGGATCATAGGACCTTGTTGTTAAACAATCAAAGAGTCACCTAAAAAACAGCCTACTACAGGAAGATGTCTTAAGCTTACTCTTGTTTAACTGGTACCCCACCGTTCTACACTAGCTTGCAAACAAAAGGGTCACTCCCGGACACTGTGGACGCCTTGCAAGCTAAACTAAATAATTTCAGCAAAACTTGTCACTCACTGGGCTTGAAAGTAAACGCAACCAAAGCACGAGAGATAAATTTTTTCAGGCACACACATTCACAATACAACCCTAGCATAAACGGAGGCCAGATCGCATGACAAAATAGCTTTCTTTAACTTGGTAGAGGAATAAATATAACAGGATTCTTCAAAGAATAAAGTGATGAAATCCATCAGCAAACAGAACCAACAAAATCTGATCTGCATGTTGTGCAGACCAATGAACAATTTCAAAACAAATAACACCGTAAATCTATACAAAGTCTTAGTCAGACCGAAACATGAATATGGAATTAATACCTTTGCAAATGCTCCAAACTATTTTCTCGAAAAAATTGATGCCATCGAATTTAATAAACTCTGCCTTCGGCTCCCACGTAGTACCGCTAATGTACAGACATTTGAAATTGTCGGAGAGCTCATAACCAGAGAAAGAGCCAAATTGCTCACTTCAAGAGATTTAAGCAAAGCCCTCTTCAATAACCGCCCGAAAACTGAGTTCGCGGAAGCAAAAAAAAACACTGCCTGCAGTTTCTCACATTTTTATTAGAAATGTAAGGTCTACTTCCTGCTCAGAATATTGAACGCTTGCCTACAGGACAGGGTTTTCCCGATACGATGGAAGGTGGCGAGGCTCGGGCTAATCAGGAAGGGGAAGGGAAATCCCGGATCGCCGTCTGCATACCACTCGTTATGCATATTAGACACTGCTAGGGAAGTGCTTGAGAAATATATCAAGGGAAGACTTACTGACGCGATTTGTGCTGTTGGGGATCTATATTCTCGGCAGAACGGCTTAAGATTAGGACGTTCCACCATTGATGCGATTGTACAGGTGGTAAGTGCGGTCCAAAAGGTAGAAGCATATAGCCGCACCAAGCGACGGATCATCCTGTTGGTGACACTCAACGTTAGGAATGCCTTCAACTCCGCTAGATGGGTGGATGTTTTGGATACGCTGAAAACCCCTTTACAAATTCCAGAATATCTAATGTGACTTTTGAGGGACTACGTGAAGAAGCGAAGCCTGATTTCCGACACAACACAGGGCCGGCGAAGAATAGAAATTACATCGGGTGTTGCCTAGGGATCTATCCTTGGTCCAGACCTAGCACATGTCTTATGATGGGCTACTGAGACTGGAAATGCCAGATGAGTCGCGCTTGATTGGCTATGCGGATGTTGTTGCGGCTCTGGTGACTGGACGCACCGTTGAACAAGCGTAACTTAGGCTAGGTAGACTAATGCACCAAATGAGGGACTGGATGATGCTCGTGGGCTCAGTTTAGCACTGAAGAAAACTGAAGTGGTGATCTTCACAAAAAAAAGAGAATCGCTACAGTAAGGATCATCAGTGTTGGAGACATACTAATCGAATCAAAGCCAGCGGTGAAGTACCTGGGGCTACTGATCCACTCAAAGATGAGTTTCTCTGTGCAAATCAGGGCAACGGCTGCGAAGGCGGCTTAACGGGGATCAGCTCTGAGTCGACTTCTGACCAACATAGAGGGGAACCAGCCCATCAAGAAGAAGAGTGCTGTAGAGTCAGTGCAACAGTGTGGAGCAGAATTATAGGGTGACGCTCTCAGTAAGGAGGTATACCGAAAACCTCATACTCTGTGCCTAAATGACATTCACCTCTCAGCCACAAAAAAGGCCTCCTTCGATGAAATTATTCCCACTGTAACATTTAGTACACCGCATAACTTTAAAATATTTCTGGAGGCTGGTAATCTGATTTGCAATACGCAAAATGACCATGATGACACCCTTTTTAACAATACATTTATCTCCTATATGGAGCAACTAAGGAACAAATCTCAGCTGGTCTCGGTAGCCGACGGAGCAAAGAATATTGTTGGTGTTGGTGGCGCCTATATCAACCTAACAAACAACAAGGTCTCTACTTTCCGTCAAAATGAGCGCGTTTCTGCACTCAACACCAAACTGCACATTATTTTGGCCAGCTTGAAGGATTCTGCTGTAACCTCGACCATCGTGTTGTCCACAGACTCCAGGGTCGCATCACATAGCATCGAAAATAATATAAATAAGTAATATATGACATCTGGCAGATTATTTATACCAAACCGAATATAAAATTTAACCTTCCATGGATCCCGGGGCATAAAGGGATAGAGGTGGCTACGCTAGCTGATTTTCACGCTAAACAAAGGGCTAAAAGAGGCCCATGGAACACACCTACTTGGGGCAGGATGATATTATGGATATCATCGCCTCAAGCATTAAACATAACTGAAGAAATCGCTGCCTAGAAAAAGGACGCGGATTTACTAAGTGTATTTGGAAAAGAGGCCACCACTGGAGAGGCGAAAAACCGTGGTTCCGCACCCTAGAGATCAGCAGCCTTGCCATTAAATCAATGAATAGAATTCTGGTCAACAAAAGATATAACATTATGAGACTTTTCAAGGTAAAATACGTGGATTCTGAAAAGTGTAGTTTCTGCAACGATCACAAGTTTTTTAAATGTGATACATGCAAAACAATAGAAACAAATTTGACTTCTTTAACAAATTCAATGGATTAGACACCGTAAGGGACATCCTGATGAAAAACGACAGGAAGTTGATCGTTGAGTTTGTAACTTCCATCGACACTGCAAAGATTAAGATTTAATAAACGACATGATTGGAGGTTCTTCGGTCTACATTCTTACACTATTGGACTTTTTTGATTTTTCTCTGACTTTATCGCTTTTTACAATTTTCCGAACAGGGATGCATATCAACTGCTAACTTTTAAGTTTTTTAACTCCTCATGTCTGACATAGAGTCTATGCTCTGCAATTACAGGGACGTCCTTTTCACCCTTCTGTCTGAGACAAGCCACACCAAACTAGTAGAGAAACCAAGAGTTGCTCACTGCATGGGCCTTATAAGTTTGTTTTTTCATCTCATTATAAAATTTTGCTCATACACAGTTTTGTACCACATAAATTTAAGCCATAGCATTACGATTTTCAATGAATTCATTATATTTCAAACGTTTTTCCTTGGCTTTGTGCCCAAAGATCACATCGGCTATTGCTCAGTTATTAAATACACTTAAAAGAGGATCACAATCATTCTCCCCGGCCCGGTCCTCTTACTAACATACCAACATGATCCGAGTCCAACTTATTTGCCGCTAATAAGTTCTTCGTATGCCCTCGTTTTGGGCTCAGTATATGAACCAGTCCTGCAGCAGTCGGGGCAACTTATCGAACTCGCTGGCCAGTGCCTTATCTTAGCCCAGGCCATTTTTCGGACCAGTCCTTTTTACCAGTCCTGAAACGCAATTTAAAACAAGTTGGGTAGACAGACCTACGCTCATTTCAGAAGGATTTTGTACTCAACTTGCAAAATGCAGTAACCAGCAACGAATAAAATCAAGAAACATGTCAAAGACGATTTTATTGGAGAAAATGTAAAATTCGAGGATCATACTATTATTAACAAAGTTGAACGAATTTTGACTTCTGAGGTATTTGTTATAGTTATACCCATAAATATCTCCTTTGATATTTTTTTCAGATTTTTTAGATCACGGGTGTCCATTCGCGAAGGAGGAAAGACATTTTTCATGTATTTCCCCCCCTGTGCCCCCATTGAAGCAAAAACTGTCAGTTTAAGAACTGTTTTGAAAAGCTCTCATAGATAACTTTCAGTTGATACTCATATCGGCTACCTTTCATGAAATTTTTTCAGGGGCCACTCCTCTGTACTATAATCATCGATTCATGGCCTGTTTTTTCGAATCTTGGAATGGTTACAAAGCCCTTTTGCTAGGAGCTCTCTCCTGCCTCTTCGACTTGTGTCAATTGTATGTACTCATCTTCACGATACCTATCACTCCTGAAATGTTCATGCAAATTATAGCAAAGCTGTAGTGTCTTAGTCGGTAAAAAGCGCATATGGCTCCATAGCCATATGTTTCCATAGTAATACAGGGCATATTGCTCCATAGTAATACAGGAAAATTCAAATCGCTATAACTTCGGTAAATACTATTCGATCTTTATGAAACTTTCAGAAAAGATCAATCTTATAAATAGTCATCTCTTTGCTATTCAGTTTAAAGGTACCGTTTAGATTTTATTCAAGAAAACACAAAATCGATAAATCATACTATTACTAACAAAGTTGAGTGAATTTCGACTTCTCATGTATTTGTTGTTGTTGTACCCATCAAAGCCTATATTCATGATTTTTTTTAGATTTTTCGGATGGAAGGTGTCCAATCGCGAGGGGGGGGGGGGGGGTACGTGAAAAGTTCGAACATTTCCCCTTCCCCTGCCCCCCTTGGTACTTATAAGGCAATTTTAAGACTTGTTTTGAAAAGATCTCATTGAGACCTTTCCAATGACACCCTACTCGACTACCAATGGTGAAAATTTTTTTCTGAGGGGTCACCTCCCTATAAACCCCTTTGAAAAATTATTCCACCCTGGAACTTTCAAGAGGACACCACTTCTGACCTTTCTACAAAGTTTCATGGCTGTAGCCTCTATAGTTTCGAAGAAAAAGTGCTGTGACATACAGACGGACGGACGGACAGACGGACACAGGTCGTGATTGCAATAGGGTTTTGTATTTTAGTACAAAACCCTAAAAAATGGTTGAATTGAATTCTTCATTGGTCCCCGTCTAACTCCGCTGCGACTATTCGCCACAAGACCCGTCTCTCGAAAGCGTTCAATATTTTCGCGGATGCTTAGGTTAGGATCCATGTTTAACACCAATAGCATAGCGCAGATTTGTATATTTGGAAATATGTTTTCGTGAAAACTGAATAAAGCTTTTTATTTGCGAGCTGTATTCTTCGGCGTATTTTGTCTCTTTCATTGCCGATTCTCGTTATTTTAGCACCTAGATACACAAATTCGCCGCCATTTTGGAGACTTGGCAAAAACAGTGTGATATTTTGTACGTTTGAGATATCTTTCTCACGACTGCGTCATGAGGGAGGCAAATTAGGGGTGATGCCCGGAAACGCCAGCTTCTTTAAGCGCCACATGAATGCTAAACTATTGGATTTAAAAATTCAACCTTAAACGATTTTTACGTTGCAATGGATCTTAGTTTCTCTTTTAGAATTTCGCAATAAATGCTGCTATCAACTATCATAAATAAATACCTATTAAAAGCCATACATATGCACTTCTTAAATCGAATTTTTTCACCCGATTTCGCCAATTAAGTCTTAACATGTTTATTTACCAATTTCACATGTAAATATTATTGCAATCAATACTGAAATTGGAAAATTTTCCATACATTTTATGTTATTCCCCAAGTTTAGATTGCTGAACCAAAAATTAATATTTATTCAATCTCATTATTCTGGTTTCTATTTAAAGCATTACCTATTTTCATATTTTATAAGCTTTGTTACTTCCAGCGTTATATATTGATACTGATTCTGGTGATATTGATGATTCATTGACTTTCTCCAAAAAACTACATTTTTTTTTTATTCTAAACGATTTAATTACATCTCAACTACAACAATAGTTTTTGAACGCTAAGCAAATATTTTTTAGCTCGTGAATTCCAATTGTTTAGTTATAAGACTATTTTCTAAGTTTCCTATTTCAAGTTGTTATATCGTGAGGGTGTAAATATTAAAAACACACACTTAGAGGAATATAAAATAGTTTAATTTACTACCCATTGAAGCCTTGCATTGCCATATGACAACGTTGATAATTGAATTCTTTTACAGATCATATGTCAAAAACTTTCGACCGTAACCGATCCCTATTATTGTGGGGTTTTCGGAATCCCAAACTATTCTGCGCTACGCGGACGTGAATTCCGTCCCCAAGCGGCACCCTCACAACCAATTGCTGATTCCCCGCATCGAAGTAATTTTGTAAACGACTGTAACAATTACAGGCAAAAGGCCATTCGCGGCAAACCGGAATGTATGAGCAACGACAAACAGCCAGACGAGCTGATCGTCGTCGCTCAACGAAAGGCGAAAAGGGAATTTTATCATCTTTGATGGAGAGATCATGTCTGTACTTCTTGACATCCAAGCGTTGCTCGCGCCCATCGTGAAGATTTTGCTCTGCTTTTTATCTTTATTTTTATATATGTAGTTTGTAAAGTTTATTGTCTGTGTGTAAATACGAGTGTAACTCTAATTAAACTATCAAAAATAAAACTACAATAAACACGAAATAATAAACTATATTACTTAGAACTCGTTGCTAGATATACAAGTCAGTGATAAGAAACAACGGTTGTGAGTGGTGTTTCAAGTTTGAGTGCAGTTGTTTCATTTGTTAGGCATCAAAATTTTTGGGAATAATCCGATGTATTATATTTTAGCTGGGAAACTAGGAGGAAATAAAAGCACTCAATTTGCTATAATTGATCGATACAACAGAAATGTTCTTTATTAAATTATCAAAGTGTATTTATAACAATTTATTTTTTTTCACAATCATCAAAAAGAAATTATTTAATTGAAGGCATGTTCATTAAATCAAAATATGCAAGCCAAGATATTTTAATCGAAAGCAAGTTCGTTAAAACAACATGAACAAGCCAGCAGTTATCGTAAATGTGAAATTTTATTAATCGCATAATTATACCAGCTGGTATTTAAATTGAAAATGTCGCACTTTGATCAGTAAATAATTAAGGTGAATGCATTGTAAGGTAGAATTTACATAAATTGAAAATATTGAAACATAGGTAAGATGCTACGTTGTGTTTTATAAAAAGAATAAAATTGATAAAACTGCTGAATTGTGTTTGCTTGTATTTTAAGTTTATATGAGAAATTTAAATAATTTGCTTGGCTGCACTTTGTTCATTGGGCGCGTATAATGATGCTGTTGAATCTACCCCTGAGTCTGGTCTTCGGCTTGTTCTATAGATTTGCTTATTCGTAGAAGGTATGTTTGGCATCTTTTCTTCAATGAGCTACCAATTAGGAGTAACAGCAAAGTAACAAGTATTGTGGTTGCTGCTGGCACCGTATACTCCTTAATTTTTTGCAGTGTGTTTGTAGGTTCCTGGATGCTTAAAACCTCGTTCATGAAGAAGCGCTGCGATAATTTGGTGATCGATTTAGAGGCCACAGATGCTGCTGTTACGTGGTCGTATTAAATTTGTGAGGTGGAATCTCTTTCACAAAGGAACTTAAAACAGCCATTTCCTCGTTGAGTGATGATCGAAGCGCGACTTCTTTGATTTCTATGATGCAGTTTGTTACTGTACGTATTACTACTGCATCTATCAACACGATTTCCTGCCGCTTGCCGTTGTAGATCAAGTGTGTTGGAACTACTGGACCAGCAATAAAAAGCCATCATGTAGATCTCATTCAGGATGCTGTTAAGTTTTGTCATCATATTCGTGGTCGTTCCAGGCGAGCGTATCATTAGATCTTCCTGCTTCTTGTAGTTCATTTTGGTTCAGTGTGAAATAAACTTGACGATCAAAATTTACCGTAATTGTGGGGGGCCCTGCAGAAATCATGATGTAATGATGTGCATATTTCATGTGTAGAACACCCGTTACGTTGAAGAGGTCGTATCTGATGTTCTCAATTATCATGAAATATCCATAAACTGAGGCACCCTCTTTACTTCATTTCAAGGATATCCGTTTTTGAGTACTTCGTAGAATTTTGAAAGTAAAACCAATTTTTTGTTTGGTATTTTGTATCGTAGTTCTGATGGTATTCAGCGAAATGAAATAAAGGGTGCTTTTATGACCAGTGCTCTCGTTAATTTTGAGTTCTTTAGGCTTATCTTGTCGTAATATGATATTATTTGAATGCTAAGTCTGTTGTGGTCGATTTGTGCGTACCATCTTTTCATTACGTTGACAGCGCCGATTAATAGGTTCAATTTTTCCCGCGATTCTTCAGTTTAATCATAGTCGTATTATTTGACTGTTATTTTCGTGTTAAAATTATGCCCTGGTGATTGACAGTTTTGAAGATGTTTCGCTGGTGTTCCTACAAATCATCTATATCAGTATAAACTTCGCAATTAACACCGAAAACGGCGGTGAGGAGCTTGCCGAATAGGCCTCTCTTCTGCCTGGAGTTCGAAATAGCCTTATTAAAAATATGATAACCACCGTTAAATTAATGAAAAAACTGATTTGGCACCGTTCCCATGAAACTTATTTTATCTTTTTTAAGGCACTATAAAGTCTATTTTCTTCTTTGTTGTGCTCATAATTCTTTTTTTATGATTTCACTCTACACTATTTTTATTAAAACGTCTTTATTATTCGATATTTGAATGAAAATCACCTAATAAAGATCATTTTATTTTCTTTTTTAAGGTTTTTTACAATATACAAAACATTATTGCAATCGCGACCTGTGTCCGGCTGTCCGTCCGTCCGTCTGTATGTCACAGCACTTTTTCTCCGAAACTGTGGAGGCTACAGCCGTGAAACTTTGTGGAAAGGTGAAGTTGTGACTTCTTGAAAGTTTCGGGGTGGAAATATTTTTCAAATGGGTTTAAGGAGGGTCTCCCCATATAGAGAGGTGAACCTTAAAAAAAATTTTCACCATTGGTAGTCAAGTAGGGTGTCATTGGAAAGGCCTCAATGAGATCTTCCCAAAACAAGTCTTAAAATTGCCTTATCAGTCCCATGGGGGCAGGGGAAGGAAATGATACGAGGTTTTCCCTCCCCTCGCGATTCCTGAAAGTTCACAAAGATCGAATGTTATTTAACGAAGTTATAGCAATTTGAGTTTTCCTGTATTACTGTGGAACAATATGCGCTGTACGAGTATTAGTATGGAAAAATATGGCTATGGAACAACATGCGCTTTTTACCGACTCAGACACTACAGCTTTGCTAAGATTTGCATAAATTTCAGGATTGATAGTTATCATGAATATCTTTGAAAATTGGTGCAGCTAGTGGTGTCAGTACTCGTAAAACAAAATAGTGGCTGTTTTAAATGCGAAGATTGAATAATTTTGAGTTATTTTACCTGAACTTCAACTTTTGAGGTATATGCTTTTAACACTTGATTCAATTTAATGAATGACTTAAGATGAGTACCTACAATTAATACTCATAGGTGAAACAAGTCGAAGAGGCCGAAGAAAGCTCCTAACAGAAGGGCTTCGTTCCCATTCTAGGGTTCGAAAAAATTTTCTGATGCCATAAATCGATGATTACAGTACAGGGGATTGGCCCCTAAAAAAAATTTCATCAAAGGTAGCCGATATGAGTAGCAAATGAAAGGTCTTAATAAGAGCTTTTCAAACCAGTTCTTAAACTGACAGTTTTTGCTTCACTGAGGGTACAAGGAAGGAAATACACGGAAAATGTGTTTCCCCCTTCACGATTCAACACCTGTGATTTTAAAAATCTGGAAAAAATTATCAAGAGAGTTATTTATGAGTACATCAATAACAATGCGTCAAAAGTCAAAAATCATTCAACTTTGTGAATAATAGTATGATCTTCGAGTTTTACATTTTCTCCCATAAAATCGATGGATGCCTTTAAACCAAACAAAATTCGATATTTAAGTAGCCTTACACAAGGTCCTAATACCTAATAGTTTGATGAAATTCGTATCATATTCACGGAAGTTATATCCATTCGAAATTTCTCCAGTTACAACAACAATAACATATTATTTTGGTATTTTATGGACTTTCTACCGAACCAGACACTGCAGTTTTGATTTGATCTTCTTAAAATTTCAGATAAGATCGATGACATAAATACTTTCGGGATTTTATGATTTGAGTGATTTTTGTTCGTTGGAAATGGAGAAACGATGGATTTTCTTTTGAACGAGCAAATCTCTTTGACATGTATCTTGATTTTATTCGTTGCTGGTGATTGCATTTTGTAAGTTGAGTACAAAACCCTTCTGGCATGAGCGGTCTGTCTAGCCAACCTGCTCATTTTTAAAGCTTGAACCCTAAATTCAATAAAATCATTGAAACGTGAGTAGCGAAAAATACAATGTCTGATATTAGTAGATATTTTTACCTTTAAAACAATATGAAATGCCTCAAGGGTTTCAAGTATTTTTCAACATAAGAAATTCGACCTTATTTGAGTAAATAAGAACGTATTTGCAAACAAGAGTTGGATTAATATGCTTAAATAATCAGAGAATTGACCTTCATTCTGTTAGAAAAGAAAATATTTTCATGATAAATTTTGGATTCCTGGCAATCATTCTAAAAACATAAGAAGGTTGTTAGGAATCAAATTTCAGGCAATGACTTTGTGGGTGTATTAACAAAAATGTTTTTTCCAGAAATGAAAATGAATTCAACCTGTTTATTCATATGCGCGAAAAAATACACATGAAAAATGACTATATACATGTGGAACATGAATGTTTGTTTCTAAATTCAAATGAAATTTATTCTGATGAAATTTTAATGAGCATTAATTTCATTTTGCTCATTGCACATTAAATATTTGTGGGCTTGGTATCTTGCCTCTACAAATAAAATATACTTAATCGCTTAGGATACGGAAAAGTCTTAGTAGCATTTGAATTATAATATGGGTGAGTAGAAATAATGTAGATCGCAAGGGACTAGTTGTGAAAGCAAGCTTGAGCGTATGATGAAGAAAGACATGGCCTATTAAATAAGGCTTATTCTGCACATGAATGGTAATGCAGAGCTGTATTGAGTTTTCCCTGCTATGTTAAGTTTCTAATTCTGTTTAATTGATTCACTTAATAAAATTAGTAGTTAATATGACCCTATTAGAATTTATATACAGGTATTCTTTCAAAAATAAGGTAGTGAAATTTATTACATGACTTTGGCTGGTGCATGACTTTTATAAATTGCGAACTCCATACCTGATGGTAGGTAAAATTTATTGCGTTTTGATTAAATGGCTACTTTTATTCTTATAGAAAGAAAGTACAACATATTTGTTCCAGACTTGTAACCACTAAAAGAAAAGCCGGCATACGAATAACCAAAATCAAATTACAAAAAATTAATATCTATCCTTCGGCAATCAACTTCAGGTATAATAATCTTCTCTTTTCATTTGTGCCTTCTTCTATAACACGCCGTTTTTAAATTTTAAGCTCAAAATCTTGATTCTCCCATATAATCCATATAGGAAAAAAAGTAACACCTACAAATACATTAAACTTCATACTTTTATACTTAATTTTCACATGTCAAACAATCAGGTATGCTTTTTTTCATATTCATATGCGCTTTATTGATTCAATCGTGATAAATTTTACAAAAAACATAAAGCAAGTTTGAAAGCATTAAATATTCAAAAACTTAAAGGCCCACATGGTACTCTAAATTCAAATAATATTGAATAAAAAACTATTCATAAATAACAACATTTCAAATGAAACTAACTAAATATTATCAATCAATTGGAAAAAAAGAAGAAAAAAACCAACCACCTCTATTAAAAATTACATGTAACTAAACAAACACAACATAAGAGTGTGCTTTGAGCTTACACCTAATATTTAACAACTTAATTCTAATTAATGTCATCAGAAACAAATTTAACTAATACTAACAGAACAATACTAAAATATTCCTAATATACATGTTAAACTCATCAATTACAATTAAAACTTACTATTTTGCTACCAAAACAAAGTCAGCCCATCTCAGCTCGACCAATCCCAATATCTCTCCCAAATGAGTACCTCCATTTATATCGTTGAACCCGTAAACTCAAATTTGGAGGATATTCTATCTTCTTAGTGGTGGCTCACTTATATATTGTGTATGATTATCGGGGCACCATCGGATTCAAAAATATACCGATTCATGTCCAAATAGACGAAAGCTTCTGGAGGAATGAGGCCAGTGGGGAGAAAAGTCTCGATGTACTCGTCGATAAGGTGGAATAGTTGCGAAATCCAGAGATTTTTGCTCACAGTTACAGACTGAATGATACTATTTCAAAAAAGCTTAAATTTGATGCATCGACTCTCATAACTTTAGCTGTTGGATAAATTCTGTTCGATATATATAGTAGTATATATAGTTTTCCAATCCATCTCAGGCTTTTCGTACAGACCAGTGCATGCGCGAAGACATTTCCTTTCAAAAACTCACTTGTACTTCTTCTTCTTCGTAGCACTACAGCCCCTCTCGGGCCTTCGCTTTCTACAAAAAGCGGTTCCAGCAGTCTCGGTCCATTGACCACGTCCTCCAATTTCGGAATCCGAGCAGCGATGAACTATCTTCGTCGATCGAGTCAGACCGGCGCTGTACGCACTTGTACTAGCACTCTAATTATACCAAACCGGACATCCATATGTCAAAATGGTCCACCCAGAGCCTTGTAATAGATAATTTTGACCTTTTCATCAATGTATCTGGAATGAAAGATTCATCGAAGGGACATGAATACTTTACGCGCTTTACTGAGGATGATTTTGACATGCCCAACATAGTACAGATTATGATCGAGGTGAACAATGAGGTATTGATGTGGAACCCGCTCTGAACTACCATCGATCGCCATAATACGCGAATCTTTCCAATTACGTTTTAGGTCTTGAGTGTCCTACTACAGTGTAGTAATCAAACAGCCACGCCCGCTAAGCCAACTGCTCGAAAGATTTTTGCGACGAAAATGCAATTTTTATGAAAATAACAGCGCGATAAGTGGAGAACAATTTGATACGAAACTTATTAACATTGTTATTTTCTAGCCTGGACTAAACCTCGCAACTACAATCGCTACCATTATCAGGGAAAAATTTTGCCAAAGAAACAAATAAAAAATGAAATAAAAGTACAAGAAAAATTGCTTATGGCAATTTCCTTCGCGACGCAGTTTAGCGAAGCAATCGCTAGTTTATCTCGACGAGAAAAACCTCCGTTAACGCCATGAAGTGGCTCGTCGAGATAAGCGAAAAGATTGCATTATAAACGTCGAGCGAGAGTGATTTGTTAGCGGTTGACGAACGCGATCAGATGTACTCGTACGCCATTACGAAGGTAATTTACTACACTAATTTCGCGACCTGTCTGTCCGTGCGTCACAGCTAGTTTCGTCAGAACCTTTAGAAGCTAGAATGCTCAAACTTTGTAAAAAGGTCAAAAGTGGTGGTTTCTCAAAAGTTAAGGTCTTACCGAAAATTTAAAAGATTTTTAAGGGGGGGTCCTCTCTAATAACGAATTAGCCCTTAAAAACTTTTTTTAATCAAAGGTAGTCGAGTGGGATATCAAATGAAAGGTCTTGATTAGAGCTTTTAGAATCTGAAATAAAAAATCATTTTATGAGTTTGGGGGTCCAAGGGAAGGCAAAATGTGCCGCAAATGTGTGTCCTCCCTAGTGATTGGACAACTTTGAGCCTAAAAATCTGAAAATTATCATGAATGTAGATCTTAATGAGTGCAAGGGCAACAAATACCTCAGAAATCGAAATTCACTCAACTTTATTAATAATAGTATGATTTGTAGATTTTACATTTTCGCCCATAAAATCGAAACGGTACCTTTAAAGTTTTTGAAATTATATAGACTGATATAAGATATTTACATTCATAAAATTTCATCGAGACCGAATCATAATCAAGCGAGTTATGGCTAGTTCAATTGTATAGAATTACCTAGGGACTTTTATATTCTTTCAATTTTCATGAAAATTTAAGGAATAGTGTTTAACTTGAATATGTTCAATCGGCTGAGCATTCAGGAAAGTCATTTATACACTATTTCAGGATTTGTCTTAATTTCAGTCATTTTTGATCATTTTTACTTCATTTTAATTCACGCAATTTTCCGAAATATTGCAATAAACCGAAATGTTTAAGCCTTAAAGGACTTAATAAAAGATCTCTCTCTATTTAACGTGTAAAGAAAAACAATAAAAACATGTAAAGGAAAACAATAAAATGTTTAAACCTTAAAGAATTTAATAAAAAATCTCTCTCTATTTAACGTGTAAAGTAAAACAGTACAAAAACCAAACCACGCACGGTTTTGTTCCGAATTAAACGGCAAAACAGGAGCTTCAAGCTACTACAATGCAAACAGAATTACTCTGTTGAAGTTTATAGAGGAAGCCAATATAAATTAAATTATAAATTGGAAGCGGAATTAGGCTCTCCATACACAACCACTTATAAATTATCCAAAAGTGACTGAACATGTACATATATACCCGTAGTTAATCTTAGGTTACATGGTTAATTTAATTACAAGCTTCATTACCAGTACAGGTCCTTACCCACCCAAAACACGAGCGCTTGATGGAGGCGGATGCGTGAGAACCCTTTTATTTATCAATATAAACATATATATTTGTATTATTATATATATTTATTATATATACGGAATTAAAATTTCTCACATTAAACATATACTTACAAAAAAATTTATAATTTTAAAAGGAAATTTATGAATGACTTAATAAGGGTATAAGCCAAAGTAAAAGTTAGCACCAATATGCAGACAAGTGTATATTTTAGTTTGATCCTACGATGTTTCACATTTTCGCGTTACCGATTCTTTTTAACAAAAATTAATGTGACGTTATGGCTGCAGCTATTTGACTTTTTAATTAACAGCTGATTTTTGACTTTTTAAAAACTTGATTTTATCATTTGTTAGTACGCAAAAAAAATAACATGAATCTATTGAATTCCACTTTCGGTCTTTTCATTTATATGAACCCGGGCCAGGTATGAGACCCACCACGTACGCTGGCCGCTCCTCTCATGAGCTAGCCGTCGTGTGAGCTCACCCATTTTTCTTGGTTGTCACTTTCGTAATCGCGTGTATAGTGGCAACTTGGCATCAACTCATATTTTTCAATCTAGGCATTTAATGTTTGATTAAGTATCGCTACAAACAACTTGTTGATGGTAGACACCAAACTGATGAGGCGATAGCTTTTCGCGGTCAAAGATTCTTTTCCTTTCTTCAAAATCGGAAATACCTTGGCCTTTTCCACTGATTCGGAAAATATGAATTATCAACATGTTATTGAATAGTATGCAATAATTTCTAACCTCAAACAAATGTCGTAGTGCTACAAAGGGAGTATCGCCAATACCACATGATTAATTGTTGTTTATCCTGCCAACGATGAAATACAGGTCTTCATATCTGACAAAATAATCAACAAGATTTCTGCTCGGGTTGAAGTTGAAAGTCAATGTTTCATTGAAATGAAGAATGGATTTACCGTTTAGGCTCGATTTGAAATCGGAAACATTTGCTTCAATAACTTCTGAAAGTATTTGGTTCCCTCTCTCAGGGTTTGGTTGATGTACTCAAAATGACTTCGGATCAGAGCAAGTTTCCGAAAACCGTCACATACAATCCTATTTCCCTCTGTTTTCGGATTCGTATAATTAATTTTGATACCAACCCTATTTCGAAGATTTACCGAGACTTCTTCCAAAATATACTATTCACTTTTGTGAACATGCAGCCTTGATCCTATGCGCAAATAACCCTCAGTTTATCCGTTCAGTGGTTGTTGACTTCACTCCTGAAGTATGAACGGATTAAGTTTCGGACATTCTTCAGGTGCAATTTCAATAAAGCCATTGAGGGATGGTTGTAGTCCAGAAATCACCAATAAATATTGTTGACGCATGTGGGAAGAAGGCTTTTCAATCTTTTCAACCTTTCATATCTTTTAATATCGTTTTGGTGTTTAATCTTGGGAACTACTTTCTCAATGGTTTCCAATGTCAACTTCTCTTACTTTGAAAAATGGAGATCTAATTCATCGTTAGTTAGATTCCCGTCATTAAGAACCATTGGACAAGAGTTGCGATCATAAGAAGATGATCATTGCTTCTGATATTTTTGTTAAACTTCTCCCAATCCGTTTTTCCAAAACATAGCCGATGACTTTCATTTTAAACTGGAATGGGAAAGACATCATTTCTTAGATAACTTACTTCCATTACAATGGCAAAATAGTCGATATCATAAGGAAGCACGTGCAATTTCCGTTGAGGATCTTTAAATATCAATTCAGGTCTTGCGTCAACAATGCAGAGGCCTAAATATAAATTGTCCCTAGGGTATGTTGGGAGCTCCAACCCATATGGATTGCACATGTTTTTATTTTGGTACTCTTTTATCCACGATTTCCAGATTCCACCTCTTGAATTATTGTTGGCGTTCAGTCTTGATATATGCCGGTCATTCAGGTTACGGGCAAAAATATAATAACTTTATAGCCTGTTCAATTCGAGCATTTCAAACAAGGAATTGAGCTTGAGAACGTTTTGACCAGTTGTAGAGATAAATTGATGATGAGTGAAATTTTATGAAGGATGCTCCAAGACATTAAAAGTTTTTAAATTTGAATTTATCAATATGTTTGAAGCGATATGGTCTTCTTACTAATATACCAGTGCCATCTCCCCCACCACCATTTGCTATAGCGTTTCTTACGAATTCTAAATCCTTGAACGTCATGGAGTTCCATGAACTGAGGCAGGTTTCAGTGAGAAGAATGATGTCAGGTAATAATGAATTCAAAGAGATAGTCACCTTGATGTAGAGCAACAATGGATTTGACGTTGATTGAGATGAGACGGAGCATATTAATAGGAATGTGGCTGAATGGAAATTTATTTTGAAATATTTGAAAGATCTTAACGTTGAAAAACAAAGATTATTTTTGAATCTCATTTGTTGATTCTTTCTGATAAAGCATTCAGTTGCTGGTAAACTTTAAGAATCAGCTCACTGTTGCTACTCACATTATTTACATTGATTATAGTGTTATCTGCTGGTTCTCTAGGCGGCGCGTGCAAGTGATAATCCGGGCATGACGAATTTGGAAAGTATCACACTGCGGTGACCTTACCTTTGTTTTGGAATAAATTTAGCTTTCGCATCTTCATATCGGGGGCATCCTCAGGGTGATGCTCGATGAGCAAATAAACTGCAGTTGACGCAGTACAATTTTTCTTTAAGCTCTATCTCAGCCAATTCACACTCTCCGGGGGCATAAATTTCTTTGCATTCTATGATAGTGCATGGGGCAGTTGGCAGCCGAATGTCCTTGTCATTGACACCAATAACACTGATTGACTAAAGTAAGTAAGTAAAATAAATTCTATTGGTGGTATGTGGGAAGTGTAGAGTTAGTGCGATTAAGCACCTTAACTCCCTCATGTCTATGAGTACATCTACCTTCCTGAGCCAGTTTCAGTCATTATATGATTTTAAGATATAAATTTATACACAACCTTATTTCATTCACGTTCCGTACAGCTCGAAGGAAGAAAGGTACTATTGGTATGGTTGTCAATTGTGTCAAAGAGTTTCAGTGCCTTGTCACGTACGTATTTTTCAACCATCTCAAGTCTTAGGTCCTTGTGTATGTTAGTGTTTCTTATGTACCATGAATCTTTTTGATAATTCTATTTTGGAAGGACTGGATTGCTTTTTTGTTAGTCTTTGTCGTCTGGTACAAAGCAGAACTACCGTATAGTAGCGTCGGTCGTAAGGTTTGTTTGTATATGAGCAATTGACTTTTAAAGCTAAGTCTTTTGGATTTAATGAGTGGATATAGAGAGTAGAAAAGTCCATTACAGTGTTCCCGTTATTTTGTATGTGTTGTTTCCATGTGAGGCTTCTGTCGGATATAATTCAATGGTATTTGGCCGTTGGTATGCAGTCTATTGTTTTATTGTCAACAGTAAGTCTCTTTGGAGTTTGTAGTCTTTTCTTTGTGATAAATAGGGGCTGTGTTTTGTCAGAATTAATCTTAATTTTCCATTCACGAAAGTGTTCCAATAAAATATTTATTGACCATTGCAAGTTTGAAGTTATGACTCTCGCTTGTCGTGCTGTTATAAATATACAGGTGTCATCAGCTAAGAGTGATAGTTTTACTTTTGGAGGGGAACTCCACCATCAATTGGCCTCTGGCTTGATAGTTATTTGTCGATTCTGACACGGAATTTTCGGCCTTCCTAGAAGGAGCCAATAACTTGAGTGAGCTGCAGTGGCATATGCATTTTGAATTTTGAAGATAAGTCCTGCATGCCAGACTTTATCAAAGGCCTTAGCTATGTCAAACATAACTAAGCCTATTGAATTCCTTTGATTTAAGCCCGTTCAGATGTGTTGGACCACTCTAACTAACTGGAGTTCACTAATGTGCTTAGCTTTGAGGCCATATTGTTCTTCCGGTATAATATCTCTGTTAGATACAACCTCATTAAGTCGATGCAGAATTATTTGTGTATTTAAGCGCAATAATAACGAGAACTAGTGACAAGAGGGACGAAATACGCCAAAGAGTAGAGCTCGCAAGTAAAGTATTTTATTCAGTTTTGACGATCTTTAAAACCAGCTGCATATACAGGAAAATGAAGCTCCAAGTAAACAAATTTGTAATAAAACCTGTGTTATGCTATCGGTGTGAAACATGGACCCCAATTCAAGAATCCGCAAATATGCTGAACGCCTTTGGGCGACGGGTCCTGAGGCGATTAATCGGAGCGAAGCTAGATGGAGACCAATGGCGAATTCGATACAACCATGAGCTGTATGAAATTTTTGACGAGCCTGAGGCCTCAACGATAGTCAGACTGCAGAATCAGCAATGGGCTGGCCACATGAATCGTATGGATGTACAACGAATACACAAAGAGGTATTCGTGGGGAGAACAGAAGGCCGGAGACCAGTGGGGAAACCAAGGAAACTCCGGTCTGACTCGTTCGACGAAGACAGTCCATCGCTGTTTGGATTTCAAAATCGGAAGACATGGTCAATGGAATGAGACAGTTGGGGAAGCTACTTGCAGGAAGCGAACGCCCGAGAGGGGCTGTAGTGCTACGAAGAAGAAGAAGAAATCGATGCAGAATCACTCTTTCCGCAATTTTTGACAGTTTATTGTGTGGCTGTATAATGTTTTTGATTTCGTCTAAGTCCGTTGGTTCAATCTTATCTTTATGTTAAATGTTATCCATCAGGACTCTGTTGACACAAGATTCAATTCTTTCCTCAGTTTCAAAGTCCTCTTGGTCTGAAGAATTTTCGCGGAGCTGCGTTTTCAGAGAATCTCCAAATGCTTCAGCTTTACCTGCATTATAGATTTGCATCCTGTTTGGACCATGAATAGGCAGTATCACAATTTTACTGTTTGTCCAAAAGTATCTGGACATTTTCCAGAAACTACCACACTCAGGCTCGAGACTCTGCAAAAAGATCTCCCATTGCTCATTTTGAAATACCCTTATCTTATCACTTATTTCATTTGTCATCCGAGTAGCATTTATGCGGAGCGTAGGGTCACATGTAAACCTAGCTCTCCTCCGAACTTGATTCCTTCTCCTGATCAGTAGTTTGATGTTCTGAGGGAGTTCCTAAGGATTGTATGGTCTTCTTTTGCCTGTAAATTTTTCTGAGTTACGTTCTTAATGATATTGTCAATGTCGTCGGTCATTTTGGGTGATTGAAAATTAGTTTCATTGGCCAATGTGACTTTAAGCGCTTTAAAGTTTGTAAATTTCTTTTCCTGCATAGAAACATCAATGAAGATGTTTTCTATGAGTAAAAGGACTGGTTTGTCAAGGACATTTAACCGAATATATTGTGTGAAATCGCATATTCCAGCGTCCATTTCTTAATTCATAATATGTTGGCTCATTGGGAATATGTAGGCTGAAGTGGTTGGCTGTGATGAATGTATTGAGCTCGGCTCCCCGCCTTATTGCTTCTCACAGCTCCCCAAAGGCGGTGTGTGGCATTTAGATCTCCTGCAATGAAGAGAAGGCCTTTAAAAGTAGCAAGTGCTTTAAGATCATTTAAGAAATTTCTATTTCCTGGAGGATTTTAAGCAGAAATCACAATGAAACCTAGAAAATCAGTTCGCACCTTGATTGCTGTGGCATTTAGTTTTTAAGGTGTGGGTATATTAATGAGATAATGACTCACGAGAATGGCCCTTCCGCCTCCTCTACCAGTCATTCTGTCATTTCAGTACACAATATAGTTGGGGCTGCGGAATCGTCTTCCAGGCTTCAGAAAGGTTTCTTGGTTCACAATGATGCCAAATTTATGATCACATGTTGAATTGTTGTATTTCACTACTATGCTGCAGCAAGGATTTTGCATTCCACGTCAGAATGGAGGCGTGCTTCATTAAACGCATTAGTTTTTAGTGTTGATAACATTTTGAGATGCAGAGAGCATGGTTTGAATCATGTTTGCCTTCATCACTTGCCTCATGTTTTGGAATTGTGTCAGTATTTTAGCAAACATTTGGTCCATATTGTGAGGATGATTATGTGCGCGTGGAAGTGCCTGTCCGGTGGTTGTTTGTTTTTGTGCTGGTTGTGTGGGTTGGGCCGCAGCAACCTGCGTGAACGATCTTCTCACGCTCTTTGGATTCCTGGGACAACTCCCGTAGCTTGCTGGATGTTCTCAGCCACAGTTGACACATTTTGCCGTCTCCTCAGTTTTCTTTGGATAGTCCGAGAAATGGTGAAATGAATAGCATTTAACGCATCGAGACTATGCATGAAAGTTCCTAGAGGAATATCGAAATTGTTGGCCATTGTGGCACATACCCTGGCCCGTACGAGGACACTGTGCTTCCATGATGCACATAAGGTGGCAAACAGTTTCAATATTGTAAATGCTAGTTTCAGATTTTGGGAGGAGAACCTTGACTACTCTAGAAAGATCTTCTTTCATTTTAATGAGTAGACTTCTATTGGATTGAAGCCCTGAGACTGTAAGTTTTCCTTGATTTCTTCAACTGAAAGGCCATACACGCTCCTGGTGATAACATTCAGCTGTCTATCCTCCGGAAGCATGTAGGTGTGATATTGTATTTCATTTTCAGTTAATGCTTTTGTCAGTGGTATGGGATCTATGGGTGTTGTTGGTATGATTGGCATTCCAAAGTAGACCCTTTTCACAGATGTGTATGAGATGTTTTGTGTTTTAATAATATTAAGTGTTTGGGACCATTTTGAGGGCTCTCTTAAAATGATTGGTACTGCTTTAGGTTCTTGTGTCTATAGTGCGGGTCGTATGCTTGTTGGTTTTGGTGTTATGGCCATGTCTGCAAATGTCATAGCTGGTTTTGATGGTGGGAGGGCAGGGAAAATCTCCTCCTCTTTGTCTTTACTGCTTCTCATGCAGTCAACTTCCATCTCACTTTCTGAACTTTCAGAAGAGGAACAAGACTTTGGAGGTGAAGACGTCCTTACCTTTTGTTTTTTCGTCTGAGGGCTGCCTTTTATAGATTTCCCGTTTGTCTTAGCCTTACTTTTCAGTAGTTGAACTGGTTCTGCATTTTTTGCAGCTAGCAATTCGTTTTTGTTTCGCTGGTCGGCCAGCTCGGCACTCGTTTTTGCAAGTGTTTTCTTGTGTTTGCCACAGCGTTAGAAACACTTAATCCAACTTCAGCGTAATATTGTCGAGCTGGGCAACCAGCGAAGCAATTTTTTCGTCTTTGTCGGATATGTCACGTCCGGCAACCACGCAAACATCCGTTGATATCCTGTCCGCCAAAAAGTGACTATCTGTATACTATTGTTTGTTCAATATGCACCAAATAACTAACTTTCAATCTAATTTAATAAAAAAATTCAAAATATGGAAAAACAAAGAAAATACGACTGAAACTGAACCAGGGCAGCAAAAGAATACCCAAGTACTCACCCAGAGTCCTCTGTTTTCTTCAGACTTTATATCTTCTATCTCTTTCTTTCTGTCTTTCGCTTCTTTCTATCTTCTATTTCACTCTATCTTCTTTTTCACTCTATCTTCTTTCCCGCTCTATCTTCTATTTCGCTATATCTGCCATCTCTCTACTATTGTCTATCTTCCTCTACGTTCTACTTCCTTCTCTTCCTATCTTTTGTCTCCTCTTTCCTATACTCTATATCTTGCATGCAGTTTTCTTTACTATTTACTTTCTACTTTCCATAAACCCACTTATTTATTCATATATTGCAGGAGATGTTCACTAGTCAACGTCTCCTATACGACTATATGTACATATCAGAAGTTATGTAGTGAAGATTTAGATTTTTTTTGGAAAAAAATAGAATTATTGGATTGTATTACGAGTATTAAGCAAAAGAGAATAAAATAATACATATGGAAAACCGGGGAAAATTTGAATAATTAATGACGAAAAAATTTAAATTGCGTCGTCAAGAAATAAACGATTCCAGAAATTATTTGTAGGAAGAAGTGGAAGGATGAAGGAAAATATCGGACAAAAGTGTATTTGAAAATTTTGTGGATATGTATTTTACAAAAAAGAAGAATAATAAGTTTTATCGAAGGATCAACAACGAATTTTTATCAAAGAAAAAAACAAATAATTTATGTCGAAAACTAGAATTAATAAGTTTGGTCAAGGAGGAAGTGAATAAATAATTATTGTGTCACAGTTTACCTATCAGAAGACGTGAAACAAAATATATCTCCAATCAACATAAATCAAAACAATAAGTATAATTATTTATTTACGCAATGATCTATATATGAATAATTTATAAAAATTTCATCAACAAGTTTAATTTAATTTAAAATATAAAGATCACTCTTTATGTTTTAAAATTAATAAACTATATTGCACATACACCAAATAACATAATATTTATAATCAATGTTTAAAATACGAGTATTTAAAAATTTTTTATTTTTTTTTTAATATTTCACGATTTACAATTTTGGAGTTGGGCCGACTATAATTTAAATTTAGCAAATTGAAATAATTTTTGGGTAAACGCATGAAAGAAAATTAGGTTAGGCTATTACGACGTAAATGATTGTTTTAAACAGATACTTTGAATAATTTTATCACTAATACTCAATTAATAAAGGAACATTTTTTTTATAAAAAGATCCAGGAGAGACGTAACTTTTTTGACCACGTAGAATGCTTTAAAATGTGAAATGATTTTTGGGGGAATATACCCCCAAACGGTTCCCTTTCGGTTGGTGTTGCAAGAGAGTTCGGTTGAATCTTGTAGTACTGACTAAATTTTCATTCTATTTCTTTTTTTTTTTGTTTATATAGTAACTCGCAGTTTGAAATGTTGAAACAGTTCATAAATCTAAATTGTGTTTTTTTTTATTGAATCGTAATCAAAGGTCCTTTACTCGCGCAACACTGCAACTGTAAGCAAACCATCAAATTCAGGGCAACAGCAGAGCAGCAAGAGGCGAAGATATTGCTATTGCCCTAGACGCAATGACAAGAAAGTCAATACAGCTTGTTGTGAATGCAAATTTTTTGTCTGCGAGGTGCACAGGAAGATCAGTGCAACTGTGATATGTGTTAAGGATTGTAGTGATGGTAAAATATGAATTCTTCTTCTTCTTCTTAGCACTACAGCCCCTCTCGGGCCTTCGCTTCCTGCAAATTGCGCCGCCAACTGTCTCGGTCGATTTATCGTGTCCTCCGATTCCCAAATCCAAGCAGCGATTAGCTGTCTTCATCGACAGAGTCATACCAGCGTTTCCTCAATTTCTCCACAGGTTTCCGACCTTCAGTTCTCAAAACGAATACCTTTTTGGGTATCCGTTGCTCGTCCATACGATTCATGTGCCCAGCTCACTGCAGCTTCCGCAGTCTTACAATCGTTGCCACCTCAGGCTTGTCAAAAATTTCATACAGTTCATGGTTGTATCGAATTCGCCATTGGTCTCTGTCTCTTTTCCCTCCTATTATTCGCCTCAGTACCCATCTCTCAAAGGCGTTCAATATATTTGCGGATGCTTGGGTTGGGGCCCATGTTTCATACCTATAGCATAACACAGATCTTATCACAGATTTGTATACTTGGAGCTTTGTTTTCCTGTATGAAGCTGGTTTTCAAGATCGTCAAAACTGAATAAAATATTTCATTTGTGAGCTGTATTTTCTGGCGTATTTGGTCTCTTCCATCACTGATTCTCGTCATTTTGGCGCCTAAATACACAAATCTCGATACTATATTTGCCAAGTGTGATATTTTGTGTGCTTGAGTTATTTTTCCTTGAATGTGTCATGCGCTTTGTTTTATTCTCGTCAATTCATAGCCCACCCAGTTTTGCTTCGCTGTCGAGTTTCAGGAAGAGTTCTTTGGCAGTTGTTAATTCCGGTGACAAAACGTTGATGTCGCCCGCATAGACTACTTCTTGGCTTGTATAGTAATGCACCTCGAGTATTGGCAGATAGCCTCTTTATGACGTACTCCAGAGCCAAATTGAATAGCAATGGGGCCAGCCCATCTCAATGTGTTAGTCCAATATTTGTGTCAAAGGCATCGGTGAGTTGGTTATTGATGTGAACTCGGATGGTCGTCGACGTCATTGCCATTTTGGTAAAACGGACTAATTTGGCTGGGATGCCAAAGCAAAGCATTATTTGGTACAGTACGTTACGATCAATACTGTCGTATGTTTGCTTAAAGTCAATGAAAATTTGGTGTACGTTATGTTGAACTCCCAGCATTTTTCAAGTACCTGCTCGACAGTGAACAATTGGTTGATTGTGGATCTACCTGCGCTAAAACCACCTTGATACTCCCCAATAATACTGTTGGCATATGATTCAATTTTACTATCTGAAATCTTCGAGAATACTTTCTACGCCGTGCAAAGTAGTGGTATGCCTCTATAATTTTCGCACCTTACCTTGTCATATTTTAAGAGCTCCACTGGAATCTCATCGATGCCCGGCGCTCTATTTTTCTTTTGGACTTTGATGGCGGAACAAACTTCATCCAGAGTTGGTGGAGCCAATGAAAGCATTCCACAGACATCTATAGGCTTCAATTTTGTGGAGCTATGCGGAAGATTAAGGAGGTTCTTGAAATATGATGCCCATCTTTCCTTAATCTTGATTTCATCAGCGATGATATTGCTCGTGCAATCACGACAGAGCTTGGTTTTTGGGCTGATAACCACGTTTCAGGCTTTCACTACTTTGTATGCTTACCTTGTATAATTGCTCGGTAAACTTTTACCTACACTTCTTAATTGGTCGTCATAGAAGTATCACTTCTTAATTCTAATTGTCTTGTTTGCTAATCTTCTGAGTATTTTATAATGTTCTCTCTTCGTCCTAGTTTTCCTACCTAGGTATTCTTTGTACGCCTGATTCTTTTTGTCTAAAGCATTTTGGCACTCATTATCGAAGCAATCGTTTCTCTTGCGGCGGGCTTGATGTCCGATCGTCTGTTCTGCTACGGTCTTAATAGCCGCTTTCACTCCCATCCAGAGCTCATTGCTCGTCTTTAAGGATGGAACCCAGCTGGTTGTCGAGGGTCCCCATGAAATTTTTGGCCACAGACGCCATTTGGAGCCTTTAGATGTCAAATTTTTTTTACGGGATGGTCTTCGCTGAATATGCCTTTGACATATGACATCGTATTAATCGTTACGTACTGTACGAAAGAATGCTTGGTTTTGGCATCTCAACCAAATTAGTCCGTCTTACCAAAATGACAATGACGTCGACAACCTCCCAAGTCCGCATCAAAAACCAACTCACCAATGCCTTTGACACAAATATCGGACTAAAGCTGGGAGATGGGCTGGCCCCATTGCTATTCAATTTGGGTCTGGAGTACGTCATACGGAAACTACCTGTCGATACGCGAGGTACACTACTATTCAACTCGAACCAGGTAGTGGCCTATGCGGATGACATCAACATTCTGTCACGGTCACTAACAACTGCCAAAAAACTTTTCCTGAAACTTGACAGCGAAGCAAAACTAGTAGAGCTACAAATCAATGAAAATAAATCAAAGCTCATGACGCAGTCGAGGAAAAATACCCAAAATATCACACTTGGCAAATACAGTATCGAAAATATTAACGAATTTGTGTATTTGGGCGCAAAATAACAACAACGGGCAATGAAAGAGACGAAATACGCCGAAGAATACAGCTCGCGAATAAGATATTTTATTCAGTATTGACGATCTTGAAGACCAGCTGCATACACAGGAAAACAAAGCTCCAAGTCCACAAATCTGTGATAAGACCTGTGTTATACTATGGGTGTGAAACATGGACCCTAACCCAAGCATCCGCAAAAATATTGAACGCCTTTGAGCGACGGATCCTGAGACGAATAATCGGAGCGAAGCTAGACGGGGACCAATGGCGAATTCGATACAACCATGAGCTGTATGAAATTTTTAACGAACCGGAGGTCTCAAGGATTGTTAGACTGCGGAAGCTGCAATGAGCTGGACACATGAATCGTAGGGATGAGCAACGGATACCCAAGAAGGTATTCGTTGGGAGAACTGAAGGCCGGCGGCCAGTGGGGAAACCGAGGAAACGCTGGCTTTTTGAAATTCCTTCGACTACAACAATCATATGCGGTTTTTTCACTGGATGAGCTTTCCATCAAACTAGACACTACACTTTTGATTGTATCTTTCTCAACTTTTCAAATAAGATGAGTAATAACAAAAATACATTTAAGATTCTGGTGTCCGGAATCTTGGCTGTTTCAAAGAGAGTTCATTTAAAGGAAGAATATATTTTTTTGTGCATATCATAAACGTTTTCCTTAAATTAAATCATTCTAAATATTTGCATATTGTCGGTTAATTACAAAACTCTTCTGACATGACCGTAGTTTCGTTGTTGTTGAATTTACATCATAATTTTATTTTATTTTACGTCGACTTTGAATTAAATTGTGTTAAAGGTTTTTATACAACCTTTCAATCCTGCCCAAAACGAGCATGGCTTGCTTTTTCATATATTTGCAGCATTTAATTGGATAACCCTAATGAAAATTTCATAGAATCATGATTAAAATTACATCATTAATTTACTCATTCAGCAAAAATGTGCTTTTAACTTGAAATTCGCTACAGTCATCGTTACATCTTTTATTTTACGAAGGATTTTATCGGAAAATGAAGAAGGAAGAAAGAAAAAGTTACCAAGTAAACTTTCCATTGAAATTTCTTATTTTCAACTTCTTTTCATTTCAGAAAAAGAATTTTCCGAGTAAACATTCGATAAGTACATTTAGATTGTTATCCGCGGCAATAACCATCAATTGTGGCTTAAGCTTTTACCACAAAAAGACTTCTTGATTTGCTGCCGTTGGGGTGGGCCGGGGTTCAAAGTGAAATGGACGAGAAGTTCGTAGCCATCTGAACTCGTTTTTGCTTTCGCATTAAAATCACTTTTTTCGATTACATAAAATAATCAGAGAATTAAAAACAAGGATCTTTCCGAAGACCAAAAGCAAACAACAATTTCACGCAAAGCTGTTTTTAATTCCGAACTCTACGGTGGAAATGGAAAGGAGGCAAAAAATAACAGAATGAATTGTGAATCTTGAATCTCTCTGGCAAACCCTATTTCTTTGCTTTCGTTCGTTCTAGTCAGAATGAATAAAGTAGGGATGGTCTATTAGCGAAAAATCACTTTAAAATGGCAAATTTTGTTTAAGAAAGACAGAAAATTGAATATGCTTCAATAAACAACCTTTCATCATTAATAATAGCATATGCACTAGAAAATTCAGACGAAGGGTTTTTAAGTGATTAGCGTTTATGTTGGATTACATAACATACTCCTACAAAGTCAATGCTTCCAGCTCACAAAGTCAATCTTTTCCGAAAAATGGTAGTTTCCACCTATAAAAAATATTCTCTGCATTCCTGGTTTCCAAATCATCCTACCACATCTTCCCAGTTTTTCTACAATTTTTTTGGACTAATTCGAATGCCCATGTTCATTTCATTTTATGCAAGTTTGCTGGTGTCTTTCTTGAATCCCACCAACTAATAAAGAACGATAATGGAAATACAGTAGAATGACGTCATCGTTATAAGAATAGGATTTAAAGTTTTTAAATTTGGTATAAGTGTGCAAAGCAAAATGGAGACTTCGTCGGTTGATTTGACTTTTTCGCTTACTCTTCCATTATTTTTTCTTAATCGCTTACTTCTCCACTGCTAAGGTCATACTGAAGCAAGAATCTTGTTGTACAGACAACATAATATAGCACTATGTATTCAGTTATTTACTGTTTTCCAGAGAAAAAAAAACATTGAAGGGCGCTCATAGCTGAAGCTGAAAATGTTAAAGTGCTACTTATTCCCGTCTTTCATTCTATTCAAGGAATGAATGCAGTAAAGCATTTCTAAGGACTTGGTCAACAGCATTTGTTTGCATAGGTTTTGAGGAGTTTCATAATTCCCAAAGTTTCGGAGAGATATTAAAGTTTTGTAGTGAAGCAATAAAGAAGACGAGAAAGCTTTAAGTGTCTAACAAGCAATACAAAATTACCATTGATCCTGTTGTAGAAGAACGCTTTAGAGAACCCATCTATGTATTGAAACGATAGTTGAATTTGAGTTCGATGTCACATTTGGAGAATAATTTTGAGTAAATCGAGCGATATGAATATTTTCGAGTTAAGTATTCATACGATGGTAGTCCGATAAGTACTTACAAAAGAAAAACAAACATTTTGGAAAAGTGGCAATAACATAATCTCTTCTTAGCTCTAAAAAATTTATTGGTAGGTGAGCAGGCTTACACTTCCTGGTGAAGTATATTGACTTCGTTTTTGCAGCATTAATTTTAATTTTCCATCTATGGCAGTATTGATAAGTAAGTTCTAACGCCGTTTCAAGGCTGGTAATAATGGAAATTGGATCTGCACCTATGCTGTATATCCATATGTCGTCTGCGAAAACTGCAATTTGGCAGTTTGGTAAAGAAGGGAAGTCAGACGTATAGATGTTATATAGTGATGGGCTTAGGCAGGAGCCTTGCGGAGCACCGGCAGTTATACTTTTCACTGGGGAAATACTTTCCCCTACTTTGATCTAGAACTTCCTATCAGTTAAAAATGCTTGTTCAACAAGTATGGGGGTGTGTTATATATCTGAAGTTTATAGACCAGAGCATCATGCCAGACTGTATCGAAGGCTTTTTCTATGTCCAGCGTCACCAAACGTACAGAAAATTTATTGTACATCGCTGCTGTGACGTCCTTCGTAACACAGAAAAGCTGTTTGTCGAATATCTGTTTCTGAAGCCGAATTGGAGTGAGGATCTCAATTATCTTGGACTTACATTCGACAGGAAACTAACCTACAGAAATCATATTGAGCATATTAGCTCCAAAGCGTTTAAGGCTGTGCTCTCGCTTTACCCCCTTCTTAATCGTAATTCGCGTCTCAACACCAGAAACAAAGTCCTCATCGTCAAAATGGCAATCCAACCGATCACCTACCTACCTACAAAGCTTCAGATCATCCAAAATAGATACCTGAAAATGGTACTTGATAAACCGTTTTACTTCTCTTCTGGAAAATTACACAACCTTACTGGCGTTAGTTCAATTTATAAGTTCGCTGCATCACGCCGTGACAAATCAATTGCGAAAGCAAATGACTCACCCACTCCGCGAATCCGTGCCCTGGCAAACTGAAAACCAGCAGTTGATAACACCTACCTCTTTGGCCATAACCTAGCCTAATAGATTTTAGCTAATTATAAGTAAATAGTTAAGTTATGTTTAGCTGGTAATAAGTTCAGTAGCCCTTTGGCCGTAACCTAGCCTAATAGATTTTAGCTAGTCATAAGTAAATAGTTAAGTTATGTTAAGCTGGTTATAAGTTCAGTAGAAGTTTTTGCCTAAATTTTCCTCTAGCTAATTGTAATATTCACATAGAAATATGATACTACGCATAGTTTTAAGTAACGTTCAAGCGATGGGGAAATGACTTTGTCAGAACACCTACTATATGTATTATAAGGTCGCTGTACCGCATACATTCTAATAAAGAAAAACTATATGTGTAAAAATCTCTTCTTAGCTCAACAAACTTCACCCAGCGATACATGAACTTCTTTAATCTATCTGAAAAATATGTTTTCTCTAGGTCTGCAATGTAGGCCTCCGTGGTGGTGAAGAACTCCTCATTCAACTCAAATGCTTCTCAGCAATTGGCTTTGACAAGTTTGGAAACCAATAGAAGTCACACCGAGCCAAATCTGGGAAGAACACGGTGGACGGGGTAGCAGTTTGTAGCCCAATTTGGCCGTGGCGATGGCGGAAGTGTGAGCCGGTGCGTTGTCTTGGTGAAAGAATGCTTTTTCTTTGCCAATTCGGGCCTTCTTTCTACAATTCGGCATCAAATTGGTCCAATAATTCGGCATAGTAGAGCCGTTTTGCCATTCTCCAAGTAATTGATGCAGAACACACCTTGTGAATCCGAGAAAACGGTGGTCATTGCCTTTCTGGCTAATAGGACAATCTTCGCCATATTTGGAGCAAGTTCACTGGGTAAAATACACTGATGTGTACCAGTGGAGCCGAATTTCAGTAGCAGTCACAAAACAACACAGAACTTCCATCAGATTGCGCTTGCACAGCGTCAAACACGGCTCTGAAGTGATCTTACGATTGCATTGCTTGTCGAGAGTGAACAAACGCAGCACACATCGCGCTAATAGCTTTCTCATACCCAAAATTTCATGCCGGATATAGCCCTTACGGCCTTTTGAGATATCTACTGTCCCAAATATCCCACACAGCTACAATCGGCGAGCTGCCAAAACGAATTTACGGATTTTGTCACGTTCTCCTCCATGGTAGCCGTTTTCGAGGCAACTGGGTGTGGCTCATCAAAAACCGACGTGCGACCACGTTGAAACTCGTTAAACCAGTTTCTTAAGGTCACCATCGTAGGAACAGAGTCACCATACACAGCATCCACGCGCTCTTTAATTTCACTGCGCGATTTTACTTCCAAAAACAAGAATCAAATCACCGAACAATATTGCTCTTTCTCCATTTTTCTCAAACCCGAACACACAACCGCTTCCACACGCAATCAAAACAAAACTACAAGTCCCATTCAGCTGAAATTTTGACAGTAGCCATCTACAAAAATGTACTACACGATGTGAATCTCTCTTGCGATAGTGGTGTCTTCGGGCGGTGAGGCTAAGTATTGTACTTATCCGGACTGCCCTCGCATGATGGAACTCAATGCAAGGTTTTGGATACTGCTCGTATGTTGCAAGGCTCAATTTTGCATGGCTAAAGTTCTGAGCATCTGTGCATATGAGGTTCATTTTAGATTTAATACCGCCTAAAATTAAATAAATAAATACACAAGTAAGCGGAATTCTCCAATTGAAAAGCGCGATTTGTTTTAATTTGATTATCCAAAGACTAGTTGTATTCTTCATCAGTGGGAATACAATGAACAGCTTTATTTAAGCGCTTTTATATGCCTAGCGATTAATTATAAAACTTACTTGATATGTATCCGGGACAATGGAAATAAACCATACATACGTAGCTTGAGTTCCGTCTGATATTTTATTAGTTCCAGAAACGTGATTAAGTTGGTAAAAGCTCTGATTAGAGTGAGTGTTGTACAATGAGTATGGCATCGTTGAGTACAAATACAGGCGTGAGAGTCTATACAATGAAACATTGAATTCTATACAATGACAATTGTTGATGTGTAAGACAGTTTTCCTCTCCTTATAAAATTGCTAAGGGCCATAGCGTTCGGGTTGTTTTTGTTACCTGGTTGATCTTTACAGCTACGTGGAACTCGCTGATTCTGTAGCCTCTTCTGCAGCTCCTCTTAAAATTTACATTGGATGGCCTGGTGGGATGTCTTCTTGTCGAACTGGCTGCACTTCAGTCGCTGGGCTTATCGCTCGATCTTTGGCTTATTACATTGATTCATTTATATCAGGAGATTCGAAGTGAGACTCGTCCAAAACGTCAGTCAAGTTTATTACGCTTTGGTCTAGGGATTCATCGTCGTGATATTTGTTTTATTTTAAAATTAGTTTCACAACTGGTGGGTCTGAGTTGATCAAGGTGGTGAGTGTTCTTTAGTTGTCTATCACGACCTCGTTCTGACTATCACCCTGTTTGCCGGCAATAATGCCGTACTTCCACTTATAATGCTTGTTGTTATACAATTGCGGCTGAACTTTACCTCCAATGTCTAATGTGCGCAGATTTGAATTGTTTGAATTTTGTTTTTCGCTGAGCTCACTGGCTGTGTCTCTCTTCATTAAATTCAAACTAGTTTAAATTTATGCGCAGATTTGAATTTACTGGTTTTGTTTTTCTTCGAGTTCACTGACTGTGTCTCTCTTCAATAAATCTAACCTGGTTCGAATTTTTCGATTGAACATTACTTCTAATGGGCTGACTCTGGTTACTGAGCTCGGAAATTTTCGATATTGCTACAAAAATCTGCATGATTTACTGCGTAAGTCACCGAGCTCATTCATGTTTGCTCGTAGCCTTTGCTTAATTGGTTAGACGTATCTCTCTGCTTGCCTATTCGATTATGGTTTGTGATTCGTGCAATATTTATGAGCAATTCCGTTAGACTTTAGGAAACATTCGGAATCTCCTGATTTCAACGCTGTGACATTTTCTGATACTTAGGTGAGTAGTAGCCCAAATCGAGCGAAGGTTACTTGTAGAATCTTACCGGTTATCTTGGACGTCATATTCCTTCTAAACATCGCTTTGACCCACTTGGTGTAAGAATCTACGATTTTAGTATGTAGGTATTGAAAAATGGGCCAGCAAACACAGTATTTTCACGGGTGAGGTACGGGTCTCTTTGTTTTGATGGCACAGTATCTGGGACATCCTCGCACCAGCTCCTCGATGCAAGAGCATTCGTACGGACGATTCCGACGTGGGCTTCGTATAGTTCCTGCAATATACGACGCTGTAAGATTTTAGGCATCATCACTCAAATCCCCTTGAATTTGCATCCATCTTTTACCGAAAAGCTGGATAGGGGTTAGTCGGATAGCAAATTTTTGCCTCCTTGAAGCACTCCTCATTTTTTTGTGTTTCTTCTTGATTTCTTTTCTGTTTACTGGGAACGTTGATATATGAGAAATTCGAAATATTGTATCATAATCCTTACTGTTTGATTCTATTGACGGCCGTAATGGAAATCTTGGAAGAAAGCTAGCGTTTCCGTAATTTTCATGTTTCTGTATTTTACATCATAGTTGAAGCTCGCCATGTAGTTCGCATATCAAAATAATTTGGACGCAGATGGTGATGGCAAGTTATTTTTAGCATGGAAATTTCTAATTAGGGGCTTATGGTCCATAAATAATGTCATTTTGCGTCCATAACAATATTGAAAAATATTGGTGTAGTAACTTGGAGGCAAATGCAATACTACGTTTCACTCTTTTTGTGGCGTCCGTATCACTGCATTCAAATATATCCACCATATTCGGACCCGCTCGTCAGGGTCCATGTTTCACTTCCATATAACAGCGTAGATTTGACTAGTAATTTATAAGTGCTGAGCTTATTTTGCCTCTGCACCATTCTAGACCTTATAATGAGAAGTACGGAGTAATAGGCTCTATTTGCGGTTTTTATACGGCATCCAATATTGGCTTTTTTTGCACCTCTTCTATTTGAGTTGACTCTAACGTATACAAAGTTATCCACACTTTCAAGGTTGTATCGCTTGCGGTCAGGTTTTGTCGAACTGAAGTTTTCTTCCTCGTTTAAGTCATAAATTTAGTTTTAGTTTGATTAACTTATAGGCCAATCTGGCTTGCTTCAGATTCTAAGCTCAAAAACGCTCCTTTGGTATCGGAGATTGAACGTGACATAATATTGAAGTCATCAGCATATGCTACCAATTATGTAGACTTCAATATTAGTGTCCCCAAGGTTTCGGCTTATAAAAGGGACTCACAGCAGCCAGGGGCGCTGGGGCTGGGGGATCCCTCTTCTGGCATTTCCTCTTCCCCTCTCCCTTTCGCTCGAAAAGGGACTCCCCAGCTTGAAGGCGCCCCACGGCGTAACAAAACGAGGCCTGGCCCGAAGTAATGTGTCAAACGGGTCCAGGCTGGGTTCTCAGGTTGACAGGGGAGGTGTTTAGTGAGTAGTTTAGTCGCGCATGGGAGTCCCACACTCTGTGCATGAATAGCATACACCTCCCTACCACAAAAAAATAGGTTTCGGCTGTTGTCTTCCTGATGCCGTGTTCCTGCGCAAAATCAAAAAACCCCTTGTTTAAAGCTTCATTTCATTATGAAGCTATCCGTTAGTTTACCTTGACCTGGGACTCTATGTTTAGCATCGTAACCTTGACCATGCGGACTAGTTTTATTGGGACAGCAAAGTCAAGCATTATTTTGTACGGCCCATTTCTGTCAACACTGTCGTATATTCGCTTGAAGTCTACAAAGAGTTGGTGCACATCAATGTTATATTTCCAGCACTTTTCGAGAATACTCGTATACTTCACTGAGAATATTTGATCTGTCGCAGACCATCTACTTCAAAAGCCTCCATGATACTTCCCTATAATAATTTCATAGTACGGCTTTAATTTTCTTTCTATGATTTTGGAGAGCACTTGATAAGATTTGCACAGTAAAGCGATGCCTCTAAAATTTTCACACCTTAGTTTGTCTACCTTTTCGTGAATAGGACATATTATACCGGCAGTCCTCTGGTAACTGCTCACCTGACCATATTCTGCATATGAGCTCATGCAGAAGGTTATTTAGATGGAAACCCCCACTCTAGAGTAGTTATACTGGTATTCTATCTATTCGAAAAGCCTTATTTTTTCTGACGTAGTAAATTAAGTAACAGAACCCAGCTAATATTATCGGCTTTGAGCGACGGATCCAGAGGTGGATAATTGAAGCAAAACAAGACGGGGACCAATCGCGGATTCGATACACCCATAAGCTATATGACATTATTGACGAGCAGGAGGTCTCATGGACTGTAAGTCAGCAGAAGCTGCAATGGGCTGGCCATGTGAATCGTATGGACAAACAACGAGTCCCCAAAAACGTATTCGTTGGGAGAACTGAAAGGCGGAGATCAGAGTGGTCTAACTCGGTCGACGAAGACAATTCATCTTTGCTCGGATTTTGAAATTGGAGGACCAAGATGGTTGAAGGCGCTTGTTGCACTAAGTGAAGGCGCGAAAGATGCTGTAGTGCTACGAAGAAGAAAGATGTTATCTGAAGAGCCAAGGCATGAAGTCAAATTCTGGTGTTTAAATCGTGTTAAATAGTCAAAGCAAGTAAATCTTGCTAAACAATAACCAAGCGAGTTCTCAAGTGATTCCACTCCGTAGTACAAATTCAGAGTTTCATTGATCAGTGCTGAAGAGTTTAGTCAAGCGATGTAGATTCGTAATAATATATATAAATCTGAAAGATTAAAGGTTTCTTTTATAAGCACATAGCAGCCGCCACTTTGTTTCAGGGTAAATTATTTATTTAAATGCCCGGCTAATTGAATGTATTCAAATCAAACCTTATTCCTGAAATGTTCATAGGAATTCGAAGAAACATGTAGTGCGTACGTCAATTGGAAAAATATATGGACTATTGACATGTGCTATTGTTGTTGTAATTTCATTTGATTGATTTTTATATTTTGTGAGCACAGGAATCTTACGTTAACATACATAACCATGAAATTTTAAGAAGTTTAAGGTAGACAATTTTGCGAGGGAAAACTTAAGGTTCATAAATTATACTAATATGAGCAAAGTTGAATGAATGTTGCATTTTTCGGTATTTATAGCGCTTCTTTTTATAAAAATCTATCCCCATAAGTTTTTTTTCGGATTTTTAAGTCCAAAGGTTTCCAATGCCGGTCAACAGAAGTACTCTTGTAGGCTAGCATTCTTTGAAGTGCATCGCCCCCACGAATCCGAGGATATGGAGGTTGCCGCGAGGCTCCTCCAGGGATGACAGGTAACGACCCCAACTGAATCTAGACTGCGCTTTGGACAACGAACTGGAGTTCATACTTTGGGCTGGCAGATATGTTTGTTTGCATTTAGTTGCTTTGCACGGTAGCACAGAGGTGACACTTGTGTGTGAACGGCTCCATTTTAACTATCATACCGTCTCCGTCCCCATACAACCTTGGTAGGCTTCGGAGTACTTTCGAAGTTGACACAATTGAGTTGGTGGTGTATGTTTGGTTGAGAAGGACTCCCGATTAGCGCTGGTCTGGCTCTGAGCACTTGTCCCCATAGGGGCTTGTGCCAACCCCACATGGCCTCTCTACTCTGCAAAGATAACTATGGGACCGAACACACAACTACGCACATGAACGAAGATCGCGGCTTCAAGGAGGGACCCGAACACACTGGAGCAGCTACAAATACCAACAATAAGATCGAAAAAATTCAAAAAGGAAAGCAAAAATAACAACAAGGATGACGTAACAAGCGGCTGCCACCACGATCTTAACAGCACATTAGGAGCGGTGCTAACGATGACAAAAACGACAATGAATATAATGACAGAGAATACGGGTGAAAATCAGAGACAGTCTTATCTAAACTGAGATTCTTGCAGCGTTTGGGCGCAGCAAAACAAATTATGCGAACGCCAAAACATCCTAAGAAGGAAGAGCGGGAAACTCTGCAGGACATGGCAGATATTCGAGAGCCGGGGGAAAAATAAAGAATGTGGAGAATTCGATGATTACTGCTGTGATCGCTACCAAAGCGACCGAAGCAAGGGTCTTAAATCCTGAAAAAGGAGCGAACCATCCTGAAGTCCACGAAGTGATCACGGCAGGAAAAGCGATTGTGTGATTTCACTGCCACCATCGGAAATGTGGCGGAAGCACTGTACTCGAAACGGAAGCTAATAATCTATATAGGTAGTCCCAAAATACAATTGCTACCCAGCGACATGAAGGAGAAAGGATAATCCGAAAAATGATAGATGTTCTAAAAAGGATCAAATCTGCATGCAACTTGCTTAAAAATCAGAGAAGGAGTTAAGAGCGTGCTTCTCGTGCTAGAGGAGCTCCTAGACCACATAGGGCGTTACTGGAGGGGCTAATTAAAGGCCAAAGAAGACCAGAAGACCTAAGAAGAGCAGAATACTAAAGAAGCGCTGAGGTCTAAGCCTAAGGGCACGCGCAGATAGCTCCACCACCAAACATTAATGAAAGAATAGCGTTTAGCCCAATCGAAGGAGATCAGGGTAGAAGAAGGAAGGAAGAGGCACTTGATAGGAACAAATTGCCATACCAGGGGTTCCAGACAGTGCTGACAAAAGGAACGAAAATAGCTATAAGCCAACTCCTTCAAAGAGCGCCAAAAAATAATTCACAAGGACGGCCAACAAGAAAAAAGACCTGATGCGAAACAGTTCTCTCCTGTTGCCTCGACAAAGATCCCAGCACCAGGCACTTTTCGTAAAACCCCAAGAGTGCCAATCCTACACAGAAATGCTGAAGGCTATCAGGGGAAATGTGAGGCCCAAAGACACAAACACTACCATTAAAGCCGTGCGACAAATGCGGTTGGACCACATATTGGTCGGATTCAGAGCAGAGGCCGATAATAAAGAAGCAATCTGTGACGCAGCCAAGATAATCATCGGCTAAAGCGCAACTATAGTCTCACTCAAGCAGTTGGAAACGATCAAAATGAGAGACACTGACTGCATCACGGATCTGACCGAGGTAAAATACGTCATAAAAAGGGAGTTCCCTAGCAGGGGGAGCATCAAAGTGAGACTGACACTAAAAAACCACAGGGGACAATGGATGGCCAATATTGACTTGACCGAAAACTACGCCGAATAATCTCTGAATAAGGGAAAAGAAGGAACAGAGTATGTTGCCTGCAGGAAACGGTGAAGTGCAGCACCTCATCAATCTTTCAAATGCCTTGGCTATAGTCTCACCACATAAGTACGCAAAGGACCCGATAGGATTCCTTATGTTACAAATACGGTGAAATGTGATATAAAAGAAAGAAGAGTCAAAAGGAGGCACACTATATTCTTTGCAAAGATGCTAATCAAAAAACCGGTCTTGGGCATATCTTGGGATCAGGGAAATGCCGGGTTTTCCAGGAAGCCCTAGCCAAGGCAAAATCAGAACTTCATTGACCCATAACCTGCAAGAAAACCTATACCACAGTTCAACCGCCCAAAACCTGCTTGAGCAGTTTTCGAGGGACATGAAACCCAACTTTTTGCTGCTGAGTGAGCAACACCACGATAAAAGTTATAGATCATGGGATCTTATCGAAACTGGTATTGTCCCTATCTGGGCTCGGAACATTGGTTTCCAGGGGGGGCTGAGGGCGTGTTGACGGTTTTGTGTGAGTTCTGTGCTAAGAGGCCACGTTTTTTAATAAAAACCTTACGCTAAACGAGCTGATATCATCTTTCCAAGCCTAGCTTAATGCTTTTGAGGGCACTGTCTCGAACGCAGACGGCAATGGGAAACTTCAACGCTGAAGCATGCCTCAAACAGATTCGCGGAGAAAACTAATCCTGGAAATGGCGAAAAGGATGACACTGGTTGTAATGAACCCTGAAAATACGCCAACTTTGCTCCGTATTGGTTATGAAGGAACCATCCCGGACATGACATTCGCCTCAGATACCTTAATACGTAGAATACACAATTGGAGAGTATGTGAGGACTACTCAGTCAGTAATTATCAGCGCATCTATCTTAAGGTCTGCGATATTGTCTCCCGACATATGTGCTCTTGGCCTTCTACAATTGGGTCAAATATCGGAAGGATGGACATCGAGAGGTTTGTCGAGGTGCTAACGGCAGATGCTAAACTACAGGGCGATACGCAGGGGATAGAAGAACTGGTAGCTCAAAATGTTGTGAACTAAGCTATGAGCATCATCCCACGCTTCTATGCCACCTAAAAACCTCGGTATGGCAGCCCCCAGTGTACTAATAGTCGACTGAGGGAGTGCCACAGGTTTCAGCATGAGGCTCAATAGGCACGGAACCGTGACGGGGCATGCAACTGGGTAGGTATAAGTTGGCAGGGAAATGCCTTAAGAAACTGATTAATAATGACAAAGCTCGCTGCTGGTAATATCTAGTGAACAATGTGAACAAAGATCCGTGTGGCCTTGGCTGCAAGATAGTTATGTGGTAGCATAACTACCTTGCCCTACGGATGCCTTGCATACATGACACGAAAAATATGAACGAGATAGTGCGGGCACTCTTTCCCGCCCATCCCCTCCGTGTTGATGATGTCCACGGTGAAACAACATTCGAGCCTCCACGCTTCACACAGCTGGAACTGGAAGAGGTAGGCCCTTCACTGAAAGTGAGGAATGCTGTTACAGCTGAGGTGTTGGAACTTGTCTATCGCCATTGTCCTGACTTGCTGCTCAGCACATTCAACACTTGCCTACAGGACAGGGGAAGGGAAATCCCAGATTACCGTCTGCATACAGCTCGTTATGCGTGCTAGACACTGCTGGGAAAGTGCTGGAGAAATTCATCAAGGGAAGAGTCACAGATGCGATTCGTGCTGTTGAGCACCTATCTCCTCGGCAGTATGGCATTAAAGCAGGACGTTCCTCTATTGATGCGATTGCAGAAGTGATGAACGCGGTCCATAAGGCAGAGGCACATAGCCGTACCAATCGACGGATCTTTCTGTCGGTGACACTCAATGTTAGGAACGGCTTCAACTTCGCTAGATGGGTGCATATCCTGGAAACGCTGGACACCCTTTTCAAGTTACAGGACCAAAGCCAGCTTTACGTAATGACACAGAGCGAACGAATAATGCAAGTTACATTGGGTATTGCCCAGGGATCTATCCTTTGTCCAGACTTGTCGATCGTGTATTACGATGGGCTACTGAAACTGGCGATGCCAGATGAGTCGCGCTTGATCGGCTATGTGGATGATACTACGGCTCTGGTCACTGGACTGCACCGAGTGAAAGACTAGGTGACTGATCGTGGGTTCAATCCCTAGCACTGGAAAAAACCGAAGTGATCATCTTGACAAAAAAAAAGAGAATCCCTAGAGTAAGGATGCTCAGTTTTGAATCAAAGCCAACGGTTAAGTACCTGGGGCTACTGATCGTCTCGACGATGATTTT
Organism: Odontomyia ornata; assembly: GCA_963969285.1. Taxonomy (NCBI): domain Eukaryota; kingdom Metazoa; phylum Arthropoda; class Insecta; order Diptera; family Stratiomyidae; genus Odontomyia; species Odontomyia ornata. The sequence continues at coordinate 377,846,583 of OZ017738.1, forward strand.
CTCTGAGCAAATCAGGTCAATGGCTGAGAAGGCTGCTTCAGGAGTATCGACTCTGAGTCGACTTATGGCCAACATAGTGGGATCCAACCTATCAAGAAGATGCACACATTTTTTTCGTGCAAAACATGGGACAGGCTGTGATGGGAGCTCTACGGGGAGACGGGAGAGTTCACTTCGGATATTATAGTGGCGGTGATGCTTGGATCGGTTGACAAAGGAACCATGTTTCACATTATGTTTGGCCAGTCCTAAAATATAAAAGGGATTCAGAGCAGCCGGGGACGTCGGAACTGGGGGATCGCTTATCTGGCAATTGCATTTCTCCTCTCCCCACCTGGTAGACAAGGGATCCCCGCTTGAAGGGGTCTCACAGCCCGAAGTAATGTGTGAAACGGTTCTAGGCTAGGTTCTCGGCTTGACAGGGGAGGTTTTTAGTGGGTAATCGAGTCGCTTGCGAGCAAAGGAGTTCCACACCTAAACTTTTGAAAGACCACCACCTCTGACTTCCGACGAATTTTGAACTTTGACGTACGGATATATGCACGGGCACAGATGGACAGACAGATATAGTGCCGAACTGGTAGGTATTTATCAAATTCGTTTTACAAAGCCCTAAAAAAATACAATTCTTCATTTTTGGGGATTTAGGTAGAAACGAATCGGCAGTTAGGTAAATTGCAAAATAGCAAACTTCCGTTAAGTGAACCTACGAGTAATTAGTCCGAACATTTAGCTTGGATTCATAGTGTCTTTTGCTAACATATCGTATCTCCCATGCTGCGATGGTTTTAGGAAGTCAATCACAAGATTGAGTATGGTTGTTTTATGGATTGTTTGAATATTGAAAGCGTATGAATATGAAAATAACGTAGGGGCACTAAAGCAGACTCAAAAGAGGAGAAACGCGTCTGCTTATACAATAGAGCATGGCCCGATGGCTTTTCAAGAAAAAAGAAAATTGGCTTGCGGTACCAACCCAACAAAATATTGTAATTGACTATAACGTAGAGTCTATTAGGTAAAAAAAAACTACTGCACGTCTAAAAACTTGGGCATTTCGGTGGCTGAAATAATTGTATTCTGAGCGACAAATCTGCTCGTGGACTGATCCATGATCGAACTCTTGGCTAAACTAACTATCCTGTAAGGAGCCACGATACTAGTAGACTGTCGTTTGACCCAGCTTTTGTCCATGATGGTACTACTCGTTGTCATCTCTCAAAAATGCGCGTCTTCGAGTCATTTGGAAAGTCAACTTGGATATCCGTTGAGAAATCCTAACAAAAACGAGCGTAACGTTGATTTCATTACACATTAGCCTTGGACATTCCTTTGAAATTTGCAATAATCTTCATTTCCAAACTGGTCTACGAGTACATCCCGTTAGTAAAGGAAAGTCATTAATAGGTACGCAAGAAAATGTCAATTACAACATGGAAATTATAGGAGTCTAACTTACAAGGCCTTCTGGCTACTTAATTGGTAAACGCTGTTTTTTGCATGGTACTGATTTGAGATATTTCGTGATTCAGATCTGAATTTCAGTAGAAAGTGTAACATTTTTGCACTTAGGAGAAATTATTAATAAATTCATAAGTACACTGAATAGTAATGAGAATGTAACGAGGATTTAATGTTCCCATGAGTAGACCTCCCAATTTAACCACTACATTCAAATTAAATATGGATTATTTTACAAGCTTAATCGAGTCCCGCTAATTGACATTTTTTCTTCGAAATGCAATCATCATTCCTAATCCTCAATGTGGATCTCGTCATAAAGCGAGAACGAACTAAAATCGTAATACTAGTTACAGAAGCGAAAGTTTTATAGCAAACGAGGCTACGATGGCGATTCTTTCCAACATTAGAAGGGCATATAGTAATAAAGAAAGGGTTGGCATTACCATAGAACGGATATACTGTGTAGTCATCAAAGGGTTGGTTTAAAGACGGTCTGCATTCCGCTAAGCATCAAACGAACAAACTAGTCCCCTTGGGATCTTGGATTAAAATCGAACACAACTGTTGGCATGTGAATGGCAAAGCGGGTGAATAGCATTCGAGTAATACGGATGAGAGCAAACACACTAAAGCGCGGGAAGCAGTAACAACGTTTTGATGAACATTCGCACTTTAAATTCCCGCGAATTTCCTCTATATGCCTTCTTGCCTACTAGCCTGCCAGTTTCTGCCTACTCCTTTTTCCATTGATAATAAGCCGCGTCGTTGAGAGCAATGTAAATTCGTAAGTGGATTAGGTTTTTGTGTTACGAATTTTAATTTAATTATCTAGGATAATTCTGCTTTAGTCAATAGAATTTTATTCGTTTGGTGTAATATTTCCTCAGTTGAGCCTTCTCACTTTTTCATTCAGTCGACGCTCCTGAGTTACTTTTGTAGTCGCAAAAACGTATTGATAAGTAGATGAACAAGTCGGTTTGTGTTTGTTGAGGAGATAATCCCTTTTTTATGCTATGTCGCTGAATTGTAAATGAAGAGGGATTTATTGAAGACGAAGACGGTGATAAGATTCTTATTTCAGCTAATGTTTCTTGGTAAAAGACTTCCTTGCTCCAACGAGGTTGAAAAGTAGGGCGAATTAGGAGGCTCAATTTGGATTTGCTGTTTCAATACATTATTATTTCATTCGAACAATTTTCTTTTCATTTTGAGATTAGCACCCCATAAAATAATGAAGCGAGAATCTGGTTATATTAATTTCTAAATATGAGTAAAAGCTTACCAATTCCCGTATTTACCAGTAAACATTGTACACTGACCTGAAATAGAAGAAAACCCAAATTAAAATCTCTGCATATCTCTCAAAACCAATATTGATATAATGCTAAATTATTCACTATCAAACAATTTCTATTTTCCGTCTTTCGAAATTTTGTATCTCTATCCAATTCTATCCACATTCAATTAACCTCCAAAACTCAAAACAATTTCACCCAATCATTTATACACGAGCTACGGCAGTGGTAAAATAATCGTTATTCCATGCATTGACATTTGCTTTTGCTTTGATACACTTAGCAGTGAAACCCTAAACCATGGATCTAAACCAAATATATCTGCAGACAAATTTCGAGGCCAATGGACATAATTAAATCTAAAATGTGCAATGTATGTATATATCCACACTTGCTTCGGTATGCAAATTTATGTGTATGTTTATTTGAATTTTCCTATCAAAGAAAAATGTTCAAGTTAAACCGAACAGGATATGCTACAGGGCACACAGAGTCGCCATTTTCAATTCAAAATATTTGGATTCAAGTGCGTCTGGTCGAGACTCGACTCAACTGAACCGAATTGAAGTTGGAAAAGGATCGACCGCAATAGTATCGAGGCTTGCATTAATGTGGTATCATTCCCAACACTGTTTTCCAATAGAAACAAATTTAAATTGATTTTTTTTCGTTGTCTAATTAGATACAAAGCGGGTGTTGAGGTTGTGTGGAAATGAGGGTAGTCATTGGGTTGAATTGATTTGTTTTCAATTTACTTGGAATAACAAGTTTTATGAAAATCGGGCATTGATTTGGCTGGTTGATGATGGAAAATGGTGTAAACGAAACAAGTTTTAGTATTTTCATTTTCTTACTAAAAGCTTGAAATTAGATTATGAACAATTCTTAGTAGCCCCAGATTCTTCAAATTAAGGAAAGACCCACTATCCGAATCGATTAAGCGCGTAGAAAAAACACTAAAAGAGTGCAAAGATATTATTCAGAATATAGGAAGCTGCAAAGTCCCCAACCCGGTCCTCCCCAGAATTCGAGGGCAACCCAAGATCCACAAGCAAGGCAACGAGATACGAGAAGTAATCGCAGACATCAGCTCCCCTACACACAGGATTGTAAAGTGGCTAATCGAAGAATTGAAACCAATAGGAAACATTTACGGGCACAGATCAATTAAAAACTCTCAATTTCAATTTATTTCATCCATAGTTTACATATTATCATACAAAACGTAACAATAACAGCTGTAAACCCTACAGAGATATTTAAATATCTGTGCGTAAGCTTGGGTACTTAAAAAACTAGCTTACATACTAAAAGAAACAATAGACAACATATGATTAAATGTCATCAATGTTCATCAAAAAGGGGAAGAAAGAAAAAAAATGTATGATTACTGTATTTCAACAAAATATAAGATTTAAAATGATTTAATAATCTCAGGATTTAATTAATAAATTGCAGAATAGTGGCGCTATCAACTATGATGAAAAGATCATATCCTTTGACGTAAAAGCACTCTTCCCGAGTATAACAATTAGGATGGCACTGTACAATCTAGGACAGTGGCTCACAAGGGATGACAAATCGGTAGAATGGCGGAAAAAGGCGAAAAAGTATGTAAAACTGGCTGCACTGTGCATGCAAGAGAACTACTTCACTTTTAGGTGTAAGTATTATAAAACAATGAAGGAGACGGCAATGGGAAACCCATTATCACCAGTGCTAGCGGAAATTTTCATGGCAGCTTTAGAAAAGCAGATAGAAGAAAAAAGTTCAATGCCGAGAATATGGTATCGATACGTGGACGACATCATTGCGATCGTGAAAACTGAGGAGATCGAAAAAAACGTTAAACGAAATAAATAAGATAAACACAAGTATCCAATTCAGCATCGAAATAGAGGAACATGGTAGGATCCCGTTCCTGGACCTCTGGATCATTAAAGGAAATGGAGGAATTGCATTTGGGCTTTTTCAGACGCAGCGTTAAAAGTGAGCGTTAAACAGGTTATATGGGCAAGAAGAGTGAGAGGCATTGAGGGGACCTGATGGTAAAAACAAGCCAACATTTTGTAGGGTGAACGAGCGTAACGCACATACACAAACGCATTTTGTTGATCATTTGGTGGGGGAAATTTTATACAAGCGCAGGTAAGCATTCCGAATTGAACATTCGGTGAAGATGGTAGTCGTCATGAAACGATTGCCTTTCTTTAATTTGCGTGCAAAAATGGATGCGTGGATGCGAGAAGCTACGCGTTATGTAATAAGTTTATGAAAGCGGGGGCCATGTTCAATTTCAGGAAACAACACGACGAATATCACGATTTCAATGAAGATAAATTGCCTATTGTAAATCTATAGAAAATTAACAGTACGCATAATCTTCATAGAATCACATTATAATAAGCATGTTTACAACACATCAAGAAAAATATGCGACTAAAAAAGATATTCAAATTTGGAATATATTTTTCAGAAAGCGGAAAAACACGGAGGATTCAAATAAATCCAATAGAAGTTTGAATCGACAAACTTTAACAATCATAAAATACCTTTTTCATTCCAGTTTTTATTACCTCGTGCACAATTCAAGGCTAAAACATAAATTCTCAATCGCTTATCTCTCTATCTTCGCTCTCATGTTGTTCGCACGATGTTTAACGATCAAATGACCCTTTTGACACATACACTCTCAAGACATGTATCGTATACAAAAATAGGTTGGCTGAACTATGCAACGTGTAAACATAGGGGCGTAAGCGCGAAACCTGTTTGGATATGGGTTTTTGCCATTCCCGTGTGAAAGAGCCCTTTGATATTTACCGCAAGCCAGCGACAACGCAGAGAACAATATCTGCTTCGTCTCCCCATACCATACAACAAAAATTAGCAGCGTTCCACCACATTGTAAATTGCCTCACCATAGTACCACTTATTGCGCAGAGATACGACAAGGAATTACGGTATATAGAACATAGGGCAGAGATCAATGGCTACAGCATGGCCACGATACAACAAATGATCAGGAAAAAATTACAACGTTAAGTTACCGCTGCTATTGTACTGCTTTCGAGTGCCTTCGCCTGCTTAAATAATATAGTCTGGCTGTATGTATGCCAGACTATATTATTTAAGCAGGCGAAGGCACTCGAAAGCACTACAATAGCAGCGGTAACTTTTTAAGCAGCATTTTATGAAATCAAGCGCATCCTGAAAAATAAAGGCATCAAAATTGTGGGTACAAGCAGGACAACACAACTTAAAGCAATTCTTGGAAGCGCCAAAGATCCAAAGAACCTCTGGGAGAAGAATGGGATATATAGAATAACATGCACTGATTGCGGAAAAACTTATATTGGACAAACAAAGCGGCTAGTAGGGATCAGGGTCCAGGAACATATCAGCGAAGTCGTAAGCGCTCGAAAAAGAAATAAAGCACTTTCATAGACGAAATGAACGGTGGCGAGGCACGCAATGGAGGAAAACCACGAAATAATGAAGAATAACGTCGAAATGTTGAAGGAGGTGTCAAAACATTGGAAGCTCGACGCATACGAAACTTGGTATATTTAATGCTAATTTACTTTATTTCTCTTAACCCTCCTAAAGGATCATTTTGTTAACTTGCTAATTACCTGTAATTTCTTATCCGCTTAATCCTCTTAAAGGATCACTTGTTTAAATTTGGAAGATTTATAGCTAGGGTTATTACCTATAATTGTTAAACCCCTTAATAGACCATTTAGCATGGAAAAATTGTTACCTGTAGGGAAAAAACATAGATGTATAAAAAAGGACTGTAGACTGCTTATAAGAAACACTTGTAGAAAAGCACTGAAGAAGAAAGGACGTTCCTTTCGAAACGGGCGTATCCAATTCAATAAAAATTTAATATTCACCTAATAAAACAAAATATTTTCTTTTATTTAGTATAATATCAAGCCACCCGACTATAGCTTCAATCTAGGTAGTGCATACGAATAGGCCCTGATTGATAACACAAACAGGCATTATACCCTGATGCAGATTCCAAATTCGGTCCTAGTACCAAATGTAAAGCATTTCCCCACCTTTGATCGGCCGACCTCCAAACACAGTGTCGTTTTTTTAGGGTTTTGTAAAATAATTTTACAAAACCCTACTAAAATCGCGACCTGTCTGCCCGTCCGTCCGAATGTCACAGCTCTTTTTCTCGCAAACTACCAGCGCCAGAAACAAAACAACAAATTTTGTAAGCAGGTATAAAGTGGTGCTCTCTTCAAAGTTCAAATACAAAAAAAAATGTATAAGGTATTTAAGGGGGGTGTCCCCATATAGGGGAGTGGCCCCCGAAAAGAAAATTTCATCTAAGATAGCCGAAATGGTTATCAAACAGAAGGTTTTGATGAGAACTTTTCAAAACTTGATACTTTTTGCTTCGAGCGACGCACAGAGAGGGGAAATACACGAAAAATTTGTGTCCCCCCCCCCCTCGCAATTGGACGCCTGTGATCCGAAAAATCTGAAAAAAATTATGAAGGTTGACGTTTATGAGTACAACAACAACAAATACCTTAGAAGTTGAAATTTGCTCAACTTTGTTAATAATAGTATGATATTCGAATTTCACATTTTCCCCAATAAAATCGCAAAGGTGCCTTTAAACTGAACGAAATTCGATATTTGTGTAGTCCTACTGAGGGTTCTTAAACTTTGTAAGTTTGATAAAAATCCAATCATATGCAAGGAAGCTATAGCCGTTTGAAGTTTCTGCAATTACAACAACAATAACATATGATTTTGGTATTTTATGGACTTTCCATCAAACCAGTCACTGCAGTTTTGACTTGATCTTCTTGAAATTTTCCAATAAGATCAATAACATTAATATCTTTGAGAATTCATGATTTGAGTAATTTTTGTCGGTTTGCATTTTCTTTTGAACGTGCACATCTCTTAGACATATTTTTTGACTTTATTCATTGCTGGTGACTGCATTTCTGAGAAGTAGCGTACAAAACCCTTCTGACATGAGCATGGGTCTGTTTACCCAACTTGTTTTTTTTTTAAATTTGGGAATGATTTTATGTTTTTTACATCAGATAGTACACTTATACAAACATCCATGCCTGATCTAATCAGATCACAATTTTTCCTATAAGTGCATCCAAAATCAAGCCTTAATCTATCACCGAACCTAGTAGAATACTCATGAACATCGCAATGTTTGATAATTTTGACTTTTGATTTGAGCTACTTCTGCACAACTTTGTACACGAATTGAGCTTTTCCTGTGAAAATCAATTGTCTAATGTTAAATTTCTTTGTTTACATATAAACGTTTAACGTAGGTTGCTGGAAGTTTATTTGCAAACTGTATTCTTCAGCGTATTTCATCTCTTTCATTACCAGTTCTCGATATTTTAACGCCTAATTACACAAGTTCACTCATATTTTTGATACTGTATTCGCCAGTGTGATATTTTGAGTACTAGAAGTAATTTTCCTTGACTGCGTGATGAACTTTGTTCTATTCTCATTGTTTTGGTTGCCCTATTAGTTTTGCTTCGCTGTCGAGTTTCAGGAATAGTTCTTTGGTAGTTGTTAATCACCGTGTCAATATGTTGATGTTGTCTGCACAGGATACTACTTAGCTCGACTTGTATAGTAATGTACTTCGTATTTTGACAGGTTGCTTCCTTATTACATTCTCCATAGCCAAATTGAATAGCATTGGGGCCAGCACATCTCCCTGCACTATTCCGATATTTGTGCCAAAGGCATCGGTGAGTTGGTTATTGGTGCAGACTTGGAAGGTCGTTTAAGTCAATGTAATTATGGTAAGATAGACCAATTTGGCTGGGAGCAAAGCATTATTTGCTACAGCACGTTACAATCAATACTATCGTATGCTTGCTTAAAGTCAATGAAAATGCTGGAAGTACAACATAGACGAACACCAAGTCTGTGTTGAACTCCCAGCATTTTTCAAGTACCTGCTTAACAATTAGTTTATCATTGATCTGCCTGTTCTGAGGCCACTGATTTTATTTTCTGAGAACTTTGAAAATATTTTTTAGACCGAACAAAGCAGTGATATGCCTCTATAATTTTCATTCCGGTCTGAATATCCTGTTTCACTTCCATACAGAGCTCGCTGCTTGTGCCGCGCTATTTACCTGCGTCGAAACGAAGATGCAAGGAAGACGGTTCCCCTTGAGGAGAAATAGCGCTCATTCAACGATTGGCAATAGTGTTGGTGAATTTCACGAAGGCAAGTTGGACTGCACACCTCATCCCGGATATAAGATCGTCGCTAAATCGAAGACTTCTACTTTCTGAGCAGGCATGAAAATGTTCAGTCTTACCTACACAAGGTTGGTAAGTTAGGGTCCCCCGATTATTGGTTTTGCGCAGTAGAAGAAGGCAATGCCTACCACGCATTTTTTGCGTGCACAAAATGGGACAGGCTGCAACGGGGTCTCTACAGAGAGACGGAAAAGTTTACTCCGGACAGTGCAGTCGCAGTGACGCTTGAATCGGTTGACAAACAGAACCACGTGGTGCATTATGTTTGGGCAGTCCTAAAAGATAAAACGAACCCACAGCAGCCGGAGACGTCAGAGCTGGGGGATTGTTTGTCTGGCAATTGCTCTTTTCCTTTCCCCTACTCCTAGAGAAGGGATCCCCCAGCTTGAAGGCGCCTCACCGCATAACAAAACGATAGCTGGCCCGCAGTAATGTATCAAACAGTTTCAGGCTGGGTTCTCGGGTTGACAAGGGAGGTGTTTATTGGGTAGTCTAGTTGCTTGTGAGCGTGGCAGTCCCACACTCAGTGCGCACATGACATTCACCTCCCAACCACAAAATAAAAAGGTAAACGTTGAACTAAAGCATAGCTTCATTAATGAATCAGCCTTCAAACAAGCGGATGGACTTTCTATAATGCTCTTTAATATTGTACTGGAGCGCGACGTCACGGAGACCTCGGGTACACTGATGTTCAAGTCCACACAATTGGTGATATATGCCGACGGCGTCAATATTATGGCACGTTCAATCTCTGCAAAAGGTAACCTTTCTGAGCCTAGAATCTAAAGCAAATTGAATCGGCCTACGAGTTAATGCAACTCAAACCGAATTCGTGACTCAAACGAAGAATAAAACTCTGGTTCGACAAAACCTGACCATAGGCGACTACAACCTTGAAAGTGTGGATAAATTTGTATACCTTGGCGCCAACCTGAAATGAAGAGGTGCCGACTAGGACGAGATTGGATGCCACAGAAACACCACAAATATAGCCTATCACTCTGTACTTCCCATTTCAAGGCACAAACAACATAATCTCCGCATTTACAAAACACTAGTTAAACTTGTGCTGTTGTATGCAAGTGAAATATGGACCGTAACAAGTGAATCTGAATAGGCAGTAAATATAATTGAACGCAAAGTGCTCCGGAAAATCTGCGAACCAGTGAAACAAGGAACAGAGTGAAGAATTTGTTATGAACTTTTTTACGAATCACCTATTTCCTTTGCGAGAAATTATGTAGACTGCAATGGGCGAGCCATGTAGAAAAAATGGAAGAAAGCTGACTCCCAAAAGAACATTCAAGGATAGAGCACAAAGTAGACGTCCAGCAGGAAGACCGATGCCCAAATCACAAGATACGATACAAGCTATTGTATTGTAGTGAATAACTGGCGGACAAGGATTAATCCTGACGCCAAGGCCCAGCTTGGGCTGTGGAGCCATACATAATGATGATGAAGAATTGATTAAATATTCATTTTCGATGTATTATTACGTTTCTACAATCGATTTCAGTTGTAGGCCTTGGGGTCCCAACTATCTACCTGGGCGTAGATTTGCGCCACTCAACAAACCTTGAGATGCACCCAGAAGCCAATTGACGAGTTTGAGTCTCCCCGAAACAACTGTACGCGCGCTGACATCAATCCTACGAGTATCGCCCACTATTCTTAAATAGCTAGATCTCCTAGAACATTTCCTTCACCCGAGCTAAACTACGCACCTAATTTCAAACACTTGAAACATAATAAGAACGGTACTTCAATGTGCTCCTCCCCACATTATTGTGGGAGTCCACCCACACACACCACATCTCGAAGGATTCCTTTTTACAAGTCGTCCTAAAAAAATTCAATATTTAACTGGTAACCACTCGACAAGTGATTACAAATCTGTCTGAAATGCAAAAGATGTATCCAAAAAAACATGCGGCTATTTCGATAATTGGGACATGTTGGAAATGTTTTACAAAATCTTACAATTTCTTTTTAAATTACCACTCAAAAATCTATGGTGAGTTACCCTCCGCTGATCTACTCCACTGAATGAGTATAAAATTGGCGCCTTCCAACTGCTAAACAAATCACCACCAAATATTCTTCCGCAACCAATTATTCGGAGCACCGACATTGTTCCAAGTCGCTTCCAAATCCAACTTTGTCTTTGCTCACTGAACGCTGTTGTTTTTCCATGCTGAATACTAGTCGCTTCCAACCCATAATTCCAACTAATATCTCGAGTGTCGTCCGCTTTGATCAAAAAGAATTCGTACAAAATACCGCTCTGTCGGCAACGGATCTTTTTCTTAAGGTGAAGAATCCAAGCTCAAGAACACAGCAACCACCATGGCTGCTCAACTGAACAGCCAAGGCCATCTTTTTTTCGCGCAGATTATCTGCATTGTCTATGAGAGCGCAATCAACTTGTTTTGGTGGCAAGTGTCCCTTGTTTTTTATTCACAGCCTCAGTCGTGGTTGCTTCCTTGCAGTTTTCCGCTTTTAAACACGATTTGCATTCGCATGTCAAATATATCCATCATGCCACCTGGTTTCTTGCACTGCGAGGGTGTTGATTCTGTATTTTTACATTTGATTCAGATGTTGTCACAGTGCAACAGTTCTGTTCAATGATCTAACATTCCAAGTTCCAGAAGAAAAGTCCTCTAGACGTTGCGATAATTATTGCCGTTTATCCGATTCGATCTGAGGTTCTTGTCCTTGTACCATGATAAGTAAATACTAAGAGGAGCTTTGTCAGCGCTTCAACGGAATTTGGGGATGCCCAACAATTTTTTGAGAAAAATGTGAAACTTGGAATTCATACTATTATTAACAAAGTTGACTGAATTGTTGTACTCATGAAGATCCAATTTCATGATTTTTCCAGTACTTTTGGATCAGTGGTGTGCTGTCACGAGGAGCAGGACACCAATTTTCAGTACGTTTATCCTTCCCCTGTACCCAAAGAAGCTGGCGGCACTGTTTAAGGATCTGTGTTGGGACGTTTTCATCAAAACCTTTCATTTGACACCCCACACGACTATCTTCGGTAAAATTAAAGTTTATAGGCCCCCTTCGGATATGGATGGACCCCTTTAAAAACTTTAAAAAAATATGTGTGATACACAAACTTACAAGTGGTAATCACGCTTATGATAATTTGAAATTCATATAGTATGAAGTATGATTTAATTTTTTTTCAATGCTTAGTTAGTTCCCTAGATATAATATGTTGCAAAGTACTAAATTCCATTTGAGTGGGTTAATTCAAATGATTAATTATATAATCGAGTTTTGCTTCAATTTTGTATTCATAGCACCCGTCATTTTGAAACTTTTAAGTCTATCTAAATTTTTTCCTCTAATGGTGAAGACAACACAAACTCCTAACTCAGCATCAATTCTCATCGAAAACAAATTTCACTTGAATTTTGAATGAATGACGTTTTTAATTTTTGCAGGGCGGCGAGACTGTTTTTTGGCGTAAATTTGAAAATCTAACCAAATGATTTCAGATACAAACTGTGGCCTTTACTAGGATCGCAAATATTTGATGATCCACTATGGCTGTCAGATATCTTCCATGTATTCAAAAAAAGTTATGAAAAAATTTATTTACAAAGTATGAGAAGCCTTCCTTCCTCGCCGAAAAAAAATTATGAAAATCGCTAAAAAAGAGCACTTAAACCTATTTCTCGCCAAAATTTTGCTCTTTTAATTTGTTGGATTATTTGTATATCTAGTCAATTATGATCGCAACATTTTTGCCTGGCTGGCAATGTTGTTATCAATTATTTTGTATTTCACTTGGTTTTGGAATACTTTATCTCTTGTAATTATATTTAGTTGAAATATAAGTATGCTAGATGGATTTTGAATAAATGAATGTATCTAAATTATACCTCTTCTTGACGATAAATAGTAAACACTAACTTTCGTTGAAATTGGCCTTCATTTGGTTCAACCCATTGAGCTGGTTAACTCTCTAAGCTAAGATTTTCACTTGATGCATTTTTCTAGAAAATTTTTTTTAAAATCGAAGCTATGTAGATTGCAATCTATTTGTATCAAATTAACCTTCTTCCAGGACTAACATTATAATCTCGCCTGATATGCTTATTCACATCTTTATTGTTAGCTATTACAAAAGCCGTATGAAATAAAACTTAATTATTCTAGTTTTACTGTTTCGTAATGATTTGTCCAGGATGTCGTCTATTTTTTCAACAAGTTTTTATATTCACATTAAGCAATCTGATTCTTCATTGCTAATGACGAATACTTTTCCAAACGACTTTCTTGCCACGATTAGCGGCATTTGGCTAGACCATAAATCTACATTCCACGAAAATCTTTAATTCATCCTGACTTAGCTGTAGCCTGATGTCATTCTTTTGTATCGATTCAATAGCAAAAATCGATAGAGGATATAGGGCTGAGCTAGACGTTGTACTAGATTCCTAACTTCTTTCAAACATTTCCAAGCACAAATTGAGTTGGGAGCCGTTATACTCCATATCCGTTGCCATGCACGTTCATTACTAACCAATTAACCTTCTAGCTACGCAATTTCTACAACAGGAAAATCCTGAGCTTATTGAACGCGAAGCTTTTAGAACGACTACCAAAGGTGTGTGCTACAACTCAACTTGATAGAGGATATAAACGTAGCTATCATCCATAAACGTTGACTGTAATTGAATTTTCGGTTCATTGCAATTGCTATTTGATAGGAAGCCTATTTTTCTCTAGAAACCTGCTCCTAGAGCAACTTCACCATATCGGCAATAAAGTTATCCATTCTCCCCGGAACTTTTTCCTCTGCCGTCCTTTTCTTATTCAATACATAAATACGTATCGATATCGAGAGTCTCGAGCACAGGCCTACGAGGAAAAATGTCTACTCGAAATCGTCTTGGTTGAAATCAGCAGGAGATTTCCGCAAACAAGTTTTTTCCCGACCCTTTTATGAATAGAAAACATTTTGGGATTCGACCCGTGAACATGATTCGTACAACAAAATGGTTGTGTTGACTGGCTGCCGGGGCGATTTCAGGAGTAACTCAAGAATGGAGTGAATTGAGTACAAGTACCGAAGCAAGTTTCGTTTTGATATCCCGTTGAGTCCAGAGTGAGGCTGTATGAATATTTTATGCCCCGAGAATGATACTATTGATCCAAAGTCTCCATAGATTCTGGCATTATTTCCTGATTTAACTGAATTGGGAGCAGCTTTGATATTTGTTCCTTTGCAGGGCGGAGTGGAATTTTCGATCAAATCGCAGTGGCTTCCATTTGACTAGAGTGAATTTTTGAGAAAATAGTTCAAAGGAGACGTCATTTGAATTTTTAATACTCGAATTGACTATTTGCCAGATGTGGTTGGGTCTTTATTTTTCGTTTTCAGGAATTTATTTGTTCAAAATTTTCAAGTGGTGATTTTTAAGCCTAATGCAGTAAAAATATCAGCCATAAACAATAACTTTCAATTTGTATCTTTCCACACCCTCCTGATTTCGCCCATCTGTCTTATCTACAGGTATACGAGTCGTTAAATACTTTGAATTATGGATAATCATCACCGCGAGCTGAATTAAGTATTAAGAAAAGATTTCCACGAAAGTGTTAATATTATCATATATTAAATTGATTAAGTAATATATTAGGTTAGATCGAGAAATACTGGGCCCCAAAGCATCATCTCAAATGATTTACGTTAAAAATTGAATGTTCATAGCACTTGTTACGGATTAAACAGAAAGGCATCATCATTACTTCATTCCGAACACTATCATAGCATTCGCGTGACTCGGTAAATTCAGTAAGCTAAACCGTACTCAACTAGGGTTTTGGTTGCCATTCCTAATTGTACTCACAACAGTAGGTTAAGTACGAATACCTTGAATTTTAAACAACCAGAATTGTCATCAGGCGAAGTGCAGACTATCGGTAATTCGAATCTGCAAAAGCAGGATCTATCACAATTGGATATCACCAAGTCGCTGAGGTAATTTCCCGCCAGGCAACCATCAATATTGGCACTATCGGGGATGTAGCGCACAGCAAATCAACTGTGGTCAAAGCCACTTCGGGCATACCGACTGTTCGTTTCAAGAACGAACTCGAAAGGAATAGCACTATCAAATTAGAACGTTTAACTGATAGTGAATTGTCTGAATTGACAAATTCGCCGAGTTAGCTTCGTAAATTCATACAAAAACAGAACGAAATACGTCACTACAACAAGAAAATCACAGCCCAAAACGGAATCAACAATTTCTTGAGCAATTGGTCATACGATGAGAAGGTGAAACAAGTGAAAATCTGCCAATTTCTTGACATTGCACCGAATGATGAGGATTTCGTGGGTTTATGCACCGCAATGCACCAAGCACCAAAATATTACGTGGACGAGAATACAATTACCAGAGATCTCAACTACTCAGACACGGTGAGCAATGTTTCTGTGTCGGGATCGAGCAAACAGTCGTCGGAGTGCAGTGTGCCATTGAATTTGGTGTTCGATTTAAACGATTATGTTATGGACACAGTTGAGGATTACTCGGACTCTCCAACTCCGTCGAGGAAATCAATACGGTGCCGGATTCCCACATCAAATGGAAATACTACCCAGAAGCACAAAACACAGGGGAACCACTGAGCAACGTTCGAGATTGCAACTTGCTTCCGGGCTTCATGAATGATACGGTGGAATTGTACAGCACTACAATTTGGAGAATGTTATGGGAAATTATAAACACAATTGAAGTGGGAAACGAAACGGCGGATGTGAAGAAAACTAACGAGTATAATGAGCGCGTTGCAAAAAGAAAAATATTTCACAGCACCTTAAATATATGCATACACATCTGAGGACTATATCTCTCAGCTCAGAATACACGCAATTTACCGGGAAAATTGCAAAAAACCGAGTAAACATCGTGACACTCGAAGGGTACTGCTTTAGGGTGAATTTTGGGAAGAATTATCTATGACAACAGCGACACGATTTTCCCGAAATAAAAGTTCCTCCTCAAAACTAATGTAAACAAACACCACTGACGTGCCAAACTGTCAGTGAATCATGTTCAGCCAATTCAGCCGAACTTGGAGTGATCACCACCAGAGAGGAGTGGAAATCAAGTGGCAGCAGAGAGAAACTACCACGCCGAAGAGGTGGATGATCGGGGACAATGGTATTCGGTCGAAGAGCGGGACATTGGCCGTTAGGAGGAGATGATATAAGCGCGCGAAGAATGACGCGCCTCCTCTTTTCTTTCTCCTTGGGTGTGGCGGAGCGGACGTACTGGCGAAGCGGCAAGCGTGAAGCAGAAAATCTCGATACAAAGCATCAAATGCGAGGCAACGAGGGTAAGGAAGGAAACAAGAAGAAATTTCAATTCGAGACATCAAGTGCGTTGAGGCGAGAAGCGATAATCAGATTCCAGACGTTTAATCAAAATAAAAGTACATCATCGGATGCGGACAGTGAAGGGGCCCCTTGTAGAAGTAAGTTTCTTTTAAAATTAACGTAGATTGGAAGTTTGTTTGTATTTGGCTTGAAATCGAAGAATTAAAACGTGTCTGATTTATGAAATTTACGCCTTTAGAAAAGAGGTAAAGAAAAGAAGGTAAATTTACTTTGTTACAGGTTGTGACGGGTGCGGCAAGTCGGGGTGTATTAAAGAAAAGAAAAGTGAAATCGGTAGTGGATAAAAGTGTTCAGGGGTGGTGTGGTGATTCCGATAGCTGGTCGGACGGATAGGATTAGTGTTCGAGGGGAGTGTAGGAGGTTCGCAAAGGGAAGGTAAAATCGTCAAAGTGTAAAGTTAGTGTGGTAGCTAGTGTGTGCTCGGTAGATAGGGATCGGGAGAAGAGTGACGCTGGTTGTTCCTGCAAGCTGCATTCTCGCTTGGCGGGTTATTGGGGCCTTGAGGGACAAGCGAGTGGTGCCCCACGCCCATCTCCTAATAATAAATATCAAGTTTGGTAGACAGACTTACGCTCATATCAGAAGGGTTTTGTACTCAACTTACGAAACCGCAGTCACCAGCAACGAAAAAAGTCAAGAAACATATCAAAGATATGTGCATCTTTAGAAGAAAATACATTGTTCCTCCATTTGCAACGGTCGCCATATAGCTGCGAACAAACAAAAATCAATTATGAATTCCCAAAAATATTTATATTATGGATCTTACCTGAATTTTTTTTTGCTTTAGCACTACAGCCCCTTTCGGGCCTTCGCTTAGAGATAGTTAGAGTATCTCATTATCTTGATCAAATGTATCGGCACTACACAAGGTGATATGGTCAGTACTATACTTTGGCCATGAGTCCGTCCACCCAGCTGCGATACGTTCTGATTTTAAACCAGCACGCATCATAACTGGACGGGCTTATAGTCTGTCCGAAGAATCACTCGGACTGAATCTCGTTGGCACCAACTGGACTCTAACCAGAGACCTTCGACTTGCGGGTTATGTGCTCTAACCACTACACCACACAGACTACTATGTGAAAATTTTAAGAAGATCAAATCAAAACTGCAGTGTCTGATTCGATGAAAAGTCCAAAAAATATCAACACTTCGTATTCTTCTTCTCCTTCTTTTTCGTAGCACTACAGACCCTCTCAAGCCTTCGTTTCCTGCGATAGCGCCTCTGTCTCGGTTCATTGACCGCGTCCCCCAATTTCGAAATCCGAGCAGCGAGGAACGGTCCTCGCCAATCGAGTCGGACTAACGTTTCCTCGGTTTCGTCACTGGTCTCGGCCCTTCAGTTCTCCCAACGAATACTTTTTTGGTATCCGTTGGTCGTCCATACGATTCATGCGGCCAGCCCATGCAGCTTCTGCAGTCTTATAATCGTTGAGACCTCCGGATTGTCGAAAATTTCCTACAACTCATGGTTATATCGAATTCGCCATTGGTCCCCGTCTAGCTTCGCTCCGATTATTTACCTCAGGACCCCCCGTTCAAAAGCGTTCAATATATTTGCAGATGCTTGGTTTAGGGTCCATGTTTCACACCCATAGCATAACACAGGTCTTATCACAGGTTTGTATACTGTTACCTATAGAAAACTTTGGATTTCATTCTCGCGCCAATCGTGGTCACACTACATCACTGGTAATGGCACTGGCATCGAAGAAGATGTAGACATGCTCTTCTCTACATGTTCCACATGTCATCACTCGTCAACTGGACATGGTTGACATGCAGCTTAGTTCACATCACTACGTTCTAACCCGAAAATCTTATACGTGGGTCATTCAACAAGTACTTAGCCTCACCGCCCAATGACACTGCTATTACAAAAGATTTTTACCATCGTGCATTACATTCAACAAAACTAATGAAGGGAATCGACTGAAACTTTGACAAAAGGCTACTAAAAGAATGTGCTGCACGATGGTAAAACTCTTTTGTAATAGCAGCGTCATTGGGCGGTGGAGCTAAGTACTTGTTGAATGACCCACGTAGATAATAATTTGTATCAATAAAGACTCTATTTTAAATTAACATTGTCTGTCGTCATTCGCATCTCGACAAACATAACAAATGGCGTTAAAAGTGAACAAGTGCTAGAAGAGAGAAAGAAATTAACAAGTGTTAGAAGAAGGAAAGAAGTGAAAAGAGAAAAGCATCGCAAAAAAGTGGCGACGCTGACGGACGAGCTAATATGAACTCTCACGTCAGCCATTACAGCCACTATGACGACGTCCATGCAAAATACCCAGAAGTCACCAGGAAACTCCGCCACGCAGAAACCACCAACATTTTCGGTCAACGAATTTTGCGCGTCAGAAGAGGGTACGATCGAGAATTATCTAAGCGATTCGACTGGGGCCTGAAATTGTGTTCCCGAAAACCGGCATAACACTGTTCCGAAATTTTAACTGCAGATTTTACAAATTTTACTATTCAAATTTATATTTTTGTAAATTATAAAATTTAGAAAAGAAGTAAAAAAATTTAATTTTTTCTTATAAATATAAATTTATATTATTTTTTCTGTATATTAAACTTAAAATTTTTCTTTAGATTGATATTCTTCGTGAGATTTATCTTTTATTATGATCTAAAATTTTCTATACATTATTATTTTTTTATTAACTTTATAACTCAAATCTGCAACTGAAAGTTCTGACATAAGAACGCTGATATAATTTATCCCATCCATGTATTGCATTGCCGAATGCAATCTTACTTGACTGAACTAGAGGCGGGGGATCGAGCAGTTGCTTTGCAGAAGCGACAGCGCGACCCGATTCAGTTTCGGTGGCGGTGGAGAGGCAGGCGGCGTCGGAAGCACATGCGGTACAAGATACGAGTGAAACGTTCGAAACAACAATAAATCGCTGAATAGAGCCAAAAGGAAGATTTTCCAGTAGTAGTTCGAGTTGTAGCCAAGTGGAAAAGAAAAATCTGAAATTGATCATTTGCTGTAAGAACTCAGAGTTATATTTGGGCGTTCGTCGTGCTGTTTCTGCTAAGTGTTGGCGATCGTAAAAAACTTGGTGGTGCATTGCTGCTGAAGCGTGTGCTCCACAAAGAAAGCCTGTTTGCGTCTTTTTGAATACAAAAACAAACTTTGTTGTACTGGAGCAGAAAACTTGGCATTCGTTGTGCGCAACTGATGTACGAAAGTAAAAGTGGATTGCTAGTCTGGCTTAGGTTTTTTTGCTCGCGCGGAAAACTGCTCAAGTGCAAGATAGTGTTGTGTGCGCTGGAAAAGCAGAAAATTTGCACCGATCTTGTTGTCAGTATCACAGAGTGTCTTGAGGAAACACGTCATCGCAGAAGAAGCTTTGGAGATATTTTTATTACCGGAAAAACCGATAATTATTTATTCCTATCTGTTTTTGTTTATTGCTTTCCACCCACCAAATAGTATTTTATTTTTGTTGATCTCAACTGTTGTTTCGGTCGTCAGCAGACAAGAAAGGGAAATTTTTCGTGAACTTCTGAGGAAAAACAAACTAAAGTATATACTTTACGGGAAAGCCAAAACGAAAACAGTTTCAGTTTTGCCTGCTTGTCGAAGTAAATTGTCTAGACTGTACTGCAAGAGAGGGGGAAAATATTCTAGCGAAGAAACTCATAGCCCAGATTTTAGCATTTTCGAACCATGCGTCATTTGTACTGATCCTTACGCGTCGGAAAGGTTTAGTGTATTTCATGCTGGGTTTTTCTCGAATTCAATAGGGAGGCGCTATCCACAATTTTTTCTGAATGTACACCGAAAGTAAAATTTTGAATTGCAAGCGACGCTCACGTGTTCCCAACAACTTAGAAAAGTGCCTTCGTAGATGACAAGTTTATATCCTTTCGCTGTGTTTGCGTATTTTGTAGCCTTTTTGCTGCTCGATCAAAAACTAATTGCAAATCGAAGCAGAAAAGAAAATTCAAAAGAAAAACGTTTTAATTTGTATGAATTCCATTACAACGTGTGCGTTTAAAAATTTACCAATTTAAAAAATAAAATTGTGCCTAATTTGCCAATTTAAAGATAAGAGTCGATAAACATTTGAATACGTTCGCCCACCCCGTCTACGAGCGCTCGTTAGGAGGTCGGGTAAGTACTCTTTTTGGTTATTGAAAAGACGATTAGTTTGACTTTGGTATTTGTGTTAGAAATGCTTTATCGTAAAAAAGTAAAAAATTACATATATAGTGTACGTACGATTTAAAAATGACAAAATAAAGTACACAGAAATTTAAAATTAAGAACAAAAAAATTACCATGAAATACGAGAGTTTGTGGAATAAAAACAATGTTTTGTAATTAAATCCAAACTCGGTCTTTGCACCCGGCTTTATTAACCTCATCAGGTATAAGACCCGTCACGTTGGCTGACTTCTCCAGTATGATCAGCTAGCCATCGGGTGAGCTCACCCCTTTTAAGTCGGTTACAGGTGCTCTTGCAGGGTAAGGTGGCACTCCGCTCGCGTGCCTATTTATAGCATAGGTTTATGTGACGTTTATATTTTTCATTTAAAGTAAATTTAATTCATGTTTATATGGGTTTTCCACTTAAATGGAAAATATGGCCATGCTTACATTTGGATCTCAACCCGGTTGGGAGGGTAAGAAAAGTCACCACTTCCCCCTTGATGCCCCACTCTTATTTGGAGGCCATAAGTATCGTCAGTAACGATGAAGTCACACACAGCCAAAAGTAAAAAAAGGAGAAAACGCATAAACTTCCGACTCATAATCAAAGTCGAAATAGCAGTCAACTAAGACACATGCCTACACATTCAAGAAACACCGAAAATTCTAGTATATGTGCTGGCTGTGGTGGATCTCACACACGCCGGCTCTGTGAATTCAAAAACGCAACCTGCCATGCATGTGGAAAAAGAGGGCACATATCACGCGTTTGAAGATCATCTAATAAGAACACGAACCAATCAGCGGACGCCTAGAAAGAAAAAGGATCCGCTGAAAACATAGACATAGTTGATTCTATTGACGATACGATCAGACTTTATCGAGTAAACTCGATCCAGAATAACCAGAAGCTAGTCCTCAATGTTCAAATAGATAGACGACAAATTGATATGGAATTGGACACTGGCGCACCATGTGCCATCGTTAGCATCAATTTACTTCGAACATTAAAACGAAACTTTATCTTATTGAAAACAGGTCGTCAATTTTCGAGTTATATAGGGCATCGGATTAATTGTCTTGGAACGATTCCTGTAAATGTCACTGTCGGCAAAGAAATTGCTGGACTCAATTTATATATCTTCGAAATTAATTTCGATTTGCTCTTTGGATAGGAATGAATTTTGCATTACGTCAAAGAGATCAATTTCGCTCAGATTTTCTCGAAGTCAGAAGAAATCAACGCGCTTTCTACAGTCTCATCAAACCTCACATCGAAACAAATGAAAGAATTAGACGAAATCAGATCATAATACCAAGATATTTTTAGTAAAGAAGCTGGAAAACTTGAAAAGCCGCCAGCTGAAGTGAAATTTAAATCGAATGCTAAACCTGTTTTCGTGCGGGCACGAGAAATTTTACATGCCTTGCGCAATACTTACGTGAAAATCATTGATCAGAAACTCATTTCAGGTCAGTAAATTAAAGTCCGCGAATCGGAATAGGCATCTAGCACCCATGTTGTGGCAAAAAAGAATGGCCGTATAAGAATAACTGGTAATTAAAAATCCACTCTTAATCCTCAAATAATAACGGACAAGTACCCGATTCCAAAAACAGAGCATATTTTCAATTAGATGAAGGGAGCAAAACTATTTTGCCATTTAGATCTTACGGATGCTTACACCCATCTGACGGGCAGCGATGGATTCAGTCATGCACTTACTTTGAACACAGTAGCCTATGGCCTCATTCACCCACGCCGTGTAATTTACGGCGCAGCCAATATCCTCGCACTCTGGCAATGGGGTACTGAAAGAGTCCTCAAAAATATCAAGAAACCTTGCGTATTTTTTGACGATACCGTCGCCTTCGGAGACAATTTCGAAGATTTGCTTCAAACCATAATCTAATTATTTGACTACTTGAGATCAAATGGTCTTCAGCTTAATCGAAAAAAATGTATTTTTGCTACAGATACAATCGAATTTTCGGGACACAAACTCGAATCAAATGGAATGAATAAATCAGACAAAGATATAGAAGCTATTAAAAATACAGCTAAACCACATACGTTTGAAGATTTGCAACTTTTTTTGGGCAAAGTGACTTCATTCATACCAAATCTTGCAACAAAAGCAAGACCATTTCGAGATATGTTCAATACTGAAGATATGACGTGGTCAAAAGAAGCAAACAGAGCTTATAATGAATTTAAGAGAATTCGAATGTCTCCAAAAGTACTCATGCCACACTGCCACTTCTTTTAGCCACAGATGCAAACGAGACTAGCTTAGGTGCAGTTTTATCGCAACGACTTCCGGATGGCAGAGAAAGACCGATAGCTTTTGCAAGCCACACAATGAGTCAGGCAGAGCATTAATACTCCCAAATTGACAAAGAGGCGTTGGTAATAGTATGGGCAGCTCAAAAATTTTTCTATTATCTATACGCCCGGAATTTTATTTTGATAACGGATCACAAACCATTGACACAGGTCCTTCATCCAACGATATCTCTCCCTGTTCTGTGCATTAGCCGTATGGGAAACTACGCTGATTACTTGGCTCATCTCGATTATGAGGTAGTATTTAAAACTTCGATACAAAACGCTAATGCTTACTGTTGCTCTCGTGTATCCTTAGCCAACACTGAAGAGTCAGTCAACATGCTGTATGTTAAAAAAACAATATAAAGCTACAAGCGAGTATGATGAATTCGATAATTTTGTAGTCTGTCAAATTAATCAATTGCCTATATGTGCTGACCGCATCGCAAAAGAAACACGAAGAGACCCTGAATTGGGCAGAATCTTCCGATTGCTCGAGTTAGGATGCAACTTTGCTGACTATAAATACAAATTACCAGAGTCCAATTATACTCTGGCTGCAAGATAACTGCTCTTTGAACACAAAGTGGTCGCATCAAAGACTCTACAGGATGATATACTCAGAGATCTACATACAGCACACTTAGGTATTGTGAAAATGAAAGGCATAGCACGATATTTTATCATTGGCCTGGTATCGATAAGGACATTAAACGAGTTGCAAAATCCTGTGAATCGTGGCTAAAAACCTCATACGCACCGCCTAAATTTAGGGATTCATCATTGGGAGTACCCCAAAGCAGCTTGGGAAAGAGTACACGTAGACTACGCTGGCCCCGTAGCTGGATCAATGTTATTAATCAGAGTCGATGTGTACAGGAAATAATTTGAAGTTGACGTTATGAACTGACTACGTCAACTACTACAATAGCAACCTTGGCAAACTATTTGTAGCCTACGGAGTTCTGGTCACGATCGTTTCCGATAATAGGCCAAAATTTACCTCCGACGAATTCAAAATATTCTTAGCCGATTCGGGAGTGAAATACCACAAACTATCGGCGCCTTATCCCCTTTCTACAAACGGCCAAGTAAAATGGTGCGTTGAAACAATAAAAGACGCACTGGTAGCAATGTCAACATCACCAAGTACCTTAAGACAGAACCTAAACAAATACTTGCAGTTTTATCGAAAAGCTCCACATACGACGTTGAACTTTGCGCCCGCATCACTTTTTCTAGGTCGATCTTATACAAACCGATAGTTTCCACACCAAAATCACAGAGAAGCCGCAAACTCTATTCGATCTATCGTTTCGAGAACTACAAGTAACCGAACAAGTATACTTTATGTCAGGTAATCCGCAACTGGTGAAATGAATTCCCGGAAAGGTCATAAAACATTTGGGCGACATTCATTATGAAATAAATTACGAAGGAAAGGTTTTCAACAATACATCAACCAAATAATATTCCGTTTGTCAAGCATCAAACAACAATCCGAAACAATTGATCGATCGAATCGAAGAGTCCATTTTTATGAAAAGGCATCACAGAATCCTGAACAATTAGTCCCAATGATTCAAAAGGCACATGCTGTCAACAACCCAACATTACCGCTAGAAATTAAGAACAACAGGACACCAGTTCGCAGATCTTCAAGAATTCGACGCGAACCTGGTCGTCTTCAGATTACACACTAATATTATTTTGTGCTTTTATGTCGTGGGGGGAACGTTACGTATAGAAAACTTTGGATTTGATTCTCGCGCCAATCGTAGTCACACCACGTCAATGGAAGATAGCGCTGACATCGTCGAAAATGTAGACATGCACTTCTCTACATGTTCCACATGTCATCACTCGTCTACTAGACAAGGTCGACATAAGTCTTAGTTCGCATCGTTACGCTCTAACGCGAACACCACGAAATCTTATAGATAATAATTTGTATCAATAAAAGCTCATTGTCTGTCGTCATTTACAGCTTGAAAAACACAACATATGCTTGGAGCTTTGTTTTCTGTTTATGCAGTATCGTTAAAACTGAATAAAATATTTTATTTGCGAGTATTTTGTCTCTTTAATTACTGGTTCTCGCCCAAATACACAAACTCGTTCACATTTTTGATACCATATTCGCCAAGCGTGATATTTTGTGTACTTGAAGTACAAGGTAGTCCAACCAAAACGCACGATGTTACTTGTAAATAAAACAAATAGTTTGCAGAGAATCACAGTACGTTAAGTAAGAGCGTGTCCAGCATAATTTTGAAATAGTTTATTTAACAACCGTTTTTGACTTATACATACATTAAATACATTCTGAGGTGACGCGCTTTCAGTTTAATAGTGAATCCAATCACCACCAGCATCAATTATTGCTTGGCATCTCCGAGCAATACTTTCTTTTCGGCGTATTCGAGGGCAAGCGCCTTCCAAATGAGTCGAATTTGTCGGGAGAGTTGCTTCAAAGTATAAACACGTCTTTCACGGAGCTTCTGCTTGATGTAGGCCCAGGTTTTTCGATAGGATTTGCAACAGACGATTGCGAAGGCCAATCAAGTGTCACAATGTATTTTTCCCGTTTCCATTCAGTACAAAGCCGGCTCCGGTGTTTGGGATCGTTTTCGGTACTCCGCCAATTTACATTGTTTGCACAAAGATGTTCCCGAACGGCGACGTGTGATAACTTGAGACTTTTTTGCTTCAATTTTGCTTATCCTTCACGTAAGGACAAACCAGGATTGCGTGAAAACAAAGCCACGATTCGCTTTTCCTACCGAACCACGATTTGGAAGGTCATCGACGGTTTTCGACCCTTTAAATCGTTGAACCCACTTCTTGACAAATGATACATACTTTTTAATGTATTTAGCTGCCACTACATAGTCCGTTTTTGGTCCTTTAGGGTGTGTGCAAAGGAACACGGCCTCGAAGCACTTTGCGTAAATGGCACTCATCGCGATTGAATTGACTTCGACAGAAGTTTTTTTTTCAAAGCGCTTAAAAACAGAGGTTCTCTCTATGGATCGAAAAAAAAAATTTGAAGTCGATATCCCTTGCCGATCGCAAGCTATGCTGGACACGCTCTTACTTAACAGAATGTATGTTAAAAATTCTATGATCTATGACAATTATGTGTGCAACAAAATATGGCCTATACAATGGTCCATATTTGCAGTGACTCTGAGACATAATTCAGGTTCAATGTCGTTCATGTGCTGAAGTATCTCATCCTTTAGCTCTTGAATTATTCTCGGCTTATTGACGTAGACTTTTTCTTTTAAATATCCATTGAATTTCTCGCGAAAAAGAGCCATTGCTGTGTTGGCTGTGTGGCAAGTGACACCATCCTGTTGGAATCACATATCGTCTAGGTCCATAACCTCAATTTCTGGCCACAAGAAGTCCGTTATTATCTCGCAAAAGCGAACACCATTCACAGTAACTGTTTGGCCGTCCTTATTTTCGAAGAAGTATGGCCTGATGACGGCGCCAGCACATAAACCGCACCAAACAGTCACTCTTTGTGGATGCATCGGCTTTTCAACAATCACTCACTGCCCGAATGCGGCAATTCTGCTTCTTAACGAGTCCACTGAGTTGAAAGTGTGCCTCCTTGCTGAAGATGATTTTCTTTGTACAATCACCATTCCTTTCTGTCTGTTCAACCAACTATTCGGCGTATGTCCGACGCTTGCAATGATCAGTAGGCTTCAGTTCTTGAGTCAATTGAACCTCGTAAGCGTGTAAATTCAAATCTTTATTCAAAAACCACATCAGTGATGTTCGTGAGATGTTCAATTGTTGGGCATTACGACGAGTCGTGGTTGACGGCTCTTCTGCCACACTATCGCAAACAACAGCAATGATTTCCGCAGAAAGAACTAGGCGAGCATGCACAGGTAATTTCACATTTCCTACAAACCCGGATTGCTGAAATTTGCGCACAATTCTACCGATTGTGGACACATTTGGTCAATTATGCTGACCAAAAAAATCACGAAGTGCAGAACATGCGCTGCTTAATTGCGTGCCTCTCCATGGTGAAATTTGTCAAACACTGAAACAAAGAAATGTTGGAGTACGTTGGGCAAAAAACTGGACGTTAAGGTGTAACTGACAATCAACATCGTGCATAATGGTTGGATCACGCTTTATTTGTCCTTGACTTCGTCATGAGCTTTGTTTTATTCTCATTAACTTGTAGCCCTTTTGTTTTGCTTTACTGTCAAGTTTCAGGAAAAATTCTTTGGCAATGGTTAATGACCGTGACAAAATGTTGATGTCATCCGCATAGGCTACCACTTGGCTCGACTTGTATAATAGTGTACCTTGCGTATCGACTTATGACGTACTCCAGAGCTAAATTAAATAGCAATGGGGCCAGACCATCTCCCCGCCTTAGTCCAATATTTGTGTCAAAGGCATCGGTGAGTTAGTTTTTGATAAAAACTACGGCGGTCATCGTCATCATTGTCATTTTGATAAGACGGACAAATTTAGCTGGGATGCCAAAGCAAAGCATTATTTGGTACAGTACGTTACGCTCAATACTGGCGTATGCTTGCTTATAGTCAAAGAAAATACAGGATGTTGTACGTCTATGCTGAGCTCTCAGTATTTCTCAAGAACCTGCTTGATTGTGTCTACTGTCAATGTACCTGCTGTAAAATTACCTTGATACTCCTCAATAATACTGTTGGCATATGATCCGCTTTTATTTACGAAGATCTTTAAAAATGCTTTGTTCGTCGTACAAAGTAGTGATATGTTCTATAATTCTCGGACTGAAGCTTATCACCTTTTTGTAGATAGGGACTAAAATTGATTGGCTCCACTCTTTCAGCACATGTTCTTGTTGCCGAATGTGCTGGATATTTTTATGAATGGCTTTCTAAATACCCCATTCACCATATTTAACAAGCTCCACTGGAATCTCATCGATGCTCGGCGCTTTATTATTCTTTTGAGCTTTTATGGTAGAACAAACTTCATCCAGAGCAGGTGGGGCCAATGTAAGCTCTCTGGGAATATCTATTTGTTCCAATGTTCTGGAGCTGTGTGGAGGATTAAGGAGGTTCTTGAAATATGATGTCCATCTTCATCAGCGATGATGTTGCCGACGTCATCACGGCAGAGCGTGGTTTTGAGCTGATAACCATGTTTCAGGCTTTACGCTACTTTGTATGCTTGTCTTGTATTGTTGCACGCTAGACTTACATCGATACTTCTCAATTGGTCACTAGAGTATTTTCTTTTCTTAATTCCAATTACCTTACTCGCTACTCTTCTGAAATTTTCATAATGTTCTCCCTTCGTCCTGCTTTTCCTACCTAGGTATTCTTTGTATGCCTGATTCTTTTTATCCAACGCATTCTGGCACTTAGCATGGAACCAATCATGTCTTTTGCGCCGGGCCTGATGTCCGATTGTCTGTTCTGCTACGGTCTTAATTGCAGCTTTCACTGCCACCCATTGCTTGTTTCTTGTTTTCAATGACGTATCTGGCAGGATGGGAGCTAGCTGGTTGTCGAGGGTCTCCATGAATTTTTTTGCCACAGTTTGGTACCTTTCGATGTTTAATTTTTGCAGCGGGCTGGTCTTTGCCTAATACACTTTTGACATACGACATCAATAGGTTAATTTGATCAAGTAATCATCTGAGTTACAATTAGCCCGGCGGTATTAACGGACATCAAGTATGCTCGAGGCCCAACGTTGTTGGATCAGAACATGTATGAGCTGGTTTTATGTACTGCCATCCTGTGACACCGAAGTCATTTAATGTATGCTTCGATATGGAAAGCATATTGAACGAGTAGATTTCTGCTACATGGAAAGTCAATCAGTTGCTGGCCGTTGTCATTTGTTTCATCGTGGAGGCTATATCCGCCAGTGGTTCCTCGATGAGATAGCTCATTGCAAGCGTTGAAATCACTTAGAATTATTTTTGTATCGTTTATAGACAATGAGTCAACCAGTCTTTCTAGATTATTGTAGAACGTTTCCTTCGTTTCTTCGTCTTTTTAGGGTTTTGTACTAAAATGCAAAACCCTATTGCAATCACGACCTGTGTCCGTCTGTCCGTCTGTCCGTCTGTCCGTCCGTCCGTCCGTCCGTCCGTCTGTATGTCACAGCACTTTTTCTCCGGAACTATAGAGGCTACAGCCATGAAACTTTGTAGAAAGGTAAGAAGTGGTGACCTCTTGAAAGTTCAAGGGTGGAAAAATTTTTCCAAGGCGTTTAAGGGGGGTCTCGCCATATAGGGAGGAGACCCCTCAAAAAAATTTTTTCACCATTGGTAGTCGAGTAGGATGTCATTGGAAAGGTCTCAATGAGATCTTTTCAAACCAAGTCTTAAATATGCCTTATAAGTACCGAGAGGGGCAGGGGAAGGGGAAATGTACAAACTTTTCGCGTACCCCCCCCCCCCCCCCTCGCGACTGGACACCTTCCATCCGAAAAATCTGAAAAAAATCATGAATGTAGGCCTTCATGAGTACAACAACAACAAATACTTGAGAAGTCGAAGTTCACTCAACTTTGTTAGTAATAGTATGATTTATCGATTTTGTGTTTTCTTGAATAAAATCCAAACGGTATCTTTAAACTCAATAAAATTTTGCAAAGAGATGACTATTTATAAGACTGATCTTTTCTGAAAGTTTCATAAACATCGAATAGTATTTACCGAAGTTATAGCGATTTGAATTTTCCTGTATTACTATGGAGCAATATGCCCTGTATTACTATGGAAACATATGGCTATGGAGCCATATGCGCTTTTTACCGACTTAGACACTACAGCTTTGCTAGAATTTGCATGAAAATTTCAGGAGTGATAGGTATCATGAAGATGAGTACATACAATTGAAACAAATCGAAGAGGCAAGAGAGAGCTCCTAGCAAAAGGGCTTTGTAACCATTCTAGGATTCGAAAAAATAGATGATTACAGTACAGAGGAGTGGGCCCTGAAAAAATTTTCAGGAAAGGTAGCCGATATGAGTATCAGCTTTTCAAAACAGTTCTTAAACTGACACTTTTTGCTTCAGTGGGGGCGCAGGGGGGAAATACATGAAAAATGTGTTTCCTCCCTCGCGAATGGACACCCGTGATCTAAAAAATCTGAAAAAATTATCAAAGGAGATATTTATGGGTATAACTATAACAAATACCTCAGAAGTCAAAATTCGTTCAACTTTGTTAATAATAGTATGATCCTCGAATTTCACATTTTCTCCAATAAAATCGTCTTTGACATGTTTCTTGATTTTATACGTTGCTGGTTACTGCATTTTGTAAGTTGAGTACAAAACCCTTCTGACATGAGCATAGGTCTGTCTACCCAACTTGTTTTTTATTGTTGGGGTGGATACATTTGTGAGTATCAGCCAAATTTTGAAGAACCTCATTTTTATACGGATTGCACACAACCGTTAATTGATTGCCTTAAAATCAATAACGTGCGAATTAGAAATGAAGGCCACAGCAAACTCTCGCTTCCCAGCAGGCTTCCCACTTAGCGTAGGCATGGGTCTATGGAGATGGAAATCTGTAG
This sequence comes from Odontomyia ornata, assembly GCA_963969285.1. Lineage (NCBI taxonomy): Eukaryota > Metazoa > Arthropoda > Insecta > Diptera > Stratiomyidae > Odontomyia > Odontomyia ornata. Next base: position 377,877,148 of record OZ017738.1, read on the forward strand.
ATAAACTTAAAACAAACCTTATAATTTGCCATAACAGCTGTTGCCTTTGCTTAAATGATGCAGACTAAAGAGACTTATAGAGAAGAAAGGGCAATCCGTTGGCGGTGCAATAAAGTCGTGCATTGCAAATGCAACAAAATATGTGGAAGTAATTTTAGCTACAGAAAGGTGGGCATTTCCTACCGAGAATAGTGACTTTCCCAGATTGAAACATTAAATCTTCAGAATCACAGTTCATAGTTAATTGAAATATTTGCGATAAGTTTTTTTTTGCTTGTAATAGTTCTCATTCTGTGTTCTCATCAGGCATTCTCTTTGCCCTTATTTATTGTCATGCAGAAAGGCATCTAAGCAAATAGTAACTACTTGTGGTTCATTCTTACTTTAAATATTCAAGGTTCCCCATGGTGGAATTGGTTTTGCGTCAGAATTGAAAATGATTGAACACTTCTCGTCCTATAATGTGGACAGAATGAGCTATATACTGTACACTAAGAGTGTGAGTACCCATTTACTCAAAAAACTCAGCCGTTTTTAATCATGTTGGTTCCACTTCAAAAACGAAACAGATGTAGATACTTCAACACCCCTAGACTTTCTAAAGGGCCTAAATTGATCATGCTAAACTATGCGCCAGGTGCCTGAATACTAATTTTACTTGAGAAACTCAGCCCCTTTGATTGAAGCTGATTTTGTATCAAAAACAAGACATTTGTGGATCGTTGGCTGCTTTCCAATCTTTCAGGAAGCCAAGAATCTGCAGTAATTGAGCAGTCGCACAAGCAAACTGCTCAAAACCCTTCCTACTTCCTATCTCTTATCCAAAATGTTAATGGCAGATTTAGAAACAATATTTAATTACATCCATTCATACTCGTTATTTGTGAAATAGTTTTCTTTCTTATTATTATTATGATTAAATGCAACTTTATATCAATTTGACTCTATATTAAATTTAAACATTTTCTTTAATTATATTCTTCATGAGATTTAACTTTTATTACTATTCAGAATATTTTTCATTTTTCTTTATTGAATCTATTTTTCTTGAAAAAATTTAAATCTGCCCATTAAAATTTAGGATACGGAAACACTGATTTAGTGCAGCCCAACGGTGTATTACACATCACGGAATGCATTCGAGTTCGGCTGAGTGGACAGCTCATTGGATTTTTACTGGTAGCGACACGAGAGGAAGGGAAAGAAAAAATGATTTGGACGGATGTGGGGTCTGTTTGAAATTGCCACAGCGAGCACAGCGGGACGACTGGATTGCTCGCGTGGATTCGTCGCGTTTTGCCATTTATGAATCGGATTATCGAGATACAAAAATAAATTCAGGAAAAGTCCCCGTTTTATGTTGAGATATTCTCATCACTTGTTGTGTGGAAATGAGAAATAATTTATTTTTCACCTAGTGCATTTATACATGAGATTGTAAGAAAAGAAAAGGAAAAGAAGAAAATGCCGTTCACGGATACAATGCAAAACGACGAGAAGTGAGTACGTGACGAACGTTCGTTAGTTGCTTCCAAGTGTGCGCTTGCTTACTCGTTGCTTAGTTTTAATAGCCTGCTTCTGATCAGCTCATTTGCATATTGACGATACGTGGGCTTCATTTGAGACGCCGTCATCATTCGGTTTGTGATTTTTCCTCAGAAAGTTGTGAACGATATTGAATAAATGATTTTACTCCAACGAGACTCCTTGTATGGATTGAGCAATCGCATTTGGACAAGGTATACGCTTAGACTTCGAATTAAAAACGAATGTGGGTTATGTGGAAAAGACATAGAGGAGCAGAAGGAATCTGCTCTGCAATGCTGCATGACGATCGGTAAAGAGACAAGTGCAGTGTAAGATTAAAAGAGTGAAATGGTTTATGCGTATGCTTATATCCTTGTCGCTTGATGCATGTGAAATAGCACAACATTCCACCAAAATCTCACAGAAAACTGATTTAATTGGCAATAATGCATTTTCGAACACGAAAACCGCAATAATCCAAATAGCCGTGTTGCGCTAAAGAAATCCCCCCTTAGAAGCAACCCCAAAGAAAACCGTCCATGTGACGCATCCTCGATGATATCAAAATAAAAGTGGTTGATTCGTGCGATTGGCTGATAATTCTTAAAAGTGAACTATCTTGAATTTATTAAAATAATCCAGTGATCGGGAAGAATCTCTGGCTCTGATGAGGCTATATAGTAAAACTGTCTATCTTTAATTTATTATGTGGTAGCGCTAAGATTGAATTTTAGAAAATCGTGCTGAACTGCCGGTGAGATGCATACTTTGCTAGAAGGATTCGTTCAAAAACACAACTAATTATGTGTAAAACCTTACGAAGAAAACGACTGTGCGGCGGTAACTTGTGAACGATATCGAATAAGAATATTGGCAAATGAAGGGATAAAATTATAGTGGCAGTTTCCTTTTGTTCCGAAACGCATGTCGGACATTTCAGCTACGAATCCTAGTCTGTCATTAAAAACACAAAGTGTATAGCGGAAAGTATCCTGTCTCGGTTTTGACACATAGGATAAAGCCTGCTTATTTTTCAAACTCTCAATTCCGACTAAAAAAACTGAAGCGAATTATTGTGGTCTGGCTAAATTGAAGTGGAACTTGTCACAGTACCGTGTCAGACTTTCCCAATAGATACAACGGATCGCAACGCGGGGGCTCAATATCGACACCCTAAACGGAACCACTTGTGGATGTAGTCGACCCAAAGCAGCTTGTCTCAACATGCTATATGATTAAGGAAATTGACTTATATACAGTGCAAAAGTGTTAGTTGGAATCGTGCTCACTATTTCATTACATTTCCAGTACATTGCGCACATCATCACCGGGCGCCCGACGAGGATGTTGGTGAGTACCTGTTTTTTTAGGCAATTGTAAAATCATTTTACAATACCATACTAAAATCGCGTCCTGTCTATCCGTCCGTCCGTATGACACACCACTTTTTCTCGCAAACTACATAAGCTAGAAACACAAGATTTTGTAAATAGGTGGAAAGTGATGCCCTCTTTAAAGTTTCAACACAAAATAAAATACCTCGAAAAAAAAATTTCATTGCATGTAGGCAATATGGGTATCAAATGAAAGGTCTTGATGAGAACTTTTCAAAATCACAAAGTTTGCTTTGTGGAATGCAGGGGAAGGGGAAATGTACGAAAATTTTGTGTCCCACCTTTGACCCGAAAAATCTTTAAAAATAATAGAGGTGAGACTTTAAGAGCACAAGGGTAACAAATACCTTAGAAGTCGAAGTTCGATCAACTTTGTTAATAATAGTACATTTTATAAATTTTACCTTTCTGGCTATAAAATCAAAATGGGACCCTTAAATTTTTCAAAAACTACAATTTAAGTTTTTTGAAAGCAATTGTATATGTTCTGAAAATTTCACAACAATCGAACAATAAACAGCTAAGTTAAAGCCGATAGAATATTAAACAATTACAAAAACATTAACATGTGATACAAGGGAGATATACGTTTGCAACGGACCTAGACACTGCAAATACGTAGGAATTTTGATGAAAATTTTGGAAATGGTTTGTAATATTGATGTGTCATCATGACTAATGAAACAACGGGGTCAAAACACTTGAAACAAAATGGCGGCGAGTATAAAATATAATAACCGTAGTAATTCTTCGCACTCAATTTATGGCATCTGTATGTTAGTCAAGTTTTCATATGCAGAATATATGGTTTGATTTACTAATTATTTTACAATACCCTTTTTGCAGGAAAACTCTCCTGCTACTTCAACTTGTTAATTTTATGTTTGATTATTTTTTTATATTTGATTAAAATTTTTATATTTGATTAAATTTTTTTTTGTATTTGATTAACTTTTTTCTATTTGAGTGTTTCATTATTTAAACTTGTGCCAAGCTAAATTTGCAAAGCATTAATCGATGGTAAATCGTTAAAGTCATCCAATAATGTAGGTGAAAATGTATTGCACACCCGTAATGACATGCCTGAAATGTTGATCTATTTGAAAAAAAAGAAAGAAAAAATGGCGCAAATGCACTACACTTTTGCCTGTTAGGTTCTTGCATATACAAACATGTTTATTAGGCATGTGATACGATTTCTCTACACTCGATATATCTGGAGTTACAAGAGAAATTGAAAATAAACGAAATAATGAAGTAATGTGTGATTAAAGAAATACAAACTCGGTCTTTCCATTTCGTTTTCCGTGACTGGGTATAGGACCCGCAACGATGGCAGACTCCTCCTATATCATGGGCTAGCCATCGTGGGCGTGTTTTTTGTTTTACAGTGGCCCTTGCCAGCTAGAGTGGCCTTCCGCTCGCGTGACCTTTTATGGTATAGAGTTATGTGATTCCATCACATAACTCTATACCATAAATTGGCCACGTCTATATTTCTCATTTGATGGGAAAATTCATACAAATTAAGTTTGTATGAGTTTTTCACTAAGATGGGAAATATATGTCCACGTCTACGTTTGGATCTTGATCCGGTTGGGACGGTGCGAAGTGGCACCACCTCCATCTGGATGCCCCTCTCTTATTTGTGGGCCGTAAGAATTCTCGGTAATGACGAAGTCCCCCTTAAGGCCGTCTGTCTTCCCAGGACCCTTAGTTGGTTACCTCCTTTCGACTTCGGCCGACATTTATTTGGCCCAAAGAGTGTGTCCTTATGCTAGGGAGAAAGAACTTACCCCCAGGACACTGCAACGCTAGCCTGCCAGCGCATTCACGCGTCCCCGACAAGGCCAATCGCAGTGGATCTTAACATCCTCTTCCCCCAAGGCGCAGACCATCGCTGCAGTCCTTTACGGACATTTAACCATACCCATTTCACTACAAATCTCCTTTCAAGGGGTTTCACTTTGGCAACACATTTCAATTCGCAAAATATTTGCGCTAAAGGGCACCATGGAATCATTACACCGAACTACCATATTAGTATAACTTTGTACTTGAACAGTCTTTGTTGTGTAGTTACTTAAATTTGAGGAAAAAAAGCCGTCTACTGTTGATTGTTTCATTTGGAAGAGCGTGGATTGCGCGCCACGTTGATACCCTACCCGTAATATATAATTTTGCTTTTTATTAGACCTTTCCGGAAACTGGCCAAATTTTTATTTCTTTTTTCCTGGAGTGATTGAATTAATCAAACTCCAATCAATTGATTAATATTTTCGGACAAACATTTCATGAGTTATTCTATAGTTTATTATTAAAACTAAAAAGCATTCAGTTAGAGAAGTTATAGCCGACGGCGATTGAATATTGAATTTACCTTTGAATCTCAACATCTTCTTTCAGTTTATTTGTAAATTCAATTTTCAATCGATGTTACAACACATGGTACACCAATTGATTTCGTATCCTATTTAAGTTCCGAAACATAGTGATATATAAATTTAATTATACGGGGTAGTAATAAATTACACAATGTTTGATTACAACTGTCAAATTTATAAATATTCGAAACATCATCCTGTCTATAATTAAATTGAATAACATTCTGTTCATTCATCCATTTTTATTGAATCATTATTTACCTTACGCGCCTATTAGTATATTTAGCAAATGAAGATACAATGAAGCTTTCCAACCGATTTGGTTTCATTTTAATTATTACGGATAAGTAATTTGATATGTTTGTAATATACATATCAATTTTCATGATTCAAAACAGATGAAATTCCTACAAACTCAATTAGTGGCAGAGAGAGAGAGAGAAATCTACTTACAAGTCCTCCATCATGAAGGATAGGCAGTATTACTACCCAGTTTATTAATGTTCATTCTAAATTTAGATGGTTACGTCAATATTTGTAAATAATGATTAAACTACTTATGGCTGTATGAGTAGCATCAGGATACGTCAAGAACAGCCACAGTTGTGGGAGGGGTGAACAATTTAAACTGACATGGGTCATTAAGTATGGGTAGATTGAATTACGACCGGGCGGACGCAAGCGTTATTTTTAAAATTATATTCTTTTCTTATTTTTTGCAACAATGTAGTACCGCCTTATTCAGGCGGATCGTATACAATTTATAATATTTAATCACGAGTTGCTCCCACATGATTCCTATAACTACATTTCTTTATTAAGTATGTATGTTGGCAGGATCTTATGTATTACAGCATTATTAGATTGATTGCAAACCTAATTCAATCCGCATAGAAAGAAAATGGAATCCAATTGTGCGAAACTTGTATATTAAGCGCTCTTTTATTTAAAACTTCCTTCTGCGAACTCTAAGATTTCGTTTGGAATGAAAGGAAGAAATTGATTTAACGATTCATTGTTCGACTTGTCAAACAATTTCTCTCTATTGCCCAAGAACTCCTATTTTGTACAGCCGCGGCTGCCTCGTTTAGCTACTCCTTTATCGGGCAGTAGCATATACTCTGCTTCCGCTTCCACGTTGCTGTTCTTCTAAAAGAAACGAAAAAGCCGGAAACCAAGAAGCAATGAAGAACGGATGAAGTTTTTTGTGGCACGACTATAAAACTTACAGAGAAATTGCATTTTACAATTCATATTGTACATTAGGGTGGGAGTAGTTGGTGGTATTAGACAGAACTTCTCTGCCCTGATACTACGCTTGTGGTAGTTCTGAAACTAATAATTTTTCGAATTGGCAAGTAGATTCCTCGTCAATGACTGAATAAAGACTTGTAAAATAGAATTATGGATCAAGTCTGTAAAATATTCAAGAAGTTTGTTGAATTTTATACATGCAGGTGAGCTGCCTCGAAGGATAATATAATAATTATAATATATTTCATGAGAAAGGTTTTCTAAGGTGTGCCTGTCCTTAATAATTCTATTGTTTCGATAAAGTCAAAACAAGATCATAGTTCAAATTAACTTATATTTGAAAACTTTTTTCGTAGTTGGGAGATGATACATTTTCCCAGCATATACATTACAAGTAAAGCAAGCCCGGTGAGCAAGAGAGTGCTCCTTCTAGAAATGACTTTTAACCATTCTAGAATACAAAAAATTGTTTTGATGATACAATTAAGTAGTATTGTTCAAATGAATCGGAAAAAAAGAGCACACTTTCGATTAGCACTATGCAGTTGCTATTTTCTTTTGGCTTAGGTAATTTTACTCAACTCCCAGTAGATTCAACACATTCAAATTTAACACTATTCCGGAGATGTTTATGAAAACCCGATGAAAGTTTTTTGTTCAAACTTATTGGAAAAATACACGAATCATCAACATGTGCTATGATAACTGAACAATCAAACGAACTTGAAAATTAAGTTTGATTGAAATTATATCGTCTCGTTCCAGTTGATTACAAATACGTACGTAGTAGGTAGCATTTCGCATGCTCGACTTATCACGATTTCAGAGCTTTAAAAAAATGGGGCGCTAGATTTTGAGCTCTATGCACGTTTGTACTAAATGACTCATTATTTTCAACGTGCAACCAAATAAAATAAAAATTTTGAAATTTTAGTATGTAACTAAATACATCTACTTTGAGTGGGATCTGAGGAGGACTGCAATGCGAAAATTTGCCAAGAAACGTGACAAAAAGGACTATCTGGAGGACGCAGCCTCCATGCTGAAACCAGCGACGACGGACAATGCCAGATAGACTTGTGTTATGATTTTACTTCGCACACAAACGTCGAGATTTCCCGAAGGAAATCTGAACCGACCTCTATCGGTTCTAGACGTGGAGTCTGAGTCGTGCCAACGAATGGTACCCAATCGTTCAACCAGTCCGTGCACTCGTAATCCATTTTGCGGTGGCTGATTGTCAGCCAACTAGTTCGGAAAGGGTTTCGGTCACAGCCACCATTACGTGCCCGTTTAAACGCGTTTGAAATACAACCATACGGAAAAGAAACCTATCTCTGCTTTATTCCGTATTTACCTTCAATTCAGTCAAACAACAACAAAAAAACTTGATCTAATTCCGCGTTTCTGAAATATCTTGCATCTCCTACTCTAATGCAAACTTCAAAATATCTTACTCTAATAAAAAAACATTAAAACAAACTATGGTACCGCGTTGCGGCCGCGACGCGAAACAGGTCATTCGCGGATTACGTGAACCCTACCCTCTTAGCGGCATACTCACATTTCACTTGCATTTCCTGCTGGGAAAGAAGGGTTTTGCTGGAAAAGAAAGACTTCGTTATCCTAGCAATTCATTTTATTCAATTCCGTTTATACGCATACATTTTTCATTACTCGTATAAGAATTAGATCTTTTTACAATTCTATGATATATCAAACTTTAAAGAGAACTCAGGAAATCATAACAAAATGCACGATCTTTAGTCTTGTGTAAGTCAATAATAAATTACAATAAACTGAATCTTATCGGTTTGGGACGAGTATTTATAGTCAAACTTTGATTTTTGGTCAATTTGTGACTACAAACTTGTATGAGGCACTACTACTTCCTTACTTAAGAGGCTTCTTGAAAATTTCGGTTTCTTCGTTTAATCAAATGTTTAATTTGAGCTCAATTTTAATGCCCCGTTTTCTTTGATATTAACTCTTGTCATAATGATAATTGATTGAAATAATAGCATCAAAAAAGGAATCTATTTAGCTTATGAACTGAAAAAAAATCAAGCAAGATGTAAATGGATCACTACAAACGGGGTTTGAACACATTTAAAAATACATTAAATAGTACGGTTGATATTTTTACATAAACACTAACAACAAAAAATTCACTTACAATGTTCGTTCAGCTAATTTGGTTTGTAATAGTTTGAAATGTAATGTTGAAGAATTTCTGATTATAAATAGTTTTTGAATGATGTACAATCATCAACAAGTCGTTAGTGTATAGGAAGACGTCAAGCAGTGCATTCATATGACTCATTAATTAAAATTGAAAGTATTTGTAGATGCCTTGTCTGAGAGAAGCAAAGCTAACCAAAAACAAGTTGAAGTAGCAGGAGAATGCTCCTGCCAGAAGGGTATTGTAAAACAATATATTCTGCATATCAAAACTTGACTAATATACAGATTCCATAAATTGAGCTCAAAAAATTATTATGGTTATTATGATTTCAAACTCGCCACCATTTTGTTTTAAGTGTTTTGACCCCGTCGCTTGATTAGTCATGATAACACATCAATATTACAAACCATTTCTAAAATTTTTATCAAAATTCCTACATATTTGTAGTGTCTAGGTCCGTTGCAAGCGTGTATCTCCCTAGTATCACGTGTTAATGTTGTTGTAATTGTCAAATATTCAATCGGCCGTAACTTAGCTGTTTATTGTTCAATTATTGTGAAATTTTTGAACCATATACAATTACTTTTACAAAACATAAATTAGAGATTTTGGTGAATTTAAGGGTCCCATCTTGATTTTATAGGCCAAAAAGCAAAGTTTATAAACTGTACTATTATTAAAAAAGAACTTTCATTTGATATTCATATCGGCTACCTTTGATGAAATTTTTTTTTCAGCAGCCACTCCCCTGTACTGTAACCATCGATTCATGGCCTATTTGTTCGAGTCCTAGAATGGTTACAACGCCTATTTGCTAGGAGCTCTCTCCTGCCTCTTCATCTTGTTTCACCTATGAGTGTTAATTGTAGGTACTCATCTTCAGTCATTCATTAAATTGAATCAAGTGTTAAATGCATGCGCCTTAAACTTTTGAAGTTAGGGCAAAATAACTCAAAATTATTCAATCTTCGCATTTAAAGCAGCCACTATTTTGCTTTACGATTACTAATACCACTAGATGAGCCAATCCTCAAAGATATTCATGATAACTATCATTCCTGAAATATTCATGCAAATCATAGCAAAGCTGTAGTGCCTAAGTCGGTAAAAAGCGCATATTGTTCCATAGCCATACTCGTATGTTTCCTAGTAATACAGCGCATATTGTTCCATAGTAATACAGGAAAATTCAAATCGCTATAACTTCGTCAAATACCATTCGATCTTTATGAAACTCTCAGGACAGATTAATCTTATAAATAGTCATCTGTGTGCTGAATTTCATTAAATTTAAGGGCCTCGTTAAGATTTTATTAAAGAAAACATAAAATCGATAAATCATACTATTAATAACAAAGTTGAGTGAATTTCGACTTCTCATGTATTTGTTGTTGTTGTTCTCATAAAGCCCTACATTCATGATTTTTATCAGATTTTTCGGGTCAAAGGTGGGGGGAGACACAAAATTTTCGTACAATTTCCCTTCCCCTGCATCCCTCAAAGCAAAATTTGTCATTTTAAGACCTGTTTTGAAAAGTTCTCATCAAGACCTTTCATTTGATAGCCATATTGCCTATATGCGATGAAAACTTTTTTTTCAGGGGCAACTCCCCTATATGGGGAGACCCCCCTTAAAGACCTTATAAATTTCTTTTTGTGGTGAAACTTTGAAGAGGGCGTCAATTTGCACCTACTTACAAAATCGGACAGACGGACAGACAGGACGCGATTTTAGTAGGGTATTGTAAAATGATTTTATAAAACCCTAAAAAGCTACTAACCATCATTACGTTTTTAGGGTTTTGTAAAATAATTTTACAAAACCCTACTAGTTTCGCGACCAGTCTGTCCGTCTGTCCGTCCGTCCGTCCGTGTGTCACAGCACTTTTTCTCGGAAACTACTTAAGCTAGAAACATCAAATTTTGTGTGTAGGTGTAAAGTGGTGATCTCTTCAAAGTCAAATTACAAAAAAAATTTTATAAGGTATTTTAGGGGGGTCTCCCCATATAGGAGAGTGACCCCCCGAAAAAAAAAAAATTCATTGAAGGTAGCCGATATGTATGTCAAATGAAAGGCCTTGATGGGAGCTTTTTAAAACTGGTCTTAGTTTGGCAAAATTTGCTTCGAGGGGCGCACAGGGAGGGGAAATATACGACAAATTTGTGTCCCCCCCCTCGCGATTGGACACCTGTGATCCGAAAAATCTGAAAAAAATCAGGAATGTAGGTCTTGATGAGTACAACAACAACAAATGCGTGAGAAGTCGCAACTCACTCAACTTTGTTAGTAATAGTATGATTTATGGATTTTATGCTTTCTTGAATAAAATCTTAACGGTACCTTCAAATTCAATGAAATTTAGTATGTGGATGTCTATTTATAAGATTGATCTATCCTGGAAGTTTCATAAAGATCGAATGATATTTACCGAAGTTACAGCGGTTTGAATTTTCCTGTATTACTATGGAACAATATGCGCTACATTGATTACTATGGCAACATATGGCTATGGAACCATATGCGCTTTTTACCGACTCAGACACTACAGTTTTGCTAGGATTTGCAGGAAAATTTCAGGAATGATAGGTGTTATGTATATCTTTGAGAATCGGTTCAGATAGTGGTATCAGTAATCGTAAAACAGAATAGTGGCTGTTTTAAATGCAAAGATTGAATAATTTTGAGTTATTTTTTCCCAACTTCAACGTTTAAGGTGCATGCTTTGAACAATTGATTTGATTTAGTGAATGACTGAAGATCAGTACCTACAATTAATGCTCATTAGTGAATCAAGTCAAGAAGGTTCGAGAGAGCTCCTAGCAAAAGGGTTTTGTAACCATTCTAGGATTCGAAAAGATTGGCCATTAATCGATGATAACAGTACAGGAGAGTGGCCCCTGAAAAAAAAATTCATCAAACATAGCCGATATGAGTATGAAATAAAAGTTTTCATGGGAGCTTTTCAAAACAGTTGTTAAACTGTCAGTTTTTGCTTCAGTGGGGGCACAGGGGGGAAATACATGAAAAATGTGTTTCTTCCGTCGCGGCTAGACATCTGAAATAATTATCAAGGGAGATATTTATGAGTATAAGAATACCAAAAACCTCACAAGTCGAAATTCGTTCAACTTTGTTAATAACAGAATGTTCTTCGTATTTCATATTTTCTCCAATAAAATCGTCTTTGACATGTTTCTTAATTTGATTCGATCCGGTGACTGCATTTTGGAAATTGAATACAAAACCCTTCTGACAGGAGCGTAGGTCTGTTTACCCAACTTGTTTAATTTTCCAAAGATGCTCGAGTAAGCTATTACTGCTGTCTGGGTTTCTTGTAGTTTTTTGTTCTGCAAGTACAGTGTAGTGAAATTTTCCATATTTAACTTTTGCTTCATTCTACCGATGATCGAGGCCACTGCTCTTACGTTGTATCTACCTGTATTATTTTTTGCTGCATAAAGGATAAACTTCCGTTCTTCCTCAAAGCGTTTCCTAATAAGCGGAATCTGCTGTTGTTTACCACTGAGTCCTCCCATCGTTTAATCACATTCGTTACTAGCCGCTTCCCTTCTGTTAAAGCCTTCAACGTTTCCCAGAGTAGTCGGTGCTCTTTTGTCTTTATGACATTGTAGTCTACGTGGTTTTACCTGCTCGGACAGGCAATGAATCATCATGAGTACCAAAATGTTTTAACTTTGTTAGATGTTTTACTAGGGATTTTTCTTAGCAATTTGCGCTCGGAAACATTATCAGCCACATCGCAATCAAAATTTAATATCCAGGGCAGGTAGCACCAGACATTTTTCAAGTGAAGCAAATGATTGGAGCCATATTTACAACATTTATTATTTGTCAGGCATATTTCTTTTCGTTGTCACTTCTATTAGTATAGTAAAATATGGAAGGCTATCCGCATTTTTTAGGTCGTAGCATCACAAAGAAAGGTTTTGGCATAATTGGTCTTTTTTTGCCTACATTATAAATTTGGTTTTCTTTTTCATTCATTCATTCAGGCAGATTGACGATTAACATAGCCACAAGGCTAATATTGTTGGCATACTAATTGCATGACATGCCTGTGACGTCTGCTGGAGTCTTCTTGTTTTATTTTAGACACACTCGTAATTTCAGTATGGAATTTTTAGTCGGATCCTTGTTAAACTATACCCTAAGGGTTAGTGCTTACCGTAGTAATCTTTAGGAATAAGATGCGTTGAGTTAGTATAGTTTATAACGGACGTTTCAGTCGACGTCGTAAAAAATATTGAATGTACTTTTTAATACTGCTTTGACAGTGCATTGTACGTAATCGTTATAACATTAAGAATACTAAAACCAAATCAGCTTGAAGAATTCCTGGGTTCAGTAATATACACTGATTTATTCAAATTCACTCAACTTTTTTAAGAGATAAACACTTAAAAGTGTCCGAACGTGATTTCGCTTTGCTTGAATTATTGAAAAACAACCACAATAAATACAGAAAAGAGTTAGCTGAAATCCTTCCAAAATTGAGACACCTACTGAACACTTTTTAGTTCAACTGAAAACCATACCCTACCAGCACTCTTACAAGTACACAACATGATAATATATTGTATTAACTTAAACATAAAGAAGAAAGTATCTTCAAACCATTTCCTTACGTCATTTATTCAAAAAAAAATTACTTCCATTTACGTTTCATGCGCGAAGCATTAAAGTTAAAATTTCGAAATACTAGCGCTAACTGTTTTGCTCCTAAAAAGCTTACTCACGTTTCGGCCTCCTCCATCTCGTTTTTTACTTTTAATTAACTTTTAAAGTTTCACGAGAGGTTTTTGTCCTATGCCATGCACACAAATGCAAAAAATAAGAAGAAAACTTCTTCTAGAACTTGTCGTCATCGTCCTCGACTTGATATTAGCATAAATCACACCAGAAGCCAAGCACAAGAGGAATGAAGTTTCCGAGTATGGCATTCCAACATGAGATTCTCATCCTTCTTCGTTGTCCTCGTACAATTCCAATCTTGCCATGAGCTCTGAATACGCTCTTCTAGCTATTCGACCGTGGCTGTAGGTTTCTAGGTGTACACCATAAGGACGACGACATAGTCTAGATTTAAGAATCGTTACGTAATGTAGGAAATTGTTCTTTTATTAGTTGGTTAGTGTTGTCGACTTTGTAAAGTTTAAGCAAAATTTTCTTGGAATTTGTTTTCAACGATAAAGCGTCTTAGAACAATGTGTTTAGACAAGAGATTTGTGAATTGGCTTCTTAGTCACTCAGTCTTAAAAAGATTTAGCATAGTTTGCACTAAGTTTTGCAAAAACAAAGTATTCGAAAAAAGATACTAAAATATTGTTGAGTAATTGCTCATGTTATTTCGGTGATTTTAATTAAAGGGATTCAGGGGCACTATCTAAAAATGATCAAAACCCAGGAATACTTGCATCACAGCTAGTATATTTGAAGATGTATAAGGTATTAAGGATAACAAGTAGAGTAGAATTGTATATTTCAGTGACGAGACATTCATACAAGTCAATTCCTATCAGCTTCTATTTTATAAATTCCTAATAACTTAATTCGTAAAAGAAATATTAAATTGCGTGTATTTATCACTATCAGTATGCGTGCCCTTACATGTCAGTATTTAAATCTCAATACTTCATTGCTTTGTCCTGTATATTTTGGAAAAAAATTTGTCCTGTAACAATAATCACTGGAATATAGCGATCCCTCCATTATTCACTCACAAGATATCCAAGCTCATATGAGATGTGACAATTAAGTAATGAGACTGATTTTTGCCGCGCTTGTGGTATACCTGCGACGTTGAAATTCCCTTCAACATCGCTCTAGCTTGTTTAGTTCGCCTGCTGTGTCGTGTTGAGTAGACGTGTGTTGGTGGTGCTCGTCACGAAACTGTAGAAAAGAAATCAAGAACAACGCGTCGCGATAAAATTTTGTGCAGCTTCGGAGACGTACGCTGAAATTGTAAAAGTGCATGGTGATAGTGCTCTTAGCTCACAATGGTTATCTCTGCACGCCCCCTGCCCGGAAAAAGCTCGCATGAGCAAGTCGAAGGTGAAAACAATGATTATTGTCTTTTTGATAGCCATCGGTACAAACCGCAAATCGAGTCTACTATCGCCAAGTGCTCGAAAGATTGCGAACAATTGGATCCTTCATCACGACAACGCACCGTGCCACATCGCCCTCAGCGTGTCCCAGTATGCGGCCTCTAAAGGGATCGCCGGTTGCAACAGATGCCTTATTCGCCCGATATGTCACCATGTGACTTTTTGTTGTTCCCTAGAACAGAATCGGGGGTCAAAGGAACCCATTTTGAGTTGATCACGGACATCTAGGCGGCCGTGACGAAGCATGGAAAACGCGCTGGATTCATTGTATAGTTGCCCAAGGGGACTAATTTGAAGGTGATCGCAGAGATGTAGAATAATTTTAAAATATACAGTTTTCATGGAATCAGTCTCATTACTTAATTGTCACACCTCGTATTACGCTTATAAGCCAAAACTGCTGTCGTTTTCTCTTCTTTCCTATAGACTTCATTTTACTTCTGCCGGGAGCACTATAGATTGTATATATAACTTATCCTGACTTTCTTGTTTAACAACACTCTTAGAGGGCAATGTAGCAACCGGAGTGCTATTGGCTTTTTTAGGTAAATTTCTCGAGAGAAATTACCTATTGCGGAGAGTATCATATATATATATATATATATATATATATATATATATATATATATATATATATATTTATATATATATATATATATATATATATATATATATATAGATATAGATATATATATATATATATATATATATATATATATATATATATATATATATATATATAAATATATATATATATATACTTATATATATATATATATATATATATATATATATTTATATATATATTTATATATATATATATATATATATATATATATATATATATATATATATATATATATATATATATATAACTGTGGTTCATAACAAGTATACACATTTTTGTCGAAAAAAACATAGTTTTTGTGAAGATTGAGCTGTAATGTTTATTTATTATGAAAATTTGGTTCCTTACAATTCAATATAAAATATTAGTTTGGGCATATGTGCACCTCGTGCTGCTTTACAGACTATCAAACGATGATTGTAATTTTCGATTACATTTTCTCACATTTCCGGCGTTATTAAGCGTATTTTGGCTCGAATATTGTTTTTTAACGCTTTAGTAGTCTGGAGAGCATCAACGTAAACACGATCCTTAAAAATCCCCAAAGGAAGAAGTCACAAGAAGTCAAATCACACCATCTCGCCGGCCAATTAATGGGTCCATTTCGTGAAATTATTCGATTTCACGTAGAGCGCGAAATGTTTGCACTGGCGATTCATTTTTTTTTGTAAAAAGTTTTAACAATAATAAAACATTTGGCTGATGTGTATGACGCCATGGTTAGAATTGTAAAAGACCGAGCTATTATAATCTGTCAATGTATGGACCTAAAGTTGGTGATATATAAGAGTTAAGGCCCATTCACATGTGAACACTTGTTATGAATCACCCTTTATATATATGGGATGTAACAAAATTTGTGACCACGCTAGAGGTTGCAATTTTGCTCCGATTTTCACCAACTTTTCAGGAAAGGTGTATTGAGTTAATATTTCTCGTTCGTGAACCAGCTATATCGGCCGGGCGAAAGAAAAATGGCGGCCATTTTAGACGAAAAATCGTGATTTCTGTTCTGACCAAAGAATAGCTCCGATTTGGATGAAATTTGGTATAAAGGTTCACTGATGTATGTGACGAATCTCACAATAAAAAATCCAAAGTCGGTACGGCAGAAAAAAATGGCGGCCACTCAAAAGTCGAAAAACGTGCAAAATTTGTTTTTGTAATAGTGGTCAAAGCTTTCAACAGATGTTCATGAAATTCGAAGGTTTGATAGAAATTATAAGTATCTAAAGAATCACGTAAAAAAACTGGAGGTCAGGTCACAAAAAACAAAATGGTGGCCCGTTGAAGCTCAAAACTTCAAAGACTTCTAAACGTTGCAATTTTGATCCGACATACATGAATCTTGGTTTCAAGATAAATATTACTCAGATCTACAGACTTTGGTATTTTGGCGAATGGCGGCGGTTTAAATATGCGTTTTTGTGGCCCTCTAGCGGTCACATTTTCCAGCGGATTTTGATGAAACTAAAGATTATGGGTCTCTGTACTATGTTCTTGTGTTTTGCAGAAAATTATTAAAAGTGAATCAAAAATAAAAAAGTCAAAAATTTAAAACCTAAAATTTTTAGCTGCCATTTTCACTTTAAAATTGAATTATTTTGCCCTGTCTAGAGTGAAACTCCGATTTGAACGAGATTTGGCACATTGATTGATGAGGTCCTAGCACAAAAGGTTTGAAATAGCCCAAAATCAAATGCATTCATTCAAAATGGCGGCCCCAAAGGTCCGAAGCCAAGCGCAATTCGCTCTTTTAGTAGCAACTGAAATAATGAATATTTTTCATAGAATCGTTTTAAATTACTTAACTTGAAAGTATTTATAAATCAGACTGTTTTTTAAATATTGTAAAATATTTTTAACAATACCCTAAAAAAACCACATGAGTTAGAATGTGGAAATTTTCTACGTAGGTCAAAAGTGGTGTCTCTTGAAATTTGCAGTGTAAGAAAATATTTTAAAGTGTTTAAGGGGGTCTCCCCATACAGAGGGGTGACATAAACATTTTTTTTTATTTCTGTAGCCCTCTGGCAGCCCAGTTTCTCAACAGATTCCGATAAAACTTGAAATTATAAGTTATTAAGGCAAGCTAATTTAATTTAATTATGCAAATCGGATGACAAATAAAAACTTCGCAAATTTGCAGCTTAATATTTTAGCAGCCGTTTTCAATAAAAACTCAAAATGACGGCCCCTGATGGTTCAGAAAAGAATCAAAAATGTATATATTAATGGCAATGCAAGTGCTCATTAAACTTTTATGAAAATCTTTTGAAATTAACTATTTGAGCTATTAAACCGTTGTGTGGTAACCACTGTGAAATGTGTAAACAGCAAATGTGAGAAGGGTGAAACCAGTATTTATATGTTTATAACAATTTATTACCCGCTGATTTCCAATATGTGATCCATACGTGTGCAACTCAATTTAAAAAGGAAAATATTTGCGCCTCTATGAAGGGTCTCCAAACACAAACGGCGGCAGATTTTTTTATGTTAATAAATACCCATGTAGTGCTACAAAAATTGCAGTAAGAAGTCCAGTAGTAGGCAAGCCAAATTCTTTTTCGGAACATTACGCTGCATACGAGAAATTTATCTTTCGGGCTGGTGCTGCCAACGGGGATTTTTATTTATTAGGGAGTATCGCGCTAATTCCTGTGATGTAGTGTTAATAGTACTGACACCGTAAGCCAACGTTCCCTGGTTCAATCCCGTTGATGATAACGAGATTTGTTTCAAGTAATTCTTCGGAGGAACTATATAGCCCAGTCATATTAGGGCTTTCACCTCGGAATGAAAGATAATAAGCTGCAAATTGGTATGAACCTTTGTTTTGTCATTCTAAATGTTGTCTCAAAAGTCACAATCGTTATCGTGTTCGCGTCTCAAGATATTCAAGGTCAAAGGTCACAAAAATCGGTTTTTCGCGAATATCTGGCTTCCTATCGGTTAAATGAGATTTGCATTTATTATAAAAGTTGTAGGCTATAAAATTCCCTACAACTTTTGTTTAAACTTTTTTTTCATACGACCAACCGTTTTGAAGGTAGAGCGCGAAGAGTGCACATCGTACAGTCATATACGGCCTAATGCAAGGTCAAGCGTGAGTTATGGTTATCAGTACGTTATAAAGTCAATTATTTACTTGGAAATTATAATTATTAAACAATGCCTATTATTTATGTACTAACTATTAATTATTTATATTTAATTAAAGTAGAACCTAAAGAATGGGGCTGGATGCTTGAAAATGAAATCCTGGAGCCCATACGAACGTTATTACCTCCAGCACCAGCCGAACTACTAAACGTAATATTTTGCAATTGCAAAAATGGTTGTGGTTCCCGCTGTGGATGCAGAAAATCAGGGCTACAATGTTCTTTAGCTTGCGGCCAGTGCAACGGACAAGCTTGCCTCAACGCTTCACTGTATCCAAGTAATCCCGATGAAGAAAATACATATGATCCCGATATTCTGGAAGGTTTGGAGATGAACATGACAGATAATGAGGATGATGACAATGAATCGAACATTTTTGAGCGACAAGAAGAAGAATTCATTGTCATCATCCTCATTATCTGTCATGTTCATCTCCAAACCTTCCAGAATATCGGGATCATATGTATTTTCTTCATCGGGATTACTTGGATACAGTGAAGCGTTGAGGCAAGCTTGTCCGTTGCACTGGCCGCAAGCTAAAGAACATTGTAGCCCTGATTTTCTGCATCCACAGCGGGAACCACAACCATTTTTGCAATTGCAAAATATTACGTTTAGTAGTTCGGCTGGTGCTGGAGGTAATAACGTTCGTATGGGCTCCAGGATTTCATTTTCAAGCATCCAGCCGCATTCTTTAGGTTCTACTTTAATTAAATATAAATAATTAATAGTTAGTACATAAATAATAGGCATTGTTTAATAATTATAATTTCCAAGTAAATAATTGACTTTATAACGTACTGATAACCATAACTCACGCTTGACCTTGCATTAGGCCGTATATGACTGTACGATGTGCACTCTTCGCGCTCTACCTTCAAAACGGTTGGTCGTATGAAAAAAAAGTTTAAACAAAATTTGTAGGGAATTTTATAGCCTACAACTTTTATAATAAATGCAAATCTCATTTAACCGATAGGAAGCCAGATATTCGCGAAAAACCGATTTTTGTGACCTTTGACCTTGAATATCTTGAGACGCGAACACGATAACGATTGTGACTTTTGAGACAACATTTAGAATGACAAAACAAAGGTTCATACCAATTTGCAGCTTATTATCTTTCATTCCGAGGTGAAAGCCCTAATATGACTGGGCTAATAAGCCCGCTCAGGTATGATATGTACTGGTATAAAATCAGCATGTATCGTAGCTGGGTGGACAGACACACAGCCAAAGCGTGGTACTAACCATATCATCTTCTCGAGTACCGATACATACGATCAAACCGAAAATGGCTGTAGTGCTAAAACAAATGAAAAAACAGTGGTTATCGTATACGGAAAAAGCGCATCATAGAAATTTAAAGCGCACTTATATAGTCAAATAAGTGTGGACTAGCTTTATAAAAACGAACTGGATAGGATCAATTCGCTTGTCCGGTTTTGCGAAGTTTGGTTTGATTTATCAAATTTATTTAACAAAAGTTTTTCTCTTGATTTTGGCTAATTTTCACCTCATTTTAAATATTTAATAAAAATGTGGTTAACAATAATTCATCCTTGATAATTTTTCACTAATTTTTATTTACGAAACTGAAAACACCTTAGTTTATTTATGAAGTATTTGTGTATATGTCTCAAGTTTTGATCGGCTTACCCTAAGCAGCTTTTTACATCACCATTGGCACATTGTGGCATAAATATTCTAAATATTTTCTTAAACCTAGATCACACATACGATAATGATTTCGAACTATGCTTTAAAAAAGGGGTATCGAACATTGAATGGCTTGAGTTCTTAGTGTTAATGCAGGAATTCACTCAAAAAGTTACAACAGTTTTTGTGAAATTTGAGTCGACAATTCTCTTGATGCAGTAAAATTTAATTTTTTTGCGAGTTGAACTGTACAAGTGCCCAATTAAAAATTCCAATTCAGAAAATTGGACCTAAGCACTTTTGCACCTACTTGTTGCAATTAAAGCACCACTTCATAAGCTTATTTTTGGTTGCGAAGTGAAGACTATTTACGCCTTGAGTATGGGGCCCCTAGAGGCGTAAAACGTCTGGACTACCTACTGAACCATGCTCTCATATTATTTTATTTATGAAATACAGACGCTAAAGAAAAAAAATCAAATACACCTCCGATGAAATTAAAGAACAATTTTCACACGAACTTAAACGGCGGCCATTTTGTTACACTATTACGTATTTCATTCATATGTTGTTTATCGTATCTGCAATGTTTAAGAAGACCGAATCAAAAATGTAGCTTCTGGTGCGATGAAAGGGTGACTCTCTTACTTATATCTATCCTAAATATTGAAACCTATCCCTAATTTTTAACACAAATAAATGTAACAACAATGAGCTGAAACTCAAAAATCCCCGTTCACAGCACCAGCCGGAAAGGTAAATTTCTCGCATGTAGCGTAAGATTTCGACAAAAAATTTGGCTTCGCTACTACTAGGCTTCTTAATTTTTGTAGCACCACATGGGTATTTATTAATATAAAAAGAATCTGCCGACGTTCGTATTTCGAGATCCTTTATAGAGGCACAAATATTTTGCTAATTAAATTGAGTTGCACACCTATGGATCACATATTGAAAATCGGCGGATAAGGTTTCATCCTTGTCAGCAAACGCTATCAATGATCGCGTTGGGGAGACGTCAAAATCAAAGCCGTGCAATAGCGTGCGAATGAATATTGAGAATAGCAGAGGAGCAGTAACTGTTCCCTGCTGCAGACTATTCAAGACATTGAACTGCCGTCAGATTTCCATCAGTTACAACAAATGATTTCCCGTATAACATATTGCACATTATGGCGACAAGTTATCTGGGGAACCTGTCCTGAAGCAGTTTAAAAATTAGTCCATCCACCCACATCCAAATTTGGCATCATCTCATATTTCTTAATGTGGGCGTTAAATGCTTTCTTTAGTATCACTTCAAACATCTTGCTGATGTTAGGCAGCAAGCTGATTGGGCGATAACTTTTAAGGCAAGAAGATTCTTTTCCTTTCTTCAAGATCGGGAATACTTTAGCTTTTTTCCACTCATTTCGGAAATATGAATTGCTCAACATGTTGATGAACAATATGCAATAATTCCTAATAGTAGGCTCAAGCAAACATTGCAGGACTATATTTGGAATACCATCAGTAGCACATGATTTCTTGTCGTTTATCCTATCAAATATGCAACACAAACAAGGAGTTGAGCTCCTCCTTGAACTGGAGAACATTTTGACCAGCTGAATAGGTAAAGATAAGAAAGAGGTTATCCTCACCTGGCAGTGAAATTTTGATAACAGACACTTCAAGAGATTCAAAGTTTTTGAATTCGACTTTAACAATATTTTGGGAACAATAGAATCTTCGAACCAATATCCCGGTGCCACCTCGACCATCACCGTTTACCCTATCGTTTCTTATGAATTCAGAATCCTTGAATGTCATGAAGTGTCATGAATTGAGGTGGGTTTCAGTGAGAAGCATGATGTCAGGCTTTTGATTAATAATGAATTCAATTAGATAGTCACGTCGATGTAGTGAAACAATAGAGTCGACGTTGATCGCGATGAGATGAAGCCTATCCGTGAAAATGTGACTGGATTACAAGTTATTTTGAGGTTTTTGAAAGACCTAAACGCTGAAAAACAAAGTTAATTTTTATATCTTGTTTACCAATTCCCTCCAATAAAGAATTAAGTTACTAGTAAATTTTAAGAAGCAGCTCTTTATTGCCACTTACATTAATTACATAATTTGCAGCATTATCTGTTCGTCCTCTAGTGGCGAGTGCAAATAATACTCCGGGCTTGACGAAGTTGGAAAGTATGACACTTCAGTGTACTTCTGTTTGCTTTGGACCAAATTTTACCGTTGAATCTTGATATCGGGAGCATCCTCGATATAAGGCTGGATGACCAAAAACACCGCATTTAACGCAGTATAATTTTTCTTTAGGCTCCGTCTGAGCCAATTCGCACTCACTGGGAGCATGTACGTCTTTAAATTTGACGCACCGATAGAGCATGGCCCAATTGGCAGCGGAATGAACAAATCTTTGACACTGGTAACACTAGTTAGCTTCTCTTTTCTGGGGGCATTTCTACCTCACCACTCTGAAATTCCGCAGAATTCAGCGCATCTTTATTCGACTTGAACTCAACCAGTAATTTTGTTCTAATAGCTAATTTTTCATTATTAACTCTTTTGATCTTGAAATTGGTTAGTTTATTATCAGCTGCCAATATCCGAACCATATCTTTTCTGCTTTGCCCGAACTTTTTCTGCCTTTTTCAGAGGAACCAGCAGAGCTGCGAGCTGGTTCCTTCTTCTAATTTTTATTTATTTTAATACTGAATAAAATTCACATCATTATCTTGATGAGAATTACCTTCGATGCACGCTTCAACTTCCATTTCTTCG